>CM076573.1:389312253-389912253 GCA_034641835.2 Pinus albicaulis
AAGGTATGGGCATGTTAGAGTCCCGTGATTTGGCCGATTGGTCAGCCAAATGATGATGTAACATCAAACCAAGCTTTGGAGCCCAAGGACCTAGCCTTCCTGGACTCAGAGAGGGCTCTCTCTATATGTGTAAAAGATATTGGTGTGTTTGCTTATGGTTTTATGATATTAGGCTAGTTATGAAGTATGTTTTTGGTTTTTTTGTTTTTAAGTTTGTGAGGGATAAAACTGATCAAAGATATATAAAATGGGTAACAAGAAAATAGATCAACTGGGCTATGGGGTCAAAAAGTTCAAGGAAGCTATGAGATGATGATGCAAGGCTGCAGTAGGGCCGATTTGATTCAAGGTAGAAAGGATCTTTGGTCAAAATGGAGTAAATGAACATCAAGTTTGTGAAAGAAAAGGGATTTCAAGTGTAACTAGTTTATAGCAGAAATAAACATGTTATAGCAAGCCATTAATCATGCTAAATGTAACTATGAGCTAATTAATACATAGAAATCAAACATTCCAGCCATGCATAGAAGTATAAGACCTTCTAACTCCGGGAAATGGCTATCAGACTTTGGGGAAAACATAAGACAAGACTAATAACTACAAACTCATAAACTATGCCTAACGCCTAAACACAGCTTTTATACACAGCTTTTGTTAATGGGCAGTTCACTAAACAAGTTTATAGTTTTAGGCAAAGGGCTGTATCGGGACTAGGCCTCCTTGGTTCAACAAGATGATAATCTAATCAATAAAGAGATAAGCTTATGAGATGACCCAGAAAATCTAAAATCATAGGTAGGCGGTGATCCACCATACATCCTACTCAACATACATAGAACTTATGAATAAAACTAGCAATAATACCTTAAGTTACTAAAGAGCAGTTAAGAATTCTTTAGTATAACTAAGGAAGGAGAAAACATAAAGCTATGAAGATTCAGGAATTTTGAGGTGCCTCCATGGGCATATCTCAAAATTAATCTCTACTGATCTATAGCAGCAAGAATCATGTATTATGAATGAAAACTAGAAGACAACAACAAAGCAAGAAACACTATACCATTCTACCATGTCATGAAATCCATCACCAATCCTTCATCATTCATCAAAAGCATCCAAGAGGCAGTCCAAAAATCATAACACAAGTATGTTCTTCAAAGCTTATATGACCAATATATTGATTCTTCTCTCAAGAAACCACCCTTGTTTTACAAATGAAGTCTTGTAAATAAATTTCCTCGGCGAGGAAAACCTCATGGTGCAACTAGCTATCCCATTGGCCTAATCAAAATATCTAAACTTGTCCTTGAGGCTTTGAAAAGCCAAAGGCACAAAATATCCCATAAAATATCTAAAAAAATGCTAAAAACGGAAATTATATTGACTTTACATCATTTCCCAAGTGTAAAAATAGCTAAACGCACATTTGGGAAAAGCAGATTTTTGAGGTTCAAAAGTTACAAAAATACTTCAAATTTATATCAGAAAAAGGTCCCCTGTCTTGCTGGAAACAATTGGCAGCCTTCCCGGTGTCGAAACGAGGCTCATGATAGCTCGTTGGATATCTTTCTATGTCTACTTTCCGTTGCAACTGAAATCACCTCAATCTGATGCCTGGAAGTCATCCAAATCTGTACCTGTGTGTAAAAATCCAGGAAATAGCAGACTGCTGATATGACAGGCAGAATGTGCAAAAAGTGAGCATTTTTCGCCGCTTTGAGGGGGCGAATGATCTCCAAATGCTCTGAAAATCGCTGAGGACCTGCTCATAGAATTATGGCATCAAATTGTATCATCCTCCTCTCTTGAAAAATCCTCAAACTGAAATGGCGAAATTATGAGTTTTTGACCAAAAACCCAAGAAATGCCAAAAACAAAAAGTTGTCGAAATGGGCCCAAAATTGGCACACATGACCCTCAAGGGTCCCTAGAAACATGCTCTGAATCTGAGGCCAAAAGGTCAAGAGCTGATGTGCCTTTCTCCTCTTTTCGTGCCGGGCGCTTCCCCTTTGCTTTCTTCAATTTCTCTTGGGCTGCCTTTAGTTTGCGCCGGGCAAACTGATTCAAATTCTGAAAGTGATGTGTCCTCTTTCTTTGTAGCTCCAGATCTCTGTTTTCTCTTTCAAGCTTCATCTCCAAGTGTTTGTTGGCTCTTTCAAGCCATGCCTCTTTGTTTTATTCAATTTCCTGCTCAAGGAGTGCAGTGAGAGGAAAGGCTTGGAGATGGGCTTGCTCTTCTTCTTTCTGCTTGTCCAAGGCTCTTTTAAGCCCTATGGTCTTAGGCCTCTTCTGCCTAGGCTGTTCTCCCTCTTCTTCCTCATCAAACTCACTAATGAGTTCTTCTATCCTCGCTTGTGCCTTACCAGCTTCTTGCTTGTATTTAATTGCCCCTGCCTCATGAACTGTTGTGTGAACACTCATCTGTTTGTTTTGGGTTTCTAAGAAATAGTTGAAGTTCCTTGCCCGTTGAAGATCCTCCTCTAATGCCTCAATTTTCCCCTCTTTATGGATTAGGAGGTTTTCAACAAGGAAGGCCTCATTATCACTGTCATCTCTTTGAATTGGGATGACAGCTAATGTATCTCCCTGCTTTGTACTTTCTCCAATCTTGCTTTTCCCTTTGAAGGCTAATCTTGCACTTTTCCTCCTTGGCATGCTAGTAGGTGTCCTTTTGGGTGATTTTCTTTTGCTAGGAACAACCTTGGTCACCTTTGGAGTGGCAGCCTTAGGCCCTTTCTTGCTTGCTGTGCTAGGTTTTGTTCTTTTGGGAGGAGGAGACACAATTGATTTACCCTTGACATCTTCTTGAGACTGTTGCTCTCCCTGAGGTTGCTGGATGTTTTCTTCTTGCTGTTCACTTTGCTACCTCTATTCGCCAACATTAACTTGTTGTTCTACATCAATGCCTTGTTCAATTTGTGTATCAAACTGCTGCCATTTTTCACCAAAATCAAGCTGCTGCTGTGCTTGGATTTCCTGCTCATTTTGTGGTTCAAGTTGTTGCTCAACTCCCTGCCCAAGTTGATGTTCCTGTCCTCCAATATCAAGCTGATGTTCTTCATTTTGTACCTGTTGTGCATCACCTTCTGTTTGCTGCTGACCTTCACCACTGTCCTGCTGCTGTTCCTCATCTGCTGTTTGTTGCTGTTCATCCCTTTCCTCTTGCTCATGACCTTTATCTTCTTGTTGTCTGCTCCCTTATCCTTATTCCTGCTGTCTTGACTGTTCAGTGGTAATTTTGATCCTTCTAGGAGTAGGCCTGCTGGACAAAGGTATAGGGCGATGAACAGGCTGAGTGGGAGATACATGGACTAGAGGAACAGTAGAGAAATCTGGGTGGCTGATGAAGACATCCCATGGAACTTCCTTCTTTTCTAGCTGATGTAGGATGATAATTTTGATCAGAGAATGATGGAAAAGGGAAGGAATTTGCAGAGGTGGGGCCTTCTTCTGGACTATAGATGCCATCTTCTCGATGCTCTTGAATAAAAAGTAAGGGAGGTTTAGTTGCCGGTTTCTAGTGAAATGCATCAATAGGCAGACATGGTAGGCATAAACTTGATCAAACCTCCCTTCACAAGTAAAATATTTCATTATGAATTTCATAAGAGGAGCATAGCTGTCAAGAAGATATGAAAAAGGGAAAATAGCAGTGAAATCATCTCTATGCTCAGGCTTGATGAAAGGCTTGTAATCTTCTAAGTCAAGATGGGCCTGTTTGAACCATTTTTCGCCATGATATGGAATCTTGGTGGCCTTGGACACTGATCTTGGAGAAAACTTGAAGTCAAGGTCCGCTACCTGGAAATGATTGTTCTGGAACCTCAGGGTGCATAGATGTGTTAATGGCGAAAAACTTTTGACTTCCTGTATCTTCTAGCAGAAATCTAGGCAACCTACTTCATGGAAGTTGAAAAGGACAGATGGATGAGCATTAACCTCTTCTGTAGAGATTGGCTCATATCTTTTATGCGAACCACTCCTGCTGTCTTGCCTTGGAGGCATTTTGACCTAAATATGTTTTGGAAGAAACAAACTGCCTCACTGTGTGTAAACTGCCCTTTTGGAGTCAAACTGTGTCAATGTACTGCTTTGACAGAGAAACAATATGATTTGGATGGTTGCAACAATTTTCCTTACAATACACAATTTTTTCTCTCTTAAAAAGTGGCCTTCCACCTTTAAAGTATCTCTGTCAGTAGATTTCTCAATAAGAGACCATACAGTGAGAAGGAGACAGACTGCTAGGTAAATTCCCTGTGCAAAGTGTTAGGAAATCACCTTGTTCTTGTGAAGTTTAGAGGTCAACTCATTTTAATCCTTGCCCATGGTATACTTTGCAATCATTAAAAACCTGCTCTTCTTGGTGTGCTAATGAATCAACAGACTTATGGCTTATGCAATCAAACCTCAGTGTAAGTATACAGTCAAATTCACAGTTAGAGAACAGAGGTGACAGAGTTTAAACAAGCTATAAAGTTTCAACAGAGGCTGTAGCAGTTTACTTATTTCAAAATAATCAGTGGCCCCTTATCAATGTAACCCTTGCCTTTGCAGAAAAAACCTCTACTCTATATGAACATACACTTATCAATCAGCTCAAAAAACAAAAACAGTCAAGCAAAAAACACAGTGAACACCGTCTCTTCTGTGGGAAGTATGAGCAACTTTCCCCTGTAGCTTTCAACCTATAAACTGCTCTTTGACAACAACCCTTTTTCTGATTACACTTCACTATCTTCTATAGGTATGTCACTTCGTCAAATAGAACCATACACATACAAAGTAATTCCCCAGTGTGAGCATACAGCCAGACTTACTGATAAGGAACAAGGTGACACAAATTGAGAGGTTTCTTTTAAGGTGGCAGTTAAGGCCTTGCAACAGTCACAATAAGTACGTGGTTAACCATTAATTCCTTTTCAACAAAAACTGTTCTTTATGCTCCAACTTTCCTTAAATTCAGTTTTAATAATACATACTATTTTCACCCTTTGAGCACCTTATTGTTCTTCAAACAGTTTTGCAAAAGGAATACCTCCAACTGCAATGGTGGTATCACTGGCTCTTTTTTACGGAAATGAAAACCACACACTGTCCTTTGCCCCTTTGATATACAGAGGATTTTTCAGAAAAACAAAAGTGTTCATCTCATGATCATTTTGTTTCAGATAGGGGCAGACTATTTTCACCTTCAGAAACTCTTCATTTTTCCTCTCTGCTTTAAACAATACATACAACTAACAGATTTTGACCTTGTTCTCTCTCAAGTTTGATGGAAAATTGCAATGGTTACTCGTGATAGTGCTCAATTCGAACCTTTGGTTTTTGCTTCTAACCTCAGCACTGCATCAATAACTAGTTTTTTACAAACTTGAACTGTAGTTTTTAGAGCCCTCACAGCACTTAGCAATTTTTTAAACCGAGGGGGAGAGCATATAAGAATACCTCCAAACTTGATGAGAATCCCTTGTGGAGAGTTGGAGTATCTTGGCGAATGAACTGGAGGTGCACTGGAGGTTGTAAGCCTGCGCGACACTCTGCAGAGAAAGAACGTCGTGCAACAAACTATCTGGGCGGCTTGTCGGGTCGGGGTCGGGCACCGTGTAAAGGCACGTCGCGCACGCGTATAGGCGCGTCGCGCGACAGTCTACCGCCCGTGCAAATTTTCTTCCAGGCGCGTTGCGCAGTTTTCCAGGCGCGTCGCGCGGTGTTTAAACCTAAAAACTGTGTGCAAAATGCTCAAAATCGTTCCAGTCTTCTTCGTTTGGTGCTGAGAACATCAGAGGAAAACTCACTTGTGATTTGAAAATGCAAATTTATTCCTCGACTTTACTCTTATGTCATTTCGAATTCTCAACGGTCACCTTTATCATTGATTTGAAATGCAAAAAAGAACTTATGGTTGGCCCTTGCAAAGTTTTCGAAGCTTTTTGACGTTCTTTAACACAACCTTTTGGCGCATTTGTAACTTGGACTCGGCAGCGATGCAGGCAGTGGAGATTTTTATGTTTTTTGAACCGTGCCAACACGAATGAACCTTTTTACAAACAACAAATATAGCTTGAAGGGTCAAAAAACTCTGTTTCACTTATACACATGGTTCTGAAGGATAATTCCCGTTTGGCTTTGTCTCCCTGGTGACCATTTAGCACAGCAATTTTAAATTTGAAAAATAACCTAATGACCTTCAGACCATCTCTGCCACTGTGTTAATAATGCTGGTAATATTCATTATGTAAAGTAACCCCTCTTCAAAACTGTTTTAAAAACTTGAAGAATGCTTTGTTTTTTAAAGGATAGGGTTTGTATTGTCAACATGTTTTGACAGTCTCTGTCTCCAAATTGCTCCTTCAACTTTTTCCCCACTGCAGGTATCAAGCATTTGCTGTACTATTTGGATTCGATCATGGCCCTCTGATTTAAGAAAGGCGCCCTTTTCAAAAATATTTCCCTGCTTGTAGCTGCTTCATCAGTTTTTCTTCCACTGCAAGTGTCAAACTTTGCTGCAGCTTTTTATAGTTTGCCATGGTCTTTTATTGAAGAAAGGCACCTTTTCACCACATTCCTATGTTCAAAACATATTATATAATATCTCTGTTTATTGAATAATGGAAACTTGTTTTTTCCTTGAACTTTCCAAACCACTGAAGTCTATCAAAACAACTCCTTTGCCTATTTATAAACTTGTATACCTATTCACAATGTCCTTTTGGGAACTAATCTTGAATTGCCTCCCATCATTTGTGATGTATATCTGAAAGGAGAAAATTATGAACCAGGAGGAACAGGTCCCTTTGAAACATAGTCATCATTTCCTTTGACCAGTGCATTCATCCTTTTTTGTAACAGAATCATTCCAAGTTTCAAA
This sequence comes from Pinus albicaulis, assembly GCA_034641835.2. Classification (NCBI taxonomy): domain Eukaryota; kingdom Viridiplantae; phylum Streptophyta; class Pinopsida; order Pinales; family Pinaceae; genus Pinus; species Pinus albicaulis. The sequence goes on from CM076573.1 coordinate 389,319,125, forward strand.
TCTGTCCACTGTTTGACATTTTTGGTGATATTTTTAACAAGGAAAAACCACTCAAGACTGTTGAAGAGCATTGAAAGCTGTTTTGTCATTTTAACAGGAGGTGGTCTGTCTTCTTCCAACTTGGTTGATAGTTTCTGCTTCTAGGTGATTTATAAGCTCCTCCTTTGATTGTAAGTGCCATACTTTAGTTGCATCCATTCATACTATCTTTCTCTGTTTACTTGAAAGGAACTCTTTTAGACTTCTTCGAATGTGACAGTGAGGTGTTGTTTGCTCCCTTATCCTAAGGAAACTACCCCTTTTGTATCAATGGCATACATATTCAAATTGTCTCCTGTCCACTATGATGTATAGTTTGAAAGACATTTCCCTATGAGTAGGAAAACCAACACCTTTTGAAACATAAACACCATCTGTTACCTGTGTAATGACTTTTTATTTCCTTCTTTGTCTCTTTCCACTGCATCTTTGACCAATCAGTCTTTAAAAACAGTCAATGCCTTGGCCATCTGCTCATGAATGAAGGAGGCCCTTCACTTGGCAAAGTATCTGAAGATTGTTTGACAAGCCTGCCTAACAAGGGTTTTTCTTGGATATGATGATAAGCAAACAAACTTGAAAACATTAATACTTTTACCTCTGCCTGCAATCACTACTGTGCTTCAGGAAAACCCTAGTCAAGGTGTCACTGTCTCACTATACTGCTCTTTGCTGAGGGGAACTGAAATGTCACCATTTGCCTTGGTCAACTTATGACGAATTATTTAAAAGACAATCTCTATGACTATAGAGGTTAGCACCCTTTTGAAAAACAACCACCTTTTCTTCTGCCTGTGTAATGACATGATTTGTCAACATTTCTTCAATTTGGTCTTGTTGAAACAACAGGCTGCTTATGATTAGAGTTGTTTTCACTAATGATATGTCTCTCTAAGGTTTTAACAATTCATATGATTTGAAAACTCCAAATGATCTCCTTTACAAGATCAAAACTCTGTTTTCCATTTAACTTGCATACTTCAGACTCTAACCCTATTATGATCATCACTTACACTCAGGAAAACCTAGAGTCACTGTTTCACTGTTCAGTAAAAAGAAAACATGGGCTTTTGCAATCCTTAAAGTCAATATTGGCCAGCGCCCTCTGCTTGTAGATGAAGGAGGCGCCCTAACCCTTTTCTTGTAAATGAAGGAGGTTCTTGGCCACGAAAAATTACCAGTTTGCTGTGACAATGGTGTCTTTCTCTTACTATGATTTTCATGCTAAAAGGAAGCTGCAAGGTATTGATGAGTCACTTTCTGTTTGCAGATATATCTCAGGCTCATTTTCACATTTGAGAAGCAGCTGTTCTTCTAAATGTAGATTCAAGAATTTTCTCCTAAGATGAAATTATATTTCCTGTCTTTGTAGAAACCATAAAACACTGTGAAACACCTAATAATCAGCTTGAGGCTGTGGTTTATGCAGTGTTGAGACCTAGGGGTGTGTAAGTGGCGCGACTTAGGGCTGTGATCAACTTGATTTGCAGAGTGAGAGGTCAGTCATGATTGGTCTGTAGCAGATGGAGGTTTTTTGGCTTTTTGATGTTTGCCAAAGGTAAAATGCCTTAAAGCGCCACTTCCTAACTTAGGGGAGGCTTTTGAAACAGACTTGGATTTGCTTTTTAGAGCTGATGGGTAGACCAGTAGGGCTGAAGCTAGATAGGATAGTGATAATGAGGTTTTGACTTAGACATGGGTGGACTGAAAAGTAGGAGGGCGAAAAAAGTTTTATGAGGGTTTTCTAGATGACAAATTGACATATGGAAATCAGTTTCTAGAAAACTCAGCTATGGATCTAGTCATCACTAACAAGTGAAAAATACTGATGACTAACAGTGGCTCCATTTGGGGAGGGCAGCTCCTCGTCAGGAGGTGTCCAGAATTCAGATTTTTGGCTTATGAAGACCAGTGCCTTATCCATTGGCGCAAAAATTAACCCTTCTTTGATGTTATTTCTGAAAAGTGACAACATGGTTAACATCAATGATACTTCTACCTACCCCACTATCTTTTCTAACATTTTTTCTTCTCTTTGGCGCATTTGAACTAGCAGCCTTTTGACAATGTATATTTTTCTTTTTGCAAAATGAACCTATCTATTTCTACTCTTATATCTGCCGGGAGTTCAGATTAAACTGATGAACTCCTTCATTACTCTACCTATGGTAGATCAACTGTCAATATTAAGCAGTTTGATAGGATTTTGTTCTCTAATCTAAAACATGAAATTTAAAATGATCAAATTAGGATTAGGCAGTCTGATTTGTCATGCATTTGCGGCATAAAAGACAAGCTGCACACAAATGTTATTTTGCAACAAAGGGAAACTAGACAAGCGGGGCTAAGATGTATAATGTATTTTCCATCCCTCGCTTCTCTCTTTGGTTCTGTTTTAGGCATGTGGAACCAGAATCTCTCCCTAATCTAAGCTCTGTGATAAGTCAATCTTACACAATGTTGACTATCTTGGCACTCACTAACTTATCAGCAAATAATTTTAAACATGCTCAGCTATGATTAGGCTAGATAGCTGAACAAGACATTGAAGTACTAGTAGCGGCATTTAGGCTTGCTCGCTTTCCGAAAGACTATTTTTGGAACATGGGGCCTTTGTTCTATCTTCACTCGCCCTCTTTTCTATTTTTTACTGTTTTTGACTTTTCTATTTTTTTTCAATATTTCAGACAATGGTATGTACAATGAATGAAAAATGTTTCAAACTCAGAAATCTTGGAAATGACGGAATTTAAGCATATTATCCTCGTAAGGATCTCCTCTCACCCTTGGCCCACTTAACTCTTGAAAAGAAAAATTTGGGAAGTTTTCTCTCTCTAACATGACACAGGGATTCATGCAAGAATCTCTGAATAGCCCGGTATCTTCCCACTGTACCTCTTTGAATATATGATTTCCACTCCTTTCCTTACTGTACATTTTTCTCAAGTAATGCATGTACTCTTGGTCATTCTTGAAATAGATAATGACATCATCAAGGTATGCAAAAATGCAGAAATTTAAAACTGGGAACATGGCCTTCATGAACAGATTTCTGATATTGGGTGGTTTTGCAATTTTGAACTTGAAATTAGATCTACCTCCCGCAAACTGGAAAAAATCTTTAAGCTGTCTACTTTGCAAGGGAATCTTTTGAACATGACCTGAAACACCATCTTGCGAAAATACATGATTAAAAGCACTTTTAATTGATGAATCATGGTCTTGGGTAGAAAAAACATGATTTCTGTTATAGGGATATGCAGTATTATTTCTAAAATCAAAGCAGACTCTATGACCATCTGTTTTATCCCTGATTATTTCAGTTTGTTTCAGATTGTTGTGTTTTCTCTTGTCAAAGTTGTTTTTTGAGGGAAAGGTAGTGACATAGAATTTTCCCTTGTTTTTCCTGTAGAAATTGGTATTCTGTATGAGATTTCTGATTTTAGATTTTCTGAGTTCTTCATGAAAAGACAGAAGATGAGCCAATTTCAGTAGCTCAGGTATGCTAGACCTGCAACTATCATTCCTGCTCATAAGAAGTTTATCAGGTATCTTTTCTAGATTTTGAGTTGTTGGGGCTATAGTCAAAGTTTCATTTGCAGTGGATGATCTATATGATGGTATATCTTTGAGGTATGGTAGAAACATTAAAATCCCTTGCTCCCGGGTTCCGAACAGGTTTATGATGTGTAAGTCTTCTAAGGCCTTTACCTGGAAAAAATTTCCGCAAGTTATTTCTGATGTTTGACTAAGGTTAGAGTAATTTGCTTGATAGTACATAAGGGTTTGTGCTTCTTTCTCTAATCCTACGTTAGAAGGGACATACTTACTTTCTTCATGACATAGCTATTCATGATCATGGTATTTTTGAGTGTCTAGCTCATCATAAGGCACTAGGGACAACTGATGTGGTGGATCAAAGTTTATTTCAGTTTCTTCTGACTCTTCCTCCATGTTTTCATCAATATGCATAATGAAAGAGTTCAGGTCAGAACGCAAGGAACACATTGGAATGTTATCTGGCCTATCGTGACTGTTAATAATGTATTTCATGTGTGATTCTCGGTAGAGTATTCTGGTTTGGCCGAACACAGGAATAGTGGCGTATGACATGTGTAGTTGAATATTCCCTTGGAGTTTGGCTCCCCAAGACCTGGATAGAAGCATCCTGTACTTGGGAGGAATGTCTGCCACTACTATATCCATGATGAGATGTTTTGCAGGTATTTGGGCCAGACTAAAACAAAGGTCTTTGATCAAACCCAGGCATTTGACTCTACTCGAATCAAATGAGTACAAGTCTTTGTATGGTCTTGTGATTTCCAGGCCTAGCCTTTCCATTACTACCTTCGGCATAAGATTATGCTAGGCGCCGGAGTCTAGCATGGCATTGTGGAGGATTTGGTCGTGGATGTTTAGGCTAATGTAAAATGGAAGAGTAGTTCCTTCTTGGAATTTTCCCTCTATCTTTGGACCAAACAATACTTCAGGAGTGTCATCAGCCAGATTAACAGTGTTTGCATCATTCCCTAGATTTAAGACTTATAGTACTTGGGATTTATAAGAGTTTTGGGCAATGAGTTCAGTAAGAGGCATGGTGATCTTGATCTTGGCGATTTCGCCTTCAAAGCTGAAAGGCAGCTGAAGTTTAGATATGTTTGTTTCAGTTTTTTTAGCCACGAACTTCTCTATGTTCTGAGTTTGTTGGCTTTGTTTTGGGATTTTGTTTGCCATAGTTGCTTCGGAAAATTTTTTGGAAGTACTCGGAACAGCTGAGTTAGGACTAGTTTGGGTGACTTTAGCTTTGTTTTGGTCATTTTTCTCCACCTTGATTTTGTCACTGCTTATTTCTTTCTTGAGGATGGTATCAGGGGTCTTAGCAGTATCTGAGTTACCTCTCTTGGAATTATCTTGGTTTCTTTTGCTTCTAAGGTCATATTGCCTGTGAGCCTCTATAATGGCATTCTGAAAATCTATGGCAGGGTCGTCGAGATCTTCATAGTTGGTCTCATCCTGATTAGGAGAAAAGAACGCTTGTTCTTCTTCTGTGAGATACACCTCACTCTCATTATCAGATCCTATGAGGTTTAAATGATGTTCATCAAGAGGTTCTGTGTCCCTGTCATCCTCTTCCACATAGTTTTCATTGAATGGTGGCCTAATCTGTTGGTCATTTTCCCTTGGTCTATTTTGGGGCTGTTGCCTCCTAAAGTTTTGGTTCCGGTTTCTGTTTGGAGGGTTTGGTTGGTTGTCCCTAATAGGAGCCTTTTCATTTATCCTTTCCCACATTTTGGCCATGGTTTTGACAAAGTCATCTATTCTGGGATCTAGGGAAGGTGATGAAGTGGAGACCTCATCTTTATATGTGACCTTTCTTTCTGATCTAGTCCTGGCCCTTTTTTCTACTAAGTTGGCATCTGCTTTTATGGCTATTTGTTGCATTTCCTCTAAAGTAGGGGGATCCTTGTCTCTCAGATGATATGTCATGTTCGGATCGAAACCCTCGGGGAATTTTTCCAAGGCTAAACCAAGTGGGGGTTTGAAATGAGGTGGTAGGGAGTTATATACACTGTTGAACCTAGTGCAGTAAGTTTGGACACTTTCCCCATTTTCCCGTTTTAGGTTGTTATATTCTGACAGGATTTTAATGGGGTTTCTTCGGATTTCCCACCTATTTCTGAAGACTTGATGTAGTTATGGGATATCGTGGATGCTGTTTGGAGTTAAGCTTTTGAACCATGCTTTGGGTTCACCACCAAGACTTTGGGCAAATATTCTCATTCGATTTGGCTCATTTGTAAAAATTTCTAGGGATTCATAGGCATCACTACCATCCTACTTATACTGAGGTAGTGGTGACTTCCAAAGAAGTGTGGGATTTTTTCTTGATATTTATTTGGGAGAGGAGCCAAAGGCAGTGGCAAAACCAAAGGTGCGTACCAGGCTGCCATGACGGCAGCTAATGGATGATGTACAAGATGAGGACTAGTGGGATGAGATGAGGTGGTTTGAATAGGTGTGGTGGATGAACTTGGACTAGTGATCTGTTTTTGAGCAGATATGGGATGATGGGAGCCAAAGTGATAGAGAAGATAACCAGATATGGTTATAAAGCTTATTCAACAGGACTTCGTAGTCAGGGTTCAATATTGTCAAAGTTTATCTTTACTATGATTTCTTTCCGGGAGTTTTTCATGCATTTTATTCAAAAAGGAATCCGTGGTGGCTGTAGTGAGATGTCAGCACTGATCTTGTTTCAGCATGGATCTACCAAAAGCTAGATGATCGGCCGAATTTCTTAAATGGGTATTCGGGTCATTCCATTATGATGTATGATAGGGGGGATTTGGGTTTGGAAGGACCGTGTTAATTTTCGTAGTCGTGATTTTTGGATTCAGAGCTTTAGAGAGAATGGTAATGGTGATGTTCCTTGGATATGATCTCTCTAAAGTTCTATTAAGGTGAAGGATGGTCAAAAATAAAAGGGATGGATTAGTGGAGTCGCCAGGTGGAACTGGGTTTTTTTTGTGAAGATAGCTATGGTCCACCACCAGTAACTAATCTGAGAATGTTTTTGGATTTTCTGAGTTTTATGTGCAACCTATGGTTTGTTAAAGTATTCTAGACTTGTTTCAACACTTTGCTAGGGTGATGAAAACAAAAAGAGCTTACTCTAGATGGGTCTATGGACTGCTTGCTTGTTTATGGTATCTAAAGGACCAAAGAGTCTATAAAAGTTTCAAGTGGACTATCACGTGTACACTAAAGGTCCTCATCTAATCTCCCGTCATTATGATGGGTTAGGTCTATTCTGATAGCAACTTGTGATGTGGCTTAATAGCAATAATAGTAAGGTCTACTAGAGGTTAGTGGAGTCGCCAGGTGGATTATCAGTTGTTTTGAGCTATACTTGTATGGTCCACCACCAATATTGTCAAAAACAAATCTAAGGGAGTTTTTTGTGGTTTTTTTTTTTTTTTTTTCTGAGTTTTATGTGCAGCCTAGGATGTAAGAGTGTTATAAACCTGATTCATCACTTTGCTAAGATGGTGAAGCAGAGAGTTTACACTAAATGATTCCAAAGGCTGATGGTTTAAGTTAAAATTTGAAGGACTAAGGAGTCTATAAAATTTTTCTAAACTATCATGAACTCAATATGTCCCACCGTGATTGCCATTATGTTAGTGGGAGCTATGGGATAAGTCAATCAAACAAGATTTTAAAATAAGGGGATCTCCTAGAGTCTGATGACCTTGATTGTCACTAACTCATAGTCCCACCCGTGATCTATTATGTTAGAGTCCTTGATTTGGCCGATTGCATTAAATGATGATGCAACATCAAACCAAGCTTTGGAGCCCAAGGACCTAGCCTTCCTGGACTCAGAGAGGGCTCTCTCTATTAGATGTAAAAGATATCGGTGTGTTTGCTTGTGGTGTTTTGATATTAGGCTAGTTATGAAGTTTGTTTTTGGTTTTTTGTTTTTAAGTTTGTGAGGGATAAAACTGATCAAAGATATATAAAATGGGTAACAAGAAATAGATCAACTGGGCTATGGGGTCAAAAAGGTCAAGGAAGCTATGAGATGATGATGCAAGGCTGCAGTGGGGCCGATTTGATTCAAGGTAGAAAGGATCTTTGGGAAAAATGGAGTAAATGAACATCAAGTGGTGAAAGACAAGGGATTTCAAATGTAACTAGTTGATAGCAGACATAAACATGTTATAGCAAGCCATTCTTCATGTTAAATGTAACTATGAGCTAATTAATACATAGAAATCAAACATTCCAGCCATACATAGAAGTATAAGACCCTCTAACTTTTGGAAATGGCTATCAGACTTTGGGGAAAACACATAAGACAGACTAACAACTCATAAAACTATGCCAGAATGCCTAAACACAGTCTTTAAGTTATTGGGCACTTTGACAAACAAGCTTTCATAGTTTTAGGCAAAGGGCTAGATCGGGACTAGGCCTCCTTGGTTCAACAAGATGATAGGCTAAATAGTCAAAGAGATAGTTTTATGGACAAAACTATGGACAGTCATAGGTAGGCAGGTCACACCATACATCCTACTCAACATGCATAGAACTTGTAAATAAAACTAGCAAACATTATCCTTAGGTTACTAAAGAGCAGTTAAGAATTCTTTAGCATAACAAAGGAAGAAGAAAACATCAAGCTATGAAGATTCAGGAATTTTGAGGTGCCTCCATGGGCATATCTAAAAACTAATCTCTACTGATCTATAGCAGCAAGAAGCATGTATTATGGATGAAAACTAGAAGACAAAAACATAGCAAGAAACACTATACCATTCTACCATGTCATGGAATCCATCACCAATCCTTCATCGTTCATAAGCATCAAGGCGGGTCCAAAATCATAACACAAGTATGTTCTTCAAAGCTCATATGACCAATATATTATTTCTTCTCTCAAGTTCAGCCTTGTTTTACAATGAAGCCTTTGGAATAAATAGGCTCAAGTGAGGAAAACCTCATGGTGCAACTAGCTATCCCATTGGCCTAATCAAAATATCTAAACCTGTCCTTGAGGCTTTGCAAAGCCCAAGGCACAAAATATCCCATAAAATATCTAAAAAAATGCTAAAAACGGAAATTATATTGACTTTACATCATTTCTCAAATGTAAAAATAGCTAAACGCACATTTGGGAAAAGCAGATTTTTGAGGTTCAAAAATTACAAAAATACTTCATATTTATATCTGAAAAAGGTCCCCTGACTTGCTGGAGGCAATTGGCAGCCTTCCCGATGTCAAAACAAGGCTCATGATAGCTCGTTGGAAATCTCTCTGTGTCTACTTTCCGGCGCAACTGAAAATCTTACCATCACATTGCACCGGAAGTCCTCCAAATACATACATTAATAAAACGGAAATAGCATTTGCTGCTGATATGCCGGGCAGAATGTGCAAAAAGTGAGCATTTTTCGCCGTTTTGAGGGGGCGAATGATCTCCAAATGCTCTGAAAATCGCTGAGGACCTGCTCATAGAATTATGGCATCAAATGGTATCATCCTCCTCACTTGAAAAAATTTCAAACTGAAATGGCGAAATAATGAGTTTTCGACCAAAAACTCAAAAAATGCCAAAAAACAAAAAGTTGTCGAAATGGGCCCAAAATTGGTACGCATGACCCTCAAGGGTCCCTAGCAACACGCTCCGAAGCTAAGGCCAAAATGTCAAGAGCTGATGTGCCTTTCTCCTCTTTCCATGTTGGACGCTTCCCCTTTGCTTTCTTCAATTTCTCTTGGGCTGCCTTTAGTTTGCGCCGGGAAAACTGATTCAACTTTTGAAAGTGATGTTTCCTCTTCCTTTGTAGCTCCAGATCTCTGTTTTCTCTTTCAAGCTTCATCTCCAAGTGTTTGTTGGCTCTGTCAAGCCATGCCTCTTTGTTTTCTTCAATTTCCTGCTCAAGGAGTGCAGTGAGAGGAAAGGCTTGGAGATGGGCTTGCTCTTCTTCTTTCTGCTTTTCCAAGGCTTTTTTAAGCCCCATGGTTCTAGGCCTCTTCCGCCTAGGCTGGTCTTCCTCTTCTTCCTCATCAAAATCACCAATGAGTTCTTCTATCCTTGCTTGCGCCTTAGCTGCTTCATTTTTGTATTTGATCGCCCGTGCTTCATGAACAGCTGTGTGAACACTCATCTGTTTGTTTTGGGTTTCCAAGAAATAGTTGAAGTTCCTTGCCCGTTGAAGATCATTCTCCAATGTCTCAATTTTCCCCTCTTCATGGATTAGGAGGTTTTCAAGAAGGCGGGCTTCATTATCATTGTCATCACTCTGGATTGGAATGACAGCTGATGCTCCTTCATGTTCTTGACTTTTTCCAACCTTGATTTTCCCTTTGAAGGCCAATCTTGCACTTTTCCTCCATGGCATGCTAGTGGGTGTCCTCTTGGGCGATTTTCTTTTGCTAGGGACAACTTTTGTCACTTTTGGAGTGGCAGCCTTAGGACCTTTCTTGCTTGTTGTGCTGGGCTTTGTTCTTTAGGAGGAAGAGACACAACTGTTTTACCCTTGACATCTTCTTGAGACTGCTGCTCTCCTGGAGGCTGCTGTGTGTCTTCTTCTTGCTGTTCAATTTGCTGCCCCTGTTCACCAACATTAACTTGCTGTTCTACTTCAATGCCTTGTTCAATTGGTGTTTCAAACTGCTGCTCTTTTTCACCAAAATCAAGCTGCTGCTGTGCTTGGATTTCCTGTTCATTTTCTGGCTCAAGATATTGCTCAATTTCCTGCCCAAGCTGCTGTTCCTGTCCTTCAACAACAAGCTGTTGCTCTTCTTCTTGTACCTGCTGTTCATCATCTTCTGTTCGCTGCTGACCTTCACCACTGTCCTGCTGCTGTTCCTCATCTTCTGTTTGCTGTTGTTCATCCTTTTCCTCTTGCTGCTGTTCATCCCTTTCCTCTTGCTCATGACCTTTCTCTTCTTGCTGTCTACTCCCTTCTCCTTCTTCCTGCTGCCTTGACTGTTCAGTGGTACCTTTGAGCCTTCTAGGAGTAGGCCTGCTGGATAGAGGTATAGGGCGATGAATAGGATGAGTGGGAGACACATGGACAGGAGGAACAGTAGAGAAATCCGAGTGACTGATGAATACATCCCATGGAACTTCTTTCTTCTCCAGCTGGTGTAGGATGATAATTTTGATCAAAGAATGATGGAAAAGGGAAGGTATTTGCAGAGGTGGGGCCTTCTTCTGGACTGTGGATGCCATCTTCTTGATGCTTTTGTATAAAAAGTAAGGAAGATTTAGTTGCCTGTTTCTAGTGAAATGCATCAATAGTCGGACATGGTAGGCATAAACTCGATCAAACCTCCCTTCACAAGTAAAATATTTCATTATGACTTTCATAAGAGGAGCATAGCTGTCAAGAAGATATGAAAAAGGGAAAATAACAGTGAAAGCATCTCTATGCTCAGGCTTGATGCAAGGCTTGTAATCTTCTAAGTCAATATGGGCCTGTTTGAACCATTTTTCGCCATGATATGGAATCTTGGTGGCCTTGGACACTGATCTTGGAGAAAAATTGAAGTCAAGGTCCACTACCTGGAAATGCTTGTTCTGGAACCTCAGGGCGCATAGATGTGTTAATGGCGAAAAACTTTTGACTTCCTGTATCTTCTAGCAGAAATCTAGGCAACCTACTTCATGGAAGTTGAAAAGGACAAATGGATGAGCATTAACCTCTTCTGTATAGATTGGCTCATATCTTTTATGCAGACCACTCCTGTTGTCTTTCCTTGGAGGCATTTTGACCTAAATATGTTTTGGAAGAAACATACTGCCTCACTATGTGTAAACTGCCCTTTTGGAGTCAAACTGTGTCAATGTACTGCTTTGACAGAGAAAAAATATGATTTGGATGGTTGCAACAAGTTTCCTTACAATACACAACTTTTGCTCTCTTAAAAAGTGGCCTTCCACCTTTAAAGTATCTCTGTTAGTAGATTTCTCAATAAGAGACCATACAGTGAGAAGGAGACAGACTGCTAGGTAAATTCCCTGTGCAAAGTGTTAGGAAATCACCTTTTTCTTGTGAAGTTTAGAGGTCAACTCATTTTAATCCTTGCCCATGGTAGACTTTGCAATCATTAAAAACCTGCTCTTCTTGGTGTGCTAATGAATCAACAAAATTATGGCTTATGCAATCAAACCTCAGTGTAAGTATACAGTCAAATTCACAGTTAGAGAACAGAGGTGACAGAGTTTAAACAAGCTATAAAGTTTCAACAGAGGCTGTAGCAGTTTACTTCTTTCAAAATAATCAATGGCCCCTTATCAATGTAACCCTTGCCTTTGCAGAAAAAACCTCTACTCTATATGAACATACACTTATCAATCAGCTCGAAAAACAAAAACAGTCAAGCAACAAACACAGTGAACACCGTCTCTTCTGTGGGAAGTGTGAGCAACTTTCCCCTGTAGCTTTCAACCTATAAACTGCTCTTTGACAACAACCCTTTTTCTGATTACACTTCACTATCTTCTATATGTATGTCACTTCGTCAAATAGAACCATACACATACAAATTAATTCCCCAGTGTGAGCATACATCTAGACTTACTGATAAGGAACAAGGTGACACAAATTGAGAGGTTTCTTTTAAGGTGGCAGTTAAGGCCTTGCAATAGTCACAATAAGTACGTGGTCAACCATTAATTCCTTTTCAACAAAAACTGTTCTTTATGCTCCACCTTTCCTTAAATTCAGTTTTAATAATACATACTATTTTCACCCTTTGAGCACCTTATTGTTCTTCAAACAGTTTTGCAAAAGGAATACCTCCAACTGAAATGGTGGTATCACTGGCTCTTTTTTACGGAAATGAAAACCACACACTGTCATTTGCCCCTTTGATATACAGAGGATTTTTCAGAAAAAAAAAAGTGTTCATCTCATGATCATTTTGTTTCAGATAGGGGCAGACTATTTTCACCTTCAGAAACTCTTCATTTTTCCTCTCTGCTTTAAACAATACACACAACTAACAGATTTTGACCTTGTTCTCTCTCAATTTTGATGGAAAATTGCAATGGTTACTTGTGATAGTGCTCAATTCGAACCTTTGGTTTTTGCTTCTAACCTCAGCACTGCATCAATAGCTAGTTTTTTACAAACTTGAACTGTAGTTTTTAGAACCCTCACAGCACTTAGCAATTTTTTAAACCAAGGGGGAGAGCATATAAGAATACCTCCAAACTTGATGAGAATCCCTTGTGGAGAGTTGGAGTAGCTTGGCGAATGAACTGGAGGTGCACTGGAGGTTTTAAGCCTGTGCGTCACTCTACAGAGAAAGAACGTCGCGCAACAAACTATCCGCAGCATTTCTCCACCACTTCTCGGGTTCTGTGATATGTTTATTTTATTGTGCAGAGATCACAGAGAGGCCATTGCAGCCATGGCCAGTGTAACAGCAGCAGCGATTTAAAGATTGATTAAAGCCCGAAATTGAAGATTAAACGCTTTAATCCTTTTCAAAGGAAAGGACGCAGTTTGAAGACCAAATGTACACGAAACAAGCCATATCTGTGTTTAATGTCAGCAGAGCACCGTTTCTCCAAGAAGACACCTTCCTATAGAAGTCTACATGCCTCCTCAAGCCCTTAAATGTATTTCACTGACAGAAGCTTCTTAAAGACTATCAGGACAGCAGTTATGGAGGTATGGAGAGACTTGCAGATTTTCCATCCATGTCATTTATTACAGAAGGCTAGCGCAGAGTTCCAGACAGCCAAAAGGACTTCATGAAACATCAGAGGTCAAAATCGATCTGACAAAGACTCCCAGAGCATACTATAGAGTACTTACAGCAATACATAATTTCCATTAAGCAGAGTGGGCATGAACTCTTTCTCCACTCTGTTTTAATGAGATCCATTTAATGAATATCATCTACTCCCGCTATCATTTATTCTCCTATAAGGATCCTGAAGAACATATTGTAAAGGGTTGGATTTTTTTATTGCTGTTGTAGTTGTAGGGATTCATTTTTTACTGTTAGAAATAGTTTTGGGAGAGAGTAGCTGAGTAGTTTGTAATGTAGTAGGTTGGGAGGAGAAAGTTTGGACTGTAATCAGCTATTGAAGCTCTGTGTATGTGACTGGTTTTGCATTCAATTAATCAAGCAAATTTCACAGGATCCTGGTCTATTACTATGGGTGATGTTATTCTCATTTCATTGTTATTTACATTTTCCATGCTTTTCATTGGTCTTCTGGTACACATCAGAAATATAGCATAGGATTTTCCCTCGCATGGTACCCTATGTTTCTACTCTTCCTACCTTTAATTTTTTCCACTGATAGTGAATCTAAGAGTAAATTCATGTAATTTAACCAGTGTAGTAGTTTTTTTCACTGCTAGTTGATGTGTGAATTTGGGGTTTGCTGCTTGGATGTTTCTTGCTGGTGTCAAAGCAGGGAAGGTTAAACGTCCTTCTCCGATCTATAGACCCTAGCTCTGTTTAAACTTATCTCTGTTTTCTCTTAGAGTATGCTAAAGCAGACTTGGAGTTAAATGACTTCTGGTCTAATCTCAAGCTGCCCTTGTGTCTTCATTGAGAGTTTCCTATGAGTATGTCAAAGCAGGTCTGGATTTAAATGACATATGACCTGATCTCCAGATAGAAATATGGTTTCTTTCCTTCTTTTACCTTCTTTCCTTAATGTTCCATTCCACCATCTATCTCAAAGATCCTTTAGTATATATGACTTTCCCTCTGAAAGCCTTGGCTAGTTGTTTGCAAGTAATCTCCTTTCATGACTCCATAGCCCAATGGATGGCACAACCTTAATCCATCCTCTTTTGCTGAAACGTCCTACTGCTCTACTCCTTTCTTCCCCATTACCTTCTTAGTCTATGATCCTATGACCAACCCGATAACCAACCCAATCATTTTAAACCCCCTATGTGCTTCATACCTAGACTAACACCTCATTTTGAGCTTTCAAAGATATATCATTGTTTTCTTTATGGAGGGATCCCTCTCCGGGTCCAGGAGGGCTAGATCATAGGGCCCCAAAGTGGTTATGATTTTGTCTCATCTTTTGGTCTTGCCAATCTGGCCAAAACATGGGAACCCCAACATCTTGCATGGTTTTCAATGCTAGGAACTGCATTTACTATGGAGTTAATGATACTTGAACCCTAGAAACCCTTTCACATCCTCATTTCCTTAAAAAATCTCCTTGAGGAACTCATTGTAAAAGATTGGTCTCTAGATATCTGTTACATGTAAATAGTTTTATGAAGTTGTTGTAGTCCTGTTTGTAATTGAAGATACATAAGCTGAGATGAGAAGTTCGAAGCTGTAGAGACTCACTGGACTTGATGATTGTAACTGGTTTGAACATCAAATACAAGTTGATTTATGGGATCCTGATCTATGTCAATGGTGATGTGTTTCTTATTGTAAATTGTTATTTTCTTTTTGTTTCTATTCTGTCCACTTTTCTCTTATAAAGAACAACAAATATAGAGCTAGGACTTACCCTTAGCAGTACCCTACTCTCACTGAAAAGCTTTATCTTTATGTTTTCCTCCAATTGTGTATTTAAGAATGACTTAAGTGTAGACATTATCAAGGAATGTTGGTTAGTCCATGTCTTGAGATTCAAAACTTGAAAGGAAGTTCTTGAATGATATTTTCATTTCATGCTAAGTAGAGTTAAAACTAGGAAAGTTTATGGTTTTCCCTGTCTTCTAGTTCTTTTTCCAAAGGTTGTCTGAAAGTTTCCCTTAAGAGTATGTTGAAAACAGGACAATTTCAAAGTACTTACCTAATCTTAGACTACTTTTATGTCTTTATCATGAATGTTTCCCCTTTGGATATGCTGAAAGAAAGCTAAGTTAAAAGTCTTTACTTGATCTTAAGCTATTCTATGTGTTTTAAATGTTTTTTATTAAAAGTATATCAAAAACAGGCTAGTTTCAAAGTACTTACCTGATCTTAGATTACTTTTATGTCTTTCCTTAAGTGCATGCCAAAAGCAGGATAGTTTCAAAGTACTTACTTGATCTTAGGCTATCCTTTGTTCCTTCATTTTTTTGATTTCCCTCACTTCATTTCTTATTGTTTCATTCCATAAAATCAACTTAAAGAGATCCTTTGACATAGATAACTTGCCCCATGGACCACTCTTGAACCCTTTTGTTTCAATTAAATCCTCTTATGACTCCATAGCCCAATGGAGTGAAGCTGCTCCTTGCCTATTTTATTATCTAAATCATTCCTTCACTTTCATACACCTTCACCCTTCATTTATACTTCTTTCACCTTCATTAGATCTTTTCCCAACCAAAAAAAACAAAAACCTTGTTCTTCATAACTAGCCTAATATCATCTTTTCAGACCTTTAAAGATAAATCAATCTTTGCACTTATTAGAGAGATCCCTCTCTGGATTCAGGAGGGCTAGATCCTAGAATCCCAAAGTGGTTAATATATAGGCTTTGTAGTTTGTATTTTCCAATCTTGCAAACTACAAATACCTAACATTATTTTTGCTTTAAAAATATGCTTAGATGAATAAATGTACAAAGGAGGTTAATCAAACTCCTATTGAGGAATAAATAAAATTCCAAATATGAAAAAGGATAAATCTTGGCTATGTAAATAAGCACCCTTATGTGTGAAAGGAGTTTAATCAACTTGACTGGGTCAGCTTTGATCAGATCTACAACTCTGTATTGGAGGAGTGCTCATCAATGAGGCACAATGTAATTCTAGTTGAAGATCTTTTGTGTGAAAAGGATGAGTCCATTGAAGGTGGTTTAGGTTTTTGCACACTCTCATCTTATAAAAAGAAGGGGAAGGTGGCATGAGGAGGTTGTTCATCATATGATCTTTGATATATTGTCTGTTTAGACCATTTAGCTTTCTTTGGCTGTCTAGCCTAGATTTCAAATGCTATTTAGCATTGGAATTTCCTGTTTAGGAGTTCCTCCTCTTCCCATTGAGTATCTCTTGGGAGAGTTTGTATTGCAAGGTCCACTATCTGGTTTGAAGGCCAAGCTTCTCCTTTCAATTACAACTCAGATCCTATTGAGGGTTTGGTTGTCTTTGCAAGATGCAGCAAGTGGAGATTAGATATCTTCATATCTAAGACATTTCAGTGCTCTTTTTCAGTGGAGTCGTCCTCTACTCTATTGGAGAGCATGAGCTTAAGTTATTTATCTTGGCATGTGGCCATCAGCTATCTATCCCCTACAACGCAGTTTCTACCCCAGATCTATGTTATTCTTGTAAGTGGTATTGCAGGGAGTTTGTGTGCACCATTTGGAGAGCTGGTTTCAGAGTGTTGGGGATCTTCCCTTAACTTTGAGATCCATTGGAGGAGATCTACACATTGTATTTTTCAGATCTAATCTGGATATTCTGAATACTTTAGAATTTCTAAATCATCCTACAGGTCTGCATTCTTAGATCTCAGATCTACTGCTTATTCTTTGTGTAAACCCCAAAATTCCAAGGGGATATGAAAGAGGAGCCTTTCTAGTGCATGGATCTGATATGGATCTGACTTTTTATGCACAAATCTGCTCAATATCTGACATGTAATTCACAACGGTTTGCAGCCTAATAAAATAGCATTGTAAAGGTAGTTTCAGTCATTCATGTGGTTGCAGCACCTCTTTTGAGGGCATTTATTCTGTATAAATCTTGTATTTTCAGCTATGCATCTCATGGACTCCATTACACATCTGTTTTGCTACTGTAAATACTTTTAAAAGATATTCTATTGGCCTCTTTCTCTTTCTCTACTGGAACTGTGTTATTTTCTGAGCAGTATTGTTGCAATCCCTTGTTGGGAGGTTTTCAAGCCTTACTAGGCATGGGAGATTTGTTTAACCCACCTAGAAAGATTTTTTTCTGATCTCCTCTTGGATTTGGGTCTTAGATTACCATATATAATGGATCCAAGGGTTGATTTCATATTCTGTAGCAGCCATTCCTGGAAAATGCGTTTTCCATTCATGCCTTGCTAGCAGTTCCGATTTTGGGATATCACAATTACGAAATTCGAGAATTCGCCCACCATCTCCATAAAATGCTTGACTTGGTCCTCATCCTTGAAGACGTGCCAATGCTTCACATTTTCCAAAATGGAGGGGTGATATCACACTTCCACCTCGTATCTGAGAAAGGGATTCTGCGGAGGGAAGAAATTGCTAGCGACCATGACTAGCGTGTCGAACATCTTGTTCTTATCCCCCGGTATGAACTGGATGTTAAAATCCAAGAAGAAATTCTCAACCAAGTCCCACACGTCGTTCCTGTGAGCTCTGAGCCGTGGGTGCCTAGTTTGACATTGACTACTGACTTGCCTCACTACTAGATCTGAATCTCCAAAAACCTTGATATTATGTATGTTCATATTCCACATTGTCTGTAGTCCCAGAAACAGGGATTCATATTCAACCATGTTGTTTGTGGCTTCAAATTCTAGCTTGAAGGAGGGAGGCACTAAGCATACTTCCGGTGATATCAGGAGTACCCTGGCTCCGTTTCCTTCTCGTGAATAAGGTCCATCAAAATACAAGGTCCAAACCTTTTTTTGCACTCTGTTTATGGGATCCTCCTATCTTAGAGGACAGACCTTCATTTCTTGTAGGAAATTTTCATCCTCTTCGAGCATAAGACAAGAAAATTCACCCTCCTTACCATATACCAGAGAATTGGTTGAACCGTCATCTTTGGTGACCATCTTTACAAACCTGGACTCACGGTATAATCTTCTTTCCTCCCCACCGAACACTGGGATGGTGGCATAGGTGTGATCAGGTTTTATTGACCCTCCAATCTTGGAACCCAAGGATATGGACAAAAACATTCTAAACTGAGCTGGGATATCAGTTACAACAATATCCATTACCACACTTTTGGTCGGAATCTCGGCTAAGTTTACTACCAGGTCTTTTATCATACCTAAGCACTTCATCCTTTTGGAATCAAAAGAATACAGGTCATTATAAGGCCTTGTAATCTTCAATCCCAATTTCTCCATGACAGACGAAGGAAATAGGTTATGTGAAGCCTGGGAATCCAACATGCAATTGTGCAATAGTAAGTCATGTATCACCAGAGTCACATAGAACGGGGGTGTGGCTGAGTCTTGTTCTTCTACATGAGGTCCAAAAACCACCATGGGTCAGTATTCTTGGAGATTGAGGCTGTCAAGCAGAGGGATTACACCATGGGGCTGCAGAAATTGGGACACCTGAGCTTTGTATGAAGGTTGTTTCAAGAGCTCAATCAGGGGAATCGGGATCTTGACTTTTTCTAATTATTTCTTGAGGTTAAATGCTATGGGCACTTTTTCTGTAATAGATTATTTGGACTTTTCTTTAGGAGGGTTGGATAGGTTCAAGCATATAGATGGGGACTTCTCATTTTTGGGAGGATCAGCGTCTTGCTTATTTGAAGTGGATGCAGTGGCCTTATGAGGGGCTGACTCTTCTAATGGCTTCTTCACTTTACTGGTAGAACTAGGAGGGGTTTTCTCTCTTTATATTGAATCTTCATTCTGTTCTTGCACTCGAGTTCTCTTCCTAGAGGACCCGAGGTCATACTTCTTGTGGAGTTGAGCCTGCATGAAATCCACCAATTGTCTATAGTAATTTTCGATATCTTGATCCTCTGGAGGGACTTCCTTCTCTTGTTTCTCCCCTTGTAGGATGATTTCACCCTCCTCATCGTCAGAGTAAGCAAGGAATTGATTCTCTTGACTATCTGTGACTTCCTCAGCCCGTCCCTCCACTTCTCCCTCCAAGTATAAAGGAGGTTGAATGTGGTCTTGTTGTTCCTTCCTCTCTCGCTGCATCAACTGCAGATGGGGCTTCCGATACTAAGGATTAAACCCTTGGTTAGGAATCATTTTGTTGGGATGAGGAGTGGAATTTTTTTGTCTCCAATTTAATCTTAATCAACTTATTGGAAAGGCTCTTGATTAAATTATTCATTTCTTCAATTCTATAGTCTTGTGATTCCCTCTCCTGATTTGAAGTAGAAGCCTCTTCCCTGTTCTTTATTCTGGCTTCATGTTCTGTCTTCCCCTCAAATTTACTAGTAGAAGAAACATTTTCTTCTACCTCCAATGCATTAGTCTAGATCTGATCCAGAGATGTGGATTTTATTTCTCTTAGGGTGAATCCAAACTCCAGTTCGAAAGCTCCTGCGAAGACCACCTTAATAGCTACTTGGGGAGGCTTTATTTTAGTAAGAAGATTATTATAGATCTTATTAAACCTCTTTATGAATTATGTTACATCCTCATTGTGTCTTTTCTTTAGAGCATTGAACTTAGTGAGAACGTATCCATGGTCCCTCTTTTCTCCCCATTTCAATGTGAAGAAATTCTCCATTTCTTCCCAAGTGTGGAATGTGTTATCGACTAGAGACTTGAACCACTTTCGAGCTTCTCCATCCAAGGATTGGATGAAAAGCCTTAACACCACATCTAGTGCTCTACATTCACATGCTTAGCAAAGGCAAAAAAAATTTCAATATGTCTCTGTGCCGAAGTATTATCTTCCCCAGTGAACCGAGGCAGGAGCTTTAGATAATCTTGCGGCATCTCATTCGGTACTTGAGGTAGAGCCAATGGAGCATACTTGTTGAGGAGGAACCCAGGTACATCCATGAAGGGAGGTGGAGATAGGTTATGAGGATATGTTGGCTGAGGTATAATAGGTATGTGGTGAGTAGAGGTTTGGATATTTGTCTGTGGAAAGCTTTGGAGTGCTGCAGCTTCTTTAACTTCTTCAGCCTTGGGAGTAGGGTGCTAGGGAGGTAGAGAAGTATCAATGGATTCGACTTCATATTTTATGACCAAACTGGCTAAAGCAGAGGCTTCAGGAGGATACTCAAGTACATTGGTTGTGGAGCCAGGGCCATAGATGTCAGCTTTTTGAGATTAGGAATTCGAATCTTCTAGATAAAATTAGGGTAGGTTAGCCTGACTTGGTTACTTTTCCTTCCAGATTCTCTTAAATATGATTTTTTTGGGATAAGATACAGAAGGGGTTTTTAGTTGGGAAGTATCTGATCGAGTATGAGGCCTTGTGTAAGCCAGGATTACAATTGATTTGAACTTGGATAATAGTGGAGTCGCCAAGGTAAGGGCTATGCAACTCTCAACCTGTCGTGCTCACCTAATTGAAAGGTGAAGATAATGTCATATCTCAAGGAAAATATTTTCTAATTCACTCCCTGGCAATGGAGCCTAAAAAATGTTGTAGCTCCTAGAGATAGCCTTGAGATATAAAATACCATTGCCTAGGACATTTGAAATCAAAGGTTAGATGTAGAAAATTTTAATGGTGCCTCTAACATTATATGGATTAAGAGGATAATGTTTGTGGTGGTTCAGGAATAATGAATGCTTTGGAGTTTGACTCATGTGAATTATTGTATACTACGAGAGAGCTCAGGAGGTTGTATGGCTCAGTGGCTTTTAAAATGGTCCAAGTTTGAAACAATGAGCAGAGGCTTTCAAAATATGTAGAGGTGCTTAAAAGTAATGGAGGAGGAACCCGCGAGAGACAGGCTTAAAATTCTTAAGAATCTATCTCCCGTTAACTCAAAGGAATCGGATGTAAGTGGAATGTGACCAAAAATAGAGATTTGTGGAGCGCGAATTAAGGGAGCACAAAAATTTTAACACATGAGCATTATTCGTACATGAATTCATGAATAAAAATGAGTACCACTAGCAGCTACATTACATGAAACACCAAAGCAAAAGAACATGAAATATGATTATACTAAACATGATGTTATTGATAAACAAGAGAATACATATACATACTACTCATTTCTCTATCTAGAATCCAAATAAACAACATTTTATATCATATTATGTTCAAAACAACTCTCCCAAATATGTGTCTCACTATAATATTCCAAAATTTGCATGCAACAAATTGGAATATTAAATTTTGCTAATGTCAATTAGGAGATGAATAAATGGGTAAGGAGGCCCATACATTTCAGAAATAAGGATAAAATCCCTATTTTTGTAAAAGGGGATCATGATTCTAGTTGGATTTTACACTCTCATGTGTCAACAGGGACATTTTTCATGTGGACAAAGTCAAGTTTGACCAATTTAACAACATAAATGTAGGAGGAGTGGATCAGCAAATAAAATAGCTCAATGTGAATGAGGCTTAGCCTAGATAGCTATATGTGAGCTGGATTGAAGACCCTTAGGTGTGAAAAGTGTTGGAGCAGGTTGGAGAGGTCAACCTTGACCAAATCAAACAATGCAGTTTAGAGGAGAGGCTCTAATGAAAGTACAACACAGTTTCGGAGGGGGATTGTTTATGTGATGGTGGAAACCCTATTGAGTGGGACCCAAGGTGAGAAGGGTCACTTAGTTTATAAGGAAGAGGATGGAAACCATTTGGAGGTTACTTTATGAATTACATTTTTATGTTTTCTTAGACTTTGCTCTCCTAGCTGTTTAGCTAAGATTGCCGGTGTTGTTTAGCACTAAGGTATTCCTGTTCAGGAATCCCTTCTCTCCCCTTTGAGGAGCTCTTGAGAGAGACCTGATATTTCATTCCACACATCCGACATTGGTGCCAAGCTTCATTCTTCAGCTTCAGCGTATTTTATGCAGGAGGTTGTGTTGAGTTGTAGGGTGTGGCAGTGGAGGGTTGAGAAACCCACTTTCTGAGTTGGTTTTGCATAGGAGGGAAGTTTTCTTCTATTGGAGTATTAGTTTGGAGAATTATTGGGCTGATATCAGATATTTTTCAGCAGTCCAACACATTACTACCACCTACAACGTTATTCCATCCTGGAATTGCGTTATTTCTGCAAGGCAATTTCAGCAGTGTCTCTTGTGGCTCTTTCAAGGATTTTTCCCATGATTGGAGAGTTGATTCTTCAATGGGGGAAGAAATTTGTTCAGATATACATCAGATCTCTATTATTACATCCTTCTATACTCCTTTTCTTCAGTTTGTAGTGATTATTCAGTCATATTGCTGAAAATCACCATTTGTATTCAGAGTGAATTCCTAGAAACCCTTCTCGGGTCCTCTAGTCTTTGTATAAAGGAGACTAGGCCTCATTTTTATGAGCATATTGTTTAATATAATATCAGATATATTTTTATCTACTATTTTTTTATACAAAACCTCTCTTAGACTCCGCAATCACTTTTATGCAGAAATTCCTGTGTTGCAGTGTTTGGGGTTTTAGCCTTTTTAAGTAATCCTAGGTGTGGGAGGTCTGTTTAACCCACCTAATTTGATTTGTTTCAGCTCTATTATTTGATTTAGGTTGTATATTTACTGATATAAAGGATCCAGGAGTTGATTTTGTGATTTATAGCATTTATTTCTGAAAATGCATTTTTTATGCATGCATGGTTGAGCAGTCCCTATTTGGGGATATTACAGTGGTATCACAGCAAGATCTTTGGCTCAGGCTGTGGACTTTAAGAAAAAGTGATATAAAATAAATATTAAGGCTAGAATTATGGAAAGGATGAGCTTGCTCTCATCACTTTTCAGATCCAGGAAAAACCTCTCCAAGGAGGTTAAACAAGAAGAAGAGAGAAGGAGCAGTGAAAATTTTAGAGTGTTTAAAGAGGAGGAAGAGCCATGCACTTCCTATGATCAAAAGAGGAGACCAGTGTTGTAGAGAGCTCCAAATAATTGGAACATATCCTTTCCTTTTGAGAGGGAGGTCAAATTTCTGGAAGATGGAGGACACTTGGATTACATGATTCTAAGTGAATACCTTGTTGAGTACAAATCTCAACCTAGAGCCTTCAAGGAGACTCTATATTTCCCTTAGTTCATTCATTTGGAGGAAGAAAGAAGACCTTGTGGCTAAGGAAGGATCATGGGAAATAGGTTTCTATTGTCTACTTTTGATGGCTCATCTGCACCAAGGGTTTGGGCAAGAAAAATTGATGCATTTTTCCCACTACATCCAGTGGTAGAGAAAGAGGTTGTAGAGATTGCAGCATTGCACCTAGAGGGTGAAGCAAAAATTTGGTGGTTCAGCCATTTGAGCCATGCAATAGTGGTTACTTTTGATGGGTTTACTCAAAGGTTGATTGTGAAATTTGGTGAAGAAAAATCAGAGCAGAAGAGGCCCTCACCGCCATTGGGGGAGACTTTTACCAGTGATGTCACCACTATGGAGGAGCAGCCCCCAACATCTTTAGTTTGAGGAGACAATTCATTGGAGGAAGAAGCCCCTATAGCCATATAAGATACTTCCAAATTTCATCAAGGTATGCCTAAATTTTCATCTCCTATTGTTTCAGCAAATCATATGGAGGATTGTATACCATTGCATACTAATCATTTGGGAAAACATAATTGCACTGCACTGTGCAACCTTTTTTTGATCAAGGAAGGGATGAAAAATCATCCTAATGGGCCATTATTGGGCTGCACACCACATGTGAGATTGGGGTGTGAATTCTTGGAGGATGGGATGAATTTTGTCCCAAACAAATTTATGCAATACCATATGTTCATCCTTGAGTTGGGACATGAGGGAGCCACAACACCATGGAGGAGATTTATAATGCTGTCAAGAGATAGCAGTGAGGAGGCTTTGCCTTCAGCCCACTTCGATCCTTATGGATTCAAGATGATCATTGGTGTGAGATATTTTCTGGGAGATCTCCAAGGAGTTGCATTTCAACATCCCATGGAATGCAAGAAAAAAAATCTGATTTTGGAGAAGGGTAGTGTTCATTGGAAGGGTACCAAGGTTGACCATGATGGGAGGCACTCACATTGGGAGGAATGGGAGTGGATGGAGAGCAAGAAGCTGGTAAGATACTTGCAAATATATGACACTGGGTAGCAGGAGGCTTGGCTGCGTTGGCTGCTCTTGAAGGAGTTTGGCCATCATGGGACATATCCTTCTTCCAAGGGTATGTGCATGGAAGGAACTTGGCAAGATACATCATTGGGCAGCCAAGAGTGTGGATGCATTGTGATGATATGATCATTATGTCTTCACCATATAATTTGTATGGTGGGTGTATGAGGAGGCAGCAAAAAATTTTGTTTCTTTGGAGGATTTTGAGAGAGTAAGGGCAGGTTTTCTCTCACACTTTACATGATGTTGCAGGAGTAGGAGATGGCACTGCCATGGTGCAAAGGGGCTACTCCTTAGCCTTAGATGATCTAGAAGTACTTCCACTTTGTAAGAAACTTCTTGTATTTGGCAGCATTATGGGAGGAGTCTTTGGCATTGAGCATGTCAAAGGATGGAGTTATGAGTTGGAAAAAGCCTATTTGCATAGACAAACAACGCTATCTCTTTGGAGTTGGGACTTATTGATGGAGTGTCCCCAAGATCAATTCACATTGGATGCACTTGGTGGACAAGGAGGAGGTGAGAATGACGGAGTAGTGGATGGAGGCATCTATTACTGTGATATGTTCTTCTTGACTTGGGTTTCCAAGCATAAGAAGGAGGATCTTCATGCGGCATATGGTTCATTCCTCTTCATGGGAACATGTCATACCACTATGGAGGAATTATTTATGGATTCTATCATAATATTACTTTCATTACATGGTAAGAACTTTTTTTTTGCATTTATTGACTGTCCAACACAATGTTTGCATGCTCTTACCATTTCTTTGCAGTGTATTGCTCCCCAAGGGGGTGAGCTTTTCTTTGGGCTCCATGGACCATTTTTGGACAAATATCATGATGGAGAAGACCATCTATTATATGACTTTGGGCAAGTGTTTGGTTACTCCTTGTATGCTCAGTTGATACACTCAGCCATTTACTATTTATTAGTAGATGTGATGACTTACACAACTAGCCATCTGTCAAGAAACAACTTTCCATGCTATTTTCAGAAGCTGCAGTGGTGAAGACTATGCTGGGACCACTTGGGAAACTGTTGGTACCTTCCAACACCACATGAAACCTTCAGTATTCCCTTCATTATGATGCTTATCATGATCCTATTTGCTGATATTGTTCTTGCTTTCATGGTGAGCATGATTGTGGGAGAAACACATTGGGTGGATGTGTTCTTTGGGAAGGGGGATTCCCAAAATTTCTGCATGACATGTTCTAAGGGGAGCATGGGATGGCCACCACAAAAAAATATTTGTTTCTTTATTAGGAGGGCCATGAGATGGGTGGGATGCCATATGGTGGTGATTTCTTATCCTTCATGTATGAGATGTTTTGGGCCAACTTGATTCAAAACGTTGGGAAAGGGATATTTGGAGATATAGTTTTCTTCTTGCCACTCGAGGGCAACATTATTGCAGCCTAAGATTAGCAAATTCTCTACAATTATCATAAGTGGAGAGGAGGATAGTGTGGGGTAGGCTACCTTGTCTACCATTTTCAGGATTTCAGCCCACCTACTTTGTAGGAGCTCAAGGTGGAGGAGGATTTTCAGGAGTTGCCATATTGGGTGGTAACTCATTTTGTATGGATGATAGCTTGGGGATGGGAAATTCAAATGGGGATGGTAGACCCCAATATATATCAGACCACATGCCTCAAGAAGGCATTTAGCCACCCATTGTTGCCTCCTTTGATATTTTACTATCACATGATAGCTATTTGGGGTGTTCAACAAAAGCTAGCTTGTTTACTTGGGAGGGTGTTGAAGCCTAAAAAATCCTAGCTTCAAACATTGGAGAAAACCACCCGGTTCGGACCTTAGTACAACTCCTTTTCCATTTGGGACAGTGGCTCCGACTGGATAATATGGGACCAGTTTCCCAATGATATATGGGTTGATGATTGGTTGTTTATATAATGGGTAATGATAATTAATCTAATCTATAACTTAAATAAATACAAATAATTCTACTTAACCTAGGTATCATATAATAAATGCGACTATGGATTTGTTCCGATTAGATGAATAATCATATAGATGACTTATTAGTCCAATAAAAAGATATATACACATATAATGATTACTTTGTTTAAGAAATTAAACAAAGTAATGATGATAACATATCGCATTCATATACTTATATTGCTCACATATATTTTGAAATATGACAATTCTAAATTTTCAAAAATGACATAATAAAGAATTGTTTCACGGGCATACATATGTAAATAATATAAATTTTCAAAAGGAATGTTTCATTGCATAAATAAAATTGAACAACATAATTATGATAAAAATACCAAATACATTTGTAACCTATTGATGCAAATAAGACTCTGATCCCTCTTTCTTACTTAGAACAACTTTCGGGAAGAATAAAAATGCATATTCTTGTAAACAATTTCCTCATAATATCGCAGAATTGTGATTCACCATTAATAAAAATAATGTATTCAAAAGTACAGAAGTGTAAATTCTCAAGTCAAAAATTAATAGAAATTGAAAACCCCTTTCTAAATACATGAAAGGGGTTTAAATAATAATAAGCTTAAAACAAACTATCTAAAATATTGCTAAAAATGTAAAATCAGAGATCTGATTTCATAAAAATAGAATTACAATCTCCAGGAAAATAGGTTCATTGTATTTCTTTCATGTATGTTGTGCGTAGCTGGCAGATTGATATCATATCTTTCACTTCAGGAGGATGACTCAATCAGGAATGTAGCTGGCTGGTATATAACTCTAGAATGATATAACTCATGGCATTAGAGAGGCATTTTGTAGTCATCTACTGGCTATGTAGCTTAACCAAATAGGACCATAATACATCCCATGTGATTCCTTGTATTGCGCTGATCTATTGGTCCTTATTGGCTAAGTCCCGCTTCCATTGTTTCTCTATTTCATTGACTTTTGGTAGCTTCCCTGGGATACAATCAGAAATCAGGTTGGCTGCACACAAATTTTCATTGATTAATTGCAATAAACTGTTCATTACAGTTCTTGCTCTAGAGGTGGCCCATTCTTCCTTGATCAACTGCGTTTCTCATTCCACAAATAAAATTTCCTTGTGTGACACTTGAGTCTTGGGAAGATTGGCAGCGATGCCTTGATCTATGTCTTGCCATGTGAGGAATCCAGAAATTTTCTCATTGGCATATTCGAATTCTAACCTTGTATTTACTGCCTTTTCTATGAGTGATGTCGCTATTTCAAATAGAGGGTTAGCCAGTGATATTTGATGACATAAAATATCAAGTTTTTGTGATAATTCTTTACTTAATTCAAGAGCCTCCATTTTGAATTAATCAAGTTCAGGTTAATCCTTAAATCTTTGTATTTGAGCTTGTAACAAGACACTCTGTTCTTCTTTAGCCATCTTCTCTTGTTGAAGCGTCACCTGTAGTTTATTCAACTCTTGAGACAGCTGTTGTTCTTTATGTATATCTTGCTAGTCAAGATTTTGCTTTTCAATATTCAATTGCTCTTCAATCTGCTCAACCTTTTATTTTTCTTCAATCAGCTACTGTTCTAGCTGTGATATTTTCCAATCATCCACTGATGCCCTTTCTTCCAGTAGTGCTATCTTTTTATCTTTTTCCTTTATCATTTGACTGACTCCGAAGGCTTTGTCCATCGTTGTTTCTGTATAAGCCCCTGCATATTGAGACAATTTGGTTAAATCCTCTGAAGGATTAACTTCAGAGTCCTTCCAGACAATATTCATTAATTCAACTTGGGGAGATGAAAATGGCCCTTGATCGATTTTCCTTTTATTCCTTTTTTTTCTAACTATAGCCCTATGCTTTGGACTATAGAAGACATCCAGGGGTAGTATATCTTCAATCTTTAATACAATTTCTTCAAAAGGATTTTCTGGGATAATCTCAACAACTCAGGTATTAGTATTGCCGAGTGTTCCTTCAACTGTAGCATTAGTCACCATGAGTTGTTGTGTTTTGGGCGATTACATTGTAGACACATTCTGAGAATCATTTTGGCCCTTTATTTTCTGATCAAACTATTCCCATTCTTTCAATAAATTTGAATGATCATGTATATCCATTTCAGAGGAATCACCATGTTTTTTACCTGTCTTTTCCTGTTTAGTTTGAATATCAGCCTTATTTCCTGTATTTTCCTTTTCTTGCTTTGTTTCAGTGTTGTTTTCTTCTCTGTATTCTTCCTATTACAGTGGAGTAGTTCTCAATTGATCAAGAGGTATTGTTAGTAGTCTGTTGTTTCTGAACTATAAGAACTCCTCCATGCCACTTGCTCCAAACTTTAATTTTGCTAAATTTTTAACCTGTGAAAATCCTTCAGCTGAGGCAAATAGATCATCCAAATTGGCATCTTCATGCTCAAATTTAGCAACCTATACCATAGATGTAAGTTAAAGGCAACTATCTTTAGATCATACTGTCTTTTGGGGATGGTTGCCAATCTGAGGTCTTTTATTTTTTGGGCTTCTTTCTCTACATGTTTAAAATCATTTAGAGAAAAATATCCACATCAGAGGGGAAATGTAGGCCACATCAACTTCTTAGAATTTTTTAGGTTTCTAGACATCCCTTTCTCTGTTATTTGATAAGCTATTTCTTGGGCTAATAATTTGTCGGGAATGTACAAGGGCAGGACATGAGGATCAATGATATTTCCAAATATTCAGAGATAGATAATTTTTTCTTCTCCAAACCAGCTTCTGATTGAGGTTAGGTCAATGCTGGCCTCATCAGACAACCTTGGAGCGGGTTTATTGAATATAAATTGATGAAATGGAAAGATGAATCCATGACAAATTTTGTATATGTGGTATTTATAATAGGACTTCCATAGATATTTGTGATAAATGTGGATAGGAATTGCGCTTTGAGGAGTCCACTTCCAGCCTAAGATAGGGAATTCAGAGTTGAAACATATGGTGTCAATGATATAAGCACTCATGTAGAATGGGGGTATTATCCGGGTAGTTACAAACCTATTTTTCCTATAATTGAGGATTTTGCTTGCCATTTTATCAGAGAAAATGGTTGCCCAATCCATAATGTAGGAATTAACAACAACTTCAATTAAGGGTACCATCTCAATAGAAAATTTTTCAAAGTTGACAGTTCCAAATAATCTACACATCATAGCTACGGCATAGCAATAAGGAGACGCCAAGGATTCTATGGAGTACATACCCGAAGATTCATGCTTATGTTTTTCAGGGAAATGCCTCCAATCTCTAATGGGATCTGACTCCACTTTATTTTCTTTGGAGAAGTCTTCCAAAAATTATTTATTGTAGATTTGCTGAGGGCCTGGTAAGTGATACATCTTCTTGATGTCTTCTTCTTTGAAAGACCCAAACATCCTTCCATCTGCCATAAAGAATGCTCTGTCTGTTATATTGATGCTTTCTATAACCCATCTTACTAAGTCATTATATGGGAGAACATTTGCGCGAGCAACTACTTTATAAAGATAGGAGCTTGCCAATTCCTTAAGAGTGGTTTCTAATTTTTTATCTGAATCTACCTCCAGCTCTTCTTCTGATATTATAGTTGGATATTCTACTTCTAGTAGATTTTAAACTCCTTCCCATGAAGTTTTTCCAAGACCCAGACATGTTATATCAGTTACTAACACCAATTTAGCTGGTTTCTCTTTTGGAATGAGAAGGACCTTCGCTCTCTTGGATTTCTTAGACATTTTCATGACTCGTAGGTTTTTCTCAGGTCTGCACAATGGAACAGATTCGCAGAATGACGAAAAAATTATTTTAAGAATGAATACGAAACAGAGAGGAGCTAATAGCATTTAATCACAATAAAGATGATGGATTAAAGAAATATTATTCCATTAAAGTTGAAATCCACGACGAACTTCAACCATGATTATCTATTAATGATTTCCTCGTATATTGTGAGATTTTAATGCCATTGTAGGTTGTCTCATCGCATATTCATAATGGTCCTTTTAAAGAATTCATACCATAACTTTTTAAGATTTTACCATCAACGATAATCGTATATCGGAGATCCGAAGTTTCAAATATTAGGTTTAAGTATTCCCATTTTACACTTGCGATGTGTGATTATTGCTGAGCTGGCATGGATGCCATGATGCCTTTTAAATCATATCGAATTATTGGCATTTCTTATACAAATGATCTATTTTATGTTTTCATTGAGGAGCGCTTTTATGAAATAATGATATCGCATCGCAGATTTTTAGCAGAGTATCTTTGGATATGAGTTATGCGTTTTTAGCGATGAGGAAATTGCAATTTAACTTATCACATTGGAAAAAGGGTGCATGAAAATTTGATATGACTTCACCGATTTTCGATTGCGATCGGGCTTATCACATCGGAGCTTTTCAAAAGGGACTCATAATTAATTGTGATATGACTTTACCGATTTGCGATTGCGATCGGGGTTATCGCATTGGAACTTTCAAAAGGATGTATAAGAATGTGATTTCCCCGATTTGGGATTGTGATTGGGTTCATCACATAGGAACTTTTCAAAGTGGGAGACTTAAACTGATGTTCATGCGATATGCGCTTTTTCGATTGCTTAATCACATCAGGGTTGAATGATAACACATTTATTTCTATAATTTGAATATGCAAAATGCGATAAGGGCCATTTATGTGTTTTCTTTATTTTCGTTAAATAAATCCTTTTTCGTTGGGGTTTGATCCTATTTCATGATCTCATCGAATTCCCTTAAATCATTTTTATTGATTCTATAATTATTCAAAGAAAAGGGGACCCATTTCTTATTAAAAATTAATATAAAAATTTGAAATGGGGAGGGTTGTTTGTATAGCACAAAAATTGGTGATTCACTGGGAGAAATAGTTATCTCTGAAAAAATAAAGTGATAGCTAAATATTTTGTAAGTAGAAAATTTTGAGGACAAAGAAAACTATCCCAGAAAAATTAGATAAAATCTAACTCTGAATAAAATAATAATCACTTGCAATTTATTTTTAATCCCTATAAAAATAAAAACATTTTTGGTTTCATCAAGCTTTGATTGGTTGATAAAGATAAAGTAGGGGGCTTCTCCAATTTATCTTTGAAATTTACTCTTTTGTCATAGGTAGTGCCTCTGCTGCTAGCAAACATCTATAGTCTCGACAGGGTTACCTTTTAACCATTAATAATCCATTATCCCATCCATCTAAGAGTATAACTTTTTAAAAGATAAATCCATAAAGATATGTTTTTATATCTTTTAACTTTTTAATATAAAAGCCATTGTCCTAGTTTGGGAGCCAGCTGATAACAATGCCATTCACCGGTTGTAACTAAACTAAACAAGTTGGTTCATGATGAGACCCCTTGTCTTATGATTCTAAGCCATTACTCTGTTTTGATATGCAGTAGCGGTAATGTCAGTTTGATTACTTTCCTATGATCATGGTAAATAGGCTCATGATGAGACCTCTTATATTTTATATCAGATACATTTTTTTTAGAATTACACTCTAAAAAATCATAAAATTAGTGGATGGGGTGAATGATTCTCTCCTTAAGAGTCAATGGATGACCTTTTAGAGTTTTAAGTGCCAAAATTTGGAAAAAGTCTTTACTCTTTATAAATAACCTCTCTCTACTTTATAAACTTAGAATGATTTAAAATATTTTCAAGGTTTCAGAAGACTTTACAAACTTTTAAATAAGTTTTCAGAGTTTCATATTTTATTTAAGTTTCCAAAACTATAATCATTTCCTTAAAAATTCCTATTTACATAAGCAAGTATTCATAATATTTTCTCAAAGATATTTTCAATAATAAAAGGCCAATGGAAGACTATTTACAATGTTATTTCTAAGGCACACAAACTTGCATAATGAATATATACAGCTAAGAAGGGGTTGCCTCCTCAAGAAAAGAAATTTTTCAAAATAAGCCCATTCACAGGAAGAGACTCTCTCTTTCTTGTTAGATCTTGCAATATGAAAGTAGATGAGCCTATCTTTTCAATGATTTGAAATGGTCCAAGCCACATCTTTTGAAATTTGGTATGTTTACCTTTATCTTCATGTGCCTTGTCCCATTTCAAAACAAGATCACCAATTTGTAATGTTTTAGATCCAGTAGAACTTGCATCAAAAGAAGATTTTATAAGTTGTCTATGTTTAGCATGAGTGATTTTAGCTTTTTCTCTTTCTTCATCTAATTTGAGGATTTGATCAAATCTTAGTTGGACATAAGATGAAGGATTTTCTTCAATAAATTGTACTAGGGCTTGAGATGGGAGTGCTAGGTTTGAAGGTATTACAGCTTCTTTCCCATATAAAATATTAAAAGGTGAAGTACCTATTGAAGACTTTTGAGTTATACGATCAACCCATAGTGAAAAAATCAAAGACTTATGCCAATTCTTTTGATTTTGATCAACAGTTCTTTTGATGATTTTAATGAGATTTTTATTAGTTGATTCAACCAAACTGTTACCTTGGGGATAATA
The DNA here is from genome assembly GCA_034641835.2 of Pinus albicaulis. Taxonomy (NCBI): domain Eukaryota; kingdom Viridiplantae; phylum Streptophyta; class Pinopsida; order Pinales; family Pinaceae; genus Pinus; species Pinus albicaulis. Next base: position 389,352,027 of record CM076573.1, read on the forward strand.
ATTTGCAGAATATTTTAAATTAAAACCTCTTTTGAGCACAAATTCCATTATACTATTTCCTGAAAAATAAGACGCATTATCAAAAACAAGGGCATTAGGTACACCAAACCTGGTAATGATGAATTGATCAATGAATTCAATTATTACATCAAAATTGGCTACCTTTAAAGGAATTTCTTCTACCCATTTTGTGAAATAATCCGTGGCTGTAAGGATGTATCTGTGTTGCTTGGAAGAATGTGGAACAATTTCTCCAATAATATCAAGTCCCCATTGTTTGAATGGTTGCTCAATGTTTATTGGTTGTAAAGGAAAGGTTGGTTTCCGTTGTCTTCCACTGGCAGTTTGGCAAGTCTTAAATTTCCTCACATAGTCATGGGCATCTTTAAACAAAGTAGGCCAATAATATCCAGCATGAATTATCTTGTGAGCTGTAGTGTCTCCTCCAAAATGTTCACCTGCTTGTCTATCATGTAATTCCTGCAAAACCTTGTGTGCTTCAATTTTTTCCAGACATCTTAAAAAAATGGAATCATAATTTCTTCTGAATAACACATCATCAATGATCTCAAAGTTTTTAGCTTTTAATATTAAAGCATGCTTTATTTTATAACTGAGATTAGGAGGAGCATACCCATTTTTTAAGTAAAATATCAGATCAGCATACTGAGATTTAGAATTTATGATACTTCTCTCATTCACTTGAAAAGTATTATCTTGATCTTGATGTTCTGGAATATTGGAAGCTCCTGCTAATAACCTGCAAAAACCTTATCCTCTAACAATTTTAGCTGGTTTAATTTCAATATCATATTCTTGTAAGGTTGTTACCCAGTTGGCTCTTTTTTCTCCCACTTCCCTTTGTACTAGCAATTGTCTCACTGCAGAAAATGGGACAATGACTTTTGTCTGTGTTTTTAGGAGAAATGGCCTAAAGTGTTTCATAGATTTAAACACAGCAAAATCTTTTTTTTCTACTTCTGAATAGTTAAGTTCAGCTCCTTGCATATTTGAACTAAAGAAGGAGATAGGTGCTTCAATCTGCTGATCATTGAGTTGTGTCAAAACAACAGTATAAGATGTTTCAGTGGCTAGAGTGTACAAAATAAAATGATTCGAAAAATTAGGAGTATTCAATGCTGGGGCATTAATAATTGCATGTTTGATTGAATCACATGCTTCCTTTTCTTTATGTCCCCATTTGAAAACTGAATTCTTCTTAATCATATTTTGTAAGGTTAAGACTATATGAGAAAAATCAGGAACAAATCTTTTTACAAAATTTATCTGCCCTAAAAATAATTGCATGGATTTCTTATTATGTGGCAAACGGATATCATAAATCTCTTTTATTCTGTCAGGGTCAATATATATGCCATCTTTAGATAAAATAAATCCTAAGAGTTTCCCTTCATTAAGAGCAAAGAAATATTTTTTTGGATTTAAAGAAATACCATATCTTCTACATCGTTCAAAAATATGTTTTAAATCATTTAGATGGTTAGCTCTTTTCTTTGAAAAGACAGTTATGTTATCTAGATAGAAAACAATTGACCTATTAATCAAACCTTTGAAAGCTATATCCATGGCTCTTTGGAAATTAGCTCCAGCATTTATTAAACCAAAAGGCATTTTTTGGTAAGCATATGTTCCCCATTTGGTTCTGAATGTAGTTTTCAGTCTATCATCTGGATGCACCAATATCTGATTATATCCTGAAAAACCATCGAGAAAAGACATGAATTCAGAACCAGCTATTGCTTGAAGTATATGTTCCATTGTAGGTAGTGGGAAATTATCCTTTTGACATGCCTTATTGAGATTTCTAAAATCTATACAAATCCTAATGTCTCCATTCTTCTTCCTAACAAGTACCAAATTTGAAACCCAATTTGAATGTCTAACAGGGAAAATAATTTTAGCTTTTAAGAGTTTATTCAACTTTGTTTTAATTTTATTTTCCAAGTTAGGATGATTTTTCCTTAACTTTTGTTGCATTGGTTTCTCATCGAAGATCATCGGAATTGTATGCTGAATGATAGAAGTATCATAAGTTCTTAAATCTTCGTAATTCAAAGCAAAAACATTTTTGTATGTGTTTATAAGTCTGATGAAAGCACATCTCTCTTTTGGTGTTAGCCCGAGACCTAGATTGACATTTTGTGGTTTAGATTTAATAACAAGATTTATTAACTCAAACTTTAAAGTAGAACTTTGAAGTTTGGCATTAGTGACCTTTTTGAATCTATCTTTGATATCATAAAGATCTTCAAGCTTAACCACAGATTTTGAGATGAAATTTTCATTGTTTTTTTATTTTATTTGAAGATCATGATCACTTTCATCAATTATCTGATCATCATAAGATTTCTCTGAAGTTAAGAAGTTTAGGATGTCTTCATCATGATTAAATACTCGCCAATTGGTTACATTTTCAGGGACAGATGGTCGAAATATCAATTCAACTGAAAACTTATATGGACTATAATCCTCAGCTGGAATGAGCTAAGAAGCAACATTAGCTAATAAATCAGCTGCTGAATTCTGAGATCTAGGAATAGGGGAAATATTGAATGCTAAAAAGTGAATTGTAAGACCTTGAACAAGGGCTTGGTAATTTTTAATATGGCTTGAAAGACAATGAATAATATTCCTAACTTGCCTAATGAAAATTTCAGAATCACCATATACTTTCAGATATTTAACATTCAAGCCTATTGCTTTGTAAAGTCCTTGAATCAAAGCTTCATATTCTGTAGTGTTATTTGTACACTCAAATTCTAATCTACATGACAACATATTTTTTTCCTCTTCAGGACTAACTAAAATACATCCTTCTCCTGCACCATCATTGGACTTTGATCCATCAAAGTATAAAGACCAAAATAAAGATTTATCTATAGATTTATTTACAAATTGATCAGCAATATTAACACATCTTGAGGTATCAGTATGTGAGAAGTTTTCAACTTGTGAAGTGAAACTACTTACAGGGAAAGGTGATTGTTGGGCATTAAAATTTCCAAAGAATGATTTCACTGAATAATTTCCAAGAATGTTATTATTGAAAGCTACAGGTTGGTTTTCTTGTTCAAACCCTATTACTGTATGAGTCATGTGTTTCTCCCGATCAATCTTAATTTGATTTGGTTTCCCTTTATAGGGAAGCCACATATGAGACAAATCAGTAGAAATATAATCGTGGAGTTTTTCAGACCAATCACTACTTAAAATTAAACCATAAAACTCAGGGATGTCAGCAATCAATATATCAATTCTCTAAACTATTCTAGGATAGGCCGATAGCCTAATAGTGACTGAATTAATCTCTCCTAACACTTGCACTTTAGTTCGATCTAATTGGACAATATTAACTACATATTTAGAGCACACTGAGGCTGCCATTATGTTTGATGATGCCCCTGAATCTATCAAACAGTTATGTAAATTCCTATTACAGATGTCGTAAGTTAAGATAAAAGGAGGTGTTTATGAATTATATCTATCTCCAATCAAAACAGTATTGGTAGCATCTACTTTATCAGGTGGTGGCTTACCTAATCCTTTGGCTGCTTTGGATATTACCCCATTTGGGAGAGGAGAAGCAAGCACTGCATTCAATTCGTTTAACAACAGCTTCTGTTGATGCTTGAGCTTGCTAAATTCATGTAAAGAAATATTTTCTCTGGTCTTCTTCATATCTTCTATAATGTTTTAATCCATAGAATCAGACACTAATAGCGTTTTATATGTTGATGGAGGGTTAGAAGATGATGGTTGATTTTGGGTAGGCAAAGGAGAAGATTTCTTTACAGGATCTTTATCTTTAGTAGCAGGGGTTGAATTTTTCTTCTTGGGGGATGTCTGTACAAGTTCTGTTGCACTCTTACTTCTTATATTAACTAGAAGAGCTTCTTGTTCATTCTCATTATCTGAGTTAGGCAAAATAAAATCCCACATCCCATGGCATTCAACTAATTCTTCTTCTTCGTTTTCTTCTAATGATATAAGTGTATCTTCCTCTTCTTCTTCCTCTAAATCTAACTCTGCATTAGATATTACATTAGGTAGTTTAGATTCAGTTTTCTGATTTTTTTTTAAATTCCTAAATGGCCTTTTAGTGGAAGTTTCAGCTACCTGTTTTTTGATTTCTACCATTTCATTGGACATATTTTTCAGAAATTTTTGTAATCCTTCCATATCATATGGATCTTTAGGTGCTTTCTTCTTTGAGTCATCTTTGAAACTAACTTTTTTGGATTTTCTCCCTTCAATAGCATTATTTTTGTCTAAAGAAATGATATGTTTTTCTACTGTGATTTCTTCCTTCATGTTTTCGGCTAGTGTAGGTTTAGTATCTCTCTCTACAAAGATAGCTATGTTTGAAGGTAAAGCGGATATACCATTCACTTCGGACTTCTTCACTAGGTTTTGATGTTGTAGGAATTTTATTCAACAACTTGTTAAATCGGGAGTTGAAGTCTTTGATGGGTTCTTTAGATTCTGATTTTAAATTGGAGAGATCATTAATCAAAGTTTCTATTGACCTATCATCTCCGAACTTGGTTAGGAATTGTTCTTGAAAAATATCCCAGCTAGTAATGGATCCTGATGGTAATGAAAAATACCAAGATCCCGCTGCTCCTTGCAAAGTATATGGAAATAGTCTGACTACAACATCTTCTTGTGTTCCCCATTTAAATTTACAGACAACATGAAGTTGTTAATGTGTTCTTCAGCTAATATGCCAATATCAGGACCAAAATTTGGTAACCATTTCTCAAGATGAGCTGGTAATGCACTCAGAGGTGCGGTCATTATAACAGCTCCTGGATTGGTCCATGGTCTTTGTGCCATTGTTATACTAATAGTAGAAGAAGGTGAAGGAACAGTTGAAAGTGATTGTGTAGATACTATTGAAACAACTGTACCCTTCTAGATTGTGACTTGAAGTTGGAAGTAGATGGCAATGATATGAAATATGTGGATGATAATGATGAAAGAGTCTCACTATCTCACTCTAAAAGTATTTTTCTAGCTCTTTTTTGACTTGGCGGAGGAAGTTCAGTTGGTAAAATACCAAGCTTTTCACTATGCAGTCTAGTGAGAGGCTGGGAAGGAATGTATTGTGAAGTCACACTGCCTTGGGATAACTCAGATTCTTCCTGCGATAATGAAAAACCTTCAAGTTTATGAATTAAATATTGTACCTTAGGAGATTAAAATATGACTCTTCTGATTTGTCTAGGGTTTTGGCAGTGGGTGTAGTAATTTTCTTTTCAACTTCTTCCCAAGAAATTTGAGATGAAGGAGAAGTTGAAGAAGGTGATGAGGATGAATTACTCTTGGAATGGCTCGTGGATTTGAATTTGTTTGCCATTCACAACTTAGGGCCCTCCTTCTAGCGCCAAAAATGTTGAAGCCTCAAAAATCCTAGCTTCAAACATTGGAGAAAACCACCTGGTCCAGACCTTACTAAAGCTCCTTTTCCGTTTGGGATAGTGGCTCTGACTGGATAATATGGGACCAATTTACCAATGATATATGGGTTGATGATTGGTTGTTTATATAATGGGTAATGATAATTAATCTAATCTATAACTTAAATAAATACAAATAATTCTACTTAACTCGGGTATCATATAATAAATGCGACTATGGATTTGTTCCGATTAGATGAATAATAATATAGATGACTTATTAGTCCAATAGAAAGATATATACACATATAATAATTAATTTTTTTAAGAAATTAAACAAAGTAATGATGATAACATATCGCATTCATATACTTATATTGCTCACATATATTTTGAAATATGACAATTCTAAATTTTCAAAAATGATATAATAAAGAATTGTTTCATGGGCATACATATGTAAATAATATCAATTTTCAAAAGGAATGTTTCATTGCATAAAGAAAATTGAACAACATAATTATGATCAAAATACCAAATACATTTGTAGCCTCTTGATGCAAATAACACTCCGATCCCGCTTTCTTACTTAGAACAACTTTCAGGAAGAACAAAAATGCATATTCTTGTGTTAGTATGAATCTTTTGTCGAAGTGTACAAAAAAAGACCACTTTAGCTACGCATAACTTATAGCCCTAACATCAAATATGGATGCCAATATCTTTAGATTTGCAGTTATTTGATCAAGATAAATGCTACAAAAATCCATATCTATGCATAAAAAGACATTAAGTAGTAAAAATAAGGTTTTTCTCCATACATCCAATAGACAAGACAAGAAAAATATTTTTGAAAGAATTTTATATTAAGGGCACCTAGGAGGAAAACAAGTAAGATGTTTCCAATTCTCCTCAATGGGATGGGTTCTTGAAAGTCCTCAGCACTTCAAATCTAGAATTTCTCTCTCTTGTTGGTGTAGAAAACCCAGACAAACATAGAACTCAAAGGGAGCTCACAAAGTGAAATAATGGAAAATTTGACAATGATAATGGCTCAAAGTCAAACCAAGAGTATAGATCCATAGTGATCTAATAGGCAACAAAATGTCACAAATGAATGGGAAAACCCTTCTATTTATAACAAAATATTAGGTCATTCTAGATCTTGGTGCATGATTAAAATAATATTAACCAAATCTAGATCCACCTTTTATGGAATATTTTATTACATTTGTTGGAGGGAAAAGGCATTTGACTTGGGTCAAATCAATTTATTTGTAAATAATAAATAAATAAATGATTTATTTATTATTTTAAGGAAGTGGTTGAATGATAATTACATAAATAATGATTTATTTAATTATTTATAAATGATTTAGTCATATTTAACAAGGAATATTATTTAAATATGATTTCAATAATTATTCCTAGAAAATAATAAGATAAATAAAGATTTATCTAATTAATTTCCTTGTTTTGGGTTAAAAATGACTAGGAATAATAATTAAAGTATTGTTTAATTAATTATTCCATGAGGAAAATCAAATAAATATAGATTTGTTTAATATTTCCCTTTGGGGTTTCCTGTTTAGACCATAAATAACCTAATAAATGTGTTTTATTAAGTTATTTTACATAGTGAAAGCAATTTTACTTAGGGTAAAATTGGTCTTACATGGTGTACTTGGGTCCATCTAATGATAATAGGTTAGATGACCAAAAAATGGTGTAACACTTGTAAACAATTTCCTTATAAAATCACAGAATTGTGATCCACCATTAATAAAAATAATGTATTCATAAGTATAGAAGTGTAACTTCTCAAGTCAAAAATTAATAAAAATTGAGGACCCCTTTATAAATACATGAAAGGGGTTTAAATAATAATAAGATTAAAACAAAATATCTAAAATATAGCTAAAAATGTAAAATCGGAGATCCGATTTCATAAAAATAGAATAACAATCTCCAAGAACACAGGTTCATTGTATTTATTTCATGTCTAGTGTGCGTAGCTGGCAGATTGATAGCATATTTTTCACTTCAGGAGGATGACTCAATCGATAATGTAGCTGGTTGACTCAATCGATAATGTAGCTGGTTGGTATACGTGGCATTCGAAAGCTCTGGATTGATATAACTAATGGCATTAGAGAGGCATTTTGTAGACATCTGCTGGCTATGTGGGTTAACCAAATAGGACCATAATATGTCCCATGTCATTCCTTGTATTGTGCTGATCTGTTGGTCCTTGTTGGCTAAGTCCTACTTCCATTGTTTCTCTATTTCTTTGACTTTTGGTAGCTTCCCTGGGATACAATCAGAAATTAGGTTGGCTGCATACAAACTTTCATTGATTAGTTACACTAAAGTGTTCATTATAGTTCTTTCTCTAGAGGTGGCATGTTCTTCCTTGATCAACTGTGTTTCCCATTCTGCAAATAAAATTTCCTTGTGTGACTCTTGAATCTTGGGAAGATTGGCAGCAATGCTTTGATCTGTGTCTTGCCATGTGAGGAATCCAAAAAATTTCTCATCGGCATCTTCAAATTCTAACCTTGTATTTACTGCCTTTTCTATGAGTGATGTCGCTATTTCACATAGAGGGTCAACCAGTGATATTTTATGACATAAAATATCAAGTTGTTGTGACAATGCTTTACTTAATTCAAGAGCCTCCATTTTGAATTGATCAAGTTCAGGATAATCCTTAAATCTTTGTATTTGTGCTTGTAACAAGACACTCTGTTCTTCTTTGGCCATCTTCTCTTATTGAAGCATCACCTGTAATTTATTTAACTATTGAGACAACTGTTGTTCTTTATGTATAGCTTGCTGGTCAAGCTTTTTCTTTTCAATATTTAATTGCTCTTCAATCTACTCAATATTTTGTTTTTCTTCAATCAGCTGTTGTTCTAGCTGTGATATTTTCTGATGATCCACTGTTGCCCTTTCTTCCAGTGGTGTTATCTTTTGATCTTTTTCCTTTATCATTTGACTAACTTCAGAGGCTTTTTTCATCATCGTTGTTGTATAAGCCCCTGCATATTGAGACAATTTGATTAAATCCTCTGAAGGATTAACTTCAGAGTCCTTCTAGACAACATTCATTAATTCAACTTGGGGAGATGAAAATGGCCCTTGATCTATTTTCATTTTCTTCCTTTGTTTTCTAACTACAACCCTATGCTTTGGACTATAGAAGACATCCAGGGGCGGTATATCTTAAATCTTTAATACAATTTCTTTAGAAGGATTTTCTAGGATAATCTCAACATCGCGGGTATTAGTATTGCCAAGTGTTCCTTCAACTGTAACATTAGTTACCATGAGTTGTTGTGTTGTGGGCGATTGCATTGTAGACACATTCTAAGAATCATTCTAGCCCTTTATCTGCCGATCAAACTGTTCCCATTCTTTCAATAAATTTGAATGATCATGTATATCCATTTCAGAAGAATCATCATCTTTTTTACCTGTCTTTGCCTGTTTAGATTGAATGTTAGCCTTATTTCCTGTATTTTCCTTTTCCTGCTCTGTTTCAGTGTTCTTTTCTTCTCTGTATTCTTCCTGTTGCAGTGGAGTAGTTCTCAATTGATCAAGAAGTATTGTTAGTAGTCTGTTGTTTCTGAACTGTAAGAAATCCTCCATGCCACTTGCTCCAAAATTTAATTTTAATAAATGTCTAACCTGTGAAAATTCTTCTGTCGAGGCAAATAGATCATCAAAATTGGCATCTTCATGCTAAAATTTAGCAACTTGTACCATAGATGTAAAGTTAAAGGCAACTTTCTTTGGATCATACTGTCTTTTGGGGATGGTTGCCAATCTGAGGTCTTTTATTTTTTGGGCTTCTTTCTCTACATGTTTAAAATCATTTAGAGAAAAAGATCCACATTGGAGGGGAAATGTAGGCCACATCAGCTTCTTAGAATTTCTTAGGTTTCTAGACACCCCTTTCTCCATTATTTGATATGCTATTTCTCGGGCTAATAATTTGTCGAGAATGTATAAGGGTAGGACATGAGGATCAATGATACTTCCGAATATTTAGATACAGGTAAATTTTTCTTCTTCAAACCAGCTTCCGATTGAGGTTAGGTCAATGCTGGCCTCATCGGATAACCTTGGAGTGGGTTTATTAAATATAAAATGATGAAATAGCAAGATAAATCCATGACAAATTCTATAGATGTGGTCTTTATAATAGGACTTCCACACATATTTTTGATAAATGTGGATAGGAATTGGGCTTTGAGGAGTCCACTTCCAGCTTAAGATAGGGAATTCAGAGTTGAAACATATGGTGTCAATGATATAAGCACTCATGTAAAATGGGGGTATTATCTGGGTAGTTACAAACCTATTTTTCCTATAATCGAGGATTTTTCTTGCCATTTTATCAGAGAAAATGGTTGCCCAATCCATAATGTAGGAATTAACAGTAGCTTCAATTAAGGGTACCATATCAATAGAAATTTTTTCAGAGTTAACAGTTCCAAATAATCTACACATCATAGCTGCAGCATAGCAATAAGGAGACGCCACGAATTCTACGTAGAACATACCCAAAGATTTGTGCTTATGTTTTTCAGGAAAATGCCTCCAATCTCTAATGGGATATGACTCCACTTCATTTTCTTTGGCGAAGTCTTCCAAAAATTATTTATTGTATATTTTTTGAGGGTCTAGTAAGTGATACATCTTCTTGATTTCTTCTACTTTGAAATACCCAAACATCCTTACATTTGCCGTAGAGAATGCTCTGTCTATTATATTGATGCTTTCTATAACCCATCTTACTAAGTCATTATATGGTATAACATTTGCGCGAGATGCTACTTTATGAAGATAGGAGCTTGTCAATTCCTTAAGAGTGCTTTCTAATTTTTTATCTGAATCTGCCTCCAGCTCTTCTTCTGATATTATAGTTGGATCTTCTGCCTCTAGTAGATTGTAAACTCCTTCAGATGAAGTTTTTCCAAGACCCAGATAGGTTGTATCAGTTACTAACACCAATTTAGCTGGTTTCTCTTTTGGAATGATGGGGACCTTCACTCTCTTGGATTTCTTAGACATTTTCATGACTCGTAGGTTTTTCCCAGGTCTGCACAATGGAAACGATTAATAGAATGACGGAAAAATTATTTTAAGAATTAATGCCAAACATAGAGGAGCTAATAGCATTTAATCACAATAAAGATGATGGATTAAATAAATATTATTCTATTAAAGTTGAAATCTGTGACGGACTTGAACCATGATTATCTATTAATTATTTCCTCGTATAGTGTGATATTTTAATGCCATTGTAGGTTGTCTCGTTGCACATTCATAATGGTCCTTTTAAAGCATTCATACCATAACTTTTTAAGATTTTTCGATCAACAATAATCGTATATCGGAGATCAAAAGTTTCAAATATCAGGTTTAAGTATTCCCATTTTACACTTGTGATGTGTGATTATTGCTAAGCTGGCATGAATGACGTGATCCCTTTTAAATCATATAAAATTATTGGCATTTCTTATACAAATAATCTATTTTATTTTTTCATTGAGGATCGCTTTTATGAAATAATGATATCGCATCGTAGATTTTTAGCGGAGTATATTTGGATATGAGTTATGAGTTTTTAGCGATGAGCGATTTGAAATTTAACTTATCACATCGGAAGAAGGGTGCATGAAGATGTGATATGACTTCATCGATTTGCGATTGCGATCAGGCTTATCACATCGGAGCTTTTCAAAAGGGACTCATAATCAATTTTGAGATGACTTTACCAATACGCGAGTGCGATCGGGCTTATCGCATCGGAACTTTTCAAAAGGTTGTATAAGAATGTGATTTCCCCGATTTGTGATTGTGATTGGGTTCATCACATTGGAACTTTTCAAAGTGGAAGACTTAAACTCATGTTCATGTGATATATGCTTTTGCGATTGCTTAATCGCATCGGGGTTGAATTATAACACATTTATTTCTATAATTTGAATATGCGAAATGCGATAAAGGCCATTTATGTGTTTTCTTTATTTTTCGTTAAATAAATCCTTTTTCGTTGGGTTTGATCCTATTTAATGATCTCATTGGATTTCCTTAAATAATTTTTATTGATTCTATAATTATTCAAAGAAAAGGGGACCCATTTTTTATTAAAAATTAATATAAAAATTTGAAATGGGGAGGGTTGTTTGTACAACACAACAGAGGGGCAACTTGGAGATATCTTGATGAGACAGCACCTTGATCCTTGGAGGATTTTATCTTATGAGGTTGCTACCGGGGGAGAAGAGGATGCTCTTCAGTTATATCCTTGCAGTTTCTTGAGGACAAGCAACATTTGGGAGGGGAGGGTTGTAATACTCCAAAATTTGCATGCAGCAAATTGGAATATTAAATTTTTCTATTGTCAATTAGGAGATGAATAAATGGGTAAGGAGGCCCATACATTTCAGAAATAAGGATAAAATCCCTATTTGTGTAAAAGGGGATCATGATGCCAGCTGGATTTTACACTCTGATGTGTGAACAAGGACATTTTGCATGTGGACAAAGTCAAGTTTGACCAAGTCAACAGCATAAATTTAGGAGGAGTGGATCAGCAAATAAAATAGCTCATTGTGAATGAGGTTCAGCCTAGATAGCTATATGTGAGTTGGATTGAAGACCCTTAGGTGTGAAAAGGGCTGGAGCAAGTTGAAGAGGTCAACCTTGACCAAATCAAATAGCGTAGTTTAGAGGAGAAGCTCTAATGAAAGTACAATGCAGCTTTGGAGGGGAATTGTTTATGTGATGGTGGAAACCCTATTGAGTGGGACCCAAGGTGAGAAGACTCACTTAGTTTATAAGGAAGAGGATGGTAGCCATTTTGAGGTTAGCTTATTAATTACATTTTTATGTTTTCTTAGAATTTTCTCTCCTAGTTGTCTAGCTAAGATTGCCGGTGCTGTTTAGCACTAAGGTATTCCTGTTCAGGAATCCCTTCTCTCCCCTTTGAGGAGCTCTTGGGAGAGACCTGATATTTCATTCCACACATTTGGAATTGGTGCCAAGCTTCAGTCTTTAGTTTTAGTGCAGTTTCTGTAGGAGGTTTTGTTGATTTGGACAATGTGGCAGTGGAGGGTTGAGAAACCCACTTTTTGAGTTGGTTTTGAATAGGAGGGAAGTTTCCTTCTATTGGAGGATTATTTTTGAGAATTATTGGGCTGATATCAGATATTTGGTAGTATTACAACACATTACTACCACCTACAGCGTTATTCCATCCTGGAATTGCTTTATTTCTGCAAGGCAGTTTCAACAGTGTCTCTTGTGGCTTTTTCAGGGAGTTTTCCCATGATTGGAGAGTTGATTCTTCCATGGGGGAGGACCTTTGTTCAGATCTGCATCAGATATCTATTCTTACATCTTTCTATACTCTTGTGCTTTATTTTGTAGTGATTATTCATTCATATTGCTGAAAATCACCATTTCTATTTAGGGTGAATTCCTAGAAACTCTTCTCGGGTCCTCTAGTCTTTGTATAAAGGAGACCAGATCACATTTTTCTGAGAATATTGTTTAATATATTATTATATATATTTGTATATATTATTTATGTGTACAAACCCTCTCTTATACTATGCAGTCACTTTTATGCAGAAATTCTCGTGTTGCAGTGTTTGGGGTTTTAGCCTTTTTAAGCAATCCTAGGTGTTGGAGGTCTATTTAACCCACCTAGTTTTATTTGTTTCAGCTTTATTCTTGGATTTAGGTTGTAAATTGACTGCTATAAAGGTCCAAGAGTTTATTTCATGATTTATAGCATTTATTTTTGAAAATGCATTTTTTATGCATGCATGGTTGAGCAGTCCCTATTTGGGGATATTACACTCAGAGCATAAAGAGCATAGTCATACAGAACTACAACAAAAAATTATCCAAAATTCAGAGCCTCTCTTTCATCTCTAAACTCTCTACATATAGAATTATCCTTGAGGGTTCATGATCGAATAAACTTTCATGATTGACCCACACATGTGAAAATCAAAATATCATAACCAGATCTCAGAGCGTGCATCGGGAAATCACTCCCGTAACAATAAAATCAAAATAGAATCAGGTGAAATCAAGGCTTCAACAACGAAACATCATAATCAAATAGTAAAAGAAACAACATAGTTGGCCACAGAGGCCAAATCATGGAATATTCAAATGGGGCGGCGAGGAGTAGCCATGAACAGGTGGCCAGTCTGGCTTCCTTCACATGATTCCACCTGTCGTCGAAAGCCTGCACTCCCTTATTCTCATGAATCCCATTAACTGTTATGAAATCACTAGTCATGTTTCATGTGCCTAGCTCTTTAGCAGGGATTTCTTGGACAAAATAAATGTACCATAGCTGTGTTTGTCCCGCAAAAAACCCATGTTGTGTTTGACTTGCAAAACTGGAGACCGGGTTTCGGAGGGGGACTTGTCCAATTTTTGGTATTGGATGGGGGGGTGCAGAATCACTGTAGGATGACACGTAGCATCGAAGGTAGTTTCCAAAGCCAACCATTTCTACCACCCCCCCTTTTGAATGTGTGATAGGGAGTGGAGATGAGGGGAAGATGGTAGAGTTTTATCGATGCTAGGACATGTAGATAATGGATGGAAATGGTGGAAGTAATGGTGGAGTTAGCGGGAGTAATGGCGGTAACAACCCATTTTCCTTTATAATAGTGGAGCTAAAAGTGGGGCCTATGGCATTAACACACAATGGGATGGTTAACACTGAAGAAAGCAGGACAATGGCCGTGGGAGGGCTTTGATGACATGGAAAGGAGGTGGGGCCCATTATTATATCGCATATCTCAATCGAGATTTTTTTGTTATGAGAAACAGGGGGTAAAGGTTATGATTTTTGATATCACAAATCACAAATTCAAGGATTATCACAGGTCAAACTCATATCGCAAATCACAACCAAGAGTCAGGGATCAGGACAGGCAAAAAGAGTGAAGGAATGCGAAATGCGATGTGTCATGAATGGAAGGTGATGTGGCATGACGGAGGTGGGGCCGCTCACAAATGGCAATCAGGATTTTTTTGTTATGAGAAATGGGGGGTAAAGGTTGTGATTTGCGATATTGAAAATCGTAAAGTCAAATATTATCGTAGGTCAAACTCATATCACAAATCACAATTGAAAGTCGGGGATCATGACGGGTAACAAGAGTGAAGCAACGAGAAGTGCAATGTGTGATGAGTGGAAGGTGACATGGTATGATGGTGGTGGGGCCACTCGCAAATCACAATTGGGAGTTTTGCGAAGGAGTAAAATGGTGACATGTATGGATTTTTACGATATGTGATTGGCGATTGAAGAAGGGGCTCACACCAACATTAAAATTGGAGGTGATATTACATATGCCATATTTGAAATATGATATATATAACATTTTGTGGGATACGGACAATGGGTTATGGATCATAACACTTGGAAAGTAGCTCTTTCTTCTTTTGATGGTGGGTTGTTTGTTTGACCTGTGCGTCAATTTCTTGGCCTTGACTTTAGCCATTCCTGCTCTTCATTTTCTTAACTCTCCATGTTTCCTTATCCATTCATAAAAACCACAAGAAAACAACCTACATAGTCAAAGAAGTTATCATTTTGTTATCTTTTTATATCGTTTGAGTTTTATTTAGAATGAGACTATTCAATAACAAATAGACAATTTCTTCCACTGTTATTTTTGTATATATAATCTACTTAGTTATAATTTTTTTCATTGTTCTTTGAAGTGGATTGGTTGACGCTAGTATTATATATTTCTCTGTAACCAACCAAAGAAGGTTATTCCTAATTTTATTGTGAGACTTTTGAAGCAGCTACACTAAGTTTTCAACCTTGTATTACATTTTGATGACCATATAATATAATTCACACTATTGTTGTTTCATTTTTTGGAGTAACAAGTTCCTTTACCAACAGTTCTTCCAGCCATGCAGGGCCCCCTAGTCTGTAAGAAATTGCGTGTATTATGTGTGTTTAATAGATTTAATGCGATGCTTTGCGATTTTTGTAGACTTGTAAAGTTAATGTTGTAAAATCGTTATTTTCTATTAGTTTCATTACAATTGGTTAATATTGTTGATTATTTTCTTAGCATCACATTTGGATTTAAATGAGTAGGATTGACATTATGTTAAGGGGGGCAGATCTCATGTTTACTAAGAGACTACTACCTCAGGGATCTACCAAAGGGTTGATAGATACCCCAAGGACTCAGACCTATATTTCTCTTAATTGTGTGGTTTGCTTATTCTTTTCAGCATGAGTGTGAATTGATCGTTAGCTATTACTGTTACTAGACCTTGTTACACATTCATGAATGAGAATTGCTTTCAAATATTAGTGAATATTGGATATATATTAATTAAATTAAGCACGAATCATGTCCAGTAGAAAGTAATTATTGAATGAATGTTGCAACATGTGATAGAATTTATGAATAAAATCTAAAATTGCATATATCGTGTGAGCGCCTCATCAGGTTTCGAGCCCTGATTGATAATTTAATGAACTCAAAATTAAGCAATTAAATTGTTTGTCAGCCATTATGTTTTACCATGGTTGATAATTCTTGATCATGGTTGATTATGGTTGATCATGATTCATCATGGTAAACCATGTTCGACCATTGGTTTACCATGTTTGACCATTATAATAATTTTGATCTTCATTGATGTTAGTTGACCATGTTCGAACAATATAGCCATAGATATATTTATTGATTATTACGGTTGATCATGGTTGATATTGGTTTACCATAGTTGACCATGGTTGATCTTAGTTGACCATGTTCGACCATTCTAACCATAGAGACCTTGATTGACCATTATGGTTGATCATGGTTAATCATGGTTGACCTTGGTTAACCTTGGTTGACCATGTTCAACCATTCTAATCATATTGACCTTGGTTGATGTTTGTTGACCATGGTTAACAATGGTTGATCTTGGTTGACCATATTTGACTATTCTAACCATATATATCTTGCTTTACTATTATGGTTGACCACGGTTGATCTTCGTTGATCATGGTTAACCTTGATTGATCATGTTTGACCATGATTGACCTTAGACAACCATGGTTGATATTGGTTTACCATGTTCGACCATTCTAACCATAGAGATCTTGATTGAGCATTGTGTTGGTGTTTTTGGTACATGAGTGTATGAACAACACTGATGCTTGGTAGGAGTGATTGCTAGCCTACAAGAAATGTCACAGGGAAAAAATGGGTTGTTAGATGGTTAGTGAAGTATCATAACATGTAGAAAAAATAGTTATAAAACATAGAATACTACAAAAAGAGGAGGAAACAAGAAACAACAAATACACATATAATACAAACTCAATATCGAGTAAACGAACTAATATTACCAACGGAGAACGAATCTCATTTTATTAGCCACTGGTGGTAAAAAAGAAGTAGAACACTAAAACACTCGTAGCAAGTCCTTAGAGCTATGGAGATCTAATACTCAAAGCAAGGAGGGCTCTCCCCTTAGCTATTTGTAGGCCTCTCTCTTCTTCTCGAATGAGTGATCCGATAATGGAAAATTGATACACTTCTCCTTTGGGATTGAGATGTTGGATGGCCAAAAAATTAATCCCTCCAGTCTCTTGCTGCTTGGAGAAGATACTACAGGTTTTCTCATGGGAAATTTGGCTAGCATAAAAATGTGTTCTAAATTGTTCTTCTCATGGTGGTCTTTTCTAGGAAAATTTTAAATCTTCTTCCCTTTATTTGTACAATTGTGGATAGTGACACAAGAGTGGTGGTTGATTCCATTGTGTGCTCACTTTAGGTCTCAAGGTGGCTCTAGGCAGCTGTCCTTGGGCGGCCTCAAGTGGAAAATACTCTTACTGAAGTGTGCAAAGTGGTCCCAGATAGTGACCTTCCACCATACCCAGGACCACACAGCTTATTGAGGGAAAGCCACGAAGACCTATGCTGCTATCGAAGAAAAGGGCATGTGGAGCGCATTTTTCCAGCGTCCTATGTGTGCAATTTGATAAATTTTCCTCTTGACCTTAGAGAAAATTAAATTTTCTAGATTCTCTAATTTTTTTTCAACCCTGTAAATCCTTCTGCTTGACATTTCATGATGTCTTTTGCTTGTCTTATTTCCCAGTGATAACAGTTGCCCCCTAATATGTGAGGTCTAGGAAGAACTGTATACATTATAGTTTTTGTTCTGTATAACCCATGTTGAGAGAGAGAGAGAGTAACCTGCATGTAGCCTAAGGTTGGAGACCCCTTACTATGAGTAAACGAGGGACCATATTCTGTCGAAAAACTGCAAGAGATAGCATAATACAATAAATACAATATTTCTACGAGGCGGGAATGTCCCATTCTCATGATGCTTTGGCTAGTTAAAAGCCTATCTGAAAGTTAGAGGTTCTCTTTGTGTCACTTATATGGTAGTGATCTGCTTATTTGGTTGATGATGATGATTGCTGACACCCTTAGGGGCGTTCTTTCTTTGATCATAGGTTGAATGTATTGCCCACATTCATGATCTTGGTGTGGAGTATTTTAGAATAAATTCTCATTATATGCATGGTTGTATTACTGGGACCTTCCCGTGTAAGCATTGTTGAAAGATATTCTCATAATGGAAAGGGTCTTCGACAAATTTGACAAAGTGCAATGGGTATGAAGTATGATACCATCTTGACATGAAAGCTTGTGTTGTGGTCGAATGTCAGGAGGATTGATGACATCAATGGGTGATGATGATTCCCACAGTGCCATCCAAGGATGCCCCTATTTAGTTGAGGATTCATCCAAGGTACTGCTTCCTTTTTAGAAAATGTTTGTTGAAGTTGACAAGAAGGAAGTCTCAACTGATCGAGAGAAATACTGATGCAAGGGACCAGGGTATCTGATATGATAGGTTAACGTACGCATGACGACGAGAGATGGCTAGAAACTAATGATGGGAGTTCAGTGGCCCAAGTTTGGAGCTTGAAAGAGTAGTTTGGTGACAGACATAACGAATTCTGATGAGTAAATCCCTAGAGTCGGTAGGACGTCCATGGTGGCTATGTGTTTGTTATGAATGTCGTGGTGGCTTTGAGTGAAAAGTGTGAAGATCCGACCAAGGATGATTAGGGACTGCTACCTTGGGAGAAAAAGTGGATGGATGGGCAGGGGATGTTCTCCTAAAAAATATTTGTACACTTTCCAGAAGAATATAAAATGGTTTTGGTTTGGACAAACACGGAGACGGGTAACCCAAAAACATGAAAATGATCGCTCACTAATTATGTGAGGAAGGTGTTTTTGCTGAGGGTGGGGGGGGGGCATTGGTTAGTCTCGGTAAAGGGGTGGTTAAGTGGATGGAAATTATCATAAATGGGCTATGCTAATGGAGGGATGGTATGCCAAATGCGAGACGCGGTGGTGCATGTTCGATCTTCTTGTGAAAATGGTAGTTCGAGAAATGGGTTTTATTGTGATATGGTAAAACTTGACTTGATGCATGATGGATGAATGATCGTGAAGTGCTTCTTGGACTGGGGTGTTGTGGCCATGGCGTCATATTTTTTTATGCATGGTCTACTTGAGTGATGGATACCATGGAGGGGGAGGCTCTACCGACCGATGAGGATGTTTATCATCTGCAAGGTGAGGAGATGGTAAACATGGCCAGGTGTTTGGAACCTATGGTTTGTGGAGAAATGATGTCAAGATATACAAAGCTTCTATAAGACTCTATCATGCTGAGGGCATAATGATACCTACTCAGGAACCTTCAGTGACTGGGGAAACAGGTGGTTTGTAATACTGTATAATACCTGAAATCAATACCCCAACTGAAAACATCTTTTTCATTCAAATATATTGACAAATGTGCTTAATGAAAAAATGATAAGAGAGGGCATACTTGTCGAAACTGAAAAATTTATTTTTTCAGAGGCATGAATGTGTGAAGCCTCCTTTGGGCATTATGAGGTGTTGATCACTGTGCTACTTTTTGTTTTGCAATTGGGCTTTCTGAGCTCCCGTTATGGTCCCTAATTTTTTTTGAAAAGGGCAATATATAGGTCAATATGGCTCATTTCATTTCATTTGGGTCGTTTGAGAGTTGTGAGGTCAGAGCTTGTTGCAGAGCCTTTCTTGCCATTGCAGTCATCCTATGCACCAGAGATTTGCGCCATTAGTGTTAGGTAGGCCCCTAAATGTCCAGAATTTCAAAATTTTTAGTTTTACTGCTCAGGGTTCCATACAAATTAGGTTTGTATAGACCCGTACTTGTTTTTTTCCTTGACTGCACAGGCAATCAAGGTACAAGTGTAAAGACCTCCGCGAAAATTTGAAGATTTTCGCAGATATTTCATGCTTGTGGATTTTTTTGCACATGAATTACACATATATCTAAGATACATACGTCTACTCTGCGTGCCTTTCTGGGGAACAAGTGCGTTGAAAATTCAAGGCACGTTTTTGAAAAAAAAAGTGGAAATTTTTAATTTTTGATGTCACTGATGTGTGTCTGTTTGGTGACACAATGTTGTGGAGAGACAGAGATTGGCTGGATCTTTGTATGGCAGTGGCACAGGATGCCAACGCCCGTAGGAAACTGGATCAGTTAGGTATCCTCATGTTCCCTGAGAATGACCTCTTGAGGTCACAGGATCGCTTGCTACGCTACCAGGTCCGTTGTTGGAATAGGAGGCTCAAAGTGATAGTGTTGTGCGAGCATGACATTCCTATTTGTCCAGATATGGATATATATTTTGTGACTAGTTTCCTGCCTCAAGATGAGGTGCTTCCTCACCAGCTCCCTCCTGGGAGTGTGGCTCTCCTTCGTTGGTCAGATCATCATTGTGACAGGGAGCCCTTATCGGAGGGGTGCATTCTTATATATTCAATGACCGATCTAGCCGAGCAATGTGAGATGGCTATGATCGTGTGATTGACTGGGTCATCATCGTCACACAGGGCATCAGGACCTCAGATTGGTGTTCTATGCCAGCTTTGGGCTGGAAAATTATTTGACTTTTCCCATCATTGTTATGACGGTATGGTGTCACAGTTGGCGAAGGTATGATATTATGACCCATATGCATTTTGTGTAGCATTATTTTCGAGAGGGTGGTATTGTTGTGACCCATGGTGGTAGTTCTTATGGGGTTTCACCAGGACCATCGGATGAGACGATGGGTGCTAGTGATGCCTCGAGGTGGGGGCGGTGAGGTTGTTTGCTATTGGAATGCGACCACAGAGGTCTGGTTTGAGGCCAACCCTCATATGTTCCTCGAGTATCCATATTCTGGGATGGACTATCGTGGAGATCCAGATATGGGTATTCTTGCTGGGTACGTGTGGGGACCAGCAGGTATAATTTTTGTGTTTTTGTGCATTTGTTGAGAATTTGTGATGTGTATATTTATGTGTGTATTGTGCTGACACTGACACTATCTTTGTATCTCTTTCATATGTGGGAGCGGTTGGGAGGCCTACTACTCGATTGGTGGGACACCAATCCATTCAGAGGGTTCAAGGTATATTATCTCAGCCCCAGGCTGGGGAGCAGGGTGGAGATCCAGGGCAGCCTCAGGGTGGTGATGGTATTGTCCCTTTCGGGGAGGGTAGCATCTCGGCTACTACCGAGTGTGCTACGACCATTGCTCGTGGCGAGGCACAGATGGTAGAGATGGCGGAACAACTAGCTACATCTGAGGCCCAAGCCACTGACTTAGTAGATGCTTGGGGTTGAGTGGATAGGATAACCTAGGGTATGTCGACCCAGGGTTTCGTCGATGATCTAGATGATGCCTGGTTCTAGACATTGATGGCCTGGGAGAGGGGCTATCATCCAACTTTGCAACATCTAGTGCTTTCTGTTTTGGCTATTGCCCCAGCATTGGCACCGGGCACAGTTGTGGGTCCAGGTGGCCCATCTGGTGGGGCTTAGCCCTAGAAACACTTTGTATTCAGGGAAAAAACCCATTGTGAGGATGCTTCCCTTATTCTTGATGACATGTGTGTAAATTTTTTTTGGCTGACCTGCGGGTCAGAGACATGACTTATTACTTGTACTGACAAATATTTTTTGGTATATATGCAAGATGCATTTTTTTGTGGCTCTTGATCATGTGCCTTATGGTTATATGTTTTGATGGATGTTGTGTATCACTGATGGAGACCTATATATTTTTTGTGTTTTTGGTTTTATGTATGATGGTTTATACGAGATGCATTCCAGTCTAGGATGTGATTGGCTATGCGATCTGCTATTTGGTTTTGATTTATTGGTACGTGTGAATGTAGTATGATCAAATTGATGGCTTAATCCTTTTTCATGCAAATATTTTCTAAATAGTTGTGAATCTCGTACTTCAAATTCTTGGTTTAACTACGAAACCACTAAATGTGAATCAAGGTAGATATGCAGGTGGCAGATGCCTTGGTTGAAGGTGTCACTCATGAGCTTGATGACGATGTCATATTCTGCCTGATTGCTAGTAGTTGATTCGATGCATACTCCGTTGGTGAAGAATGGCGATCGGTCAGGATAGTAGATGACCCAGGCAGCTGTTGCTGGATTTTGAGACCATTGTGATGCTCCATCAGCGTATCCAAAGGAATGTTTGGAGGGACG
The DNA here is from genome assembly GCA_034641835.2 of Pinus albicaulis. Taxonomy (NCBI): domain Eukaryota; kingdom Viridiplantae; phylum Streptophyta; class Pinopsida; order Pinales; family Pinaceae; genus Pinus; species Pinus albicaulis. The sequence continues at coordinate 389,374,100 of CM076573.1, forward strand.
ACGAGAGTGCTTTTTTAGAACAAGTATGTTATGTTTGTGATCAAAAAACAAAGTTTTATATATGCATGTTATCTCTAGGGCTCAATCCTCCTGACCCTTACGGGTAAAATTTCTTGAGGCAGAGCCCATTGACGGGGTTTCTTAGGCATGTTTTGTCGGGCTCTGACAAGATGTATTCCCCCTTGAGGAGATAGTTTTTTATGACATGGGGACCTTTCCACAAGGCTTCTAACTTTTTGGGCCCTAGGGCTTCTTTTGCAACATCATAGTGGAGGACTAACACCCCCTAAGTAAATGATTGAGGGGTAGTTTTGCGATTGAACAATTCTTCTACCTGCTTTTTATGGGCCTCGTTGTGTTGGACTGACTATCATTGACTTTCATCTACGAGTTCTAGTTTTACTAATTGTTTCTCTAGAGGTTGGGTATCATCGAGGAGTTCGATGGCGAAGTGTGAGTTTGGGATCTCACGTTCTATGGGAATCATGGCTTCGACCTCGTACACCAAGTGGAAGGGTGTGAACCCTGTTCATGTTTTCACTATTGTGCAGTGTGCCCATAGGGGAGAAAAACGCATGTGGTGCCAGTTTGTTTTGTGGTTATTCACCATGCGCTGTAACATCATTTTGAGTACTTTATTCATAGCTTCTACCAGTCCGTTGGATTGGGGGTAGTATGGTGAAGAAAATTCATGTGTGAATCTGAGGTGGTGAGATAGCTCCTAGAAAATATTGTTTTCGAAGTGATTTTTGTGGTCAGAGACTAACTCTTTTGGTACACCAAATTGGGCGATGACATGGTTGAACAGAAACCGTGCAGAGGTTTCTACCATGTTGTCATATGTGGGCATGGCCTCTACCCATTTGGTGAAATAGTCGATGGATACAATAATGTATTTGTGGTTGCCTGAAGATGTGGGGTTGCAAGTCATGAAGTTGATCCCCCATTTGCAGAAGGGAACAACTACTAGGACCGAGTGTAGGGGAGTGGGTGGTGCTCTTGCCTTGAAGAGTTGACATCGCTCACACCTTTTGATTGCTAAGATGCAGTCGCGGAATAAGGTGGGCCAAAAATATCCTACCCATAGAAATTTTTTGGCTGTAGCCATTCTAGAGAGGTAGCCACCGCAAGATCTGTTGTGACAGTCATTATGGGCTTACTCAGCTTGGTCGTGAGTGAGGAATAAACTTAAAATGGTGTCGATGCCCAGTCGATAAAGTACCTCTCCCATGAGGAGGTATCGGGGGGCCTGGTGGCATATACACATGTCATCATCATGAGTGAGATTTGGTTTGAAATTTTTGGTTCATATTAATAAGAGAATATTTTTGTACCAAGGGTCCTCAGTCATCACTAGGAAGAGATGTTCGTTCGGTAGTGAATCTTTGACTGGTAATCCTTTGGTCTAACTTGGGAGGTCAACGATGAAATTTGCTAGAATTAAAGCCTTCTTGGTTTTGTGGGGGCTAAGCTATAAGTTAAACTCTTGCAGTATAACTATCCAGCAAGCGTATTTATGGTTCATCAAATAGTGAGTGAGTAGATATCTCATGGGTTGATATCTATGATGACAGTTGCAGTCCTTAAGATAATGTAGTGGTTAATTTTTTGGAATGTGCGTATTAATGCTAGGGAAATCTTCTCTTTGGGCTCATACCTTAAAGTGAGGCCGGATAATTTTTTACTAAAGTAATAAATTATGTTTTCTTTACCATTGGGGCCCTACTGGATTAACACTCCGGCCAAAGCAGTTTCAGACATTAATAGATATAGGGTGTAATATTTGTCATAGTTTATTGGACTGATCAATGGTGTTGAAGGTAATGTGTCTTTCAGTGCCTCAAATTATTGTTGTGCTTGATTGTCCCATTTGAATGGGATTTCTTGACAGAGAAGGCATAGGAATCCATGAGCACAAGTGGCATAGTTTGGGATGAAGTGTCTCAAAAAATTGGCCTTTCCCTGCAAGCTTTGGAGTTTCTTGAGGGTTCAAGGTGGTGGTAGCTCTTTGATAGCCTGCACCTTGAGGGGGTCCTCCCTAATCCCTCATTGGGACACAATAAAACCTAGAAGTCATCCCGCAGTGATGAAAAGGACACACTTGAGGGGATTTAAGCATGGGTTGTATTGTCGAAATCATTGGAATACCAGTCGCAGATCCTCGAGATGATCAGATCACTTTTTGGATTAGATGGTGAGGTCATCCAACTAAGTGAGGATGAGGTGTGCCAAGTCATGAAAGATATAATTCATGGCCCATTGGAAAGTGGCTCCAACAGTTTTTAGGCCAAATGGAATAACATGATATGAGAACATGCCCCATGGGGTGGTGAACATGGTCTTGTACCGGTCGGTGTGTCGTATTTGGATTTGATTGTACCCAGAGAAAACATCCATGAAAGAGAGGGCCTTATGTCCCGTGCAAGAATCGATAACCTGGTCGATGAATGGGGTAGGGTAGTTATCCTTTGGACAAGCTTTGTTTAAATCACAAAAATCGGTACAGACGCGAATGGTGCTCAGTTTTTTCATGATGGGAACAGGATTGGAAACCCATGATGTGTAAGTGATGGGGTAGATAAATCCGGCTTTCTGAAGCTTATCGATTTCTCTTTTAATTTCTTCTACCTTGGATGGGTTCAGTTGACGTTTTTCTGGCATACTGGTGGTACATCAGGCCAAGTGTCAATTTGGTGCTCTACAATAGTGGGAATAAGCCCTAGCATTTCCGAGTAATCCCATGCGAATATATCTTGGTACTCTTGCAATAGATGGGTGTAAGAGGTTACTTCTTCTGGGGAACATGCTGCCACCAGCGATATTTCTTCGAATTTCTTAGGATTTCGAGAGATATTCACCATAATGGTAGGATAAATATTTGACATGTTCCCTTATTCGAACGCGTCGGGCGTCAGAATAGGATTTTTGAACAAATTGAATTTCCTAGATGGAAGGAAATATTTTTATTCTATTGCATAAATCTCTTGGATTCCTGGATTGTTAGGCCTGAATGTTTTTTCAGGAAGAAAAAATGAGCGGTGATGCATTACATTCCACAGATAATCTGGTTTCATCATGGCCTCAAGAATATCCTCATCTGAGTGTAATAAGGATCCTAAGGGGGCTTGAGTCCACGTAAGGCTGTGAGGAGGTGCTTCGGTCCTAACAGAGCTGGTCAAAAGACATGAATAAAATTCCATCATCGATGCGGTGAAACCAGACGCAGTCGACAAGGTGCTGATGGATTGGGTTTTCATCGTCATTGGTACAGCTACTCTCGTAGCTGTAGCAGTCGCGAAACCTATGAATGATGAGCAGACAACATGACTCATGGTTCTGATACATGATGATATGAATCATATATGTTGTATCATGTCGTCGGTGTTTGTTGGGGAAGGAATTTCCGTCGTGGCGGTTTGTGTGGAAGCAATTCTAGGTTCCTCACAAGGCATACCAAGACTACTCGCACTTTCCTGGATTTGGAAATTGCGCATGGTGTAGAGGTTCTTGCATGTCTCCATTAAGGGCCATGCCTTTGTCTTTTGGTTATGGTCGATGAAAATGGTGCACGGTACCATGGTGCCTATCGAGTAGATGGTGTGAGAACGAACGCTACTCTTCATCCCTAAGGTGGTGGCTCAGAAAGGATCGAGAGTAGGGGAAATATTTTGCTGTTTCCATCTCTAATTTTTTGGTTTTGGGAGGTATAGCTCCCTTGGGGGTGCTAGACTTAACGTTTCTCTTGATGCTCTTAGCCTTGGGAGGTGCTCACAATTCATTGTATGGTGAAAATGTGAGCAGATCCTGCAATATGTGTGATTTTCTCTATATTGGAGAGATGTTTCTTCGGGATAGGGGCGACCATTTTGAAAGTTTTTCGTGAGGTGCTTCAGTTCCTTACACTGATTGACCTGGTGGTAGATTCTGTCGCACAGCCCGCATGCTGCCCTAGACTGGACATGGGTCCTATTAGTTTGGTGCATATTTTTTACTCGCCCAATGTTTTGGTATTGTGATGGGGTAGGCTGTGTGGGGGAAGTCTTCCTTACATTATATTCTCTAAACTCAGGTCTAACTATATCCTGGCGGTGCATTTCTAATGAATGTATAATTTCAATTAGCAAGCGCATTCAAGGGATATAAGTACAGTGTTGAGCATGATGGTTGCCCTAACATACTAGACAAGAATGTATTTCTTGGGTATGCCCTTCCATCAGAGCTGGCAAGGAAATTGGATACCATTTTCTTAGTGATTATAGGTATGGAAATTTGGAAACCAAATGATTACATGCATTGCATAATGCACAGGTTGGTATTCTCCGTGGAGGGCAGTTGGGGGTGACTATGTGCCCCCCAACTGGCCGCTTTTCTACTGACAAAAAGAGGATGGATCTTCTTGTCACCTCCTCTTGTGTTTTCGAGCTCTCCATGGATTCAGTATATGAGCCATCTTCTAGGGAGAGGAAAATTATGTTCGTGCGTAAAATTGTTAACGCTAAAAGAAATCGAGGGATGTAATGGCAATGGAGTAATGGGTGATCGCCACCGCATATCTGAAACGAATGCTGGATCACTAGAAGTTCGACATGGTATACAAGTTTAACTAGATACCACCTTTGAAACAGCTCCAGGGCTGCACATTCAGTGATGAAATGATCACATTCATCACAAAGTGCACAGCATTGGAGGGGGGGAGGAATCACAAACAAGAGTCTTTCTAGTGACTGTCGTGCCTCCTGAAGGTATAATATGACCTGAGGTTCTTCCCAATTTGTTTGCATGGGGGGATCCTCTTGATATGATTGTTCTAGGGCATGTAAGGCATACCTATATCACAGTATTTATGGAAAATTATGGGTGTAATTCCCATAATTATGACAGATAGTGCATGCATGGTTGGTACGCAATTCTTTTCCCTTTTTTTTGTGGCTGGTTCCTTTTTACGGGAACTTGTGGCTGTTGTATTTATTTCAGAGCTTAGGAGAGGTTTTAATTCATCCAACTCCTAGCAGATATTGGTAGGGTGGCCTACAATATCGCATAATGCACAAGGTTGCAGTTCCCTTGGCATGATGGGGTTTTCTACCTTTTTCCCTTTTTTATGGTTTTCCTGGTCACTTTAACTGGCATTACTATGGGAGTCTCTTTAACCAGTGTCTCCTCCTGAGGAGGGATGGGGGTTATCCATGTAGATGTGATGCCAGGGGCTCCCAGCATGATTGGTGGGACCAAGTACTAGATAGGCATCGCGAATGACATGTTCCTCAATGTTACCATTTTCAAGACCTGTTGTGACACGCAGCTAGGTGGAGAGTATAGAAATGGGGTTTGGGAGATGGCGTAGGGTAGAGAAGTCGTGCATGTGGCCTCAGTTTTTTTACTACTAATCTCTATCTCCTAGTTGGTTTTGGTGTTTGATGATGACATCATGCACACTGGGGCCCATGTGATATCATCAAATGATTCTGGTATGATAGGGGGATCTCCTTGGAATGATCCAAGGATAGATGATGGTTTGAATTCTCTAGGGCCATATTCCTGGAACTGTGTGAGTGATTTCGTATATGTGTCTACATAGGGTAGCATGACATCGACATTCGTCATGGGTCGCTTGTCATGGTATGTCAATTGGTCGATAGTTATGATGTGGTCCTCTTGGGGGAACATCATGATCCGAAAGACGGAGGATGTTATGGCACACATGGTGTACATATAACTCTGCCCAAGGAGTACATTTTAGTCCAGTTGAGTGTCCAAGGCCTCAATGTCTATAATAATTGTCTTGTTAGCCAAGTAGATTGAGACATTTTGATAGAGACCGACGAGAGCGGAAGGGCGCCCATTGTATGCTCTAAGTGTGATGTCTGATGGCTTCATTTCGGGAGATCCTAACTTCTCCCAAACACTTTTTGACATGATGCATGTGGATGCACCCTCATCAGTGATGCATCAGTGGATAGTGATTTTCTGGATTGACATTGGTATAGGGAAGGAGACTAATGAAGGAAGCCTAGGGGTGGCTTTATCTAAGTCAAAAGCCATTAGGCGCAAATTCACAGGGTCGATTGCACCTAGCATAAAAAGTAAGGCTTTCCTTTCCTTTTGGAAAGATTTCAGGACCTTTAAAGCTGACATGGCAATGGGAGATTATGCTAAATCATCCACAATGCTATAATTATGGGCTGCTTTGGAGTGGTGTCATGCTTTCCTTATTTTTCCCTTAGCCATTTTTGGCAGGGGTTTAATAGGAATTTTTTATATAGTCAATGGTGTTGTAGGTGCACTTGTGCTAGCCCCTGACATACTAGTGTCTGGTGGGGTATCATAGCTGCGATTCTGTGTTTGAAATAAAATTTCCTTGCCATTCATTTAGATTTCATTGATGTTGTTTCCAGAATCGCCGGGGGGTGGTTTTTGTTGTTTGGTACTAACAACCTCTTGGTGGGGGAAGGGCTCTTGCATTACAGTTATTTGTTGTGTATGTCCCCCTTGTCCTCGATTACCCTGAAGCTTCTTTATCTTGGGGAGTTCAGGACAGTGATGAGTGTAATGGCCATGCTCACCACAAATCGTGCAAGAGTGGTTGGTCCGAAGATTAGCCCTTTTGTTCTGCCCTTGGGAGTTATTTGGCTCCTGGATTTGATTTCGTTTGGGGTTGCCCCCAGCTTGAGATTGCAGAGGGCGTTGTTGGTTATTGACCCCTGTCTAAGATCTCCCTTTTGTTTATTTTTTGGCTTTTTCCTTGCCACGTTAGGAGGATGACTAAGATTCTCCTAGTCAAATGACTGGCGTAGTTGGGCCTGGGAAGGTTGCACAAAGTTCACTAGTGCATTATTTTGCATTAGTAAGTTTTGTGCTGGGGAGTGGGAATATTGAGGTCCATGTCCCTAGTTTGTATATGGTTTCTGGGGGGATCTCTTCGGTCAGCGTTCCTAGCTACGTAATGCATCCCGTGTGCGGGAGGGTATGATCCTCATTGCTGATGATGGTACGACAGTGCACTATTGGTCATGTTCTGTAAAGGTGCATGATGAATTTGATGGTATCCTAGTTGCGGGATGTTCTAGTTAGGATCATACACATAACCGGGGTACGGGATACTTATCCCTAGGTGAGTTTGGGTCAGTGACCCTATCAATATATCTTCAGCATTTGACATGCTTGACATTTCTTTATAAATTTGCAAGCATGGGGCGTTAGACAGGATGTTATAGATGTATCCTGACTCAGTTTATATCAACTCGAGTTGCTAGGATTTTCTAATGGCATACTCTTTGGAATTAGGTCCTTGAGTTTCCAGGTCCTTTGAAATCTCTGTTGTGAGATTTTTTAGGAATAGGTTTAGTAGAACTCAATCGTTGAGTTTGGATTTACACAAAATTCGATGTTTTCACCATTCATGGAGATGGTCCGAGATATGGACAGCTGGTGTTTGCCTAAAATGTGTCAGTAACTCCATTCTGGAATCGTGGTGGATGGGTAACTGAAAATATGTGAGGAACGCAATAGTGAGGGTGCTAAAGGCTCCATGTGAAGGAGAAGGCTGCTCCACATACCATTTCGCAGCTGGTCTGGTTAAGGTGCGCTGAAATAGTTGTAATCGAATAGTATCATCAATAATATTGTTCGATGAACACCATAGGTGGAAATTCATTACATGGTTTCTAGGGTCTTTCACTTTCTTCCCTTCGAATTTTGGAATGTTCGAAGGGAGCTTCGTGGGCATGGGGGGCCAAATGGGCTTTTGTATGATGGGATCATTTATTAACTTTGATAGAACAAGTAAGTTTAAATATGATAGGAAAGGTAACTAAGTGTTGAGCGCCATTGTAGATTGTGAAAATACAGGATTCTAGTTGTGTGTGGGGTTTTTCTGTGACGTACTCAGTTGTGTGTTATGTTGGCTCCCTGAATGGAAAGCACTCCTCTACCCTCTGGGGGTTGTGGGAGGAGTGGTGTGTGGTGACCCTGAGGGGGTCTCCACCAGTGTGGCGTTGGGTGACCTTTGGGGGTTCCCAACTAAAGACGCCTCAATAAAGGATAAACTGATAAGGGTGGTTGTGTGTCTTCTTTGATGCCTAAATGTTGAAAGACTTGGAACACCTCCCTCTAATGGGGGGAGGTACAAAAACATCTAGATCGACGAGGTCCCGTTAGGTTCATTATGGTGTCGACTCGGTTTAATTTTGGAAATATTTTTTAATTTTCTAAGAGGAGATAGATTATTTATCAAAGAAAAAAGTGATCACATACAAAAAACAAAGTGAAAAATAAAAGGTTAATTTCCCTTTATATTAATCTTATGTGATCATTCAATCAAAAAATGTCGTTTGATTGTTTCGCATATGATACTCAAAAATCCTAGAAGACCTAATCATACTCACACTCTCAATTGTAATTGGGCCTTCTGAAGATATCTTCTTGTGGGTACTAGGGCCAACGTCCCGAAAGAACTGGGGACTAGTCGAAGAATCGACCAAGGTAATTGAAAGAGGATCTTGTGTTGACTGCACTGTCACCTATAGGGAAGGATGCCCTAGATTTGGCCACTAAGTACTGCCATCCCATGTGAGCGTTTGAGTCTTGAGCTTCTTGGTATTCAAATACCAGTACTGAGCACTAGTTGGCTCAGGTAGCCCCAAATAGTACTGGATGCACTGGTCCTAAGCTTAACCCCTTCTGAATCGGGTCTTTGTGGTGCCTGGGAATTCTTTTAAGTGGGCAGATAGATGGGTTTAAAGCTCCCTACAAAGTCAACTTCTATATTTCAAGAATGTAAACTGACCATGGCGGTTGTTGGGAGTTTTAATAGATGAATTAAAGCTCTAAATATTAATTGTCAACCAAGATTCGTAAACACGAGTTGTACTACGCTTTTGATCCAGCTTGTATTAGAGTGTATAGGTTTCCTCAATAATGATCTCTTAGTACGAAATGGTGGACAATTTCTTTCATCTAAGGTCTATTTAAATTAAAAACAAAGAATGTTAAGAGAAATTAATCTACCTAAACTTTATCAAACCACATTGTTCTTTAATCTCTCTGCAATCCAATCTTCTATTCTAAATTAACATACAATATTTCTAATTAAAGAAGCATAATCAATAATCAAATTCAATTGACTTGAAATTCCTATTTTAATCAATCCATTATGTACTCAAGAATAACTTTCTCTTAAGCTATATCTAACATTCACTAGAAGCAACAAAAAAAATCATATTAGTTTCACACCGCAACTGAATCAATCCCAGAATCCTATATTGTACTTGAAATCAATTTTTTTCTATGATATTTCAGAAACCATAACCTATTAAACAATCTCATTATGTTAACATTTAAGCAAAACTCTAAAATGAACACACACTCCTCTTAATCATGAACTCGAAATTAAACTAACTAGAACACTTCGTCTCGAGGAAAACACACACTAATAAATTCAAGATTTAAACCAATAAGGGAAAAGTCCTAACTGTTGCTGGGCTCAAAAAAATTCAATTCACACCTTTACTATTATCAATTCAAAACCCCTTAATAATACTAAAGGTATCCTAATCCATTTATAGAACTTGGCACACTTTGAAGCACACTTCTATGATAAAATCCTACTTCACTCTCTAACTGGAAAATAAGTACAAGACTATGTAATTCTAATGTTGTAAATGAAAAATGAGTTCACAGAGACATAAATTTATTACTGTTTTCGAGAGACTCCTTGTTAATTAAGCAAACTTCACTTGTAAATAAATCACTCTCACTTCGAAATGTCTTCAAAAATATCACACTACTATTCAATTCACACTCACCTTTAAGAAATTGCATCCACAATATTAAACTTTGATTCCAAAAATGAATCATATTGTTGGGGTTCCTATGTTTTGGCAGATTTGTGAATACCAAAAGATAAGACAACATCAAACCACTTTGGGACCTCACGGTCTAGCCCTCCTAGATCCGGAGAGGGATCTCTCCATAAAAAAAAAGAATGATATGTCTTTCAAGTTCAAAGTTTAAGATATTAGGCTAGGTATGAAGCACAAGGGGGGGGTTTTAAAATGATTTGGTTGGTTGGTTGCTGGGTTGAGTCATGAGATCATAGACTGAGAAAGTAATGGAAGGAAAGGAGCAAAGCAGCAAGATGTTTCGGCAAAAGAGGATAGGTTAGGAGAGTGCCATCCATTCGGCTATGGAGTCATGAAAGGAAACTACTTGCAAGCAACTGACCAAGGCTTTCAAAGGGCAGGTCATCTATACTAAAGGATATTTTAGATAGATGGTGGAATGGAACATTAAGAGTGAAGGTGAAAGAAGGAAAGAAACCCAATTTATGTCTATAGATCAGGTTAGAGGTCATTTAACTCTAGACCTGCTTGGACATACTCATAGGCAACTTTCTATGAAGTGACAAAGGGGAAGCTTATAGATCGGACCAGAGGTCATTTAACTCTAGGTCTGCTTTAGCATGCTCCAAGGGGAAAACAGAGATAAGTTTTGCACATAGCTAGAGTCTATAGATCGGAGAAGGAATTTTAACCTTCCCTGCTTTGACACCAGCAAGAAGCATCCAAGCAGCAAGCTCTGAGTTCACACATCAGCTAGCAGGCAATAACATCTGCTACACTGGTTAAAACATGAGAGTTTTCCCTTAGATCTCACTATCAGCAGAAAAAATTGAGGGTAGGGAGAGAAGAAACATAGGGTACCTAATAAGGGTAAATCCTATGCCAGATTCTTGATGCCTACCAGAAGAAATGAATAGCATGAAAGTGTAATAAACAATGTGATAAGAAAAACATCACCAGTAGTAATAGACTAGGATCCTGTAAAATTTGCTTGGTTGATTGATGCAAAGCTAGTCACATACACAGAGCTCAATAGCTAATATAGTCCAAACTTTCTCCTCCCATCCTACTACATTACAAAATACTCTGCTTCTCCCTCACAAGACTGTTCTAATAGTCAAAATGAATCCCTCTAATAGAAACAACAACAACTGAACAACAACCTTTACAATATATTCTTGGGGGTTCTTATAGGAGAAAATAACAACAAGAGTAGATGCTATTCATTAAATGGATCTCATTAAGACGGAGTGGAGAAAGAGTTCATGCCCACTCTGCTTAATGGAAATCTGCATCGCTGTAAGTACTCTATAATATGGTCAGGGAGTCTCTGTCAGGTCGGTTTTGACCTCTAATGTTTCGTGAAGCCCTTCTGGCTGTTTAGAACTCTGCACTGCCTTCTGGAATTGGTGAACTGGATGAAAAGGTCTGTAGGTCTCTCCATACCCCACAACTATGGTCCTGACAGTAACAGAAACCTCTGTCGGTGTACTTAGCTTCTTAAGGGCTCGAGGAGGCATGGAGAGCTGAAAGGCAGTCTTTCTGGAGAAAGTACTCTGCTGACATTAAACACAGATATAGCTTTTTTCCGTGTGCTCTGGTCTTTGAACTGCACTTTATCCTTTGAAATCGAGATTAGGTGATAAATATTTAATTAACAGGCCCAAATCCCTTAAAACTTCTTCTGCTATTTCACCTTGCCGCTGTTGTAACGACCTCTCTACACTGAATCACAGCGAATGCGATTATGGAAATCAGAGTGGATTCATCACTCTGGTCAACCCTACACAGTGTAATAGATCAATTATGAGATCCGAGGAAGGATGGTGGAAGAATGCTTTGAAGGCTTAGAGGAATGGTGGCACAACAGAGGCACATGCTATGGATGCAAAGGAAACGATGGAAAAATGCAATGAAACGGAGGAAAAATGACTTTTTAATGAAAAACATTAAGTTTGAGACTTTGAATCGAAATACAAAGGGAATGCACGAAAATGCAAAGACATGAGTTGAGGAAATGGTGGGACCTGGTGTGGGCAGAGGGCGATTAGCTTTGGACCGCCGATCTCTGGAGGAGATCGACGACAAAGGTTAAAATATGAGGTAAACAGAGGTTCTGATGAAGAAATCTAATGAAGGGCTCGATGCAACGTAGACCGTCGATCTGGATTGAATGGACGGCCATGATTGCATCATCAGATCATAATCGGGGGAGGTGGAGGGTGACACATTAAAGAGCTTGCGATTGCGATGGCGCGATTGTGCACTAGCCGTTGGATCCTGGGACCAAATCAACGGCGGAGATTAAATCGGTAGGGAAGAAGGTTGGTGCGATGAGATCTGGGCCGTTGGATCTCGAGAGATCAGTGGCGGAGATCAAATCGGGGATCGCAATCGCAAAGGGCGGAGGGTGGCACCGTTAAGAACTTGCGATTGCGATGGAACGATTAAGCGCCAGCCATCGGATCATGGCGGGGAGATCGACGGTTCAAATATGATCGAAGGGGTGAAAGGGGAGGAGCGACGGGCGCGATGCGATTAACTCCGGGCCGTCAGATCTATTATAGATCGACGGCTTAGATCGCAGTGGGAGCCGATCGAACCAAACCTCAATCGCATTAGATGTTTTTCGTGTAACAAATAAGTGCACCTCACCAAAAGTTGCGATTACGATTAGCACCCAGACCATTAGTGCTTGGTTCTGGGCACGGGTCATGTGGGGAAATGGTTAAGGGGGCTAAACCGAAAGGGGCTAGGCCTGCATATGTAAAATGAGTGATTTTGGCCCAATTTTAATGCTTTTTAAAGGCCAGGAAAGGGATTCGGTAGGGAGAAAAAGGTGTTTTCACGCCAAACAAGGGGTGTGTTGTAAGGTTTAAAGGGGAATGAAGATGATTTAGGGGTTAATGAGGGAGATAGAGAGGAGTAAAAAGGAAGGAAACAAAGGCTTAATGGAGATGGAATAAGAGTAAAAGGAGGCCTTTTGGGAATTTTCTTCACAATCAGAGAGGCTTCATAATGGGAATAGCAGAGGGGATTTTATCAAGGACAAAAGGCACAAGGAAGCTTCAAGAATGATGTGTTTTTAGAGGAAATTCATTCCTTGAAGGCTCAAAAACATTTTAGCCCCTTGTTTTCTTGTCAAAAAATTCATAGGGGGCTAACACCTACTACAAAACTCACACTACTTAGTGAAATTCAAACTCACACTTTTGATCAATTTAACTCTATAACTTTACTCTACATGAACAACTGAACACCCCATGCAATTAATATTCAACTCACACTGAAAATGAAACTGGAAATGTTGGCGATAAAAATATATTACTTAATAATAAAGCTTGTCCTACAGAACAATAACTCAAACTGAAGTAATTCAATTCCAAATGTAAACACTGCTATTCTGGAAATGAAACTATACCACTTCAAGTTTGTTTCAAATTCACACCCAAGATTCTAAGGCTGGCTTCTAAACACACCTATGATACTCAAATGATTTTGATTCGAACACACTTACACTACTTGTTGATTTAACTTTCAAGAACACACTCATTGTTCAACGACCTCAAAAGATTCAAACGCAATTTCAAACACCAAGGTAACTTCCACATCCCAATGCTATTCAAGGGAATCAAACACTATGTATAGATCTATGTATGCAGCTTTAAATTTACAGTTACACATGCACAAGACTCATCATACAACTCTTTGAACTCACACTTTATGTTAGGTCCCCGTAGTTTTGGTAGATTGGCAATGACCAAAAAGACAAGGGTAACATCAAACCAATATTTGGAGTCCTAGGACCTAGCCTTCCTGGACTCAGAAAGGGATCTCTCCATGCTTGTATGAAGGATTTAACTTGTTTGATTATAGGAATTTTATTTTAGGCTAGGTATAAGGTTCAGGGTTTGTTTCTTGTTTTGGTTGGGTAGGTTGTCAAGAGAAATAGGTAGAGTAAGAGAGGATCAATCCATTGGGCTATGGAGTCTGCAAAGGTTTTTAAAAGTATAAAAATGAGTCAAGGATAACTCAAAGGGAAATTTGACAAGGCCAAATGGATCTAAGTAGGTCTAGGGAGAATGAAATAAACATGGATTTGTGAAAATAGTGAGTTAAGGGGCAATGAAGGATCCTTTAACAAACTAGTAAACAAGAAAACACTTCTAAGATGATAGCATAATAAACTTGAAGAGAAAATGATGGATTCTTCAATATCAACTAGGCTAAGAAGATATTTAAAAACCAATAGCTAAGTAAGATAAGAGAGCAATTAAGGATTCTCTAAAACTTGCTTGTAAGAAAATAGAACTTTAACATAACATCTTAGTAATATTGAAGAGCAATCAAGGATTCTTTAGCAAAACTATGAGGAAGAAAACATAGAAATCAGAGGATGCAGAAAAAGCAGGGTGCCAAAGGCATATACTATTCTAAGATTTCTATCCCATGATCAAAGAAACATATTGAGAACTGAAGAAAAAAAATGCAAAGATCTAAAACATCACCATATAACCAAGCTTAATGAATCCTAAGAGTGAGCTTGATCCATGGAAGCACAGTCCAACACCATCACAAGGTACCAAAGCCAATTTCATAAATAATCTGAATGATTTTATATTACTCTCAATAAACATCCAAAAATTACAATGAGGCCTCAATTCTCTATTTAACCATCAAATGAGGAGGTGGGAACCCTAAGAGGCTTCAAGAAATCATAAATAAACCATATATGTCATTTATGTCCAAAGAGGCCATGCAAGGCTCAAGGCACATAATAACTATTGCAATAAATGTAAGATAACTTAAAAAAAATTCCTAAACCAAATCTGGAGTGATTTTCCAAAAAAATCTCGAAAATATCCTTTAGTGTGTTTTTTTGACTTTTTGCAAGGGGGCAGCTTCTGAGGTCTGAAGGCGCAGCGCCTGCATAGGGAAATTGAGTCATCTTGCAGCAAAGTTTTGAAGGCCTTCCCGATGTCAGAATTGGCTCCGTGATAGCTCGTTGGAAACCCTGTTGAGTATAATTTCCAAAACCACCATTATTTTTATGATTGGACTCCACTAACTTGTTAAAAAATCAAACCTACCAAGGCTGGTAAAAGCACAACGCCAACCCTGAAAAGTAGGCAGAAAGGTGAAATTTTAGGTGTTTTTGACCCTTTTGGAGAACCAAATCAACTCCAAATGACCTAAAATTTTGTGTGCATGTTGTACATGACCTGAAAAATCCAAAAATGTAAACCATTTATCCTAAAGATGCCCGGAGAAAAAGCGCAGCGCCAACACTTGGAAAAATTGTCTGTTTTGTAGCAGAGATTTGGAGGCCTTCCCGGTGTCCAAATGAGCTCCATGATAGCTCATTGGAAAGAATTTCCAATATATTTTCCAAAAATACCTTTATTTTTCATGATGGACTCCATTTATATACTCAAAAACCCATTCTCCTAATATTTCTCAGGGCAGGGCGCAACACAGAGGTCTAAAGGCGCAGCGCTTGCACCAGAAAATTTTCCTGTTTTATGACCAAGATTTGGAAGTCTTCCAGTTGTCCAAATGAGCTCTGGAATAGCTCATTGGAAAGGGTGCCTAGTCTAGTTTCCAAATATGTTTTTTTTTCCATTTGGTGTCCATCTGCCTGCCCAAAAATGTTTCTCCCAATACTGCTGAAGGCACAGTGCCAACCCTGAAAACATGGCATAAAGGTGAAAATAGGCATGTTTTTGGGCGTTTTGGAGGACCAAAACTGCTCCAAATGATTTGCAATTTGGTGTACATGATGTCCTTGGGCTGATAAATCAAAAAATATAAACTTTACCTCAAATGGATACATGTAGGAAAAGCAGAACACCAAGGGTGTTTCGCTTTTGACCCTCAATATTAGTCAAAAAACCAAAAAATGTCAAAAACTTGCCAAAATTTGCAATTATCTTCCTCATGGAGTTTGTGAGGCTTGTAGAGAAGCTTCGTCAAGGATTCCAAGATTTTCTTGGTCTTTTTCCTCCTTGAGTGCTTGAATTTGGGCAATAGGAGAGGCATTAAGCTCCATTGTGTTTTGGGGTTCAAACCTATTAATCCTCCCACCTCTATGTTGATGCCTCCTAGGAACTTAGCCTTCTTCACCACTACCATTTCCTCCTTCCCTTGAAATTTTTGACAATTTTTCCTGTGACAATGGTGAAAGGGCAGCCTTTTAATAAGTGAGTGAGAGGGGTGAATGAAGGTGTAAGGGCATTGAACAGAGCCTTTAAGCTTTGATGGATGGTCAACTTAAAATCATTGCGACCAAACTACTTCATCCCTATTTGATTGATATCTTCTTATCTGCAAATTCTGGAGGTTTAAACAGGGTTTTTAGCATGAAGATTATGGTTTTCACTCCTTTAGGGTTTCCTTAATTTCTCTTGACTTTAAATCATCAAAATGCACTGGAGGAAAAGGTATGACATCCACTTACAAATTAGCAATTCTTTGAAGATGCTTTGGTGGAATATTGGAGGTATTTTTGATGTTTTTGGTCATTTGTAGGTGTAGGATGAGCTTTAGGGTGAAAGCATAGTGCCTACACACATGTCGAGTCAGCCGAAAGTGTAGGGCCTGCAAGCCTCTGCATGGGATGTCGGACTTCTCTGCCGAAAACACAGTGCCTGCATGCCTCTGCATGGGGTGTCAAGCTTCCCTATCGAAAGAACAGTGCCTGCATGACTCTACACAAGGTGTTGAGCTTCCCTACCAAAAGCGCAGCACCTACACGCCTCTGCACGGGGTGTCGGGCTTCCCTACCGAAAGCACAGTGCCTACCAGAATGCCTCGACACGGGCCTGTTGGGCTTCCTGGGTGAATGTGTCACACACTTCTAAATCCGTAGCACGTGCCTTTAAATGTGCAGTAGAGTGCAAATTTGCATAGGAAACTCCTCCCAATGCACAGCGCCTGACCCTGAACGAGCAACGCCGCCCTGAACTGGCAGCACATTTTTGTAGAGGGAATTTGGAGGCCTTATCGGTGTCCACATTGGGACCATGATATCTCGTTGCAAATATTATCCTATATACTTTATAAATATACATTTTTTTCTTTGATTGGAGTTGATTTGACCTGTCAGAAGTTGATTCTCACAAGACTGGTCAAAAAGTGTTGAATGATGGTGCATAAATGTAGAGTGCTGGTGCGGACAACTTTTGTAGGCCTTCCTTATTTCCAAATTGAGTTCATGATATCTCATTAGAAATATATTCTAGTCTAGTTATCATTTGACTCATCGAGAAAATCATTTGGACACTCAGGCTATGAGAAAACCTAATTTTCCCAAGGTCACTCCAAAAGTGCAACAATTCTCCCATGACACCTGTATTTTTGACATTTCTCTAAAAAAATGACACCTGCGTAAAATCTGAAGGAATTTTTTCTTCTTGGACCTATGATGGATAAAAAAAATCTCTCACTTTTGTCAAATTCATCTCTGTTTGGTCAAAAACATAGTCTGAAGCAAAATTGGCCCTAAGTGTGACAAATGGCTTGGCTCTTGGAAAGAATTCCTGGAAAAAGATGGAGGCATGATGTTTATGAGTTGGTATGGCTTCATGGTGTGGAGTACTGAAAAGGTATGATTTTGATAATTACTTTAATGACTTTTCAATACAATTTGTGAACCTTTTGTATCATGGATTTGGAAAGTCATAATGAACTATCACCAAACATGTGAAAATCGATGTGTATAACTTAGCCACTAATAATGGTTATTTTCTATACAGGGAAAGAAGAAAACGAAGAGTTGCTGCTCTAAAGATAAGAACGAAGTGGAGATAACTGCTGTCCCTCTGGATGAGAACCGAACGCAAACATAGGGAGACAAGATCAAGGTGAATCGGCTCGAGCAAGAGAGAGAGGACACCAGCTCAGCGCAATAGCAAAGACTGGATGAAAGTTAACTGTTTGGCGAATCCCTCAGGATCGAAGATCCTGAGGGATCGCTGCTTTACTTATCTAATTGCTTGGACATCTCCGCCAGCGTTTTTATAAAAAGAGACAAGTACTGTTAGTTTAGGAGACAGAGAATGGCGAGATACAATACGTTTGATGTAATCTTTTGTAAAACATTCGATTTGGTTATTCAGCTTTGTTGAGAACTGGTTCGATGTATTTTTGATCAATGTATTAATGAAAGACTGGTGATTATTCCATCTTCGCATCTGCGTTAACCTAAAGCGGTGTATCCTTGGAGGCTAAGGGCCCGGCCCCGAAGGACACTTGCTTCTGTACCATTACAGCTTCGTTTCTGTGTGGTTTGTTATTACTGTTATTTGATTATTTGATATGCTTTACAAGTTCATATTACATGCTCTGTTCAAGTTTGAATCATTGAAGTTTCTACAGCTAGACTTGTGTGTTAACTCCGTATTGCGTTATTATTCCTTTCAAGAGTTAATCGCATATCCTTACTGTTATATTTCAGAGCTGTGATATTAGCATTTGTGTTGTGTGCGTTTCTACTGAATCAGTATTGTTCCATAATTCCCAAATTGTTATTACTGTTCCATTAATATGATTTGTGTCATTCGCCTTTAGAGTAACAGCATGTTCCTTGATTGCAGAGAGTGCATAGATTAAGTTTGAATATAACCCGCGGGACTTAGTATTCAGTTGCTGTTCCATTTTAGAGTTGCTGTTCCATTTCAGAATTGTGGTTTAATCCTTTAATTCCTTTGATGTTCTATTTATCTGCATTTGATGGTTTGCTGTGAGGAATGATCTAAGACTGTAGTGAGCAGTATCAGTCACTGTCTAGCTCCCAGGCTTGTGATCTATGCTTTAGTTCCTTTTCCATCAGTTTCTGAAGGGATGGTTTATCATTACCGAACCCTTGACTGATAAGCTATTAAGTTTTCTGAGTGTGTGATTTATTTCTTTCAAGTAATTTGATTTCAGTTAAGCATCCATTTACTCTTGTATTTCTTAAGCACTGTACTACTTGCATTACTCTGACAAATGAGCCTCGGATTGAGTCACTCTTTGTAATGACAAAACGCTCTCGGGTTGACATATTAATGTGAGGTAATTAGAGGTGAAAGAGACCCTTTTTATAGCTCTACATTTTGGCGCCGCTGCCGGGGAAAGAGTGAAGCCATTTGTCTTTTTCAGAGTGGTGTACAAGCCTGCTAGGGAGGAGTTGGATCCTAAAAACGGAAGGTAAGAACCTACGTGCAGAGCATGTAAAAGACCTGCTCATTATCCGCTTTCCTAACAGATTTGTTGTTGCTTGTTTGAATAGAAGTTCGTAGTTTATTTTTGAGTGCATGACTAAGCAGAAAAGACCAGAAAAGAATATCAAACCCCCATCCAAACCTGAAAAAGCTAAGGGGTCGGTGACCCTTGGCCGAACGACCTTCATAGACGAAATCTATAAGAAAACAGAGTCTCAGCCATCGGTAGGCTTCAAGAAAAACACTTCCAAACCGCCTACTAGTTCCCTTCAGGCCACAGGATCACCATCTGTAGCCTGTGCTAAGGTGCATAGTCAAACTGAGGAGCAGGACTTTCAAGAAGTTGAAAATTCCACTCCAGAATTATTGCAGGAAGGGAACTCTAGCAACTTTTGTGAAGGAGAAGGAGAAACAGGGGAAACCAAGGAACCAAAATCTCCTCTTGAAACAAATCAGCCATTAGATAGCCCAGATAAAGGAAGTGCCGTGAAAGTCATTGTTGAAGAAATTCAATCTCCTCAAATACCTGGTATTCCCATTATTCCGGATAAAGGAAGCGCTATTAAAAAGATCCCTGTCAAAACCGTTCCCAACCAACCTAGGAATACCCTCCTAGATATCCCAGAAGGTTACTGGCATATATTCGATCCCATGGCTCAAAACCAACCAAACGCTCAAAACCAGCCAAACACTCAAAACTCTACATTACAATATCCTATAGTGGATTCTGCAGCAAATGCACCCATGAAAGCTATCCCTCTTCAGCATATCCCCACATTTCACGGACTCACATCAGAAGATCCGGATGCATTCCTATTCGAATTCGATGTGTTATGTCGGGGGTATGATTACACCACCGATCCCCAAAAATTAAAATTATTCCCCTCTACATTGAAAGGGGCTGCTTTAAGATGGTTTATGGGGCTAGGTGGCGGGGTTATCAACAATTGGGATCAAATGAAAGAATCCTTCTTAAAGAAATACCAGGATTATTGTAGGTCTAGAGAATTAAAAGACGAAATATTTCAGATGACAGCCAGACCAAATGAGACATTAGAGGAGTATGTGGAACGTTTTCAGTATAATTTACAAAGATCTCCTTATGCATCGCTACCTTTACCTGATAATGTGTTAAAAATTGCATTAATGAGGGGCATGAAGGAACAATGGATTGAAACATTAAACATTATGGGAAAAGGGGATATTTATCAAGAGAATTTTACTGACATCCTTGACTTATGTATCAGGAGTTCGAGAGGCAGCACAAGAATAAAACCGGCAGAATATGATCGGTTTGCAAGAGATAACAAAGTATCAGCAGAAGGAGTAACACGTGCATAAATTGGAAATTTATTAGAAAATTTTAAAACTGATATTATGGGGACACTAACTACACAACTTGATATTGTGCAGGCTAAACAGAAGCAGCTGGAGGCAGAACAGAACATGGCAATCTTCTGCCCCCGTTGCAGAAAAAAACATAGCCACAAGGAGTGCCCTCTGGATAAAGTCCAAACATGTGCCATCTGTACAAAAGATCACCTTACGGAGAGCTGCCCCTCACTTCCTGGATTGAAAGCAGTATATAAGGAAGCAGAAGAAGAACCATAATTGGTGAATTCGATCAACCAGCGCCGCCCATGGCAGCCGAGACAATCTGGTATGTTTCCAGACCCAACCTCTTTCTTTCAAAACCCACAGTATAATGCTCAACAATATGGTATGTGGCAAAATCAATCTCAAACCCCATTTACAAATTGGTCACCACAATCATTTCCTTCTCCAAATCCATGGCTGAATCAAACAAGCCAAACTGGTTGGCCAAATTTCCCTCATACTCCACCGCCATATTGGCAAAATGGCCCATATCCTTCACAATGGACTCCCTCTACTTCACAAAATTCGCCCTGGCAGACAAGCTGGCAAAGACCGATGTACCACCCAGCTGGAACTATTCCGCTCTCTCAACCTACTTTGCCAGCTTTACAACAAAATCCCCAGTCTAACCTGAGACCGCAACTCCCAGCCCAACCCGATCCCAATCCAAACAACAGGCAGGTCCAATCTATTCAAATCATAGAATCGCCAGAACCAGGACCTGACTTAAGGGAGTGCAATGACCTTCAGTTAAGATCTGGGCGTATAATTGAAACTGAGGGAGATAAAATAGTTCATATTGAAGATCAGTTACCCAGAGAACATCAGTCACAACAAGAGGATGTAAATAAGCAACAAACTCATAATCAAGCAACCACATCCTCTCCTCCGTTCCCAGAACGATTAGCCATACCTCGATCCATACAATACCCTGACTTTGACATTTTGGGAGAATTACAAAACTTGTACATAAAAATTCCATTCCTCCAAGCTATTCAAGACATTCCCATATACGCCAAAACCATAAAAGAGTTGTGCATAAAGAAACCAAGGAGGAATATAACAAACAATCCAAGAGTCCAAGTAGTCTGCACCTTATCTGACCTATTGTCGGGAAGAGAAACACCCCTTAAATATGAAGACCCCGGGAACCCAATTATAACTGTTCAAATTTATGGCCAGACCCTGCCTAATGCCTTAGTTGATTTAGGGGCTGCAATTAATATTTTAACAACCACAACTTGCCAAAAGCTCGGCATTACATCTGTAGAACCCACCTCTACTCTGTTAGAATTGGCTGACCGATCTGTGGTTAGACCATAGGGCACTCTACATGATGTCATGGTCTCTGTAGAATCCTGGGAGTATCCAACCGATTTCCTGATAATTAATCCAAAAACCCGACTTGATGGACACCCGCTAATTTTAGGTAGACCTTGGCTCGCTACTGCCGATGCCTACATTGGCTGTCGGCAGGGAAATATGACTATAACCAGAGGACCAAATAGCAAAAATTTAGTCCTATATCCTCCAGCGCAGCCAAGTGTCACAATGATTAAAACGAATAAGCACCCTGTATCATATCTTACTGATAACATCAGATCTCCATTAACTATACAAGAGGCACTCGATTTCAAAGATCAAACAGAAGACGATGCCATTAATAATTTCATTACTCGAACTGAACCTCGCACACAATGTCACATGATAAAAGCAGCATTTGATAATGAATTAGAAGAAGATCCCCTGAAAGATATTCATGATCAAATAATACCTGTAACTTCTGTTGCAAATAGTAAAACTGTGGAAATTGCACCGGGGAAAACTTTAAACATCAATGCTAATCTCACACCGGAACAGGAAACAAAGCTCATCCATCTGTTAACAAAATATCAAGAAGAATTTGCATGGGACTACCCTGATATGAAAGGAATCGATCCTCAGTTATGTACCCACCACATTTACATAGAAAAAGATGCCAAACCTGTGCGTCAGCCGCAAAGGAGACTTAATCCCCATCTAAAAGATGTTGTAAAGACTGAACTTCAGAAACTTTTAGATGTGAATTTTATCTACCCTATCTCTGACAGTAAATGGGTCTCTCCACTTGTGGTGGTACCAAAAAAGAATGGGAAATGGAGAATTTGTGTGGATTATAGGGAACTTAACAAGGCAACACAAAAAGATCATTTTCCTCTTCCTTTCATAGATCAAGTATTGGACACTTTAGCAGGGAAGAAGTTCTTTTCTTTCCCGGATGGCTTCAGTGGATACAATCAGATTCAGATTGCCCCTGAAGACCAGGATAAAACTACCTTTACTTGCCCCTGGGGAACATTTGCCTATCGAGTTTTACCTTTTGGCTTATGTAATGCTCCTGTCACATTTCAGAGGGCTATCCTTAGTATTTTTGCAGATTTAATCAATGATGGACTTGAAGTTTACATGGATGACTTTACACCATATGGAGATGACTTTGATCCAGCTCTAGACACCCTAGAGAAAGTCCTACAACGCTGCATTGTTACTAGGCTTTGCTTAAGCAATGAAAAATGTTTTTTGATGATGACTGAAGGACTTATCCTAGGACACTATGTCTTAGCAGCCGGCATTCAGGTAGACCCGGCCAAAATCCAAATACTTTTGCTTATTCCCACTCCTACTACTCAAACAGAGGTACGCAGTTTTCTTGGATTTTCATGTTATTATAGACGATTTATAGAGCATTATTCGCACATTGCTGCTCCTTTATATGCACTGACTGGTAACGTTGATTTTCTTTGGACAGACAAATGTGACCATGCTTTCGAGGATCTAAAGAAGCTTGTATCCATAGCCCCAGTCCTTCGAGGACCAAACTGGGACCTACCATTCCAGATATCATCTGATGCCTCAGATACAGCCATTGGTGCAGTCCTTGGGCAGGAAGAGGATAAAAAACCATATGCTATATATTACATCAGCAAAAATTTATCCCCTGCTGAATTGAATTACACTGTTACTGAGAAAGAATTTCTAGCTGTAATACATGCTGTCAATAAATTTAGACATTATATCACAGGCTACCCTGTTATCTTGTATACAGATCATTCTGCCATAAAATATTTAGCAAATAAGCCTGTCACAAATGCCAGAGTAACTCGATGGTTAATCTTATTGCAGGAATTCGATATCACAATCAAGGACCGCCCTCGCAAAGAAAACCCTGTAGCCGATTTTCTTTCAAGGATACCAAAATCAAGCGATGCAGCAGCAGTGGAAGATCAATTTCCGAATGAACACCTGTTTTCTGTTACTGTTCAAACGCCCTGGTATGCTGATGTTGCCAATTACCTTGCAGTAGGTAAATTACCAAAACATTTAACTCCTAATGAGCGTAAGCAGATTATTCAGAAAAGTTCTCGATTTTCGTGGATTGGAGGTTATTTGTTTCACACAGGAGCAGACATGCATATCAGGCGATGTGTTAGAGAGGATGAAATCTTTGACATCCTAAAAGCCTGTCACGATGGATCGTGTGGGGGGCACTTTGCTGAGCGTAGGACTGGACATAAAGTATTGCAGACAGGATATTACTGGCCTACGATCTTCAAAGATGCAAAGAAGTTTGTCCAAGCCTGTGACAGTTGCCAGCGAGCAGGACGACCTGGTCAAGCTGATGAGATGCCTCTGAAACCACAGTTAGTCATCGAACCATTCGAACGGTGGGCTCTGGATTTCGTTGGACCCATCAACCCTTCATCAAATCAGAAAACATATATTTTGGTGGCAACAGAATATGTCACCAAGTGGGTTGAGGCAGAGGCATTACCAAGAGCCACAGAGGACTCTGTCATACAGTTCCTGTTCCTTTTATTTGTTCGTTATGGCCTTCCTAGGGAAATAATTACATATGGAGGACCACAATTTGTTGGGCATAAATTAGCTGCAACACTTAACAATTATCATGTCCAGCATAAGATCACTACTCCATATCACCCACAGGCGAATGGGAAGGTAGAAAGTAGCAATAAGATAATAGAATCAATCCTAACGAAAACTATTGCATCACATAGGCGTGACTGGGCTACCCGACTACCTGAAGCACTCTGGGCCTATTGAACCACATGGAGGAGCACCACTGGTTACTCACCTTATCAACTAGTGTTTGGAAAACAACCTATTTTTCCCATAGAATTCGAAATCCAAACACTGCGTACAGCACAGGAAGTTGGCCTAGACTTAACTGAGGCACAACTCAATCGACTACATCAGATCAATGAATTAGACGAAATTCGACTCTCTGCACTACAAAATACAGCATTAATTCAACAGCAGCGAGCCAAATGGCATGATGCGCTCATTAAGAATAAAGTCTTCCACGAGGGAGACTGGGCTTTGTTATACGATTCTCGGTTTCAGGACTTCCCTGGAAAACTTCAGTCTCGATGGTTGGGACCATACGAAATCCAGAAGGTACATGACAATGGAACTCTTACTCTAATCACTATTGACGGTTCTGGATATGCATTCAAGGTAAATGGCCACCGAGTCCGTCCCTACCGTAAACCACTTACTCGGGAATCCTTCTGCCAGCAGATACGCCGAGATACTGATCTGGAGATCTTAGGAGAGGAAGAGAAATCTTCCTCACCTGTAATTCATTAAGGGTCTATTTCTTTTTGCAATTTGTACATAAAGTTTTTGTTTTTGAGTGATTCTTGTACATAAGTTTGATTTGAATAAATTTTTGTCATTTTGCTGTTCCTTTTTCTTCCACAAAGTTTGATTTTTTTTTTTTTTTTGCGCTTCTAATAGCATATGTGTTTTTTTGTTTCTGCTTGTTCTGCTGTTCCTTTTCTAAAGGAACAGCATTCGGATCTTTGCTGTTCCTTTTTCATAAGAACGATATTATTATGATATTGCTGTTCCTTGTGGTTATCATTGTTCCTTTTCTTCAAAGAAACAACGTTCTTTTATTTCTGTGTTGACTTTCTTTCAACGGAAAGGCGTATTGAGTGTTTAGTATGATTGCCGTTCCTTTTTCCCAAAAGGAACGGCAGTTGCAGTTTTGTTCCTTTTTTTTTATTTCATCGTTGTTGCTCTTTCAACGGAACACCATTTGCATACTTTTCGATCTCTTTGCTGATTTAAATTGCGGATGATTTTTCCCGTCTTCTTTCTAGTCTTCAAAGCTTCAGCTATGCATTTGTGCGATGAAATATAAAAACAAAACATACCGGAATCTGCAAACCATAAATCGCTATATCTATAAGGCTCTGCATTAATAAGAGGACAGATGGAAGGACATACTTATTTCTTACCTTTTATTGACATGGTTTACTAATTTTGCCCTGATTGGTTATCTTTATCATGCTGATTCCCTTAAAAAAATCTTTTTATTAGTACTTAGGAATAAGAACAAAGAGTTTATATCTTCCTATTGAAATAATAAGACTTCTTCCACCATTCCTACTCTTAAGGAGTGTTGAACCACCCTTTGTGTATAAATAAGAAAAATAACTCTACGAAAAAAGAAAAGCATGTCAAGTGTCAAATGCAGGATAGGGGGTCTCATTAAGAGCTAGCCTACCATGATCATGAGGATGGAAGAGAAGTGGCATTCCCATTCTGGCCACCACACCAGGGATATGGTCCAAAAGGTATATCAAATAAACAAGCCTTGGAACAGGAGGTCTCATCACGAGCCGGCCTGCCCACGTTTCCCTCTCTCCTCGTGAATGGCATTATGGTTAACTGGTCACCAAGCCAGCATAATGGTCTACATTTTGACATAGCAACAGTCCTAAGCATACACAAAGGATCATGGTTCCGGGGGTGAAAAACAACTCTGCCAAGGTTATGGACACCTGTTGGCAGCAGAGTAATGTTAATGGTATCGAAGTCACCCAGCTTACACCAATGGGTAAGATATTAACACTCTTTTGTTTTTATATATCCTAGGCACTAATCATATGTTATGTCCCCAATTATACACCGCATGAATATTCATCATTACCAATCATGGCAGCGGAGGTGACCATGACCGCTTAAGATTCGGTAAGTACGATACATGCCCTATCCATCAGCCTCAACTCATAACACAGCAGCCTCTTATATCACACGCGATCAATTCTTGCCTCGATTTCGGTAAACTGTTGTCCTTTTTCAAACATGGCATAAATCCACATGTTGTTCCTTTCTGACTTGATTGCAGACTGAATGCCGCTCCTTTATTTACCGGCTGGGACAGCCTATCCCACTGCGGGGGGGGGGAGGTTAACCTTATCATTCCTTGTATTACGTGTCAATTCATCATTCGAAAAATCTAATTCACGACGGTTTGGCATGATTTCACGGCATGGCGAATTTCTATTTTATTTTTCGCACAAGTTGTTTTTTGCTGCACTGTTGCATACTCTGTGTTTTCTTTCGCGAAACCCTGCTCTCTATGTTTCAAACCGAAAACGTTTTGGCTGTTCCATTTAGAAATCACAGCGAAATCATGGGGGGAAAGGCAATTCGTAGTGAGCCTCAACAGATAACGATCTCTGCTGCTGCCCGAGAAATCCTGGAAAGGGCAGGATGGTTGAACTATTTCAATCGCCTACAGGAGGGTAATGAGACAGTAGCAATGGAGTTCTTACAGAATTTACAAGAAGACCACTCCATAGTAAGAGGGAGACGCATAGCGGTCACTGATGCCATAATTGCAGAAGTCTCAGGACTACCAGCTACCGGACCGGTATGGACATTCAAAAAGGAACGATTACAGAAGGTCATCGACATCTTCCAAGATGAAGGCCAGCATTTGACAATCAAAGGGAAGGGAATTCTGCCAGCGACCCTAGGCGAACCCTGGACAGAGCTAGCAAGAATAGTACAGAGTTACATTACTTGCGAAGGAAGAAAAGACGTGGTAAGACCACGACACCTTAAACTTTTAGCTGTTCTAAAACAAAAATGCTCTGTGAATTTACCAGCACTCTTAAATTCGTCATTACATGATGCTGCACAAAGTATGAAAAGGGCACAGCACGTAGAGGCAATTGTTAGTCACCACGGGTTAATTTGACTTGTTGTTAGTTATAGTCTTACCCAGCAGCAGAGCAGCTGGGAAAGACTCATTGCACTGATTGAAGGGAGATCGACAGAACCATCCCTGAGACGCAGACGTTCTATAAACACACCAGAACAACAGGCATAACGCAGAGAAAATGTTGCTAGTACATCGCAGCAACCAGAATTACATCAAGAATCCGCAAAGCGAAAGCATGTAGTTGATTCACCCGAGCAACCAGAGGAACCCAGGAAATCAGCTCGGTTAGCTCAGATGAGAGGAAGCATAAACAAACCTAGAAAGTCAGCCCGGTTGGCTCGAATAAGGGGAAGGCTGGAACAGCTTCAGGAAGGCACCAGCCAACCAGTAATAATTGAAGATGAGCAACCCGAAGAAGAAGTACCCGAGCCTGCGGGAACAGAAAAAGAAGCAGAAACTGAACAGGAAGAAGAAATGGGACAGCAGGAGAATAGTCCATTACAGGACTTACTAAGAGAAGATGACTTGGCCGCCATACTAGCCAATATGAGTAAATACGGTCAACCTTCTAGCTCCGAGAATCCCCATGACCAATTTCAAGAAGAGAACATGCCCATGCATGATGAAGATGAAGAAAATACCGAACGGGAACAATCTGTTCCCATGTCACAAGAGGAAAATCTAGAGGAAGAACCCCAGGAGGAAGAATCAGAACCAGTTGAGGTGCATACACCAGAACAGCCGGAACAGAGCAGTGAGGAAGAACCCCAGGAGGAAGAGTTAGC
Source organism: Pinus albicaulis (assembly GCA_034641835.2). Taxonomy (NCBI): domain Eukaryota; kingdom Viridiplantae; phylum Streptophyta; class Pinopsida; order Pinales; family Pinaceae; genus Pinus; species Pinus albicaulis. The sequence goes on from CM076573.1 coordinate 389,402,322, forward strand.
AACTGGTCATGATCCATTCCACCACCGACAGACTGTCGTTCCTTCAAAGGAATCAATGGAAATCAAGAAGTTGCGAAAGGAACGGACTAAACTATTAAACACGATAACACAGCTCAGGCAACAAATCAGGATTTTGAAAAAGAACCAGAAAGTAAAGAGGAAAAAGAGGGCCCGCAAGCAGCCTGTTTTCCAAGACTCGGAGGATCCAACTGCCGTTCCGATTAAGACAGAAAAGGATGATAAGGAAATTCAGACGGAGGCACCACCCTCAGGAGTAATCAGGGTCCTGAACTCTAAACAGCATAACAAGAAGGTTCAGGTAAAACTCCCTGCCTCCACTGATGCATGGAAGAAATACCCAAAGACAAAATCCTTGCACAAGATGGTAAAACAAGCACAGCAGGAAATGGAGCAACTTAAAGAGAAAACGGTCCCCCTAGAAAAGTATGAAGAGTTGCAGCAGCAACTAAGAGATGTCAGTCAATCCAAAAGACAGGTTTTTGAAGGATGGATGAAGGAACAAGAGGAAGTCACACAGGTAACTTGTAAACTAGATACTACTATCAAACAGATGAATGACTTGTGTTCTTTATATAATAATGTTTTAGCATGTAGGGCTCCTGCTAAAAACTATGCTCTGTTTCTATTAGAACGATATTTACAATTACAAATAAAAGATGTTAAGGCAGGCACCCCTATACAGATCAACAATGTCAATGATTTTATCGACTGTTGTAAACATTATGGAGTGAAAGTCCAGAGATTGTTGTGTGAACTTTATTTACACGACCTTGTGCTAAGTCAGGAGACTGAATTGAACCCTGGTTCCTCCATTGGTGATATTCAATTCCAAGCATTCATTTCATTCGGGGCTAACCAGATTAAGTGGCTGAAAGCCTATGATACCTTCCAGAGTCAAGAAAATGGTCTAGATTTAAGAATTAGGGCCGAGCCTAGGAACCCAGTACAGTTATGGACAGCTCATATAAACCACATAAGGACTCCAGGTGTCATGGTAACATTAGGGCCTATGCATGAGGCGCTCATTCAAGAGGGCTTAGAGTATTTCTTTTTCATCAAAGACTTGGCCATTAATGCAGCCAAATTTCGATATCGAATCTCTGATCCACACATCCAGCTCAGAGAGCCATTTAAGTATGAGAACTTTGAGTTAGCTGCTCACCGTTTGAATCTCTATGGCCAGAGCCTTCTGAAAGCAGGGTCATCCTGGTTAGGGTGTAGATTTCGCGCTCCAATTATTTGGCATCCAGCACATGGATACCAGGCCCTGTATGATATGCCTGAGGGGCAAGCAGGTCAGTTCTTTGATTATTTAATCACTCAACATGGTTGTAGGCCTCCGCATGAAACTCCTTCTCCAACATACTCTCTCACTGCATTACATGTCAACTACAATGTTTTCATGAGGACATGAAACAAGGTAAGCAGGGGGGTGTGTGGAGTACTGAAAAGGTATGATTTTGATGATTACTTTAATGACTTTTTAATACAATTTGTGAACCTTTTGTGTCATGGATTTGGAAAGTCATAAGGAACTATCACAAAACATGTGAGAATTGATGTGTATAACTTAGCCACTGATAATGGTTATTTTCTATACAGGGAAAGAAGAAAACGAAGAGTTGCCGCTCTAAAGATAAGAACGAAGTGGAGATAACTGCTGTTCCTCTGGATGAGAACCGAACGCAAACATAGGGAAACAAGATCAAGGTGAATCGGCTCGGGCAAGAAGGAGAGGACACCAGCTCAGCGCAATAGCAAAGACAGTATGAAAAAGTTAACTGTTTGGCGAATCCCTCAGGATCGAAGATCCTGAGGGATCGCTGCTTGGACATCTCCGCCATCGTCCTTATAAAGAGAGACAGCACTGTTAGTTTAGTAATGGCGAGATAAGATACGTTTTATGTAATCTTCTGTAAAACATCAGATTTTGTTATTAAGCTCAGTTGAGAACTGGTTCGATGTATTTTTGATCAATGTCTTAATGAAAGCCTGGTGATTATTCCATCTTCGCGTCTGCGTTAACCTAAAGCGGTGCATCCTTGGAGGCTAAGGGCCCGGCCCCGAAGGACACTTGCTTCTGTACCATTACAGCTTCGTTTCTGTGTGGTTTGTTTATTATTGCTATTTGATTATTTGATATGCTTTACAAGTTCATATTACATGCTCTGTTCAAGTTTGACTCATTGAAGTTTCTACAGCTAGACTTGTGTGTTAACTCCGCATTGCGTTATTATTCCTTTCAAGAGTTAATCGCATATCCTTACTGTTATGTTACAGAGCTGTTATATTAACATTTGTGTTGTGTGCGTTTCTACTGAATCAGTATTGTTCCATAATTCATTAATCGTTATTGCTATTCCATTAATATGATTTGTGTAATTCGCCTTTAGAATGATAGAATGTTCCTTGATTGCAAAGAGTGTATAGATTGAGTTTGATTATAACCCGCGGGACTTAGTATTCACTTGCTGTTCCATTTTAGAGTTGCTGTTCCATTTCAGAATTGTGGTTTAATCCTTTATTTCCTTTGCTGTTCTATTTATCTGCATTTGATGGTTTGTTGTGAGAGATGATCTAAGACTGTAGTGAGCAGTATCAGTCACTGTTTAGCTCCCAGGCTTGTGATCTATGCTTTAGTTCCTTTTCCATCAGTTTCTGAAGGGATGGTTTATTATTACCGAACCCTTGACTGATGAGTTATTGAGTTTCCTGAGTGTGTGATTTATTTCTTTAAAGTAATTTGATTTCAGTTAAGCATCCATTTACTCTTGTATTTCTTAAGCACTGTACTACTAGCATTACTCTGACAAATGAGCCTCGGATTGAGTCACTCTTTGTAATGACAAAACGCTCTCGGGTTGACATATTAATGTGAGGTAATTAGAGGTGAAAGAGACCCTTTTTATAGCTCTACACATGGTTGCTAACATGACCTACCATATGGATCCTCTACTCCTATGTCTCCTTTCCATAGCAAACCCTAGCCTAGTGGAAGAGTTCTTTTGACTTTGGTTTGACTGAAATTTGGTTTGGGATCTTCAAGTGTAAAAACAGAGTATTGACAAGGTGATGTATTGAAGATCCAAAATCCAATGTACTTGATTTATGTAAAGAACCTACAGAGATAGTTTTGATATCATCAATGCTTGAGGAATTTGGGAATCATGGGCATGAGTTAGGCTTATAGGTAAACCCTAGATGTGAAGTAGAGTTATGGGCAAGGGAAAAACATAGAAATGAGGTTATAGGTGAAAAGAAGGGATGGATATGAGTGGCACAAGCCCGTAAGGAGTCCTTTAGGAGTGACAGGGTGACCATGGAATGGAAAAGTGGTAGGATAGTGAAAAATTTTCTACAAGGATAATGAAGGCAGTGAGATTTTTAAACTCACAATATTCAGGGAATTTTGTTTTTGGAAATCTAGAACCAATATTAAGTCATCTATAGATAGTAAAAAATTACCGATGACTAACAATGCCTCTGCTTGGGGAGGGTAGCTCCTTTCCAGGAGGTGTCCAAGACCTCATTGTTCAAATCTTTGAGTTTTGAAGACCATTTCCTTACTTTCACTTTGTAGATCTCTCTTCCTTCATTTGCTAATGTTCTCTTGAAGTTATGATCTCAAAATCTGAAAGACATGTTTTCTTCAACCTCATTCCTAACTACCCATCATACCTTGCCTAACATATTTTATTCCTTTGGGTGCACTTGGAATGGCAAACCCTTGACATTCTTTTTCTTTTGAAAGCAAAAAAAAATATCTACTTGTACCCTTATCAATTCCAAGAGTTCAGATTAGGCTGATGAACTCTTTCATTCTCTACCTAGTTTGCTTATCTGTCAAGATTAAGCTGTTTGACAGATTTTATTCTCTATCCTACTAACATGAAATTTAAAACATCATCATACTAGGATTAAGAAATCTGATTTTTCATGGGCTATTTCATTTTGGATGTAATATTCCCAATTAGCCCAAGCTAATGATAATCTTCAATTTTGTTTTACTTTTCTGCCCCATGAATAAATGTGTAAAGGAGGATTATAAAAACTCCTAAAACAACAAATAAATCAATGCCACATGTGAACAAAGCTAAATCTAGGCTATTTCAAATAAACACCCTTGTGTGTGAAAGGGGTTGAGACATCTAACTGGGTCAACCATCACCAAATCAATAGCGCTGTCTAGAAGGAGTGATCTTCATTGAGGCACAACATAGTTTTAGTTGGAAGATGTTCATGTGAAAATAGGTATTCCATTGAGATGGTTTAGGGTTTTGCAAGCTCTCAATCTTATAAAAGGAAGAGGAGGATAGCATGAGAGGGTTGTTGATGTGTTTACATTTTTCAAGTATATTGTCTGTTTAGACATATCTCATTCTCATTACTATTTAGCACAAGGATCTCCTGTTTAAGAATCCCATCTCTTTCCTTAAGAGGCCTCTTGAAAGAGCTTTGCATTTCTTGTCCACTATCAGGCTGAAGGCCAAGCTTCTACTTCCAACTACAATGAAGATCTTGTTGAGGGTTTGGTTGTTTTTGTAAGCTACAGCAAGTGGAGGCTAGATCTACTCAGATCTAGGCCAATCTAGTGCCTCTTTTCAGTGGGAAAGTATTCTATTCCATTTGGATCATTGGAGCTTTTGATCCACATCTTGGTATTAGGCCAAACTGATCTTAAACCCTATAGCGCAGTTTATATTCCAGATCTGTGTTTTCTTGTAGGTGCTGTTGCAGGGACTTTTGGCATAACATTTTGGAGGAATCTTTCTCACGTGTTGGGGATATTCCCTTCACATTTTAGATCCACTGAAGAGGATCATATTATTGTATAAATCATATCAGATCTGAATATTCCTATAAATATAAATATTTCTACAAATTTGTAGCTTTAGATCTCAGATCTACTCGATGTGCTTCATGTATTGTTGAAAACCCCAAGGGGTATTTGAAGTAGAGACTCTATAGTGTATGGATATGTCATAGATATGAATTTTCATTCATTATTTTTCTCTAGATCTAAGTTGTAATCAACAGTTGTTGCAGCCTAATAAAAATAACGTTGTCAAGGCAGTTTCTGCTCATTTCTATGGTTGTTGCACCTCTTTTTGAGGTTATTTCTTCATTGGAGACTTCTATTTCCTGTTCTACATTGTATGGGATTCATTATACATATATTTTTATGTTATAAATTCTAAATAAGGGTCTCCATATTGGCATCCTGATTTTACTTTACTGAACTACGTTATTTTTGTGCAATATTTTTTAGTATTGCTACATGTTCCCATTTGGGATATTACAGTGGTATCAGAGCATCATCTTGGCATAGCCTGTGCATTCTAAGAATCCAATATGTGTTTTCAAATGAAGGAAGGATAGAGGAAGAAGATTGATTACACTGAAGACAAAGAAGACAAGGGTCAAACCCGTTTATCAAGAAAATTGAAAGGGAAAGAGTTGTCAAAAAATCCGTTTCAAACTATGCATGAGCTAAAGAGTGAAATCAGGGGAATGAGGAAAGAAAGACATCCAGATCCTTTGGAGAGATTTTCACATGAAGAAAACCCCATTTCTTCATATTTTTCGTATCAGCACTCAGCCACACAATTATATCTACAACATTGTAGCATGCCTACATTCCTTGCAAGAGAAGAAGCAGAAGGAGGGACACCAAAAGAGGAGACTCTTGGTGACTATCTCTAAGAATATGAATCTCAGTCTAAAAGATTCAAAGAGCATATAATCTTCCCAGAGTTTTGTCAACTCGAAGAAGAGAGAAGATCCAGTAGAGACATGAGAAGAAGAGGGTGTTTTTCTCTTGATTCAAGGATTGCCTTCCTTTCTTCATGATGGGGTCCTTCTTCCTCCTTACAACATATTTTATCAGTGCAGTATGAGATGAAAGAATAGATAATGATGACAAGGGAAAAATACTTTCCCTTTCCTTAAGCCTTCCCCATACTCTCAGCACTGTATTATGGTCTTCTAGTGCTCCCTCCTTCCTTGGATCTATGAAAGGAGCATCAATGCATGAAACATCTTCCACCAAATCTAAATCAAGTGGCCTCCCAAGTGGTATGCTACAAGATAATGATGTATCATGGCTCATTCCCATGTGAACAACAGATAGGAACATCTTATGACTGCTTCCACTACGCAAATCCATCTCTGATTTTGTGTAGAAGTATCATGATAATGGGGGATCACTCTTATAGATGTAAGAGTGCTTTTGAGTGGAGCAACTTCCCCATCTTCTTCTCCATGTAATAGAGGATCACCTCCCATCATATCAACGCTGAGATCCTTCATATTTTATACTTCACCCACATTCTGCAAGATCTCACAGTCTATGGTGCCCCCTTGAGATGTAGTTAAATCATGAACACCCATAATCTCCTTGGTGTAAAGCATCTTGATAAAAAAGGACTGATAAGTGTAGCAGTGTTGCACCTCCAAGGTAAGGCTTATGCCTGGTGGTTATTTGAATCTTCTTCATTACGAAATGTAAACATCTCTACTTATGCAAAGTTCACTAGGAGGTTAGTGAAAAGATTTGATTTTAAGCCATTTGAAATCTCTTTGGGTGAGAAAACTAAACCCAAGAATTCAGAACCTTTGCATGAGATGGGAAGATCCATGAAGATAACTCCATTCTAGAACATTGTTGAGGGGGTTAAATATTTGCTACATGATTTTCCAAGGGTAAAGGCCCCACTTCAACAAGAACATTCTTCTCAAGAGGAAGACATTAGTGTTCCTTTTTCAAGAAGAGATCAACAGGAAGGATCTCCTATTGATGAGGCATGCTCCACTGATGAGGAGGAGAAAGAAGAAGAGCTTAAAGGTTCCTTGAGTGCTGTGACAGCAGGAGGGGATCTATTTTTATTGGGGGATGGAGATGAAGCCATTGCTTCCACTAAGAGGTCTCTTGTATCTTTGCAAGAAGGCCCCAAGGATCTTACACATGAAGAGAATGAGCAGCATGTGTCTAAAATGATAGAAAATGAGACAAAACAATGGAGGGAATGTGTTCCAACATTGAATTCAGTTTTGGGAACACACACTATGACAGATCAGTCCTTTTTGATCAAGATGCTTTACACCAAGGAGATTATGGGTGTTCATGATTTAACTACATCTCAATGGGGCACCATAGACTGTGAGATCTTGCAGAATGTGGGTGAAGTAGAAAAGATGAAGTATCTCAGCGTTGATACGATGGGAGGTGATCCTCTATTACATGGAGAAGAATATGGGGAAGTTGCTCCACTCAAAAGCACTCTTACATCTATAAGAGTGATCCCTCATTATCATGATACTTCTACACAAAAATCAGAGATGGATTTGCGTAGTGAAAGCAGTCATAAGATGTTCCTATCTGTTGTTCACATGGGAATGAGCCATGATACATCATTATCTTGTAGCATACCACTTGGGAAGCCACTTGATTTAGATTTGGTGGAATATTTTTCATCCATTGATGCTCCTTTCATAGATCCAATGAAGGAGGGAGCACTAGAAGACCATAATACAATGCTGAGAGTATGGGGAAGGATTAAGGAAAGGGAAAGTATTTTTCCCTTGTCACCATTATCTATTCTTTCATCTCATACTTCACTGATAAAAGATGTTTTAAGGAGGAAGAAGGACCCCATCATGAAGAAAGGAAGGCAATCCTTGAATCAAGAGAAAAACTTTTTTAGAGAACACTCTTCCATACATGATGAGAGATGGGGGTCACACATGCATATTATGGCAAAAGCAAGGAGGTTTTGGATAGATGATACCCTTCCATGGGAGACTAACTTCCAAGAAGTTCCATTTTCTTTTGAGCATGTGCATATGCAAGAAGAGCAGCAAGGAAGGAATGGCAACCTTCCACCTTATACCTTTAGCATGGAAAATGTCAAGGAGGAAACAAATGGGAGGCATGACCTTCCAACATACACATTTGACATGGGAAATGTCAAGGGGGAGAGAAAAATTATGGCAGACATTTTAGATGACACATTATCAGTGCTGTCATTGTTGGGCAAATTAGATCGATACTATAAATCCCAACTGCTGGTGGAATATTCCAAGGATATTCACACTTGCATGATTCTTGATGACTTGCTACATGATGAAAGCTATTCAATCTTAGATGGAGTCATATTTAATCATGGTAGGATCCTCTTGTCTATAGCCTCCAAGCTCAGGGAGAAGCTACTACAAAGGGCTTATGAAGATTTCTATTTGAGCCACACATATTCTATGAAGCTCAACAACATCATTATGAGGAGCTACTATTGGGAGGGCCTTGAGAAAGAACTACATCAAAATTTTCAAAGATGCATGAGCCTTATGGAGATGGAGCAACAACATAACTCTATGAGAGAGTTAAATTAGCCCTCTCTTTCTCTCTTTGAGGAAGAAGATAGATCTATGCACAACTCCACTGATATGAGGACAATTGCTGGTGAAGAACATGCTCTTGTTACACATGTTTTATACTCTGATTTTATGCATTATTTCACCATGTTTATGAAGGCCATGACTCCAAGGAGGAGTATTATATCTTGTAATCCTCATGGCAAAAATTGGGCCACCAAAATTTATTAATTTGGCCACTCCCTTGGAGGAAAAAGGGAGATTTTTCAACATGATGGGTGCTTCCCCAAGGCACCAAATATATCTCACACTTTTAGCTATGGTGAGATGGTATGGGCTGCAAGTAAGTGGTGGGAAAACCACTTACCACATCTAGATCTAATGTAGGTAGGAGATGATTTTCACTGGTTCCACATGTGGGACTATGACCCACCTCCATATGCACAATTTTTTGTTTGTATGTACATTGTTTTGATCCCCTATATTGATGATGTACTTGTAATTTTCATGGGGATGTATGGGGGAAGGAGGGGAGGCATGCATGTGCCCTATGGGATGGATACTCTCCATGTACTTTATGCCTCATATTTCAAGGAGAGAATTGGGCAAACCATTTTTGTTTCATGTGATTTGTTGTCTCCTTATGGGATGAGCTATTTGCATCTCATGAGAAATTTGGTGGAGCAAGTCATGGATGGATGGTTTGGTGAAAACTTGGCTCATGGAGGAATATTAACTCATGTTGGTGTCACCAATGGAGGAGGAGATGAGTTGCAGCACTCACCTTATCGGTTGCTTGAGGAAAAACAACATTTTGGGGGGGAGGACTCTAATATTTCCAATTAGCCCAAGCTAATGGGAATCTTCAATTTTGTTTTACTTTTTAGTCCCATGAATAAATGTGTAAAGGAGGATTATAAAAACTCCTAAAACAACAAACAAATCAATTCCACATGTGAACAAATATAAATCTAGGCTATTTCAAATAAACACCCTTGTGTGTGAAAGGGGCTGAGACATTTGACTGGGTCAACCATGACCAAATGAACAACAATGTCTAGAAGGAGTGATCTTCATTGAGGCACAACACAGTTTTAGTTAGAGGATGTTCATGTGAAAAGAGATATTCCATGGAGATGGTTTAGGGTTTTGCAAGCTCTCAATATTATAAAAGGAAGAGGAGGACAACATGAGAGGGTTGTTGATGTGGTTACATTTTTCAAGTGTATTGTATGTTTAGACATATCTCATTCTCCTTGCTGTTTAGCAGAGAATAGTGTTGTTTAGCACAAGGATCTCCTGTTTAGGAATCCCATATCTTTCCTTGAGAGGCCTCTTGGAAGAGCTTTGCATTTCTTTTCCACTATCAGGCTGAAGGCCAAGCTTCTACTTCCAACTACAACGTAGATCCTGTTGAAGGTTTGGTTGTCTTTGTAAGCTGCAGCAAGTGGAGGCTAGATCTACTCAGATCTAGGCCAATCTAGTGCCTCTTTTCAGTGGGAAAGCATTCTATTCCATTGATAAGAGAGTATTGGATCATTGGAGCTTCATATCCACATCTTGGCATTAGGCCAAACTGATCTTAAACCCTACAACGTAGTTTATCTTCTAGATCTGTGTTTTCCTGTAGGTGCTGTTGCAGGGACTTTTGGCGTAACATTTTGGAGGAATGTTTCTCATGTGTTGGGGATCTTCCCTTCACCTTTGAGATCCACTAAAGAGGATCATATTATTGTATACATCAGATCATATCTGAATATTCCTATAAATATGAATATTTTTGCAGTTCTGTAGCTTTAGATCTCAGATCTACTCCATGTGCTTCATGTATTGCTGAAAACCCCAAGGGGTATTTGAAGTAGAGACTCTATAGCATATGGATCTATCATAGATTTGATTTTTCATGCATTATTTTTCTCTAGATCTAAGTTGTAATCAACATCTGTTGCAGCCTAATAAAAATGACGCTGTCAAGGCAGTTTCTGCTCATTTCTATGGTTGTTGCACCTTGTTTTGAGGTTATTTCTTCATTGGAGACTTATATTTCCTGTTCTACATTGTATGGGCTTCATTATACATCTATTTTTCTATTATAAATTCTAAATAAGGGTCTTCATATTGGCCTTGTGCTTTTACTTTGTTGAACTGCATTATTTCTGTGCAATATTGTTAAGTATTGATTCATGTTCCCATTTGGGATATTACATTGGAAAAGTTGCACGCAGACATTGTTTTTGTACAATAAAACTAGAAAACATGAGGGCTATGATTTATAATTTGTTAGGCATCCCTCTCTTTCTCCTTGGTTCATATTTGAGCATTGAGAACTAGCAATTTATTTTCTTAATCTATCCTACTGACAAGTCAAGTTTAAATGGTTTGACAAGTCTTCTTTCACTAACCTGTCAACATAAATTTAAACATGTCTAATCATGATTAGGCTATATGATTAAACAAGACACTTTTCTTAACAAGTAGTGGCATTTAGGCTTGCACACTTTCAACAATACTCTTTTTTTGGGTATGGGGTTGTAGCTCTTCTTGTCATATGCCCTCCTTTTCTTCTTTTCTCTGTTTTTGTTTATTTTCATTTTGGATCAACACTCTAAGGCTGAAAAACGTAAAAATATGCTCATAGTGCTTATCTTATTTGCATTCCTATCTATCCTAATCTAACCTATACATGATATACATTCATTTAGTGAAAACTCTTTTCCAGCATAACCAATCAAGTAGATTATTCCATGATTGATCTTTGTTCAGCTCTTCGAGTATGCTGGACAAACAAAAGGGCCACTCCCATCTCACTTGTTTTTGAACATTAGTACTCAAAAATTTTCTTGCACTTTGCAACAAACTATTCCTGGTATAACACACTCCTCCTTTAGATGTTTCTAAGAAAGCATCAAAAGGATCTTGGAATAATTAATACCTGATCTAGAGGATTTGAGAAATAAGCTTCATTTAGGACTACTCCTTCCTCCATTTGGCTATGCTTGGGATCTTTTTGGGCAAGAAACTCTACCTCTTCTTCATGATCATCTATGTTGGCAGCCTCATCATATATTGCAATATTATCCTCCAATAAACCTGATGTATTATGATTGAGTAGGCTGAAATTTGTGTGAAGGTCATCATGTTGATGGGCAGGAGTACTTTTTGGTAGTAAATCCTCTTCGGAAGGAAGTGCAGCAAATCTCATATGATTTTCAATTTCCAAGCCTTTATCTACAATTTTAATTTCAAAGGAACTTGGTGGCTGCAAATCTGAAGCTAAGGAAGACTCTATGTCACCAATGATTTCCTCAACCATCTTAGGAAAAGGCTCCTCCAGCAACTTGCTCAAGAAGTTCATTATCTTCCCCAACCTCAACATAAAAACTGAAAGACTGCTGATTTCCAATCACATGAAAATTATTCTTGATGGACTGAAATGAATTAGAACAAAGAGGCAAAGATGCTTCACTTACTTCCAAATTTTCTAGACTTTCCTCATCAACGTCATAGTTGAAGTTTATTAGTTGATTACTTCTTCCAAGTGGATGAAACTAAACTTCCTCCCACAAACCAATTGTTGATTGCTCTGCAATATTAGCTTCTATTTGGATAACATCAATATCATCATATTGATCAAACTTTGTAAAATCATCAAAACTAGTAATGTCACCAATCAAACATATTGGATTATCTGATTTTTTTTCTTTGAGTTGATCTACAAGTCGATTTTTTGATTTGTGGTAGCTGGAATTAGCAGGAGAATGAATGGGAATACTCTGTTCATATGAAGTTTTATAGGCTAGATACATGTTTAGGATCTGATTTATTTCCTCTTTAGTTAAAAGAGTAGGCATTTTCTCTTTCTTTGGATAAAACTACAACAGCTCTCTTTCTCTTGTGAAGGCTGATTTTTAGGCTGAATGTCTTCTTGAGCCTCACCTAGAAGGGATGGTAAATCATCACTTATGCCTTCCGAGAGATATTGGGAATATTTATTTATTTCCTGATTAATTTCATCCTCAACTAACTCCTCTTGGCTATCATGATAGTTATCTTGGGCATGAAATGAATGAATGGCTGCTAAGTGGTCTTCAGGATGCAAGTTTTCCAAATATTTATCGATATCCGCAAGGTATTGTATGATATCTCCAAATTGATCACAACAATTTTCAGCTAATGATAGAGATGGAAAAATTTCTTTATAGTGCTTGTAAAATACCTTGTGGAGATCCTCTAAGGAAAACAAACTAGCAGGTTTTATACCCTCATACCATTCCCTTGCCTTTCCATATAATGTTAGCATGAACATCTTCATAAGGCAGTCCTCATGCCATTCAAATTTTAACCCCCATACATGTATATGAAACTTGATGAGGTGTAACAAAGAGTTATCAAACTTTTCATCTTGAAATATAGGTAGGTTTTTGTCCCAATTTATCTGAGGCAATTTGTGTGGGAATCCAGGGATATGCTCTCTACTCATTGGGGCATATCTTCGTTGTATTCTTGGATCCATCTTTGTTTAATCAAAAAAGGGTCATTGCATCTTTTCAACCAGTCTAGATTCTTCTACCAATGGAGTCTTTAGGTCTATTGAGATTTGTGGAGTCACCAGGTGGAAGTTTTGAACTTTTTTGTCCACCATCAACAATATTAAAATTAAAGCATTCCTAGGGGAGTCTTTGAGAACTAGTGGGGTCAACAAGGATACTGAAGACCAGTGGAGTCACCAGGTGGATGATATCTATTTTTTTAAGGATGTACTTGTTTTCCACCATTAACAACTGAATACCAATCTAAGGATGTTTTTGGGTTTTCTGAGGTCCTAAGGAGTACTTATATTGTCACTGACTCAGAGGTCCCACTGTGATCACCACTATGTTATTATTCGGGGCTGCTAGAGTTTTGGCTGTCATGTTCTTCATCTTGTGGTTGATTTGACTATTCTGGTAGGCCTAGCTCTTTATAATTTTCATTTACTTGTTCATTAATTTCATCTTCATTGTACAATATAAATGAATCAAGGTCTGAATGAATGGAATAGAGAGGGGTGTTGTTTGGCCTATCTTGGCTGCTTACCATGTATTTCATGTGAGTTTCCCGATACAATCTCCTTGTTTGGTTAAAGATCGGGATGGTAGCATATGACATGTCCATTTGGAGATTCCCTTGAAGTTTGGCTCCCCATGATCTAGATAAAAGCATGCCATATTTCAGGAATATCATCAACAACTATGTCCATGACTAGAGTTTTGGCTGGTGTTTGTGCAAGAGTGACACACAGATCCTTGATCAGACCTAAAAATTTGACTCTACTTAAATCAAAGGAGTACAAGTCTTTGTAAGGTTTAGTTATTTCTAGGCCTAATCTCTCCATCACTACCTTATGCATAAGATTGTGTGAAGCACCAGAGTCTAGCATAGCGTTGTGAAAGATTTTGTCATGGATGTTTAAGCTAACATAGAATGGAGGGACAACTCCTTCTTGGAATTTTCCCTCTACCTCAGGTCCAAAAAATAGCTCAGGCTTGTCATCAGTCAAGTTTAGAGTGTTAGTGTCATTTCCTATGTTCAAGAATTTCAAAACTTGGGTCCTATACACATCTAGAGTTACTAGTTTAGTAAGAGGTATGGTTACCTTGATCTTGGCAATCTCTCCCTAAAAAATGAATGGTGTTGGTGTCCTCGCCACATTTAAATCAGTTTTATCAGCCATGATTTTTTCTTCAATTTTAGTTTGCTGATTCTGATTTGGAACCTTTGTCAAAATATTTTTTTCAAGGCCACTAGTTGATGTACTAGGGCAGCTAAGGACATCATTTTGCTAGTTGATTTTGTCTTTGTTTGGATCAGTTTTCTTAGCCATGGTTTTTGTGTTGTCTGCTATCCTCTTAGAAATATTTTCAGGGGTCTTCCTAATAGTAGTGTCTAATTTGTTTTTCTTGGAGGCATCTTGGGTTTTCTTAATCCTAAGGTCATACTGCCTATGAACCACCATGATAGCATTCTCAAAACCTAATCTATAGTCTTCATAATCCTCATAGTTTCTGTGAGTTTGATTTGAGGAAAATAGACCTTGTTTTTCTTCCGTGAGAAAATTATTGTCCTCATCATTAGAGCCTATCACATTTACGTTGTTTTCTTTCGGCTCTTCAACCTCCCTTTCCTCTTCATATTCATAATTTTCTTGGAAAGGAGGTCTGATTTGCTGGTCATTCTCTCTTTGTCTAATTTGAGGAGGGTCTCTTCGGAAGTTTTGATTCTTATTTCTGTTTTGAGGATTGGCTTGGTTTTCCCTAGGAGGTTTTATTTCATTTAAATTGATCCTCTCCATCATTATTTCCATTGTCCTAAATAGGCTATCAATTTTAGCATCAGAAGAAGAGGTTGAGGCCACAATATCCTCTTTTTATGTAACTCTCTTTTGTGACCTCATCTTGACCCTCTTCTTAATCAGGTTGGCTTCTACACTGATAGCTCCCATTTGGATGTCTTCTAAGGTTAGGGGCTCTCTTTCTCTCAACTGGTAGGTCATGTTTGGATCAAAGCCCTCTGGAAATTTTACTAGGGCTAGGCCCTGTGGGGGTTTCATGTGAGGTGGGAGTGCATTGTATACACTATTTAACCTAGTGCAGTAATCTTGGACACTCTCCCCAACATTTATTTTAAGTTTGTTATACTCTGAAAGGATTTGAAGGGGGTTCTTCTTATTCTCCCACTTGTTTATGAATGTTTGATAAAGAGAAGGGAGGTCATGTATGATGTTAGGAGTTAAGTTTTGAACCATTTCTTTGCTTCTCCTCCTATACTTTAGGAAAACATCCTCATTTGTATGGTCTCATGTTATATTTCCATGTAGTCAAAGGCATCATTCATTTTGTCTACATGCTGATGGGTAGTGGTAGATTCAGCTCCAGTAAAGTGAGGGATTTTGGATTGATAGTCATTTGGCAAAGGTAGTAAAGGTTGTTGTAGTGCCAGGGGGGCATACCATGCTGCCATGATGGGAGGAAATGGAATCCAAGGAGGATTTACAAGAAGAGGGTTTATGAGAGGAGGTGGAGGATGAAGTGGAGTGGTTTGCATAGTGGATGTATGAGTGGGTGTGGCAGAAGTACTTGGACCAACAAACTGATTTTGAGCAAACTTGGAACGAAATGAGCCAAAGTGATGGAGAAGCTTAAAATCAAAAGGAGTGGAAGTAGAGGCTTCTCTACTAGGACTCCGCTGCAAATCTATGGGCTCAAGATCTATCTGGTCTATCCCACTTTGAGACTTGGTTCTAGATAGGTTTCTTTGATGATGCAAGTAAAATTGGGTATCTTGCAAGGTTGTGAGATGTTCAGGGGCAGGACTTGCTCTATGGATTGTTCTAACACTAGTCGAAACTTCAACTCTAGAAGTCTTCCACAAAATATTCTCTGGGTCATCAACTATGATAGGAGGGTTGGTGTCAGGGTGAGATCTGGTGTTAATTCTTCGTGAAGCTAGATTTCAGACCTAAGATTTGAAGAGGCTAAAATTTTTGTGAATGCTTTGAAAGGAACACCTATCTAAATGCTTATTGAACTCATACAGTGTGTGACTACACCTTTGAGCCACTTAGGATTGATTTGACACAATCCTAAAGGAGTCTAAGAGAACTAGTAGGGTTAATAGGCCTACTGGAGGTCAACGAAGTCACCAGGTGGATGTTTTTTACTTTTTTGAGGATATGTACTTATGTTCCACCACCAACAATTTATAAAAATCCAATCTAGAGATGAATTTAGGGGTTTTATGAGTTCCTTTATGTGACACTAAGGTCTTCAATGAGTGACCTCCAATTGAGTCATCATGTTTCTAGTATGGTGAATCATTTTGGTACTACTCTTGGCTATAACTTCAAGTTTCTAAGTTTGACAGAGGTTCTATGAGTCCTCAAGAGATATTCAGGCTACTATGTACTCAGAGGTCCCACCATGATCGCCACTATGTTAGGGCGATGAGGTGGCAATGAATCACTAGATACTATTTGACAAGGGCTTCCGAATCCTTTAAGGATGTCTAAGCTTGTTACTTAATCATAATGGTCCCACCGTGATCGCCATCATTTTAGGTCCCCATAGTTTTGGTAGATTGGAAATGACCATAAAGACAAGGGTAACATCAAAAAAATCTTTGGAGTCCTAGGACCTAGCCTTCCTGAACTCAGAGAGGGCTCTCTCTGTGCTTGTATGAAAGATTTAACTTGTTTGATTATAGGATTTTTATTTTAAGCTAGTTATAAGGTTGAAGGTTTGTTTGTTGTTTTGGTTGGGTAGGTTGTCAAGAGAAATAGGTAGAGTAAGATATGATCAATCCATTGGGCTATGGATTCTGCAAAGATTTTGAAAATTATAAAAATGAGTCAAGGATAGCTCCAAGAGCAAGTTGACAAGGCCAAATGGATCTAAGTAGGTCTAGGGAGAGTGAAATAAAAATGGAGATGTGAAAATAGTGAGTTAAGGGGCAATCAAGGATCCTTTAACAAACTATTAAATAAGAAAAAGCTTCTAAGATGATAACATATAAACTTGAAGAGAAAATGAACGATTCTTCAATATCAACTAGGCTAAATAGATCTTTAAAAACCAACAACTATATAAGCTAAGAGAGAAATGAAGGATTCTCTAAAAATTGCTTGTAAGCAAATAGAACTTTAACATAACATCTTAGTAATACTGAACAACATTCAAGGATTCTTCAGCAAAACTATGAGGAAGAAAACATAGAAATCAAAGGATGCAAAAAAAGCAGGGTGCCAAAGGCATATCCTACCCTAAGATTTCTATCCCATGATCAAAGAAACATATTGAGAACTAAAGAAAAAAAATGCAAAGATAGAAAACATCACCATATAACCAAGCTTAATGAATCCTAAGAGTGAGCTTGATCCATGGAAGCATAGTCCAACACCATCACAAGGTACCAAAGCCAATTTCATAAATAATATGAAAGTCTGTATATTACTCTCAATAAACATCGAACAATTACAATGAGGCCTCAATGATATATTTTAATAGAAAATGAGGAGGTGGAAACCCAAATAGGCTTCTAGAAATCATAAATACACCATAAATGTCATTTATGTCCAAAGAGGCCATGCAAGGCCCAAGGCACATAATAACTATTGCAATAAATGGCAGATAACTTAAACATAATTCCTAAATCAACTCTGGAGTGATTTTCCCAAAAATCCCTAAAATATCCTCCAGTGTGTTTTGTTGACTTTTTGCAGGGGGGCAGCTTCCGAGGACTGAAGGCACAACACCTGCACAGGAAAACCGAGTCATCGTGCAGCCAAGTTTTGAAGGCCTTCCTGATGTCAGAATTTCCTCCGTGATAGCTTGTTGGAAATATTTTTGAGTGTACTTTCCAAAAATTCCCTTGGTTTTATGACTTTACTTTATTAACCTATTCAAAAATAAAATCTCCCAAGGCTGGTAAAAGCACAGCGCCAGCCCTGAAAACTAGGCAGAAAGGTGAAATTTTAGGTGTTTTTGACCCTTTTGGAGGACCAAATCAACTCCAAATGACCTAAAATTTTGTGTGCATTCTGTATTTGACCTGAAAAATCCAAAAGTATAAAACATTTCTCCTAAGGATGCCCTGAGAAAACGCGCAGTGCCAACACTCGGAGGAATGACTTGTTTTGTAGCTGAGATTTGGAGGCCTTCCTGGTGTCCAAATGGGCTCCATGATAGCTCATTGGAAAGCTTTTCCAGTCTAGTTTCAAAAAACACTTTTATTTTTTAGAATGGACTCCATTTACCTGCTCAAAAACTCATTCTCCCAAGACTTCTCAAGGCAGGGTGCACAGAGGTCCAAAGGCGCAATGCCTGCACCAGAAATTTTGCCTATTTTGTGACCAAGATTTGGAGGTCTTCCATTTGCCCAAATGAGCTATATGATAGATCATTGGAAAGCTTGTCCAATATAGTTTCTAAATATTCTTTTGTTTTTCCATTTTTTATTCCATATGCATGCCCAAAAATGATTCCTCCCAAGACTACTGAAGGCGCATCACCAGCCCTGAAAACATGACAGAAAAGTGAAAATTGGCAAGTTTTTGGGCATTTTCGAGGACCAAAACTGCTCCAAATAATCTGAAATTTGGTGTGCATAATTTCCTTGGGTTGATGAATCCAAAAATATAAAATTTACCTCCAATGGATGCCTGTAGGAAAAGCGCAGAGCCAAGGGTGTTGTGCTTTCGGCCCTCAATATCAGTAAAAAAACCAAAAAATGTCAAAAATTTGCCAAAATTTTCAATTATCTTCCTCATGGAGTTTGGGAGGCCTGTAGAGAAGATTCATCAATGATTCCAAGATTTTCTTGGTATTTTTCCTCCTTGAGTGCTTGAATTTTGGCAATAGGAGAGGCATTACTCTCCATTGTGTTTTGGGGTTCAAACCTATTAATCCTCCCACCTCTATGTGGATGCCTCCTAGGCACTTGGCCTTCTTCACCACTACCATTTCCTCCTTCCCTTGAAATTTTTGACAATTTTTCCTTTGAAAACCATAGCTCTGTTTGTGAAGTTGGTATGAGAAAGGAATTGGAATGATGGTGAAAGGGCAGCCTTTTAATAAGTGAGTGAGAGGGGTGAATGAAGGTGTAAGTGCATGGAAAAGAGCCTTTAAGCTTTGATGGATAGTCAAATTCAAATCACTAAAACCATACTAATTTATCCTTGTTTCACTGATATCTTCTTGTTTGCAGATGATGGAGGTTTAAACAAGATCTTTAGCATGAAGATTAGGGTTTTCACTCCTTTAGGGTTTCCTCAAATTCTCTTGACTTTAAATCATCAAAATGCACTGGAGGAAAAGGTATGACATCCACCTACCAATTAGCAATGCTTTAAAGCCCCTTTGATGGTAGCTTGGAGGTATTTTTGATGTTTTTGGGCATTCTTAGGTGTAGGAGGAGCTTCAGGCTGAAAGTGCAATGCCTGCACGCATATTCGAGCCTGTAGGGTCTATCGAAAGTACAATGCCTGCACGCCTCTGCACGGGTTTTCGAGCTTCTCTACTGAAAATGGAGTGCCTGCATGCCTCTACATGGGATGTCGTGCTTCCTTGCCAAAATCGTAGCGCCTGCACGCCTTTGCACGGGGTGTTGGGATTCCCTCCCGAAAGCACAATGCCTACACGCCTCTGCACGGGGTGACGAGCTTCCCTGTCGAAAGTGCAACGCTTGTCAGAATGCCTCTGCATGGGCTTATTAGGCTTCCTGAGAAAATGTGCAATGCACCTCTGAATGCATATCATGTGCCTCTGAATACACAACGCAGTGCAAATTTGCACATGAAATTCCTCCCAACGCACAGCGCCTGACCTTGAACGCGCAACACAGACCTGTACGCACAACTCCTTTTTACAGAGGGAATTTGGAGGCCTTCCCAGTGTCCAAATTGGACCCACGATAGCTCGTTGGAAATATTATCTTGTCTACTTTCTAAATTTACCTTTTTTTTCTCTGATTGGAGTTTATTTGACTTGTGAAAAGTTGATTCTCCCAAGGCTGGTCAAAACGTGTTGAATGATGGTGCAAAAATGCAGAGTGTTGGTGCAGACAACTTTGGGAGGCCTTCTGCAACTCCAAATTGAGCTCATGATAGTGCATTGGAAATATATTCTATTATATTTGTCATTTAACTCATCAAGAAAGTCATTTTGACACTCCAGCTATGAGAAAACCAGAGTTTCCCAAGGTCACTCTAGAAGTGTAGCAATTCTCCCGTGAAACCTGTATTTTTGACATTGCTCTAAAACCATGACACCTGTGTAAAATATAAAGGAGGTTTTTCTTCTTAGACATATTATGGAAAAAAAATCTCTCAAGTTTGTCAAATTCATCTCTGTTTGGTCAGAAACATAGTTTTAATAAAAACAGGCCTTAAGTGTGACAAATGGCTTGGCTCTTGGAAAGAATTCTTGGAAAAATATGGAGGCATGATGTTTATGAGTTGATATGGCTTCATGGTTGCTAATATGACCTACCATATGGATATTCTTCTCCTACGCCTCTTTTCCATAGCAAACCCTAGCCTAGTGGAAGTGTTTTTTGACTTTAGTTTGACTGAAATTTGGTCTGGGATCTTCAAGTGTAAAAATAGAGTATTGATAAGGTGATGTATTGAAGATCCAAAATCCAATGTACTTGATTTATCTAAAGAGCCTTCAGATATATTTTTGAGATCATCAATGCTTGAGGAATTTTGGAGTCATGGGCATGAGTTAGGCTTATAGCTAAACCCTAGATTTGAAGTAGATTTATCGGCAAGGAAAAAAACTGAGTAATGAGGTTATAGGTGAGAAGAAGGGATGGATATGAGTGGCACAAGCCCATAAGAAGTCCTTTAGGTGTGACAAGGTGACCATGGAATGGAAAAGTGGTAGGATAGTGAAAAATTTTCTACAAGGATAATGAAGGCGGTGAGATTTCTAAAACTCACAATATTCAGGGAGTTTTGTTCTTAGAAATCTAGAACCAATATTTAGTCATCTATAGATAGTAAAAAATTACTGATGACTAACACTTTACATGACAGTCAAACTCAATGTTAGAAATATGAAACACACACATGGAACTCGCATTATTAAAACACTGCTTCAACGTATGCACATAATCATTCACTATAATTCTTCTTGCAAGCACTTCAGCATAACATTATGTTTTAAGGAAATAGAGTAATGCTCTGTAAAACAGGATCAAGCATGAAATTTTAACAACTTTCATGAATTCTTAGAATAGAAAGCAATACGATACCAAGTCTGATCAAAATCTTAATGAAACTAAACCACAATGTAATTATGAAATTACAAGCTCTGTAAATGAAAACAACAAAAACTAATCTTAATATAACTTCAGTGATGCTAATTCCCAAACCGTGGTGGGCCCTTGCCACACTTGGGAAGGTTAAAGCTTAGAGAAAAAATAGAATATCTTTAACTTACTCAAGCTAGAAACACATCGCAATGGTACTCAAGAAAATTGAAATCAACACACACCCATTATATTACTGGAACAGGTATTAAATTAAGATAACGAAGTTCTACAATAACACAAGGTTTTGTGTACACACTAACAACTTCAATCTCTTTCTCTCTAGCTAACTCGCTTAACTCCTCTAATGGCCTTTATAGGAAATATAGTTATACACAAAATAGCAAAATATTTCAATACATGGAAAATCATATGATCTAGACTAATCATAGTCTTTCTAAAATCTGATCCTAAATACAAATTTAGTTCATTTCTAACTGCTCCCAAATTGCTTTCCATCCTTAGGTTGTGTGCATCTGCTTATTTAGAGGCTAATATAGAAGCTTCCTGCATAGAGATCACCGAGCTTAAGGATCATCGAACTCAATGTTGGAACAATGGCAATTGTGTTGACTTCCTAGAAGTGTTGAAGGTCTAATAGGCCTTTCAAACTTTAAGTACTATTCGAGGACCTGTGTTTTAAGTACAAAAATCAAAAGTAGAACTTGATGCCACAATCATCCTCCATATTTAGTTGTTTAGTCCCTTCTTTATTAAAATCCATATCTGAACCCATAAAGATTAGTTGGAAAACTAGGAACATAACTTAACTACTTAATTTTAGTCACAAAATAGTAAAAATGACACTATTACAATTCTTTACCTCTTATCAAGGATTTGTCAGGGTTTAGTAAAAATAGAGATGAAGGATAGGAAAAGGGAACTTCTTTTGACAAAATAGGTCCAAAAATAGTGATAATGAGTTGAAAAAATTGGGATAAAACGAGAAACCAACATCCCCTGAAGCCTATTTTGATGCATGCCCTCATGCATCTGTTGTTGCTAGTAAAAAGTTAAAATTGGATGGACCTGATCCTAAATCCATGTTTCTTTGATAAGAACTTTTGAATAATGATGAGGTAACATCAAAATCTTCTGAAAGTACAAAGCCAACTTCTGAGCATTTATCCTTTTAACCGATTGAAGTCTAGCTGCCTTCCATCGAAGGAGTTATGTGTTCTTCAATTTCAAGGCATCATTATGTGATGTGAGGGACTGATTGTTTTATTCAAATTACTTATTGGTGTCTCTAACATAATTAAACAAGGCTTTATACTTGTGTACACGCTCCCGCAACTTGGCATTTTACTTTGTAACTTTTCTACAAGAGTCTGCATATTCTCAACATCAATAGCATGGGACAGTTGCATAGGCACCATATGCTACTGAGAAGTCATGCCTCCTTGAACATGACCGGTGGAACAATAATTAGTGGTATAACATTGCTTATTTATGTTGTTAATCTTACTGGGTATAGATCCGAGAATGGATAGATCTGCGAGATCTTCAATATCAACTTGAGAAATTTCCTCTTCAAACAAGGGGGGAACTATGTCTTCACTCCTCAAACTCTGCTGCTTGGCCTTTTGATCAGGAGATGATGGGGTATGAACATGTGCAGGTCGATTCATACTATGGGTTCATTGTCGGCCTTGATGATAGAAAAATAAATTAACTCAGAAACATATTTCAGAAAACATAGATACAAAACTTAGACAAAACATTGGCGGAAAAGGCAGAAGCCTCATAGCTTCCTCATGTAATCTCTCTTATTAAAAGAATTTAATTTACAAATTAAATATATGACAGAAGATAGTCCATGCTATCTTAGAATATTTTGGTAGAGATAATTTCTCACAAAAAATCCACCAAGATAGGAGTTCCTAAACAAACTCCAACTTTTGAGGAACAACCCAACAACCCAAGAATTAGGCACATATTCCTAACTAGGAATATTTAATTAATTAATTAATTATTTTGGATTTATTATTTTTATTTTAGAGAGGCTAACATTCCCCCCTTTAATTACAAATCCAAAATAAGAACGAGGAACCATCTTCCAAGTTCTCATGTTGATCCTCAAAAAACATTGCCTGAAAAACTGCCAAAGCTGGATGCTGAAAAACTGTAATCTGAAGAGACCATGAGTCAGCTGCATGTTTGATTCATGTCTAAATTTCACTTGATAACGCCATCATGTGCCAAGTTGCAAAAGGATCCATCTTTCGTTTGCATGAAATCATCATCCTTTGTCCACTAACAAAATTTGTTGAAAGCCCACTGGCTGATGATGAAAAAAACAACTCACTGTTGCTTTTGTTGTGCTGAAAACTATTCACTGCTTCTTTGTTGTCGACTTCCCACTGGAAAAAATTTTAATGCCCACTGGAAAATTGGTTGATGCCCACTGGCAAGTTTGTTGATGATGCCCACTGGCTGCTTTTGCTGGTTTTGTCAAGACTTTCAGTCTGACAACCACTGTCAATATCATTGACATTTTCCCCCCTTTGTCAGCTGAAAGGAGAGTTCTCTATAAAATATTCCTGAACTCCCCCCCTTTAGGTGTAGGAGTTTTACACTGTTGTACTCCCCCATTCAACTGCATGAGAGTATCATCATCTGTTCACTGTTGGCTTCACTATGTGTGATTGTATGCGGTTGTAGAATTGAAGCAATATTTTAACTGTGGATGACCATTCCCAAGGGTCGATCTATTCATAATGTATCTTCAATCTGGCTGATTTGTGTTGATTGCGACATTTTTCTGAGGAATGATTGGAATTGCCACAATGGTGATAGGGATGGAGATCAAAACACTGATCTTCCATATGACCGGTTCTTTGACAATGAGAACATTTCGGTTTGACTTCAACTTCAAGTTGTGTAAAATTCTGTTTTTCTGCAACTTTGGGTGGCGTGCATTGCTGGTTGTTTGCAACTATCTCTGAATGTGCTGAGGGGATATGTTCAAGAAATCCTACACTGACGAACTGAATGGGCTTGGAATAATCGGGAATATGTAAGTTGGCGTCATCTTGGACATATCCTAAGCCTCATCAATTCTTGTTATTCTGAATTTCTTCCTAGGGCTTGATGATGGGCTTGGAAGAAATTTTAACTGGAACAAATTCAACACTTGAAGATGTTGGAATGAATGACTTATCATTTGGATGGTTTAAAGACTTGAAAGTATCACTCTTTTCTTACAATTCAATCCTTTGAAGTTGTGACTCGAGCCGAAGAAAATCAATAGTTTCATGTGTTTGTTGTAGATGCCATGAAAGATCAGCAAGAGTGTCTTTGCTGACGTGCACCATGTCTTCATCATTGGAGATGATCAAACTATGAAGAAAGTTTAACAAATGAATATGTTGCGCCATTTGAACTTGCGCACTTGAAATCAGGCTTGTCTTGTTGCAGATGTCGTACTTTGAACAGTTTCACTGAAATGACAGGCTTGCTTGAATGTGGCACGCTCGCTTGATTTGTTGCTGATTGCACTTGCTAGAGTTGTAAAATTGTCTTGCTTAAACTCTGGAATTCACGCTCGCTTGATGACGATCGCGTTTGCTTAATCACGCAATTGACTTACATGATGACTTCACGCTCACTCGAATGAATAACCACACTCACTTGATGTCGATGTCAACTTGGTTGATTGATGTCAGATTTGAAATTGTTTGGTTGTTGTTGATGGTCGCTGCAATAAACTGCACTCTGGCTTGCTTGATGGTTTGATCTTTGTACTATTTTGACACAAATTGTTTGAAATCACGCTCGCTTGGAGATGTAAACTTTTTTCTTGTTTGAAAAAACTCATGCACTCAATCGATTTTGTGTAAAGTAAGGGTGTTGAACACTGTCGAAAATGCACCCAAGAAAGCTTACAATGATTCACTTTAAAATAATGAATTCACTTGTCTTCTTAAAAATTCATTAACAATGAATTTTTACTGATTAACATAACAGAATGAATGTGATTACAAGTTCTGAAAAGAATGTATAACAACGCTGATGTAGACTTTTGAGTGTGCAGGTACATGAACTTGATGAAGTGAATTAGCTTGTTGATGTAAAATGCGGATGTAGACAATCTTCGATTATATGTTGTAGTTGTGCAGATGCATGTGTTGATCTTGTAGCTATTTCATTATAAGTGTTGTGCTTGCTGATATTAAAATTTATGTATGAAATTATTAATGTGTCACAACTAGACACAGATAAAAAAAAAACAACAGGAAGCCATAAAAAAATATGCGACATCAAACACACATGGTGTACCTAAGATCCCCTTATTCAATTTCGGGCATATCTAGGACACATCAACACCAAAAAATGATATCTTTATTGAGTATGGAGATCATCAGTCTTTCATATTTTATAATATTTCCACGGAAGCTTTCTCAAACAATGAGAATATGATGCTTGCACTCATCACTCACACCTTATTTCTCCGAAGCACACTTATGTCTTCAAAAAATGTGTGCACTGATTAATCACACCTTATTTCTTTGAAGCACACTTATCTCTTCAAAGATTTCGAAACATCACCCTTATTACTCCAAAAATTACAAAAGCATCACTCTTATTACAAAATCAATGAAAATCTTCACCCTTATGACTCCCCTCACAAAAATATGTTTGCCATTCCTTATCTCTCCCCAATCAATATTTAAAGAGCCATTATAATGATGCTTTTACATAATTTCCATTAAAATAATGGAATTAAAATTATGAAGTCACTTATAAAGTGAATGAATCTCCTCTTTTTTAAATTTAAAAAAAACACTTTTAAGAATTCACAAAGGGAACCTTTAAAAAAATAAAATACTTTTTCTTTTGCTCAACGTTGGTTCCTTTTTTTTTAAATATTACCTCCATGCTGGTTTTATTTTGCAATGCATTCAAGCAGTTGCCACAACACTCCCATGCACCTTTTTGATGTGAATGTTGTCCATCCTCTGGTGATCTTATTCACGTTCACTACACCGCTGTCACGGCCTCTCTGCGCCATTTTCCTACTACGCAACACAAATTAAATGTTGATTTGCACCGTTGACAACCAATTTGCATTTAATTTTATGCACACACCTCACGATCCACTTGTAGCTTGACAACGCTTCTGCATTTGATGCTTCACGATCCACCTGCAGCTTGACATAGAGCTACATGTTTTGAATGGGCCAACCTTCTACACTTTGGTATACACTTGAATTGATTTGGGCTGCACTGCGTAATTATTAACAATCTTATGATACCCGCTGGTTATTGAAGATGGTAGCTTATCATTTGTGTAATCAGCTACCTAGACATTGCGTGAGCCTTCCACTAGGCTCCAACACTTCACAAGATAAGAACAAGTAAGCACCATCTGCTGTCTCAAACTATGATTCTTTGTCATTTGATTCTCTCATATTTTATACAGCACGCATAGACTCTTCAAAGGACGTATAGCAGGCAACGACTTCATCTCTGCCCAATGGCTCTTTCTGATCTCAACACACGTAACTCATTATACAATTTCCAGCAGTTGATGGACTCGAAATTGTGAAATGGCAATGGAAAATCCTGTAATAGATTTGATTCAGTGCAGTATTGAATTCAGAAATGAATAAATAGTGTCTTACAAACCCTTCCTAGATCGTGATTGTCGATTTTTGTACACAGAATTAAAGGCTCCAAGCTTAGCGCCTTCGGTTCTGTTGTGTACCAGTGAATAAACTAATTTTTTTAGGAGATCCGCCTCAATCCTCAACTCAAATCTTGCTCTCTAAATGCAGCTCCTTACGCAGGCTCACGCTTTCTCTGTCACCAGCTCACGACGTTGTTTACTTTATGCGCCCAGTTTTATGGGATCGGACCTGGCTGCCAGCACTCGAATATACCAACTCCTTCAAGGTCCAGGACAAGGAGGTCCCCAACAGGCTCTAGCAATTGGCTGCCAAGCACAAGGACGAACTGTTGGCTCACGCTGATGCAACTTCTTCAACGCAACAGCTCCTTCCTAAGGTTCCCTGCAACAAATCCATTCACAGACAAGACTCTACATTCATCTTGGATTATATCCTCCAATTTGACTTCACCATGAGCTAAAATTCATCCTTCAATCGAAATATGAAGAAATTTGTTCATCACAGCCAAGCTCGATTTCCGTATTTGAATGAATACAAACTTAACAACATACCATATTCATCTATGGCTTGGACCATCGTAAGAAACCAAGGAGTAAAATCAACATGCTCCATACATCATTTCAAAATTCAACACAATAACCAAAAGAAAGATTAAATAACAATGATTTTATTTACTTTGCCTTTGTTCCTCAGAATTGAAGGAGGGCACTCGCGAGTGGCACAAGAAACCCGTGGGTTGACTACTCTAATGAAAATGTGTTTTGTTATCTGACAGAGATCTCTGAGACGTGTGTATAAACTTATTTTTTGCAAGGCAGGACACTAATTTTGCTCCTCTCTCCTGGTTCTTTTGGCTTTTCATCGAACACCCAGATGTTGAAGAGAAGATATTGCTAGAAATTCAACGGATTTTGAATTTGTCACCATCAGATAATGATTACAATTACCATAAGGGTTTTGTCACAGAGGATCTCAAAGAGATGCATTATTTGCATGTCGCGCGGTCGGAAATCCTGAGGCTGTACCTACCTGTTTCGCTGAATGTCAAGGAGATAGCCGAAGACGAGCTTGTACTGCATGGCGGGAGTGATCTATTAACCAAAAATAAGTTTGAGGAGGGCTTAGGCTAAATCAGCTTAGATCACCTCAACTCCATCTTCATTACGCTTGAGCTCATCATGTCTACCCATAGAAGAACTCTGTTAAAATTTATCTCACCATACAAGGACGCTACACTGCGTGGGCTGTGAATTAACAAGGACACTGTCAAGAAACTGCTGCAGGAGCATATTGTTGGCCTCTTCTTTTCAAAGTTTATCGATTTGCGTGGGGGAGTGGACCTTTCTGTTGGCTGTCCAGCGAAAACAAACACAGCAAACTCACACATACATCAAACACAATGCTCACATTAGGGAAATACCCAGACTCATAATGCTATGATACCACATGATAGAAAAATAAATAACTCAGAAACATATTGCAGAAAACATAGATACTAAACTTAGACAAAACATTGTTGGAAAAGGTAGAAGCCTCATAGCTTCCTCATGTAATCTCTCTTATTATAAGAATTTAATTTACAATTTAAATAGATGAGAGAAGATAGTCCATGCTATCTTAGACTCTTTTGGTAGAGATAATTTCTCACCAAAAACCCACCAAGATAGGAGTTCCTAAACAAACTCCAACTTTTGAGGAACAACCCAACAACCCAAGAATTAGGCACATATTCCTAACTAGGAATATTTAATTAATTAATTTATTATTTTGGATTTATTATTGTTATTTTAGAGAGTCTAACACTTGAGCAGACGTTTACATAATGGGGATTGAGGGTTTTTGAGTAGGGAAAAGAGTCTTTCTTAATTTTCGCTTAGGTTTAGGATCATCATGGACTGGGGGAATCTTCATTTGAGGCTCTTCGATTCATTTCTCCTTCATAGTGATTTCCTCTTGTTGGTTCGTTTCTTCCCCCTGTCACTTCCCTGCTTGCTTCCTAACTGTTTTATTTTTCAAAACATTTGTTTCTTATACCTTACTAGAAGAAGGGGTTGTTCTCTCAAGGTTTTCAAAGGCAGGGGAGGTATAAGGAGTAGGATATGTAGGGGAGGTAGGGGTTGCTTTGGAACTGGGCACAGGGACTTCCTTCTTCTACTTTAAGGCTCGGCCTACTCATGTCTTCCACCTCTTCACCTACGTTTCTTCTCTAAGGAAATTTTCAATCAACAAATCCTCCCATGACCTCTTACGTTTGCGCAGCTCGTAAATGACTATGATCTTAATTAAACTATGATGATACAAGGCCGTCTTAGGCTTTCATCTTTTCGACTAAACACGTCGGGCCATTTTATGAAGACTAAGCCGTAAAAAATGAGGGACATTAATGGAAAAATCCTCTGTAAAATGCATTAGTAGCCGAATATGGTAAAGGAAAGCTATGGCATACCTGCCCTCGCATGTTAGAAAGTGTTACAGCATGGTTAACAACGGATGCCACTACTCGCCAATACAACTACGCAGCACACCCTTGGCCCAATTAAACGACTAATATGTCAGTTTTAAGAACATCGCACAGTTAGGAATGTCGAGGTGCTCGCCTTTGAAAAATTGCACGCCCTCTGCAGGAAACCCTATGGCCTCACTCAAGGATTCCTTAGCCACTTTCAGACTTAACTTCCCAATATTTTCTTGCTTCCCATCGAAGCTCTGAGCAAATGTCAAGGCTAATACATCATTATAGCCCTGAACCTTCTGTAGGAATATCTTCCATCCCATTTCTTATAAAATATATTTACACAACTGATACTCCAGGCTTCCTAAGAACTAGACGAACATCAGCTCATGGCGATCGACTCCCATTGTAGACAATTCTGTGAAAATTTCAACTCAATTTCACTTGCAATAGGCTCTTAATAAAGGAAGGATGCATAAGTGAAATACCATAGCAGAGGAAAATGTATGGTGGCAGAATTCTAACATGTGTGCAGTAATGAAATACATACCCTAGAAAGAAATTAACAACTATCTCTTCGTACCATATCAGATGCTTGGCTGATTGAAACAATCATCACACATCCCATTACTCATTCATCAATGAACCTTCAAACATGCCCTGTTTGGATTAATGATGCTCAATCATGACTCTTCAATCCCATGGCAGACATTTTCATGATCGATCAAACCTTTTGATAATGTGGCCGAAATTTTCATAAGGGTGTAAGCATGACACAACAAGGGAAGTAATATTCGAAATGGAGGCGATTGAGTATTTGTTATAGCATCATTTCTCACCTTGACATGATTCATGATTGCTACATGGCTTTATGGGCACCCATTCCTAAAGACTTGGACAAATTCACTTAAAAACAGTAGAAAATCCTTCATACGCGATTATGCCCATGTTTTTCCGCGTGTATACGCGAGTACAGCTAGACTTTTCCGCGTATGCCATTTTTATGATTAAAAAATATATAAAAATCCCTAATTTCGCGCTGGGTTGATGGTTACTCAGGTAGTTCAACCACCCCAGCCCGTGGCCAACTGTTTCCAACTGCTGAAACTACTTGGAGGGACTATAAAAGACCTCATATGTATGGCCTAAGGGAGAGAGAGAATTATTATTATTATACTCTGTTGGTTCCCTATCCAAGTCTGATTCCCCGTGCCTCCTGCACTTTCCCAGTTCATTTCAGGAAACCCTTGTTTCCTTGAGATACACATCCCCTTATATGTTATCTCGTATGCACTCATTTGGAAGGAGTCTTAGCGAGGCAAGGGCTGGACGGATCCGGACGACGGTCTGCGAAGGCCTTGGAAGGATCAGGTGATCTCTCCACTTACTTTTGTACGTACTATTTTTATAATACAGAAGTATCATGCTGTTCCCGAAATAAACGTGTTAGTGTATGCTTTATGTATGAAGAATATTTGTTATACATGCATTCATAATGATTTATTTAATATTTTATATGAATCTCACTAACATATAGAGTAGATATATGCTGTACAACTTGTCCTTTGTGCTGGTTTCTTCTTCTATTTCAGGTTGAGGAGGAAGGACGGTTGCAGGGAGTTTGAACTCCACGTGGATCTACTTCAAACGTAGGACCAACGGGTAAACCTCTCATTCTACTCGATTTCGTTTTTATGATTGTGCATGATCGTGTGAGTCTCTGTTAAGTAGTACGCCCCTGCTCTGTGGAGGTTGAATCCCAACCAACCTCTAGGGTGTTAAATCCCCGAAACAGTATTCATTTGAAAGTTCGAGAGGAATTTCATATTATTCGAATAGTACTTAGGAAATGGAAATTGAAATTATAGGAAGAGCATAGGAAGGGAATTTTAGGGATTATAATCAAGGTTTTTAGGGAAGAAAGAGTTAGAGGTGAATTAATAAATAGTATTCATCTTAAACGTTTGTGATCAAATTTAAGCAAATTAAGTACAGTACTTGGTCCACTTTAATGATATTGGGAATAAAACAATGTGAAGATTATCCAATGCAATAGCAGCAACCACTATCTAAAGAATAATAATTCTAGTAGGAATAAACATTTAGGCAGTGAAGTCTGAAGCAACCAATGAATGAATAGGTAGTGCTACTAATAGGAATAATAATCTAGAAAAAAAAGGCTTCAAGATACTCCAGCAGCAACCAATAGCTGAATAGATAGTACTGCTCATAGGAATGGCATTTTAGCCATCAAATAAGTGTTGCTTCCAATGTTATAGGATTGTAATTTTTAATAAAAATTTTAAAAAAAAAATATACAGTCAAGTACTGAAATGGTTAAGTACAGAAATAATGAGTACAGAATGAGTTAAGTATAGAAAACAAAGTACAAGATCTATAGACTTTCTTTCACATAGTGCCACATAATTTTCTGAGTATTTCCACTGAAAACTTGTTTACCATCCCATGGATTTTGACCAGGCCTGGGATGATGATTGTCTGGGGAATTTCTTGTTTAGAGAGCTTCAAATGGCCTAAAGTAAAGCTCTAAGGGGCTTATTTTTTGTAGTTATTCTATTAAGCCCATAAAAGAATAATTTTATGCTCAATAGATTCGTAAAGTACCACTACTTTATTATATTAACAAGCCTAAATTAGTCATTGCTCGGGTCATTCATATTTAGAGAGTATGAATTTCCCATAGAAGACTCCAGAGGGGGGTTCATTTCTGTAAGCATTTTCTTGATCTCGGAAAAAGAACAGATATATACTCATGGAGTCCCTACACTACTACTGGTCCATGAGGTTTTACGAGCCTGGATCAGTCATTTCTCGGGAGTTTCACTTCTCAAGAGTCTAAAATCATCCAAACAAGACTCTGAGGGGGCTCCTTTTCCGTAGATAATTTTTCAAGTCTGGCTAAAGGAATAAACCTACCCATGACAGATTTCTCCTTTATTCTACATAAGCTGTGGGGAGAACCACCTAAAGATATGAAATATTGACAATCCACTAGTTATCATATATATATCAGTAGGATAAAAAGAATCAGCTAGAGGAACCAGCAAGAGGCTGGTCATTTCCATGCACCAGCTCCATTCCTTAATCTCTTTTAACTTCCTGTAGAAACTGTTGTCAAGAGTGCGATTGATGATATATCTTGAGTCGATGAAAATTCACCAAAAAAGAAGTCTGATTGTTATCAATAGTATTAATATGGACTAAGCCATTTTCAAATACTTCAGCTACTTCATAAGGCAGTAACCATCTATTTGAGAATTTACCTTTGAAGTTTTTGAACTTATTTTCGTAAAGCAAGGCCCAATCTCTTGGTCACATGACCTTCTTCTTAATAAATTTATCACGCCAACGAGCTCTCTGTTCCTGCACCAATGCAATTTTGTGGTATGTGTTAGACTCCTATACCAATAGGTGTCATTTTTCATGATTGTCTTGATTGAACTATGGAATATGTTCAAACCTTTTTCTTGAGCAAAGGTGTTCCATATTCTTAAAAAACCAAAAAATAAAAAAATTTAAAAAATGTAAAGAGGGTATACCCTAAAAGAAAAATCAAAGGGTAAGAAAAATAAAAATGGCCAAAAAGTAAAGGAAATGAACCCCATCAAAAAGAAAGGCCAAGGAACGTGTGCAAGTCTAAATGCCACTAATTTTTACTCTGACGTAATAAACAAATTGTGTGCAACTTGTATTTTATGCCACAATTCATGAAGAGTCAAACTGTTTAAACTTGACTCATTCATGTTTCAATTTCATGTTGTAGAATAGAGAATAAATATCTGACCAAACAGTTTAATCTTGGCAGATAAGTAGATAGGTAGAGTTAATAAAAGGTGCTCAACAATTTAATCTGAGCCCTTGGATGTAATAAGGGTAGAATTAGATAGATTTGCCTTGTAAAAGAAAAGAAGATTGATAAGGGTTTGCAAGTCCAAATGCACCCTAATAAAGAAGAGAAAATGGTAGTGTCAAGTAGATAGGGTAGGTAGATGGTGTTGCAAAACTTTCATGTGATGAATGATGCTGTTAAATATGTTTAATCCTTTACCTTCATCACAAGTACTCAAGCAGAAAATGCACTGAAGAATTCACAGAAGGAAAAATCAAAATCATTAACTTCCCACATCACTTTTTCCCTAAGTTTTTACTAATTTCCCCAAAATGCTAAGGTATTTGGAGATCAAAGGGGCTCAAGGCATTTCCTTGACTTTTGGAGGGACCGGACCCTCGGCCTGATGATCAAAAAGACCTAAGTACTTGAAATCATCCATTATCATTCACTTTCAATCTTTTCCTAAGTAAAATCCCATTTTGCTTAGGAAAATCATACAAAATTCCATAAAAAATCCCTCAAAATAACTTACTATTCTAAGTTTAAGTGTTGAAGATGATATATTGTAATTTACTTCAGAAATTGTCACTTTATTAGATGTGCAAAGTATTTTGAGTTCCCTTTTCCCTTTGTCATATTAATGTTTAACTCTAGTTATTAAATCCCTAGTGAAAATATTTTATCCTAAGTATATAACTCCTTTTAAATTAATATCCCAAAAACCCCTCTATTATGATTTTAACCAAAGTATTTATTTCCCAATTATTCATTGAAAAACCCACATTTTGTGCCCTTTGGTTAAAATATATCATTATGTAATATCTCCGCCCTTATGATAAGTTAATTATATCGGTTAATTTATAATATAATAAAAAAAAAAACATATATGAGAAAAGCTTTAAACATATGACATGTATGTTTAACACAAAAATATAAATAAAGCCAAAGCTTTAATTCAAACTAAAAACTTCGGAAAAACCCCATGCCACTGTGGCTTATTCACCTGGCATCCCACCCGACACTTTAACAGTAATGAAGACCCGCGCGCGAAGTTCCTTACCCCGACCCTTTATAACTACGGGATTAATTAGTTATCAGGACTAATTAATAACCAACTACTTCCACCAATCAAATCCCGCCCGGGGTGATTAATTAACGATAAATATATCGGGCCCGCACCGTTTAACTTCCCACCATCTCCCCGTCCCTTCCACCATCCGATCTCCCCCTCCAAAGATCAACGCTCCACATCAATTCCGCCAGCCATCCCTTGTCAGAGCATTAACGTGCGGGGGCTTGGTGGTATTGGACCAGTCTTCCGTCCACGTGTCAATGCTCCAATGGAATCGCTGCCCACTCGTTTAATACCACTCCTATCCACAAGCGGTGCGGGGATTACCGCTTATCGCCCGACCCCTGCCACACGTCAGCCCGTACATCGATGACGTCAGTCCTCGAAAAAATAAAAAATCCCTTTTAACTTGGAAATAAAACAAATTTTCGTGTTTTTTATGTCATTTTCGTTATTCGAAAGTGACTGCGCCTTCCACTACGAAATTCAAATTTTCATTGAAATCCACTGTTTTATCCGATTTCGCTCCAGAATTCTACCGGACCAGTGTTGAAGCATCTTCCTGCTAGTGCCTGATACCTGTTAAAACCCAGTTTGCCTCCAAAAAATAGGTATTTATCCTATAGCGCTTCGAACTTCAAAAGAAACTCTGTTTTCCTTTTTTTCCACTGGATTAGTGATTAAATCTTATCGCTAAGATCATTCTCTGAGGTTTAAAACTGTGAATTGTTCCCCTGAAACTGAAATTGTGCTAATTTCCTTCATTTAAACTGAAATCGCGCCCCGGCTTGTAAAGAAACCCAGAAACTTCCATTTTGAATACACAAGAACCAAAATGGAAGCTCCGGTAGCCCTGAATGTGACTCCACTGAATGCCCCCCACAGAGAGTTAGAATATTTGCCCTTAGTGGATAAAGATTTTCAGATTAAAGACTTGCATTTTGATGAAAGCCCCCTTCTGAGTTATTGTCGCTGCAGAGATGATCATTCGAAGGGGCAAGATGTCATTGGGTTGTGGGAATCCAATCTCCCGAGATATCTCATCCCCTCAGTCATTACTTTCCCAGAAATTATCCACTATTGCTATTCTAACTATGATCCCACTCAAAGAGCTGTAATATCCCCTGACCAGAGTGTTCTTTTCCCCATTACTCCCCAGGCTATCAATGCAATGCTACATTTTGAACCAGATCAAGAATTAGCACCCTTGTCTATGGAAGAACTGACTGAAAAGTCTAATCAATTGACCCCAGAAAAATTGGAGTCCATTTGCCAGAATTTTATGTTGCCTGAACATCAACCTAAGGGACCTCCTCCCTATGGTTTTTATTATTTCACCAATTTGGGAAGGCTCATCCTAAATATGATATCTTTTGTCTTAGGTTTCAATACAAGTGAATATGTTGATGAAATAACCTTGGTTTTGCTGTCCATTTTTACTCCTGGGCAACCTCCTGAAATTAAATATGACTTTGCCTCTTTCATAGCCAATAAGATCCATGACCAGTTCATGAGGCTAGATGATGAGAAAGTTTTTAAATATTCCTCAGTTATTTATCATCTCATTATCTTTTATCAATCATAGAAGTTCCCTTTCCCTGTTAAAAAGCTTGATGCCAAGGGAAACCCTAGGTCAGTTATATTTTGGTCTCCCATAATTCATTCTTCCTATGATTCTCCATATTCCTATACTGAGTTCATCGATCTTTTTGTATATCCTGCAACTACCTTGTTGACAGGAATCCCTCCCCCAAGGCTCAGTAATGAAATCAAGAAGACCTTGCAGCTTTCAAGGACTTATAAAGTTGGAGATTGGTATTTGTATCAAAACCATTCAGTCATCAGAATCTATGGATGTGAATTACATCCATTCAAGTTGCCAAGATATGTGCCCATGAGACTTTTTGCCTTGGAATACTTCAGGAAAATGAATAATTCAGATGTGATTCATTTTTGTAGTGTGAAAAAGAAAGCCCAACTCAGAATTAAAAGTCAATTAGGTCCCTACATATGCAACTCTAGGGAGGCTGAGCAAGAAGCAGAAAATATACTACAAAGCCATTGCAAGTTCCAAAGAAGTTTTCGTTGGGTTCCTTATGATCCATTTGGTTTTATCTGTGAAAAGAGAATAAAGAACAAATCATCCCCTTACATACACCACAAGATTCTTGAAATAGAATAGTATGCCAACCAAGATGAATGGGTTGAAGAAACACTAGTTGAAGAAGAAAGTGAAGAAGACAAAATGAACAAAATTATGAAAAATCTTGAGAAGAAGTATGACCTAGAATCTTATGGTCAAGTGCAGGTACCTCACATAGGCACTTCTTCATCAGCAAATCTACAACATAGATTACAGGAAGGCAGTTCATCAGTTGCAGCAGAGTCAAAAGGAAAAGGAAAGGAACCTGAGATACAGGTCATCGAAACTTTAGTCATGACAGAGAAACCTCAAACCTCCAGAGCACCTGATCAAACACAAGTTTCTCCCATTCAAGTAAATCATCCTGAAATTTCAGGATTACAAACTCCATCCAATGTAGAAATGAGAAAGAAAAGGCATGTTCCAGATACTACTCCTCCCAAAGAGTCCTCAGAGATACATCAAGCCAAAAAACAGAAACCAGATCCACTTCCAGATGTGGAAATCATTGATGAAATGTTTGATGATGGAAGGGAAGACAGTCAACTAACTGGCACAGTTAGTGAAGCAAACACAGGATAGAAAGGAAAAGCTTTGCAAAAGCAATTGAGTACTGAAGTATCCTCTTTTAGACCACCAAAAACAGATACAGGGGATATAAAAAGAACCTTCATTAATATAAAGGCAAAGAATGATCCATTGAGAATGAAAGTATATGATCAATATTTGAAAATGGCACCACATAATCAAGAAAGGTTAATGTCAGCATTTGACATTTCAAAAGGCAAAATGATGATGAGCCACTTCAAGTCCAAGGTGTCAAAACCCATGACAGCAGCTGATTATATTAGAACAAATTTTGAGGTCCTGGCAAAGGACATTCATCCTTTGGACCAGATAGAGCTGCATAAACAAACTGGGGAAATGGTATATTCCACTCTTACTGATAAGGCCATGGCAGCCCTAAGGCTGCAAGATTCTTTAAATAACACAAGCACCCAATTGCAAATTGAAAAGGCCTCTTCTCAGGCCAAAGATAACAGAATAAAGTCTCTGGAAGACATAATCATCAGCTTGGGTCACAATCCCAAAGATATTAAAAGTATTGAGGCACTGATTAAGAAGAAAGATGATGACATAGCTGCACTAAGAAAGCAGCTGAAATTGCCAGCCTCAAGGCATCCTCAGACCCAAGAAGTTTTGAAGGGGAATTCACAAGAAGAGATAATGGAGTTGCTCTTAAAGATGATTGAGCGACTAGGTGAAACAGAGAAAGGATTGGAACAAGCTTTACAGGAAAAAGAAGCTATCATGCAAGCATCCACCACAGAAGCTACTACAACCACAGGTACTACAACAGCAAAGCAACAAACAGTGCCAGCACAGGTGAACACTTCTAGTTTAAGTTCTGATGAATTGACAAAACAAATGGAAAGTTTACAATAAAGAGTCACAGAACTTCAAACCACAAAATTACAGTTAGAAAACTTGGAGCAGAAATATGATACATCTAAGAAGACAGTTGCTGATAATACCAGGAAAATTAAAAGGTTGGAAAGATTAGTTAAGGCTTTAGAAAAAGATCTTTCATTAGAAAAGCCTTTGAAGGAAATAAATGAAATTCTTTGGGGTAATATAATTGAGTTAATAAAAAGTATTTGGCCCTCTGTTCAATCAATTTTTGAACAAAATGACTTGATTAAAGCAGCTCAGGAAGAAATAAACAGAACAAGAGATGAAATAAGAGGTAGACCTGAGCAGGCCAATCAACTTATTCAATTTTTGAACACCCGAACTAAGCAACAGCTTGCAGTATTAGGAATTGAGGACAAGACCGGCACCATTTTGGAGATAAAAATATTTTTCATCAAAAGAACTTTTATGTAGAATTTGGAGAGGAAGTGCTAAGATATTTTGGCTGATATTAATACTTTCAAAGGAAAATTTCAGGTTTTGTTGGACAGTGGGTTACCCAGTCCTATGCTCTCAGAGGACCAGATAATGGACTTGGAAACCTATGTCAAGAAAATAGATATCCATGCTCATAATTCAGCTACTCATTCTATCAATATGCCAGAAACAACGTTGCCAACAGGAAGAAATCTCTATGACAGGTTGAAGAATTTATTTCACCTTGAACATGAAATAAAGTATTTGTTCCCTGATCAGCCCACTTTTTACAAACTCACAGAGGCTGATGAAATGTTGAGGAAACTTAAAAGAACCGTAATAGCACCAGATCAATGGTGGAATGACCTATTTGAAATTTTATGAAATTTATCTCCAGGTTGAGAATTTTATCTTTTTATTATGAAAAGGATAAATAGTAAGAACAGGTTAAAGAGTATCAGTCAAACAGGTTAAAGAGTATCCGTAAAGACAAAGAGTATCAAACAATCAAAGAAATTACTCCAAGGGACAGCATCGAGCCCTATTATAGCACCTGCCTCCAACACGTCCTCAAAAGCGGGAAACAGCACACCAGCAATTACTTTTTTGTCCTATTTATGAGACCATTTGTCTCCTTTTTATTGTAACTTACTCATTAGTCACCCACAATTATTGGCTAGGTTAGTGTGAGATTTTTTCAATTATTTTTTGTATAAATAAACCGTCAAAGAGAGTATTGAGGGTGGATTCTATTACTTTGCCGTAACATTGAGATTTTCGTAATAAAAGCATTTTGGAGAAATTTATTTGTGGCTTACCGGATGACAATTTGAAGCCCAAGACTTTTTGGCAGATTCACGTGTTGATCATAGTCATTGTTAAGTTCTTCTACCCCATGTATTTGGATTTATATCGCTTATAATATCTTTATGTCCATTTCTCGAATAATTTCATACATAAAGGATCAATCGTAAGAACTTTAATTGTACTATGATTTCAGATGTGATTGTTCTCAATGTTTTCCTCTGAATTAGTTATAAGCATGAATTCTTAAATGCTCTTGCTTTGCTAATTTTAACATTGTTGATTACTATAATAAAGAATTCTTCATTGCTCTTTGTTTGTAATCATCTCATTTCTATTTTTGAACATGGTGAAAGATTCTTAGCTGCCTTTCATCCCTTCAAAATCATCCCATCCACTTTAAATTCTAAAAATTGTTCTCTGTTTGGCTATCTTGCCCTGCAAATCCATCTTGTGTGTAGAATAGAAATCTAGTAAAGCCATCATTTGACTCCATAGCCCAATGGCCTGAAAATATTCAACCTTGCCCTTAGTTGGCGAATTCCACCATTTTCAAACAAACTCTTGGATTTATAACTAGCCTAAAACTTTCTAAGAACAAAGATAAATTATAAAGAGAGAGCCCTCTCTGGATGCAGATTGGCTAGATTCTGCATCTGAAGGTTGGTTTGTGGTTACCTCGGGTATACTTTCCTTTTCTTACAACTTCAAGGAAAACCTGAGTGATAACAGTATGCATCCTGTCTAATCTCATCGAACTCATTCAGTTGCATTAGTCTATGTTCTTGGGCCTCAGAGAGATTCATTCCAAGTTGAATCATTGTCCGAAATGTCTTCACTTGGAATTCAATAGGCAGGAGCACTTGCTTGCCATAAACTAACTCATACGGTATATGTCTTGTCACATTCCTCCAAGTTATGCGGTAAGCCCATAATGCCTCTAACAACTTGTTTGCCCAATCCCTATGATGTAACTGAATAGTCTTTGTCAATATGGATTCTAATACTTTGTTTGTGGATTCCACCTGCCCATTGGCTTGGGGGTGGTAAGGAGTAGACTTTCAATGTTTCATTCGATATTGTTCCGTGAGATCCTTGACCAATTTATATGTGAATTGGGTGCCTTGGTCTGTGACAATCTCCTGAGGTACTCCAAATTTGGTGAAAATATCTTCAAAGAGGAATTCCACTACTGTCTTTTCAGTTGCAGCATACAAAGCCTTAGCTTCCACCCACTTGGTGACATAGTTGATGCAAACTAAAATATACTTTTTCTGCTTAGACATGGGAGATATAAGTCCCATGAAATCCAATGCCCATTTCTTGAAAGGCTCTATTTCTATTTTTGGTTGAAGGGGAACCTCATCAGAAGGAACCGGCATACCCATTCTTTAACAAGCATCACAACTAGATACAAACGCTAATCTCAAGATGGCCAATAACTTCCAAAGGTAGGGAGGACTTTGTGCAAGTGCTCTTTTTCAAAGTGCCCTCCACAAGGCTCATTGTGGGAGGCTCTTAGCACATCCATCATCTCATCTTCCCACACACATCTTCTCATTATCAAATCAGGTCTAGTGTAGAACAAGTCTCCATCAATCCAGGAATAATTGGCACTGCGCTGAACAATGTTGTGATTCTCCCTGGAAGACAAATTCTGGGGAAACTTTCCTGAAACCAGGTAGTTGGCAACATTTAAAAACCAGGTGTAATGGTCGACACAAAAAATAATTATTCATTGGGAAATTCATCAGGCACAGGAGTCGGCACATTATCCTGCACAATATTCATTCGAGACAAGAATTCAG
Organism: Pinus albicaulis; assembly: GCA_034641835.2. Lineage (NCBI taxonomy): Eukaryota > Viridiplantae > Streptophyta > Pinopsida > Pinales > Pinaceae > Pinus > Pinus albicaulis. The sequence continues at coordinate 389,443,217 of CM076573.1, forward strand.
CTACTAAATTATCTCGACCAGGCCTATCAATCATATTTATATTGAATTCTTGTAAAATTAGTAACCATCTAGTAATTCTACCATTAGCAATAGCTTTGTTCATTAGAAACACGATGGTAGCATGATCAGTATGAACAAAGGTCTCATAATCGGTTATGCACTGCCTAAATTTACCAATGGCATGGAGAACTGCTACTAATTCTTTTTTGGTAACAGTGTAATTTTTTGGGTATGTTTTATATTATTTCCACGATAGCCCCCCCTATACATTGTGCTGGGTGTAGCAAGGGGGTCATAGGGGGGTGGTAGCCCCCCCTATTCGAGGTTTGGGGCAACGCCCTGAGAAAAAAAAAATTGGACCCTATTTTTCGGTGGGCGAACCCACCCATGGTTTTGTGCATGGGTTTGCACATGGTTTTGGGGCATGATGGTTTTCAGCGCTTAGTATTTTGTAGATCCAGTAAAGGGAACTACGGTTATGTTCTAATCTAGGGTTAATGGATTGGGGTTTATGAATGCTCCGACATGTATATATACGTGTTGTAACACTAAAAGGAACATAATGAAAAATCAAGCTGGTAGTCCCAATTTGGGATCCAGAGGAAAATCTCTGTGTATATCTGTTTTATTTTTTATGCTCTCATTATTGTTTATTTTCAGTTTTTAAGATTTGTTTGTAGATGATTTATGTATATGGTTAAAACCTACATTTTGTATGAGAGATGTTTCAGCTTCAAGGGGATACCTTTGCTGCTAAGGGGTTTTTTTCTCGGGCCTGTGGTAGACCCTGTTTGGTGGGAGATCTGTGGGATCCATTCTTGCGGTGAAAGAATATGCTGAGAAGTGGAAAGATAGAGATCAAGAAATTTAATGGTTAGATTTTTGAGTTGTGGAAGCTCAAGATGGAGGATATGCTGGTGGATAAAGATCAGTGGATCGTTGTAGATCTGGGTACTAAACCAACATAAATGTCATATGAAGACTGGAATAAGTTGGATCGAAAGGAAAAGAGCACAATACGATTGTGTATCTCAGATTTGGTATTTTTGAATGTATCTGGGGAAGCTACGGTGAAGACTTTGTGGGACAAGCTAGGGACTTTGAACCAATCGATGTATCTGGTGAATAAATTGTTCCTACAGAAAAATTTGTATACCCTGAGGATGAAGGATGGAGACTTCGTGATAAAGCATCTAAATTCCTTCAATACTGTGGTAAGTTAGTTGTCATATGGTGATATTAAGATCTTAGAATAAGATAAGTGCATCAGTTTGTTGTGTTATCTACCAGATTCGTGGGACAATTTGGTTATTGCAATAGGTAGCAATACAACTACCTTGAATTTTTATGAAATTGTCTTAGCCTTGTTGTCGGACGAAATGAGACGAAGAAATATGGAGGATCAGAATGTAGAAGCCTTATCTGTACAAGGAAGGTCCCGAAACATAAACAAAAATAAGGTTTTGAGTGGGATATCTAAATATAGAGGCAGATCTAAATCTCCAGGAAATTTTGTAAAGGTGTGCTAGAAATGTGGAAAGGAAGGGAACTATAAAAAGGACTACGGATCTAAATCTCCTAAGAAAGGAATGGGATCTTATGATGCTCCTTTTGCAGAGGAAAACACTACCTCAGATGAAGGTGGGGATGTTTATTTGGATTCTTCTTCAAATACACATGTAAATCATGAGGCATGGTTGATTGACTCGGGTGCATCCTTTCACTTCACTCCCCACAGGGAGTGGTTCAATGAGTATTAGAAATATGATGGTGGCGATGTCTTCTTAGGGGATGATAGGAAGGCTAGAATCGTCGAACATGGAAAATTCAGGATGAAGCTGCAAGGTGGAATGATTAGAAGACTTCCTAGTGTTCTCCATATTTCTGCATTGGTGAGAAATATGATTTTTCTAAGAAAGATTGATGATGCAAGTGTAAAAACAATGTTTGAGAAAGATACCTACAATATGGTTCAGGGAGCACTAGTATTAATGTGTGGAGCTCAGATTGGAACTCTATACAAGCTTCAGGGTGGCACTATTATTGATGGGTGAAATAGTTCTGTGGTTCCTAAAAGTGGAGCAGAAAGCCTAGTGGTATCTGGAGAAAATACCATGCTATGGCATCAAAGGCTTGGACATATTGGAGATAAGGGCCTTCGAATACTGCATGGAAATGGTATGGTAGAAGGTATGTCTAATTTCTCTCTGGATTTTTATTTCTTTGAACATTGTGTATATAGGAAGCAAAATCGGGTGATTTTTCCTTCTAGTGCTAAGAGGGCGAACAAGATATTACACCTGTAAACAGTGATGTGTTTGGACTTGTGTTGGTTCCATCATTAGGTAAGTCTATGTACTATGTTTCATTCATAGATGACTTATCAAGGAAGACATGGAAATATTTCTTGAGGAAGAAATCTGAAGTCTTTGACACATTTAAAGAATTTAAGGCTCTAGTGGAAAACCAGACAAAGAATAAAATAAAGGTGCTAAGGAAAGATAATGGTGGGGAGTTCTGCAAGAAAGAATTTGAAGATTTCTGTAAGAAGTCTAGTATATCATGGAAAAAGACTACTCCATACACACATCATCAAAACGGAGTTGCAGGAAGAATGAATAGAATGCTGATGGAAAAGGAAAGAAGCATGCTCAATGGTACTGGGTTAGGACATTAATTCTGGGCAGAGGTAGTAGAGACTGCATGTTACATGGTTAACAGATCACCTTCATCAGCGTTGGAGGATAAGACTCCACATGAGGTATGGACAGGAAAGAAACCCTCTCTTTCACATATGAGGGTATTTTTATGTGATGCATATTGTTGTATGGATTAATCCTTCTTGCAGACAAGACCGATCTCCCTAGTGTCAAAAGAAAATCTAGCAACAAACGAACAACTAAGTTTGTCTTTCTCTAGATATATTTGCTTTACAAATAAATATTATAAAGGTGTAGATCCTACCTTAGATCCAAATGCTTATTTGTGGTTGTTGTGCTCCTATCGCAATAAGAGTTCCTTCTTCAACCTGCAATCACAAACAAGAAAATGTTCAATAGCACCTGTATAACAAATAATCATAAAACATATCCATCATAGTGATCAAGGAATCTATGAAACAAGTAATCAAAAGAAAACTTATTGAGAAAAACAAATCTTGATTGTATTAATCTTAATATAAGAAAACCTTATAACCATGAGCCTTGATGTTGCACAGGCCTTCCCGGGGTCCGAAGCAGGAGTCTCCTCTACTTTGACAAGTTCTGCACTCCTCCAACCAAGACGAAAAGGTATGTAATCTCTCCTCTCAAAGGTCTTAGTTAACTGAGTATAAATCTCAACAGCACTTAACTTCAAAATATTCTAAAAGCTTGAACTCCCTTTGAGGCTACCCAATGCCTCCTTTTATAGTAGAAAAGAGGAGGTTTTATGTTCCAAGTATGAAGGGATAAGTCCTCCTTCAAAGGGATAAGCTCCTCATATCAAGGGGTTAGCTCCATAAGGTAAGGGATTCATGCACCTCACAAGAGCGGTTCTGCCACTGCAAGTTCCATTCTAGAAGCTTCCAGAATTTACTTTAATTGAGATTTTAGGAATTTTACTTGCGCCTTTTTGATCTTACAGGGGTCAGCACCTTTAACAAAGCGAAAGTGCATTCAGGTACGCAGGAGAGCTAAAAATTGGGTGCGGGACCGCAATCAAGATAGCCAGAAAGTGCGATACCAAAGTTTAGGAGACTTTTAGGAATTCTTTCTGATTTTCAAGGCTTGGACATGAGGAACTTGATATGTTAGACTTGCAGATGGAAAATTATGAGTAGTAATTAGCTCATACACATAGCAGAATGTCAGGATGACAATTTTTAATGTAACAGATTGCCCCCTAAAGTGCAAAGTCTGGAATAGATGAAACTGAAGTCTGTCATATATGAAGAGTGCAGTACTTTATCATTTCGAGGATCATCCCGTGGACACCCCAGTTGGGATCTGTAAAAACATTCAATGCAAAATATATATATATCATATCATCACTGAGGTAGGCATTCCCATACTCAGATCAAAACTAACTAGAAACTGACTTCACTGTTCTGATACAGGAATGATTTTGAGTACATCACAGTATAGACATATGTGAACACAGTATGGACGCAGCCATCTGTTTATAAATAGTCCACTGTATAAATGATAACAAAATTCCTCGTAGCTTGGATGGTGGAAACTATATCTAGGGTCTTGATTTCCGCATCTCGAACTAGTACAATTCTATCCATGTGAATAAATGAGTCGAAGTCGAACATGATAGAAACCACTTGATTACCAGTCAATGATGTAAATTGTTAACAAGTGTGAGAGTAACCACTAGTAATATTAATGGCTCTCAAAGTACTCAGTACAATCCATGAAAAGTGAATGAATGAGCTGAAGTTGAACATGTCACGGAATCGTTCGATCGAAGGTCAATAATGTAACCAGTCGTCGAAAGCGAGAAACCTGCCATTGAGGCATGCAGATTTCAAGGTACTGATGATTTCTAGATCAGCTTTCTAGATAATGAGTTGTCGTTGATAGAAAGTGATCCGTTGTAGGCAAGCCCACAACACGAAATCATAGATCAAGTTTTGAAAATATATTGGCAAGGACTGACTCAGGGATGGTCAAAATGGATGACAGATATTTTACAGATGAATGGTTTATTTGAACTGTCCTCTTGAACACATAATGACACTGCAGATGGCTTGGTGACAATTGACCCAAAGCTAATACCCAGAAACCGGATGGAAACTTTCACTGAGGTTTGATTAACTGTTAGGCAAAGGATTTCCCAACCTAGGTGAATAAAAGTGTCGTGTTCAAGAGTGGTTGACTGGATTTTCGAATGATCAAAATGTAACAAACAAGTTCATTTTTCTCTCTTTTCCCCCACCATTTCTGGCAAGTACCTCTTTATTTTTGACAAGCTTGAGGAGGATAAAATTTTATTGTTTATAAGCTCATCCTTCAGATGAGTCCAACTTAGTTTAAGATTCGAACCCTAAGAAGGAGTGGTCCGTTCCTGTTTAAAATTGAACAGGTCCTTTACTGTTAAATTTTAACGAGTCCAGTATAGGAGAAACTCGGTGTTTTTCAATTTTAGGGAGTCGGAAGAAAAACTTAAGAAAACTCCGTGGGTGTACTTTTTTGTAAATTTAGTCTCTCGGGCCTGAAAAAGGATAAAATAATGCAGGAGAGAACTCTATTGACCGTAATTAGTCAACGTATACCTTTTTCGTAAATAGTCCATTTCAGTCCGTAAAAGGGGTAAACTTATACTGAAGGGACGGTCATTCATTTACTTTAACGAGTTCGAACAATCAAGTACTCGGCAATATTTTCATGTTTAGAGAGTCTGAAAAGGGCTTAAAAGAGGACTCCAATGTTTCGCTTTTTCGTAAATTTTAAAGAGTCCGAAAAAGTGATAAAAGTATGCTCTTTGTTGAAAAATGATTAATTCTCTTGAAAAATCCAATTTCTGCACAAAAAATTAAAACATTACACATACCTGTTTATAATAAGTAAAAATGCTTAAAAAATACCTTTTCAAAGTGAAAAATAAATAAATTAAAAATTCATCTATTCGAAAAAACTTATAAAAAGGAATTTTTCAATTTCATTTTTATCGTTTGAGTTCAGAGTGAAAAGTAGAAGCTTTCGGGTAAAAAAGTTCCTGTGAAGATTCTGGAAAATCCGTCCGTCAGAATCGAAAACCGTCAATCCCAGGTAATCCATGACCTCTTAATCTTGTATTTTATCTATTTACAATTTGTTTTTAGGCTTTAGATTTTTTTTTTTTTGAAGAAAAATATGGTTCAAAAATCGCCCGCAGGGGTCCGCAGGTGACACACATGGTACCTGCGGACCCCGACCTTTTTATACAAAAAGAAAAAATTCATGGGTCCGCACTTTCTCTATAGAACGCGTGCGTTCCTACGCACTGTGTACAAAGGGAAAGTGCGGTCCCCGCGCGCTTGAATTTAAAACTCAAATTTCTCTTTTGCCACCAAAATTTTTTCAATTTAGATTGTTCTAATCTATCTTTTTATGCATTGTAGGATTAAAAAGATGCTAATTTGGAGAGAACGTGAGCATGAGGAAGTGGATGAAGCCGCGATGCTCCATTTTCCCACAATGCAAGCATTAAGAGCATGTAGTTTGTATAAATTTTGGGCCATCCAAGGCATGAGGGCAGAGGTAGACCTCCTGGTATGGCTAGTAAACAAGTGGAACGTGCAGGACCAGTGTTTCATTATTGGCAGCCACCGGCTCGAAATTGAGCTGGAGGACATTTATTTTCTGACTGGTTTGTCCAAAAGGGGCGAACAAATTTCCTTGTTTGGGACTAGGCCAGGTGGCCAGACTGTCGCTAGTCTTCGGCAAGAATTTTGCAATGATGAAGGAGACCCTAGGGACAAACAGATTGATATAAAAACTATCATTCGTCCTGAGCTGAAAGTTATTGCATTTACTGTTACCAGGCTATGTGGGAGTGCAGCACTGCATGTGGTTACCGGTTCCCAGATGTGCATTGCTGTGGAATGTTTTCGCGGCACCATTTTCAACTAGTGTGAAGCTGTGTTGGCTAATATAAAAGGCCAACTAACTAGAGAAAAAAATGGGAAACTAAATAACTTTGGATATGGATCCATCGTCGTCTCCTTTTCTCTAGAGAGGATCCCCATGCTAGCTCCACAGAGTATTCCCATTGATGCTGGTCGACTTCGAGAACCTAGTATGGTTCATTGGTCCGCATTGATGGCTCGTCATGGTATTAAGGGCGCTGAGATTGTTCGATTTCCTTCTTCATATTTTCGTTGGCTGGATCGCCAACTTTTCATCATAGAGGACTTTCCATACGCCGGGATAGATTTCCGCGGCGAATGAGAGATGACTCTCCCAGCAGGGGAATAGTGGGATGACTCAGGTAAAACCATTTTTCAACAGTTTCTAAGTTCTATTTTTTTTATTACTTAATCGTCTTGAAAAAACTAATAACCAAAAGTTTTTTGAATACAGATGTGGGCCCACAGCGACCAGCCCATCTCCAACCTTATGAAAGAAGACAACCAGTTGCAGCCGCACCAGCCCCAGCAGGCCAATCAACAGAAATCCTGACTGATTTAGAGCATCATCTAGAGTGTTTGACTCTAGATATTCCAGAGACAAACATAGATGACATTCCACTTAGATTGCAGAGATATGTGATTGGTGTTTCAGGACCTTTTAGGAGGTTCTTGTGTAGGGTGGCCCGGGCAGTGGTTTCTTATCGTGATCACCATTAGTGATGGGATGATCATGTTGTAGACTCATATTTTTGACCTTTTGTGTTACCATTTTCCGATCATAAGGTGTTTCCAACATATGATTGAAGACGATGTATATTTTTTGAAAACACTTCTATCCTATGATATATCACTATTTACTGGCTATCTGTGTATATGTTATGAATGTTATTTTGTTTTTACTGTTTTTTTATCATTGCAAATGTCGATTTATCATACTAGAAGCAACTGCATCTGCTAAAGTATTTAAATGTCTTGGAATATGTTGATATTCAATGTAATCAAATTCACGTTCCAAGAGACGAACTCTTAAAAATAACCGTAATAGCACTGGATTTCTAATGGTATAAACCCTGTTAAGCTGTAATACAACAAGTTCAGAATCCAACCTAACAATCAAACTCCAAATTCCAAATGATATGGATTCATACAATAACTCAATCACTGCACTATATTCGGCAATGTTGTTTGTTGTTTGACCAAGGCTTACCCCATGCATGGAAACTAACTCGTCAGAGGGTGAATAGATAACCCAAGCTGCGGAAGAAATGTTCTGTGTACTACTACAAGCACCATCGGCAAAACCAATGTAGGTTTGAAGAGACGTCGACATCTGCAATATCAAGAGTAAAAAATCAGATAAGCAGTAATAGTGATAAAAACACACTTCTAAACTAGGCACACTTTTCTAATCTAAGACACACCAACAGTAAAGAAATCTAACCTAATAAAAAATCTCCACACCAAGTTTAAGCATAATATCAGTTCAGATATAGCCCATTTCTAGGTTTATCTAAAGGGACACCATCAAAATCTATTAGCTCATAGGCCCCTTTTGCCAGCTTTCGCTTGACAATGAAAGGACCATGCCACATAGGCACGAATTTCCTAGCTCCTAGCTTATCATTGGCTTGATCATAAACTAAGACTAGGTCTCCTTATAAAAAAATTCGAGGGGTAACACTTCTATCATAATGAGCTTTTATTCTTTTGACATGAGCCTCGTTTGCTATTGCAACGTTTCTCTGATTCTCATCCAATTGAGATAAGTATAAAAAACGTTTCTCCTCTTCAGACGTAGCTGGGAGTAATTCTATGGCTAATTTCAAAGACGGAATTTTGCATTCAATCGGCAACACAACTTCCAAACCGTAAACGAGTTGAAAGGGAGTGAAACCAGTTGATGTTTTGACTAAGGTTCGATATGTCGAAAGTGCTGAAAACAACATGGAATTCCGATTCGTTTTGTGAATACCAATAATTTATTTAATCATGGTGACTAAAACTTTATTTATGGCTTCGACCAGATCATTGGCTTGCGGATAATATGGAGTGGAACTATCGTGGCGCAGGCCAAGCTGATCTGTCAGTTCTGTCATCATGACATTTCGAAAATGGCTTCCATGATTAGTAATAATGGCTTGAGGAACACCGAACCTAGTAGTTATGTGATTAAATACGAAAGTTGCAGCATTTTTTCCGTCAGCTAAAAATGTAGGCATCGCCTCGGCCCACTTAGTAAAATAATCTACTGCTAAGATGATATATGCATGCCCCCCGGCCGAGTGAGGGTTACATGTAATCAAGTCAATACCCCATTTCGCAAAAGGACCGACAGCAATTATTGGGTGAAGAGGAGCGGGTGGCGCGTGCATCTTACGATCAAAGAGTTGACAATTATGGCATTTCCAGACTGCATAAATACAATCTTTGAATAACGACGGCCAGAAATAACCAGCACACAATATCTTTTGAGCAGTGGCATACCCCGACATATGATCACCACATGCTCCAGAATGGAATTCATTTAAAACCTTTTCGGCTTCTTCATGAGTCAAACAGCGTCGAAAAATAGAATCTGCTCCACGACGGTAGAGTGTATCACCAACAATGTTGTATTGTTGAGATTGGAAGTGTATTTTCCATCACTAAGATCGTGAGATTTCAGGCAGAAAATATTGGGTTTGAAGATAGACGATTATATCTCCATACCATGGATCCAGAGTACTGATAAGAAACAGAGATTCATCTGCAATGGGCTCCTCTGCCATAGTTTCAGTATCAGTAGAGGGGAAATCACACATCAGTTCCACAAACACCAAAGATTTCTTCGCCTTGGATTTTTCAAATTCCAAGCCGAATTCCTGAAGGATGACTATCCATTTGGAATATTTTCCCCCTAGCAATTGTTTAGTCAAAATGTACATCATAGGGTTGCAATAAAAAATGACAGTGGTTTTACGTAATAAGATGTAATGTCTAAATCGTTGGACATCTTGAACAGCTGCCAAGGCCAATTTCTCCACATGTGTATACTTAATCTCAGTCAGATGCAGATTTCGACTAAGATAGTAAATCACATGTTCAGTATGAGATTCGTCTTCCTGAACTACCACCATCCCAATGGTGGAATGAGAAGCAGCGAGATACAAAATGTAATCCTGGTTGTAGTTGGGAGGATGAAATAACGATGCATGGGTTAACGCGTGTTTAAGTGCATCAAAAGATCTATCAGCAATCTCATCCCAAAAGAATGGAATGTTCTATCTTAGCAACCGCGTAAAACCTTTTGTAAACTCGGCGTAGTTATGAATGAACCTACGTAAAAAGTTTTCTTTCCCCTGCAAACTTTGGAGTTGGCGTAAAGTTGAAGGAGGTGGCAAATTAACAATAGCGGCGACCTTCGACGGATCGACGCGAATGCCTTCTTTCAAAACAATGAATCCCAGTAAACAACCCGATTCTACACAAAAGACACATTTGTGTGGATTCAGCCTAATTCGATAATGCCTACATCTCATAAAAATGGCTCGTAAATGAGTGATATGGTTGGCCCTACGCGATGAATGACCAGGTAAATCATCAAGATAAGGCTTCACAATGTGTTTAATGTCATGAAACGCATAAGACATTGCCCATTGAAAATTTTCTCTAACGTTCTTTAATCCAAAGGGTAGTTTGCAATAAGCAAATGTCCCCCACGGACAAATGAAAGCCGTTTTAGGCTGATCAGCAGGGAGTATGTTTATTTGATTATAACTGGAAAAGCCATCCATGAAGGAAAACATATCACTTGCGGCACAATCATCGATAATCTGATCGATATAGGGAATTGGATAATTGTCTTTGGGACATGCTCGATTAATATCCCTATAATCGATACATACTCGTATCGTCCCTTTTTTTTTAGTCACAGGAACAATATTAGATACCCAATCCGTTAAGGGAATTGGATAAATAAAACCTGCTTTAAGTAATTTTTCAACCTCTGTTTTTATAGCAGCACCTTTTCTAGGATGAATTTGACGTAGACGTTGATGGACGGATTTAGCATCCGGGTAAGTCTTGATTTCATGTATGACTATTGACGGATCAATTCCTGGAATTTCCTCATAGGACCAGGAAAACACATCACGAAATTCTTGAAATAGGGCTTTATAAGTTTGAATTTCATCTTCAGTACAGCAAGCACCTATATGAATGTTTTCAATTATTCCAGGTTTCACTGAAATGTCAATTGGAATCGATCAAGAAATATTTTCTAAATTTAACTCAGAATCAGGATTTTTCAATGGATTCTGCGGTTCCTTGACATATTCAGCAGTAAAAATTGAAGCGAAATCATCTTCCAAATGATCTAGTTCAGGTAAAATTTAAGATCGGTGATGAAGATCTTCCCATGGTAAATCGTCAACAGACAGAAATTCACGAATCTGTTCATCGGTATGAACAAGTTCAGGAAATTCTGATGTAGCTGAACTAGATATAGAAAGCGATTCCTCATGGATCCCATTCATTGGATCAGTTTCGGTTGAAGAAGGATTGGAAAATGACTGTACAGCCTGATATGCAAGTTCAAATGGACTCAAAGGCATCATGCCATCAATTGAATCTAACTCGGATTCAGAAGGTACGATCCAAGGATCATCAAACATAACAGAGTCTGACGAAATCATATGAATAGTTGCAATAGAAGGCAATATGTTAGGAGGATGAAAGGAAAAATTTCCTAGTAAACCAGAATCTTTAATCAAACCTACTCCAACAGCCTTATAAGGGACAGTCGTTTTACCTACATGCTGGATTATTTCTGTAGAGGCTGGGTCGGAAGAAAAATAAGTTAACTGAACTATTGTAATGATTCTTCCTTGATATGGAAATTTTATGAGTCAGAAGAATGAAGAAACAACAACAATCATTGCATAAGACCAACTACGACCCAGAAGAAGGTTGTAATAAAGAGGGGCATCAACCACTTCCACATCTAGATTTACAATTTTACCTTTGACCCCTATGGGTAAATCCTGAAAAATACCAAAAGGGTGGAAACCTCAACCATCGAAAGCCTTAAGAATCGTCAGAGATTAATTCAATGTTGGAGAACCAAGAGGTTTCCAACACTGAATCGACATAATACACGTTGAAGCTCCCTCATCAATCACAGTCCGATAAATTGGTCTATTTTTTACTGACACTAGAATCTGGAAAGCCATTTGGTGAGGTAGGCGAGGTGTACTATTTTCTAGATCGAAGATTATAAGATTAGAATCCTAAACATTGACAGCTCCTATAGCAGACAAAAGCAATTTATGCTATGCTGGGAATGACTGCAGCACTTCCAAAGCCGACATTGCTGAAGGAGAAATCGCTAAGTCTTCAACAATATTGTAATTCTGAGCAGCTCTCGCATGTGGATTGAAAGCTGATTTACGAAGAACACCCTTAGCAGGCGGTTTGATTATTAAGTCTAGATTCGGTTTCTCGATCTGTAGCAGACCATAAATGGGAGGAGGTGTAGTTGATGTGTTTTCACTAGAATATTCTGCTTCTTTACCATCAACAGGATTCTTAGTACCATAATCTTGTGATCGCGTTGCAATCCTTACATGAGACATCATCAAAATGGGTTCTTCTGAAGTAGTCGAGGTAGAACCAACCATCTTACTATCTTGAGTTGGAAAAGGATCCTTCGAGACAGCAGGTTGTTGTGAACCTTTAAAAAATTTCACAACTTCGGCTCGATGTGGGCATTCCTTAGTGAAATGATCTTCGTCACAAATGTAACAAGGATAACATGGATTACATTTTTCGTCATTGGATTCATTTTTATCAGTTTTTTCTTTTGAATTCTTTTTGTTTTTATTCTTCCCTTTCTTTTTACCATCGGATTTAGATTTAGCCATGGATGTCTCCACAACATGAATATCGGCAGAAACTTCGGGGGAAGATTCTCCTTTCGGGGAATCAGGTAAAGTTATAATTGGAGAATAATTCTTTGAAGACTTCTTCTTACTTTTAGAATTGACTGTACCAATCATACCGTCAGCGGCATGAGACCCTGAAGGAGCAGCAACTATTTGACCTTGTTTCGAAAGGTCAGGGATTTTTTCATGTAAAGTACCTGACTGTGTGTAAATGAGGTCAAGGTACTGAGCTTGAGCAATTACTTTCTCTTCAGTAACAACACCAGCCTTAGCTACATCTTCAGTGATTTTGGGTAACAATGATTTGATAAACCATTCCGCCAAAATTTGATCTGGAATGTAAACTTTCACCAAACGTCTCCTACGTCGCCATTCATGAATATGATCAGAAATATACGTGGACGTGGATTGTTTTAGCGAATTTAGTAATTCCGTGCCATTGTCGTATCTGACAGGCAACTGAAAATGAGTCAAGAAGGCAGTTGCTAACTGACTGAAATTGTTAAACGAGCCGCGTGGTAACTCAATGTACCATTTGGCAGCAAGACCAATGAGGGCTCTTTGGAAAAGACGTAAGCGAATTGAATCATCAATTATGGAATTAGACGCACACCAGAGGTGATAAGTCATTACGTGATTTGATGGATCCTCTCCTGAATTACCTTTGAATTTTGGTATATCACTGGGGAACTTATGCAGCATTGGCAGCCAATACGGATAATAGAAAATTGGATCATTCGTAAGGTGCATCAAATTAGGTAAATCCAAAGTTGCAATAAACGGTAACTGACGGTTAGGGTCACGAAAACCTTGAGTAGCCAAAGCAGCTCCAGGAGGTGGATACCCAAGATAACTGGGAATTGGATTTGCATTAGGAATTGTGAAACCTCCTGGAAAACCAGGATTAACTGGACCAAACTGAGGTTGTTGAGGTTGCTGATAAGTATAGCCAGAGTATGGTTGATACTGATAGTTTGGAATTTGTGTATAGGGACCAAATTGCGACTGTCCCTTGTATGGTTGATACATGAATTGTGGCTGACTTGTGACAACTGTACTTGTACTGGCTTGTCCCGCAGGCATCTGAACCAAAGTCTGAACTGAAGATCCTGACTGAGGTATAGATACTTGAGGGATTTGCATGGATGCAGGGATAGACGAACTCGGGGGTACAGATACTCCAGAAGTAGGTGTTACAGGTTGAACAGATGTAGCAGCAGTTTGAGGCGGAGTCTTAGGTGAACTAGGACCAGCCTGCTGAACTGAAGTAGGTGCAGGAGTTTGAATAGTAGGCTGGACAGGTTGCTGAACTGGACCAGAAACTAAAGCCTATCTAGGTTGATAAGGCAACTGCACATTAGGCTGCATAGGCTATTGATATTGGGACGGATCCCACACCATATTCATTCCGGGGTATTGTCCCGTAGAAGGTTGAACGTAAGGACGATAACCTGGTTGAACATAGGGTTGATAAGTAAGTGGTAAATTTCCGGCTCCTTGAATAGATGACTAACCAGAAGGTTGTTGGTAACCCTGAGGCGCGTACTGAGGCTGGGGTTGATAAGGACCCTGAGGAGCATATTGAGCTTGAGGTTGACCTTGGAGCATGTACTGTCCTGAAGGTTGATATCCTTGAGGTATGTACTGTCCTTGGGGTTGTCCCCCAAAATAATATGATTCCACAGTTTGTCCTGGAAAAAAGCTACCTTGAGGTTGCCCCCCAGGCAGTAACTAACTTCCTGAAGGTTTCCCCCCAGGTGGTAACTGACTACCTTGAGGTTGCCCCCCAGGCGGCAACTGACTTCCCTGAGGTTGGCCCCCAGGCGGTAACTGACTACCTTGAGGTTGAGGATTCGAAATATTACCAGACATCATAAAGATTTGTTCTGCGTTCAACGTTTCAGTTTTAGAACCATTATTACCAGATGACAACACTTGTTCGACGGGTTGAGGAGATGCTCCCGAGAAAGTACCAGACAGAGCCTGATATCCCGTAGGAACAGAAGGACCACCGTCTAAAAATTCTTCCGGTGTCTGGGAAAACATAGATGACTCTCCAGCCATAATAGATGACGGATAGTAACCTCTAGGTGTTGGATGAAATGGAACTCGAGGTGGATAAAAAGCAAGACCCATATTCTCTAAAAAATTTGTTAAAGTTAGATACCAAGCACTAGTTCAAATAGGGTTGTAGAAAATAGATTCACGTTTCCTAAGATTTAAAGATTGAGGGGAGTCGGGAAGAGATATATCTTCGTCTGGATTAGTAAGTTCTTCAATAGAAATCAGACCAGCCGAAAGATCTTCAGTGATAATATTTCTTACCCTAGGTGAATCAAGATCGCTAGAAGTTGGTGAAATAAATCCCAAGGATGTTTCCAAAACATAAGGTTCAGTTTCAATTTCAAAGATCTTAGGTTCGTCAGCTAATTCACTGGAAGGAGAAATACTACCAGTAACTTCAGAAACTGAAATCGGTTCTTGAATGTGTTCTGTTGTGGGTATTTGATGATTAGGATGAACAACTATAGATGAACTGCCAATTTTTGTTGATCTAATTCTACCACTACTGGATGATACTAGAGCACGAAGCCCTTCAAGCTGACTTGGTGTATATTCAGGGGGTTTCCCTTGTAGTCTTCGGGACTGTCTTGGCAATTTCTCCACGATTAAATATTAACTAATCACACGCAAACAAAGAAAAATTTCGATGAAAACACCTAAAGTCTCTAAGGAAACAAACAATTGAATCACACGCTTAAAAATCTAAGAGTTCAAACCACACACAAACAGTAACATCCCGTACTAAAAACACTAGTTGGTGATGAAATCCAACTTAGTAGAAATTTAACACAGAAAGGGCAGTTGGAATAGTTACCCCGACAACCTGCTTAATGAAACAGACTGGCATAAGTTTCCTCACATAACCATCTCGTGTGAAGAGAACCCCCCAGAGAGTCCAAGTGAGTCTAGTCGACGTCTTCTCCAGGTACAGTGAGATCTTTCCTTCACCGTCACCTTAGGAAATAATCTTAAGATAATGGACACTAACGCTACCAACAGTAACAAATATAACTGGGGGAACAGTCTATGATCCGATTTCACGTGCAAGGGCAGAGTAACAAAGCTCAATCCCCTTGAAGGTTCCTCGACATGGTCAATCCGAGTTTTACCAACAAGTGACCCCAGGCTCCTCGACAATGGTTAATCTGAGGTTTACCGTTTGTAATACGCGCAAAATCTTCTATCTTCCCCAATGAAACAGAATTGATTGTCTCAAAGGTTCAGACATGATCTCGTGATTAACTTCTTTAAGAGAAGCTTCCCAGATTATAAAAATTACAATTGGATTTATTTCCTACCGCAAGATTTGTCTACTTGTTTGTTTTTACTATCTTGGAGAGTTAATTACTCCCTACTCCAAGATACTAGCCTAAGCTATGTTGGTGATAAAAGCCCTAGAAAATAAAAGATTACTAGATGAATTTTAATTTAAGCGTTACTTTTAAGAGCTGTTCCTTAAGTCAAAAGGGTGTGGAAATGAAACTTTGATGGTGTGAAGACTCGACTCCAAAAAACACTAAAAATGCATCTAAAAAATGATAATCAAATCGTTTTCTTTCAGTGAAATTCTATCTAAGAAAGAGTTGGAGAATGCAATTCTTTCAATAAACAATTCCTTATTAAATGTACAGAATACTTGAAAGAAAATATTTTTTTCTTTTCCAATAATAACTCAAAATGAACAAAATTTCAAAGCTCACAACAAAAATCCTTTCACTTTCCAAAAACTTGAAGCTACAAAACAATTTTCTTTCAAAATAAATCTACAAACTTCAAAAACACTCAAAACTAATTTCGAGACCTATAAAATCAAAACTACAAAACTAATTTCGAGATCTACAAAATTTTAATAATCTAACTGAATAAAAGCTTAAAGAATTTTTTTTGAAGATTTTTTTTACTTAGTTGTTCAGCAAACTAAGGATCTATTCGTTCAGAATAACAAACTGATCAAAAACACCCAAATATGTTTTTTTATAAAAAATGAAATTCAAAAACTTTAACAAAATCCTTTTTTCGAAGCTTTGTAAAGAAACAAATAGCTTTATTTCTCAATAAAGGATGATTCCACAATCAGGTCAGATCCAACAAAAAGACAAGAAAGACCAACGTAATCTGAGGTATTTCAAAATGTCAAATGCTTCAAATCACTGCAAAGACCAAGTGAAAAGCAATCCAAAACGCAAAACTTCTAGAAAATCATCAAAACACAAATACTGCTGAGATTTATTAACAGAAAGCTTTTGACAGAAACATTCATCAGTCTGGGAAGAAAACAAAAACCGAAAATCCAAAGAAAGATAAACTAAAGACAAAAATCTGGAATTTTTTAAAATTTCAACAGGGTCCGCAGGCTCCAAGAGAACACAGGTGCGGTCCCGCACTGTTTACACAAAAAAAGTGCGAAACTGCCCGCACTGTGAAAACAAGGCAAAGTGCGGTCCCAGGAAAAACTAAAGAAAAACTCAAAAGATTTCAAAATTTTCAAAAACAGAGAAAGGCTACGCTACCCAGGCAAATGTCTATCAATAAAAAACCAGGAAAACGTTTCCACAAATCAAAATAAAAGAGAACCAAAAAGAACAAGTTCATTCCCAGTGGAGTCGCCAATTTGTTTTATGGATTAATCCGTCTTGCAGACAAGACCGATCTCCCTAGTGTCAAAAGACAATCTAGCAACAAACGAACAACTAAGTTTGTCTTTCTCTAGATATATTTGCTTTACAAATAAATATTATAAAGGTGTAGATCCTACCTTAGATCCAAATGCTTATTTGTGGTTGTTGTGCTCTTGTCGCAATAAGAGTTCCTTCATCAACCTGCAATCACAAACAATAAAACGTTCAATAGCACCTGTATAACAAATAATCATAAAACATATCCATCACAGTGATCAAAGAATCTATGAAACAGGTAATCAAAAGAAAACTTATTGAGAAAAACAAATCTTGATTGTATTAATCTTAATATAAGAAAACCTTACAACCATGAGCCTTGATGTTGCACAGGCCTTCCCGGGGTCCGAAGCAGGAGTCTCCTCTACTTTGACAAGTTCTGCACTCCTCCAACCAAGATGAAAAGGAATGTAATCTCTCCTCTCAAAGGTCTTAGTTAACTGAGTATAAATCTCAACAGCACTTAACTTCAAAATATTCTAAAAGCTTGAACTCCCTTTGAGGCTACCCAATTCCTCCTTTTATAGTAGAAAAGAGGAGTTTTTATGTTCCAAGTATGAAGGGATAGGTCCTCCTTCAAAGGAATAAGCTCCTCATATCAAGGGGTTAGCTCCATAAGGTAAGGGATTCATGCACCTCACAAGAGCAGTTTTGCCACTGCAAGTTCCATTCTAGAAGCTTCCAGAATTTACTTTAATTGATCTTTTAGGAATTTTACTTGCGCCTTTTTGATCTTACAAGGGCTCGCACCTTTAACAAAGAGAAAGTGCGTTCAGGTATGCAGGAGAGCTGAACATTGGGTGCGGGACCGCAAGCAAGATAGCCAGAAAGTGCAATACCAAAGTTTAAGAGACTTTTAGGAATTCTTTCAAATTTTCAAGGCTTGGACATGAGGAACTTGATATGTTAGACTTGCAGATGGAAAAGTATGAGTAGTAATTAGCTCATACACATAGCAGAATGTCAGGATGACAATTTTTAATGTAACCCATATGTACATGTTCCAAAGGAGAAAGGGACCAAGTTGGATAATAAATCTGAAAGGTGCATCTTTATTGGGTATAAGGATGGTTTAAAAGGTTACAAGCTTTGGAACCCAGAAACAAGGAAGGTTGTGTACAACCGAGATGTGGTGTTTATAGAGGTGAAAGATGTTGTTAATAATGAAGACCTACCAAAGGAACCTGAGAAGATAGAGTTTGAGCTAAAGGAGATGAATCAGACTCTACAACAGAACAAGATTCGGAAGAGGAAGAGCCACAAACTCTAGCTATGAGAAGATCAGTTCACAAAAGAAGGAAGCCTCAAAGGTATATTCCATCTACTTTTTTTTCAATTTTTTCTTTAACTATGACTGATGATGATCCCGAAACTATTAGGGAGGCAGTGGATTCAAAGGATGGAAAAATTTGGAAGGAGGCCATGGTTGATGAAATGGCATCCTTGCACAAAAATGAGGCATGGGATCTTGTGGAGTTTCTAGATGGAAGGAAGCCCATACAGAGAAAATGGTTGTTTAAGAAGAATATGAATGTAAAAGGCAAGGTGGAGAAATACAAAGCTCAATTGGTAGAAAAAGGTTATTCCCAGGTACTGGGAATTGATTTTGGTGATATTTTTTCTCTTGTTGCCAAGGTTACTTGTAGTAGATTACTTTTATCTATTGTTTTTGCATTTTATTTTGAGGTAGAACAAATGGATGTGAATACAACATTTCTTCACGGGGATATGGAAGAGGATATCTACATGAAGCAACCTGAAGGATATGTGGTGAAGGCAAAGAAATAACTGG
Organism: Pinus albicaulis; assembly: GCA_034641835.2. Lineage (NCBI taxonomy): Eukaryota > Viridiplantae > Streptophyta > Pinopsida > Pinales > Pinaceae > Pinus > Pinus albicaulis. The sequence continues at coordinate 389,462,267 of CM076573.1, forward strand.
CATGCAGGTTAAAAAAGTCTCTGTATGGATTAAAAAAGTCACCAAGGATGTGGTATCAGAAATTTGATACCTATATACAGGGACTTGGCTTCACCAGAATCAAAGAGGATCATTATGTTTATTTTAAATTAATTGGTGTCCGCGTTATTTATTTGGTCTTGTATGTGGTTGATATCTTGCTGATTGGAAATGACAAAGAAATTATCCAATATTTGAAGACCCAATTTCTCTCCAAATTCGACATGAAGGATCTTGGTGCTGCAAACTATATTTTGGTCATGGAAATTAAGAGAGATTGGGAAACGAGGAAGCTCTAGTTAAACTAGAGGAAGTATGTTGAGAGAATATTGCAAAGGTTCAATATGCAAGATAGTAAACCGGTGAAGGTTCCTATTCTTGTAGGTGTAAAGCTATCTGTTGAACAGTGTCCCAAGACACAAGAAGAAGAGGAGGATATGTCCTGTGTTCCATATGCAAGTGCAGTGGGTAGCCTGATGTATGAAATGGTCTGTACTAGAGTAGACATTGCACATGAAATGGGAGTATTGAGCAGGTTTATGTCAAAACCAGAGAAGGAGCATTGGACAACAATGAAGCAGGTTATGAGATATTTGTGTGGCACTAGTGATTATGGTTTGCGCTACTAGGAAAGACCAGGATTGGACAAAGTTTTGGACATTTGTGGTCTTGTTGATGCAGACCGGGCTCGAGATTTGGACCAAAGAAGATCTACAAGTGGGTATGTGTTTAGAATTAGTGGAATTTTAAGGTTTAAAATGGGCCTCCTTAGAAAAATGTACAACCAAAATAAACTTTATAAGAACCAATAGGATTCAAGATCATTATGTCAGCCATGGGGGATGATTCACCTTTTTTTAAGTAAAAGGGTACAAATATTAAAAAATAATAAAATAATAAAACTACTTTTTCTACTCGTATTTTCAACTTATCTCCCAAATTTTTTACACAAATTTCAAGCGAGAGTGCTCATTGGATGCAAAATTTAATTCCTCATCTAGGGAGTACCCATATCGCATACTTTTGATTGACCCTGCTACACAAAACATGATAAATACATGGAAAAATGTGATTGCACTCACATTTTTCATGTATTTCTCATTTTTCATGTAGCAGGATTCATTGAAAGTATGCAACATGGGTACTCCTTGGATGGGGAATTAAATTTTTCATCCAATGAGTACTCACGCTAGAAATTTGAATAAAAACTTTAAGAGATAAATTGAAAATACGAGTTGAAAAAGTAGTTTTTTCTTTCTCCCTCAAAAATTTGATGATGTAATCAAATCTTATTTTATTGTCTCCACTATTATTTTATAATTTCCTTAGGAGGCCCATTTTAGACCTCAAAATTACCCTAATTTCCTATTTGGAGGTGCAGTCAGTTGGATGAGTAAAATATGGTCAGTAGTGGCTCTTTCAACTACAAAGGAAAAATACATGGCAGCCGCTCATGCAAGCAAGGAAGCAGTTTGGTTGCAGAGTTTGTGTTCAAGTATGGGGTTGGTGCAGCGAGCTATAAGAATAGACTATGATAGGAAAAGTGCAATTTTCTTAGCTAAGAACCCTGCTTATCATTCAAATACAAATCACATTGATGTTCAATATCACTTTGTGATATATATGGTTGAGGATAAAAGGGTGTTGTTGGTAAAGGTCGACACTTTAAAGAATGTTGCAGAAGAATTGATGAAGTCTGTGAGCACTCAGAAGTTCTCTTTGTGTAGAGAAAAAATAGGTGTTGCAGATTTGGACTAATGACTAAGCTCTCTTGTGGCCCCCTGCAAAAAGGAAACAACAAGTGGGATAATATTGGGTATGTTTTCTATTCTTTCCATGATCAGTCGTATGTACCCTTGTATGTTGTGCTGGGTGTGGCAGGGAGGTCACAGGGGGGGGCAGTAGCCCCCTCTATTTGGGGTCCAGTGCAGCACCCTAGGAAAAGAAAAATTGGACCCTATTTTTTGGTAGGCAAACCCGCCCATGGTTTTGTGCATGGGTTTGCACATGGTTTTTAGGCATGATGGTTTTCGGCCCCTAGTATTTTGTAGATCTGGTCAAGGGAATTATGATTATGTTTTAATCTAGGGTTAATCAATTGGGGTTTATGAATGCTTTGGCATGTATATGTGTGTGTGTGTGTGTGTGTTGTAACACTAAAAGGAACATAATGAAAAATCAAGCTGGTAGTCCCGATTTGGGATCCAGGGGAAAATCTCTGTGTATATCTGTTTTATGTTTTATGTTCTCTTTATTGTTTATTTTATATTTTTAAGATTCATTTGCAGATAATTTCTGTACAGGGTTAAAACCTACATAATTTATTTCAGCAGGGGAGATATTCTTCCTAACAAAGTAAATAGCATAAGGATAGTGATCTTCCCTTTGTCCCAAAACTGCTCCAAGTACAGTATCTGAAGCATCCATGCAAATATGAAAGGGTAAGGTCCAATTTGGTCCCCTTAATACTGTAGCAGTGGACAACCTGTCTTTCAACACCTGGAAAGCCTATTGACATGCATCATTCCAAACAAAATCAACATCTTTAATTAATAATTTAAACAGAGGTGCTGTAATTCTTGTAAAATTTTCAATAAACTGATGATAGTAACCTGCATGTCCCAAAAATATTCTTACCTCTTTTTGTGTACTAGGAATGGGAATGTGCAATATTACCTCAATCTTAGCTGTGTCGACTTTTATTCCTTTCAATGAGACATGGTGTCCCAAGACAATACCTTGAGTCTGCATCATTTTACATTTAGCACTATTAAGGGCTACATGAGCTTCCTGAAATCAAATTAATACCTTTTCTAGATTTTCCAAGGCTTGAGGAAAATCATCTCCATATACAGTGAAGTCGTCCATATAGACTTCGAGACAATCATGTGTGAGGTTGGCAAATATGGCAAGAAAAACTAGCTGAAATGTGGTTGGGGCATTGCAAATGCCAAAGGGAAGGACTCGATAGGCATATGTGCCCCAAGGGAAAGTGAAAGTAGTCTTCTCTTGGTCTTCCACAGCTATTTGTATCTGATTATAACTATTGTATCCTTCTAGAAAAGAGAAACACTTATTACTAGAAATTGTCTCGAGTACCTGAACAATAAATGGTAGCGGAAAGTAATCTCACAAGGTAGCTTTGTTAAACTCCCTGTAATCAACACATATGCTCCATTTTCCGTTATTTTTTGGAACCACCACTAATGGTGACACCCATCTACTGTATTAAATCGGATAGATAAAGCCCACAAATAAAAACTTTTGTAATTCATCTTTGATGATCTCTCTCAAAGCAAGGTTTGTCCGTCTTTGTGGCTACCGATGGGTATAATATCCTCGTTGGTGTAGATATGATGGATGCAAGTGCCTGGATGTATTCCATTCATATCCAAAAAATCCCAGGCGAAAGCCCCAGATTGTTCTTGAATCATGCTCAACAATTGTTGCTTTTGCTCTACAATCAATTCTGTTTCGGTGTGAAAAATATTTCCTTCAGCTATATCAACTGATTCAGTAGTGAGTTCATTACATTCTTCCAAAGATGCAAATGAGGAAAATATAGATGAATGGAAAGTTTCCTGAAACTAATTACCAAAAACTTGTTGATAATCATTAAAGGAAATGGGATAATCAATGCAAGAACTATCGAATAAAAATTGTTGCAAGATGCGATCTTTAGATTGTTCCTAGAGACCTCTAGATTTGTCTAATAATAGTAAAGGAAACATGCAATCTTCATCTCCATAAGGACTCCCTAGCCATAAGGGTACTTCAGCAGCAGTTTGAACAGAGGGGAGATTGAAAAGGCTTGATTATTTAACCCATTAGAGATGACCATTTCTCCTATTCTACACCCTATTACAACGTCAGCGGTGGCAACCACAGGCGTCCTAGGACCACAGGGTCAGATTTTTCCTAGAGACCTCTAGATTTTTCTAATGATAGTAAAGGAAACATGCAATCTTCATCTCCATAAGGACTCCCTAGCCATAAGGGTACTTCAGCAGCAGTTTGAGTAGGGGGGAAGATTGAAAAGGTTTGATTATTTAGCCCATTAGAGATGACCATTTCTCCAATTCTACACCCAATTACAACGTCAGCGGTGGCAACCACGGGCATCCTAGGATCACAAGGTGTCTAGGTCTAGCGGTTTTAGGAGAAATGACAATGAAATCTATGGGATACTGCTAGGATGCAATGGTGACCACAATACCTTCTAAAGTTCCCAGGGGTTCAACAATAGACTTGTCTGCCAGTTCCAGAATGATAGGTGTAGGTTTGATCCCTTGTAGTTGTAAGGATGTCACAATTTAATATGTCATAGCGTTAATGGTCGCTCCTAAGTCTACAAGGGTATTCGGCAGATGCACTCCATTGATTTCGATGGTTACAATGGGATTCCCTGGGTCTTAATATTTTATAGGCAAGTCTGAGACCATTGTGGACATTCCACTTATGACTTTTACGTTTTGGTTTTTATGACCTTTCCTATCCAGTTTCTTAATGCAAACATATTTAATGATTTTAGTATAAATAGGAATGTCTCTAATGCCTTGTAGTAGCAGAAGTTTGATACATACATTCCTTAATTTAGTTTCTAAATCATATTCAATTAGGATTCCCTCTTTCTTAACAAGAAATCGATCCGGGAAAGGAGGTTTTTTTAGTACTTCTTTTTGTTTTTGTTTTTTCATTTTGGTGACTGTTAGTTTTCTATAAAGGAGCCTCTTCTTCAATGACAATAGTTGATTTCCATGTATTAATTTCTCTTCCAAATTGTAATTGAATTTCATTCATTGGGATAGCAGTAATCATGTAAGTGGGAAAAGGTTGTACTTCTATATTTTTCACAGGATGAGGTTGTCTATTATGATTGGGGTTAGCTATGGGTTGTGCATGTAACAAAGTAGGATGAGGCAGGATTAATTTTGGTTGGGTTTGTGAATATGGTGGGTTTGTCAGAGCGGGTAGGAGCTGATGTAAGGGAGGAGGTGGCAGCGAGGGTTGTTGATAAAAATTTGGTTTATACCCTTGCTGATAAGGCTGGATGGTCAGGTTATAAGAGGTATTAGGCATGTTTGCGTATGGGGGATAGAATTGACTTTAATGTTGAAACATGTTTACATAAGGGTTTGCCCACAAATTCTAGTTCTAAGGAGTGTTTTGAGTTTGAAGATTGGCCCAAGGGGGCTAAGATGGTTGGAAATTCCAAGGTTGATTATGACCATATCCTTGGGGACTAGGATCAGAGAACATGTTTTGATTTGGGCTTCTCGAAAAGGGTTTATTGTTTGTTTGTGAAGAGTGATTTGCTTTGGTACTCCCCTTATTGATAGCTTGTAAACTGGGAAGAGATGGACACTTCTCAGTTGCATGTTCTAAAGCACAAATCCCAAAAACCCCAATTACATTGATGGGACACTCCCTTTTTATATTTTTTTTTATGCATTTTGGAAAAAATATTGCCATGGAAGCCCTTTCATCTTCTTATTTCTTTTTTAGTTTCATTGTGTCAATTTGGTCACCGATGGTGTTTAAAATGTTAGTTTTAAAGTTTTCCAATAGGTTTCCTAATTCAACTCTAGTGACAGTAGTGGCTGCATGTTTTTGATTTCTTGACACAACATCTCGGAGACTGTCATGGAGTTTCTTTCCTAATTTAGCATGACTTCTTGAATAAGTACGACATAGCTCGGCTACTTCAGCAAAAGATTTTTTATAAAAGTCCCCACCAATCAAAAGGTTTAAGGTCTCAATGCATTCATCCCTCAACCCCTTTAAAAAGACAGTTTTAATAGTTTTCTCATCTATATGTGCCTCTCGAGACTTCTGAAAATGATATAGGAAATTTTCAAGATATTCTTCTAAGCTTTCATGATCCAGTTGTTGCATTCTGAGAATATCGTTCATATCCCTGCTTTTTCAGAAGTCTTAGTATTTTCTAAGAAAGACAGACTTCATATCATCCCAAGAGTAAATGGTGTTTTCCCCTAGGCTCATGAACCATCTAAGGGCTGCATATTTTAGGGTGGCTGGGAAAATCTTAAGTTTATGTGCATCATAATAATAATTATAGCTCCTACATAAAATATTGAACTAAAAAAGAAAGGAATCAAGGTCTTCAGAGGACTTACCATAAAAGATTAGAAGAGAGGTCATTGATATTCTTTTCATGGTGATGTTCCTGGTTACATCAAGGATGAGAAAGCTGAAGGTGATTTCTTTGTCTTCTTATTCTGGTCCTCCCCTTGGTCCATCATTGTTTCTAGGTCCATCCTCATTTGCTCCGAACAAAGGCATTCTGGGGCCTTCTCCCTCTCCATGGTTTTCTTCATGATTCCGTTCATTTTTTCTGTTTTTCCCTCCGTTTTTTTCCATGTTCGTTGCAGATGCGTTGCTACTAATATGACTGGAGAAGGATTCAATGGACATTTACTTTACTCCTTCCTGGATTGGGAGTTCTCCTCATAAAATCTCCTTGTCATTGGTGCTCCCATTTTCCTGCTTAGTTCCTGTGTAACGATCAGCGAGATTAGTTAATGGGATTTTTTTTGAACCAAAAGTTTCAGGAAAATGTGAACTACAAATAAATATACCTTTACTATCCCTAGGTCTAGTTCTACTTCTACGCATAAGTGGAAGAGAAATAAAATTCAAAGGTAAGCAACAACGATCATACTTTGGAGCAACCCCACAATAGTGGATGTGTGGCTCTTCACTCATGTCTTACTGTACACTCTTTGCCCTCGGACAGTCCTGAAATACCTTTGAAGACTGTAATAATTTTTACCTGAATCAAAATATAACTTTCCCGACAACGACGCAAAAAATTTGGGATTTTTAATAGAGGGATTAAAGCTATTAATATTAATTGTGAACTAGAACTCATAAACACGATTTGTACTGCGCTTTTGATCCATATTGTATCAGAGTGTATAGGTTTCCTCAATAATGATCTCTTAGTATGAAATGGCGGACAATTTATGTCATCTAAGGTCTATTTAAATTACAAACAAAGAGTGTTAAGAGAAATTAATCTACCTAACCTTTATCAAGCCACACTGTTCTTTAATCTCTCTACAATCCAATCTTCTATTTTAAATCAATAAACAATCTTTCTAATTAAAGATGTAGAATCAATAATCAAATTCATTTGACTTTAAATTCCTATTTTAATCAATCCATTATGTACTCAAGAATAAATTTCACTTAAACTATATCTAAAATTCACTAGAAGGTACAAAACAAATGAAATTACTTTCACACCGCAACTGAATCAATCCCAGAATCCTATATTGTACTTGAAATAAAAAAAATTCTATGATATCTGAGAAGCCATAACCTATTAACCAATATCCTTATGTTAAAATTTAAAAAAAAATCTAAAATGAACACACATTCCTCTTAATCATGAACTCGAAATTCAACTAACTAGAACACTCTGTCTCGAGGAAAACACACACTAGTAAATTCAATATTTAAAAAAATAAGGGAAAATTCCTAACTGTTGTTGGTCTCAAAACCAATTCAATTCACACCTTGACTACTATCAATTCAAAACCCCTTAACAATATTAAAGGTATCCTAACCTATTTATAAAACTGGACACACTTTGAACCACACTTCTATGATAAAATCCTAATTCACTATATAATTGGAAAGTAAGTACAAGACTATGTAATTCTAATGCTGTAAATGAAAATTGAGTTCACACAGAGAGAAATATATTACTATTTTTTAGAGACTCCTTGTTAATTAAGAAAACTTCACTTGTAAATAACTCACTCTGACTTCGAAATCTCTTCAAAAATATCACACTGCAATTCAATTCACACTCACCTTTAAGGAATTGCATCCACACCATTAAAATTTCATTCCAACAATGAAACATACTACAAAACTCACACTACTTAGTGAAATTCAAACTCACACTTTTGATCAATATAACTCTAAAAATTTACTCTACATGAACAGTTGAACACCCAATGCAATTAATATTCAAACTCACACTGAAAATGAAACTAGAAATGTTGGTGATAAAACTATATTACTTAATAATAAAGCTTGTCCTATAGAATAGTAACTCAAACCTAAGTAATTCAATTCCAAATGTAAACACTGCTATTCTGAAAATGCAACTATACCACTTTAATTTTGTTTCAAATTCACACCCAGTATTCTAAGGTTGGCTTCTAAACACACCTACGATACTCAAATGATTTGGATTCAAACACACTTACACTACTTGTTGATTTAACTTCAGAAACACATTCACTATTCAACAACCTCAAAAGACTCAAACGCAGTTTCTAACACTAAAGTAACTTCCACATCTGAATGTTATTCAAGGGATTCAAACACTATGTATAGATCTATGTATGAAGCTTGGAATTTACAGTCACACACGCACACGACTCAACATACAACTCTTTGAATTCACACTTTACATGATAGTGAAACTCAATGTTAGAAATCTGAAACACACACAGGGAACTCGCATTATTAAACCATTTCTTCAACATATGCACATAATCATTCACTATAATTCTAACTACAAGCACTTCAGCATAACATTGTGTTTTAAGGAAACATATTAATTCTCTATAAGATGGGATCAACCACGCAATTTTAACAACTGTCACGAATTCTCAGAACGGAAAGCAATACGATACAAGTCTGATTGAAATCTTAATGAAACTAAACCACTATGTAATTATGAAATCACAAGCTTTGTAAATGAAAACAACACAAACTAATCTTAATCTACCTTCAGTGAAGCTAATTCCCAACCTGTGATGGTCCCTTTCCACACCTGTGAAGGTAAAAACTTAGAGAAAAAAAATAAGATCTTTAACTTACTCAAGCTATAAACGCATCGTAATGGTACTAATTCAAATTCAAATCAACACACACCCATTATATTACTGGAACAAGTCTTAAATTAAGATAAGGAAGGTTTGCAATAACACAAGGTTTTGTGTAGACACTGACAACTTCAATATTTTTCTCTCTATCTAACTCGCTTAACTCCTCTACTGGCCTTTATAGGAAATACAGTTATACATGAAACAACAAAATATTTCATTACATGGCAAATCATAGGATCTGGACTAATCTTATTCTTTCTCAAATCCAATCCTAAATACAAATTTATTTCATTCCTAACTTATCCCAAACTACATTCCATCCTTAAGCTACATTCATATGCCAATCTAGGGGTTGATCTAGAAGTTTCCTACATAGACATCATTGAGCTTAAGTATCATCGATCTCAATGCTGGAACAATGGCAGTTGTGTTGACTTCCTAGAAGCGTTGAAGGTCTAATAGGCTTCTCGGACTTTAAGTACTATTCGAGGACCTATGTTTTAAGTATAGAAATAAAAAGTAGAACTTGATGCCACAATACTCCTCCATATTTAGTTGTGTAGGCCTTGTCATCTTAAACTCCACATATGAACCCATAAAGATTAGTTGGAAAACTAGGAACATAACTTAACTACTTAATTTTAATCACAAAATAGTAAAAATCAATAAGGGAATTTTTAGGTCTAAAATGGGCCTCCTAAGAAAAATGTACAACCAAAATAAACTTTCTTAGAGGTCAATTTGGGCACCATTCCCAATGACCTAGTTAACTGGGCATCATCTCTAGGACCAATGATCAAGGGTTTATCATTCCCTATCATTTCAATTTCTACATGCCCTAAGACAAGAAACAAGACAAATCAAGCAAAACTTTCATCAAGCAAAGGTTTCCACGGTTTGAAGCTTATTATATAGCATATGAGAGCTCACCAACGCAGGCTCTAAGGGGCCTAAGTGCATTTCATATGCAGGTATCCCCATGCAAGGCTGCTCTGCAAAGCACTTCCTGACATTCACAGGTGCGTTGGTCACATTGGGAGTGAATTCTCATTGTTCCATAATATCCACTTGGCCAGTGCCTTATAGAAGAGTTCACATGTGTCAAGCTTCAAATCCAAGTGTCCATTTGACATCTACATGACTGGAAACATGTCTTGCCTATTTTTGGAAAGTTATTGATTGCAAAACAACCTGCAGTTCATTTATAAATTGAGCACAAATCTGAGTGCTTGAGAGGGAAGAATTTGAGTAGAGAAATGCTGGAGAGTTTTCAATTGAGAGCTAGATTTGTAAAGCTGCTGCTGGAGAGATTTATACTGTGATGAGGCTTGGAAACGTTGTTGGAAGGTCACTTAAAATCAGTCACTAGGTTGTAACCTCTCCTTCTATCATCAATATAGAGTACTGCTTATTTTTCCCTATATTCATCTGTATTGGATTTATTTTTCCATATTGCAAGATCTTGGTTGATGTATATGGTTTATGCTTTACTGATTTAGCTAACTAGCTTGAATAGATATCTATATTATTGCATCTTCTATTGTTTCAGTGTTCTTTCTTGCAGGAAGCATTCAACTCACAAACCGCTTGAATTTGAAGCTGCAACAGAAGAGACAAAAGGAGCCATTTGGAAGTGACTGAACAAGTAATCCTCCAATTCTCTCTGTGTATATGTTTTGAGTTAGGAGAGTCCTAATAGTTGTATAGTATTTTACCTGTTGTTCCAGACTAACACCTATCTAGGGAAGCTTGATTTATCCATAATTCACAATTCTGGCCCAACAAATTGGCGGCTCCGCTGGGGAGAATTTCTCTTAGTTTTAGGTTTTTTAGCCTCTAATTTTCTTTGTTTATCCACCCAGTTGCTATTACACATAAATATTAATATTTTTCAGAGCCTAATTTGCAAATAAAGTGAGTTAAACAGTAGTGTTTTTCATTGTTTACTACGCCCAATGCACCCTTAGACTAGACATAGTGCTTTGCAGAGCATTGTCTTCCTTCCTAGCCTGCATTGCAGAGAAATGTCTCCCCTTGGAGACTGCGTTGACTCCTGAAAGTACCCAAATTCCCTTGAATTTAACTTTTCAACTTGCTTCAGTTTTGTTTGCTGTTGTGTTCTGAAAAGTTTGATGCTCAATTGACCGGTGACTCTATATACTTCTTCCTCCTTTAACTGAAAATTTGTTCAATGTTGGTTTAAAAAAGTTTTTCTTTATCATTGACAAGTTGATTTCAAAGTATTTTTTATCGTCGCATTAAGAATCATTTGCTTTCGAAATAGGAAATTGTCATAAAATCTTCATTTCCTTGATAGGAGAAATTGTTGTTGAAATCCTCGTTTTTCCTTCAAAAGAGAAATTGTTGTTTGTATTCTTCGTTTCTCGAAAGTAAAAGGCATTTGAATTATTGATCTAGTAGGTTTTTCTATGCATTCATAACATTAAGAAAACTGAAAAGAAAAACTTGCATTTGCATGTAGGATTGTGTGTTTTTTGCAAAAGGAACATTAGGAAATCTACATTTAGTTTGTGATTCATTGATTTGTTTGCTCACAAATTATTTTCTCTCTTCCCTTAGTAGCTACGTTCTTCATTGAAAAAGCTGAAACTGAAAATTTGTTTATCATTCTTAGCTTGCATTTTAGGAATTTCATACACATCATTGTAGTGAACCTTTGAAAGGAAAATTGTTAAGCAAGATCAACATAAAATAAATCTCAATTTACTTAACAATGCATTGGAACCATAACGATAACATTTAGAAGGTCTAGGCTAGAGACGTGTTCCAACATTGTAAAACATAGCAGCTGTCGTTAACTTGTATGCGATACATTCCAAGTGTGATACCTCACTCCACATACGTAAGTATATCGTAGCTCGTCTACGTACTTTCGGGTATATCGGGCGGTGTTATAGTATGATAAGTATAAAGGGGTGGTCTCACTATGTGGTTTCACATCAAACAACGCTAATATGGACTTGGGCCTCCACATACCTTTGGGTATATTTGGGAGGACAAATTTAGGTCCTATCCATCCATAGTGAACTGAGTCGGCCGCCTTGAAATTGTGATACACCGAACACATCATTCGGGGAGATTACCTTCCCGTAATTCTTGGTTCGCCAGGAGGTATTCTGCAGTTCACATTTTCTTGGTAAACCCTTTTTCCTAGCATTACCCTCTTTTTGTTTATTTGTTTTTTGGATAAAATAAATCAGAAATCATGGAAGAAAAAAATCCTATTCCCCATCGTTCGCGTAGATTATCTTTAAAACCACCTTTACCATGGAAGTTATTTATGGTAGGCGAAGGCGATCACGATCTGCCGAATCAAGTACAATTCTTACCTCTAGTGAAAAATCACCTTTTAAACTAGAGTTGGCACAAGTTGTTTCTACAAATCTTGGTTTGTCTACTGTTGTCGAGATAGAGTCCTCACAGCTACCCCTGGTCATGATCCATCCAATCTGTGAAGACCATACCTCTTGAACCCAACGTTGTTCAAATGGAATTTGATATGAATCCCATTGTACTTTAGGGGGAAAATGTTATTGGTCAAACTGGACATCATCCCCAGGACCAATGAAATAGGTTCTATCATCCCCTTATATTTTTGCTGCTATATTCCCTATGTGGAGAAAATTTTGATCCCGAAGTTGAACAACTGAAAGTTGTTTCTGTATTGGTCACTCCACAATCTATTGTAGCCATTGAGTCTCCCATATCGTGCAGTCAACCACCTGAAATATACTTTGGGCCTGACTGCGAAGTTCTTCCACCTAGTTTGATTTCGATTGAAGAAATATCACAAGATGAGACACCTTTAACTCCAACTCATTTTCAGTAGGAGTTTTACCTGTACGATTCTTTTCCTCAATCACCTTCCTCTGATTTTGTTGATCCTGTTTCAATTTCAATTCCCATAGATTCTATAGGGTATACACTGGGTCATTTTACCATGGCTGAGATAACATCCCAGATTGAACCATCTATTTCAGCCGCAACAACATCTATTGTTGCTTCATCTTTGATGTTTTGTCCATTTCCTTCACCCATGTCATCATCTGGAATCCTATCTGTTTCCTCCCTTATAAGTACTGAACAAATTGATCCTTTATTCACATATTCAGAACAATATCAAGCTGGTCCCATCAGTGATTCTCCTTGGTGGCCGGAAATTTCACAGAAATTACCCTTTGAAATTCCAAAATTCAATGAAAACCCTGGAGAAGACCTGTCAACGCATGTTATAACTTATCATTTATGGTGCTCATCAAACTCCTTAAATGATGACTCTGTTAGACTACGTCTTTTCTAGAGCACACTCACTACTCCAACTGTACAATGAGGATGGTTCTTTTACGGTGTCAACCTCGTTAAAGAAATGAAACAGAGTATTGAGGAAGGTTCTTTTTTCCTGTGTCAACCTCGTTAAAAATTGAAACAGGTTATGAGGAAAATTCTTTTTTCTTATGTCAACATCGTCTTAAAAATGAAACAAGCACCTATGAGAATAGTTATTTTTTCTTGTGTCAACCTCGTTAAAAAATGAAACATGTGATGAGGATAGTTCTTTTACTGTGTCAACCTCATTAAAAAATGAAACCGGTCAAGAGCATAGTTCTTCTCCTGTGTCAAGCTCGTTAAAAAATGAAACAAATCCTCCCCTATAATAAACCTTCATTCCATCCAACTATTAGTAACCAGTAATCTACTTAGATGAATGAAATGAAGCTTGGGGGGCACCTACTCTTGCAGGGGGCATTCGACATGTGCTCTTGTAGGAGGCATTCAAAACATTCTTATCAATTGCATGCAATTGACTGCTGAATTTCGTGGGCAAAATCAGGTTCAGAGCTCCAAAATGAAAATGGTAACTATGGAATGGTAAAAATGAATAGTAAAACTCTTTTTATTTAGTCATTTAATTTTTTTCAAATTACATTTATTTCTATGACTATAGTTTTTTTATGTTTTTATCATGAAACAAGTATTTTTAATCCATTTGATGTTGCTCTGAAACAAGTCTTACAACTGACAAAAAGATTAGTCGTGCAGATTTATTTCAAGAATGATTTCACCACAAAGCATAATTTTTCTCCTTATTTTTCGAGCTTTTTTAAAAACGAAAAATGATTTGAAGCACACTTTTATCTCTTTTTTGAGCTTCGATAATAGCGAAAAAGGAACCCCTAGAGTCTTCTTTCAGCTCTTTTCAAACTCTGATAATATGAAAATATTTCCGAGCACTTGTATTTTCGAGCTCGTTAAAGTAAATGAATCAATATCTATTATAAGTTTAACCCTTTTCCAGACTGAGATAGAATATTTACGAAAAAGGAATACCTTGGTTAAACATGACCAAAGAGGTTCTCTCAGATATTATTTTACACTTTTTCGGATCTAAGTGACAAATTTACGAAAAAGTAATTTTGGAGTTCTCTTTCATCCGCTTTTTCAGACTATCTAAATATGAAAAAGGACTGAGATATCAATGTCATTAAGCTTGTTAAAACATAAAATAGGGATGGGCTTGTCGATCATGGCAATAATCGAGTTTCATTCATCGCTAGACTCGTTAAATTATTAAATAGCGATACTTTATTCGCCTGAAGGGTTGAATTATAGATCAAGCAAATGCTATCCTCCTCAAGCTTGTTAAAAAATAAAGAGGTACTGGTCGACAAATGACCGAGGAAAATTTGGGAAAAGTAAGCAAAGTTTCTTTTTGGAAGCAAGTCGCTCTTGAACATGACACTTCTTTCACTCCATGTTCGTGACTGTTTGGGTTGGGTAATCATCTTGATGGTTCATTCACACCTATGGTTCATCATACCTTCACTTCAATTTTGGGTCAATGCTGCCAACTCATCACAGTGTCGCCGATATGTTCAAGAGAAGTCATCCAATGATTAAAAACTCATCCTTCTGCAATACTCATAAAACTTCATTTTCATGACCTTCATCCCTGAAAATTGCTATATCAAGTCATACCCTTGTCTCCGAAATCAGTAACTCCAATTTTGCAATAAGGTGACTTCCTATCAATAACTAATCAATATCCAGGAAGTTCACTTAGAAACATCAGATTCCAATACCATGAGGCTTGTTACAACATCGACAAGATCCTCGCTTCCGGACCTTTGACCGAAATATTTTGTTTGGTGTTCGACATCAAATCATCTATTCACACCTTACGAAATTTACTGCAGTACCTTGAGGGCCATTGATATTAATGGTGGTTCTCTCACATTTTTTAATAGCTCACATCATTGGCTGGTAATCAAACGATGTCTTTCATGTTCGACTACAAATCATATATTTGCATGGATAGACTTGTACCCGAATGATTGAATGAACGAGATAAGAAGACCCCGGATCTAGTTTCAGCCATCCAGGCTACGATTTTAGGATTGTTATACACATAATCTATATGGTGACCTTACATACAGATTGTCATCCAAACATGGGCCTATATCTGTAGGCATGTCTGCATTTGGGAAACATTCCAATGAAGACGACTTTCTAAATTATGTGCTGAATATGGGAATGCCTACCCTCATCAATTACGATCAAAGAGGATATATCATGATTTAATGTATTGCAAGATTGATGCAGGTGACCACTCCAATTCGTTTCTAGACTCATCACAGTGTAAAGCATCTCAATCAAATGTTCTTATTATTTGGATCTCATGCTTTAGGGGGCAATTGTTATAGGTCAATTTGGGCACCATTCCCAATGACCTGGTTAACTAGGAATCATCTCCAAGACCAATGATCAAGGGTCTATCATTCCCTATCATTTCAGTTGCTACATGCCCTAAGACAAGAAACAAGACAAATCAAGCAAGACTTTCATCAAGCAAAGGTTTCCATGGTTTGCAGCTTATTATATAGCATATGAAAGCTCACCAACGTAGGCTCTAAGGGGCCTAAGTGCATTGCATATGCAGGTAGCCCCATGCAAGGGTACTCTGCAAAGCACTTCCCAAAACTCATAGGTGCGTTGGTCACATTGACAGCGAAATTCTCATTGTTCCGAAATCTCCACTTGGCTAGTGCCTTCTAGAAGAGTTCACATGTTTCAAGCTTCCGATCCAAGTGTCCATTTGACATCTACATGACTGGAAACATGCCTTGCCTATTTTTGGAAATTTATTTATTGCAAAACAACCTACAGTTCATCTATAAATTGAGCACAGATTTGAGTGCTTGAGAGGGAAAAATTTGAGTAGAGAAATGCTGGAGAATTTTGAATTGAGAGCTATATTTGTGAAGCTGCTGCTGGAGATATTTATACAGTGATGAGGCTTGGGAACGTTGTTGGAAGGTCACTTCAAATCAGTCACTAGGTTCTAACCTCTCCTTCTATCATCAATAAAGAGTAATGCTTATTTTTCCCTATATGCATCTATATTGGCTTTGATTTTCCATATTGCAAGATCTTGGTTGATGTATATGGTTTATGCTTTACTGATTTAGCAAACTAGCTTGAATAGATATCTATATTATTGCATCTTCTACGGTTTCATTGTTCTTTCTTGCAGGAAGCATTCAGCTCACAAACTGCTTGAATTTGAAGCTGCAACAGAAGTGACAGAAGGAGCCATTTGGAAGTGATTGAACAAGTAAGCCTTCAATCCTCTCTGTGTATCTGTTCTGATTTAGGAGAAATAGTCGTATAGTCTTTCACCTGTTTTTCTAGACTAACACCTATCTAGGGAAACGTGATTTATCCATAATTCACAATTCTAGCCCAACAAAATTTATAAGAACCAATAGGATTCAATATGATGATGTCAACCATAGGGGATGATTCACCATTTTTTAATTAAAAGGGTAAAAAGATTAAAAAATAATAAAATAATAAAACTACTTTTTCAACTCGTATTTTTAACTTATCTCCCATATTTTTTACTCAAATTTCGAGCTGGAGTACTCGTTGGATGAAAAATTTAATTCCTCATCCAAGGAGTACCTATGTTGCATACTTTTGATGGACCTTGCTATATGAAAAATGAGAAATACATGAAAAGACATGAACGCAATCACTTTTTTCATGTATTTATCATTTTTCGTGTAGCCAGATCCATCGAAAGTATGCAACATGGGTAATCCTTGGATGAGGAATTAAATTTTGCATCCAACGAGTACTCGTGCTCGAAATTTGAGTAAACACTTTGGTAGATAAGTTGAAAATACGAGTTGAAAAAGTAGTTTTTTCTTTTTTCCCTCTAAAATTTGATGATATAATCAAATATTATTTTATTATTTCCACTATTATTTTATAATTTCCTTAGGAGGCCCATTTTAGACCTCAAAATTCCCCTAATGGACATTATTGCAATTCTTTACCTCTAATCAAGGATTTTGCAGGGTTTAGGTAAAAATAGAGATGAAGGATAGGAAAAGGGAACCTAGCTTGATAAAATATTGCTAAAAAATGTGATAATGAGCTGAAAAAATTTGGACAAAAAGGGACACCAACAAGGGCTTATTGGATACCTACCCTCAATGGTCCTAACCTAAACTATTAGATATCCTGTGGCCCCTGTTATCACTTAGTAATTTTCTCAAGGCTAAAGAAAGAAATCACCGAGGTAACCACAAACCTACTTTGAGATTAGGATCTAGCCTTCCTAATGCTCAGAGAGGGCTCTATCTTAATGATTTCACTTTGTTGTGTTAATTGATTTAAAGCTAGTTATGTAAGATTTATTTGGTTTGATTTTGATTTGTTGGTGGAATTACTTATTTAGATGGATAGATGATTGTCTATTTTTCATTGGGATAGGGAGTCAATATATCAATAAAACAGAACAGAAACAAATGACAAAAGAAGTGTTACAGGGCAATGTAGCTGAAAAAATCAAATCTTTAAGGCTGAATGGTGAAGTGATTTTCAATTGGGATCAAGGAGCAGTTAAGGATCCCTTAAACCGGATAATGAAGGAAGGTGAAAAGAGGTCAATCAGGATGGGAGAGAAATTAAGGATTCTTAGATCTAGATATCAGAAGAAAACATTAAAATGAATAACAGTTCAAAACAGAGTGTACTTAAACAAGTTCTACAATAATAATCTTGTTATACCATTCAAATTTATGATGGAAAAATATTGAGAGGGGGGGGGGTGAATCAGTATTTAGAGCTGAACAATCTTTTCTTTTCTTTATCTTAAAACTATATGTTACAGTACTGTATTGATATCTTATTGTGTCTTTACTCAGATCATTGCATCAGATAAGAATTAAGCATGAACATAAATAACAGAACAAACCATCAAACATAAATAACACATATGTACACTAGGATTTAAGGTGGAAACCCAATTCGGGAGAAAACCACCGCTGCTGTAATCTCAGTCTTCAATATTTATTATAGAGAAAACTTCTTACAATTTTATGCTGGTGCCTCATACCAACACGCAGGCACCCACCTGCAAAAGGCTACATCCTTCTCTCGTTTACCAGCCTTTCCTGGAAGGGAGCTACAACCCCCTGTTTTCGTTTATCAGCTACCATTAGAAAAGAGCTACAACCCCCTCACTGAATTCTTCGAATCTCAGCACCACTTCGGACCATGTTTCATCAATTTTCACACTGGATCAAGCAGTTTCAACACACCCCTTTATTCAACAAACATATTTGCCCAAAACTTCATAACATAACAGTGAGATCATTGTAACCAAAAAATCAGAAATAACACAGACTTCAGAGAATATATGCATTCAACATCTCGTGTATCCTTCTGTGTATATTAATCTTCAGAAACCCCAACTTTCATATGCACTTACAATGTAGATGACCCACAAATATATACGTACTTCTCCTGTATTGATCCGTAATAATATATTTTGCAGAGCAAGACAGATCTATAAAAACTTACCCAGATTCATATGTGTTCTTCAGCAGACATGCGCCAGGTTTTCATCGTTTCTTCTGTTGAATAAGACTCATCACCTTTATATCAATATCTCGATGGGTGCATCATGGACTCTGAATCATTAACTAAGCACGTCGTATGTCCATGCAGATATTCCTTAGAGGAATTCCTTCTTCTTCAACCCTCTCACTTGTTCGCTATCGAATAATAGTCTTAATCCCTTTTATATAGTTTTTGCCTTTATTAAAACCATGGGTGAAAAACCATCCAACTACCAATGGTATTCATATTAAAATTCAAGCCAATTCAAATTAAAAATCCAATCTTCGTTCTTCCATGCACGAAATGTCCCAAAGGTATTCTTTTTCTCTGCCAAATAATACTATAGCCGAGGTTAAGTAATATTAACATGCCACTGAGGGTTTTACTTTCTTTTTATTGGAATTTTATTTATCAAATTCGTGGAATTTGATAAATAAATATTATTCATACCCTTTGAAAATTAAATAAATCGTGCTCTTATCAAAACTGGGACCCATTGCTAACAACCAACCCAATCGAAGGGCTCATGTTCCATCGCGCCACAACATCCAACCCAACGGATGTCGCTTGGGCAACTTGCACGTGTAATAACGCGCGATGGTGCACCGTACTGGTGTTATTCTTCGCGCATCTTCCAAGCACAGCCACTGTCCGATGGCATCTTCCCAGATCAACGACGCATAATAATATCGCTGGGCATCCTGGGTCGAACTATAACGCGCGATGGCGCACGGTGACAAGCGGTTTTCCATGGCTCCTCCTTACCACGTGTCAAGAGATATATGGAATTGCTCCCAAATCCTCAAATACTACTCACTCCACATAGGTGGTGCGATGAAAACCGTAAACCGCCTTCACTGTTCACTCGGTCATGGTTCCGTTCTCCATGCAAGGTTTCATCGCCTTTTCACTGTATTATTATAGTTAAGTTGTGCTTTATGGATTTTTCCTTTTATTACAGTTCCATTGCTAATATTAACGCTTTGTTCACAATTTCATTTGAGTCTTTATACATTCTTTACACTGGTTGCTGCCTTCCGATCTCGACACAGCACAATGTCATGCTGTCTTCAATTTTGCTATGATATATATAATATATCAACCTTCCATTACATGTTCGGAGTTCTATCTGTCACAGTTCTGCCATTCAAGTTCTTGATTCCGCAAGCTGATCACTATACCATGGTCCATCGCAAATATAATCTTTGCTACATTCATCATATCTCTGCAACCATTAATTCCTTCTGTGGATCACAGATTACCATTCACTTATTCCTTTCTATTTGATGGCCCTTTTTTTTTTTTTCTCCTACTCTATCTCTGGACACTTCTGCTTTAATTATGCATTCTACATTGTCTGCTACCTTAGTTCCTTATCTGCCTCTACTATTTCTCTGCTTCTCTATTTTCCTTGTTGTTGTGCAGATGCTCCTTCTTTGCTACTTCCTTTGCCATCAATGACAACATTTCCAACAATTTATAAAACATGCAAGTTTATGGAATACTTAAGAAATGAACATGAACAATTGAAATATACTTCACTAAAGTAGCCCAACACATGAATCTTGTAAAGAAATGTCTTTATTATTGTCATGTCTGTCAACTTGGAAAAGTTACAATAAACCCTCTGGTAGTAGATCAATTCAATTATAGAAATGTCCAGGAATCCACCCTTAATACTTTGAATTGCTAAAGTATTTATACAAAAACTTTACAAAAATATCCTATTAACTAACTAGGATTTATTCTAGGAAATAAAATATCTGGATGTTAAAAGGTAGTGAAACCTTTCAGCTAACTGAAAGTTGTCCCTATTTTATTTGATTCATTTTATCTATCTGTTTCTTTCGTGCTGGCTTGTCTTTCACGCTTTCTTCTTCCTCTGTCTTTTCTTTATCTGCCTTTCATCTATAGTAAATCATATTGACTTTCTTGTGTTTCTGTATTTTTAGTCAAAATGGATTTTACTAAAAAGTCATTTGTAACTTCATGTAAAATATGTCCAGGATAATTGCTTTGAATAAACTTGTTATTGTTGATGTAAATGTTTTCATCTTTGTTTTAACCTTTACTGTGTAAATTGTTTCCTTCTTCTCTGTTGCTGTATAGAATCTTTTGTTGAGGAAAACCATTTGAATTCATAAACTGGGAGTTTTTGGAGTAAAGAAGTTTGGAACTAGTATGAAATTGTTTATCCAATCTTAAGATCATTGTTTAAATACCTGCAAAAATAAAACAATATTTAATGAAACACAATTTTGTAGAGAGAAGATAATGGCTTCAGGGAATGGGGAAGTCTATGAAATGAGTTTGAAATGTAGTGGAGCTTCAATTCTTCTTAGAACTGGCTTTTTATTTTTGCAATTCAAATGAAGAGGAGAAAATAAATGGACATAGCGAAATTTCATATTTCAAAAACTGTGTGGTCTCTCAACGGATACAAGAGTGGTTTCGTGAATGGTCTATTCCACGAGTTGAAAGTGGTTTGAAGGTTTGGGTCTAGGGGGTGCGATAGCACATGGGAGTGCCACGTGGCATGGGGGAGGGGGTGTGGAACCACCCATTTCGCAACTCCCCGTGGCGTTAATATTTGATCTATTGGGGGATGCGAAAGGGATTGGGGTTGTTGGATCTGATATCGTAGATTGGACGGTTGAAAATTTTGCGAAGTTTATTTAAATGAAGTGGGGTCAGAAAGGGTTTAAACGAAGCTTTTTAAAAATGGAGTCGGGGATTAATATAGTGGGATAGGGATATGTAATGGTGATCGAATGATATAATAAACGGGTTTAATTATAGTGGGACCCGGGTTATATATATGATGGGATAAATAATATAAAGGGGGCTTGCAGTACAAAGATGGGTCGGGAAAAAAAGGGTTAGCATGTAATGGGGGGTTAAAGTAAAAAGGGAAAATATATATAAACTATAATATAAAGTATTATAAGGGGGGTATTGTATTGAGCGAGGAATTAAAATCAGAAAGGGAAGCGGGGCCCAATACATATTAGTGCATTTAAATTATGCAAAGTGGGTTTAGCATTTGAATAATGTGGAATTAGTAAAGGGGAAGGGGGCTTTGACTAAGGAAAAGGGGTTTAAGCTAGGAAAAGGGGTTTAAGTTAGGGAAAGGGGTTTTGAGTGAGGGAAAAAGGATTAGAATAAATGGAAAATGAGGAGGGAAAGGGTTTTTAGAATTAGGAAGGGGAGATTGGTAAGACATTAGTGATAAAAGATAAACCAAAATGACGTTTTCCAATGCTTGTGAAAGTAATACCCTAACCTTTTTATTTCCTTTACTGGGTGCATTTGAGCTTGCTAACCCTTTTATTTTATTATAATAAGAAAAATAATCAATTTCTAACCTTATAGCTTCTAATGGCACAGATTAAACTGATGAGCTCATTTTTATTTCTCTACCTAACTACTGATTTGCCAAGATTAAATGGTTTGACTAGATATTTATTCACTAGCTATCATTACATGAAATTTAAAAGAATGAATAATCAAGATTAAAATGTATGATTATCATGAATTATGGCATTTTGGACAAGCTGCACACAATTTTATTGTAAAATTAAAGTAATCTAAAGTAGTAGCATTTGAATGTACAACACTTTCAGGATCTATTTTTATTTCTTTTTATGGGGTTCATACTTCATATCCTTTTTTAATCTTCTTTCCATTTAGTCCTTTGATTTTTATTTTAGCACATACTCTCTTTTCATTTTTTAATATGGGAAAAAAAATTCAGAATGTAAAGGTATGTACAATATTTCAAGATTAAAAATAGGTAATTCAAAATTATGATCCCTATTATTATAAGAGCCTAACAACGACTTCATTTGGGGATGGAATATCCTTGTGAGATGTCAAGAACACTGTCGACTAGTGGCCTGATCCATTAGGCCGATCCAAATCTTGCACATGCTTTGTTATATAATCTCTGTCATGAAAATATTGAACTAAAATCAAACCTTTCTGCACACTGCAATCTGAAAACACGTGCTGA
The DNA here is from genome assembly GCA_034641835.2 of Pinus albicaulis. Lineage (NCBI taxonomy): Eukaryota > Viridiplantae > Streptophyta > Pinopsida > Pinales > Pinaceae > Pinus > Pinus albicaulis. Next base: position 389,485,097 of record CM076573.1, read on the forward strand.
ACTGTAATCCAATCTGAAATAAACTTGTTGTTGAAAAAAAAATCCAATCAAATTGAAATTCTACATACTTAATCTAATAAGTTGTACCATTGCTGATTAGGTAAAATGAAACAAACAATGAAACCATCCAAGCATTATATACATTGATGGATTTTGTTGCATCTGCTTGTTTGTTTTCAAAACTGAAGTTATACAATTCAATAGAAACTTGTCAACAAATATAAATTTGATAAGGAGATATTTAATTTCCATTGTTGACTCTAGAAACTATTTAAAAGGATCTTCCAAGGCATATGCACTAATATTCAACTGATCCAAGCAACTGTACATCTGTTCTGGATGGTGTCAATGCCATGAAAATAAACTATTATTTTCCTGCAAATTTTCAGATAAGCTTTGTGATGATATTTCTATTGATGGAAATGTCTGTGTGATGATATTTTTATCATCTTGATTCTGAAGCTCATATTTAGTAAATGGAGAAATATTTTGATGTCATTCATCATCAAACACATCAACTATTAGATCATGGAAAACTTGTAAGGATAGTTGCAACCTATTGCATATAGGTTTCAATGGAACTTTATAGATTTCTACAGGCTATTCATCCTTTGCTTTAGAGATATTATACCACATTTCCTTTAAAAACTGAAATGCTTCAAAACATAGTGGTATATAACTTTATTGTGTCATTTTATCAGGTATTTCAATGGAATTTGATAAGTGTAATTATGAAACTGAAGAATCCTAATCAAGAGTTTCATTGTCTTCTTTGTTGTCAATAAGAATACCTAAAGATTGCTGATTTTTTAGTGTATTAAAGTTGTCTCTAATGAACTGAAATGAAGAAAAACAAAGAGGCAAAGATACTTCATTTATTTCCAAATTTCCTGCACTTTCTTCTTCATTCTCATAGCTGATATGTATTGGCTGATCACTATATTCGAGCTGTTGAAACAAAATTTCATCATCCCACAAACTAGCTACTGATTGCTCTGGCAAGTTAGCTTGAGTTTGGAGAGCACAATTATCATCATACTGATCATATTTTGGCAAATCATTAAAAGAAGGAATTTCATCAAACATACACATTATATCAGTAGATTACTCTTCGACATATTGATCTGTAAATCCTTTTTCTGATCTATGGTAGTTGGGATTAGTAGGAAAGTGTTTATGGCCAATAACCTCTTCTTTTCTTGCAATAAGTGGGTCATGGTGATCTTGAACAAAAAAAACATCTTTCATGGTGATATTTTGTATCATTTCCTCTATTGTATTTACCAAAATGTTGAGTTTTACCTCTGCAATGTTGTTCTTCTCTTCTTCAACTTTCAACTTTTCCCTTATAATTAGCATTTTAACTTCAACGTCTACTACAATGTTCTGCATCTGTTCAAGTGTTGAAGAGTTTTTTTCTCTTAGCTAAAATTCTATTTCTGGATCAAAGGCCTTTGGATAATTCAAGAGAGCTCATTCATGAGTGGGCTTATATTTGTTGGCATTGAATAATAAACTTGATTAAATCTGTCAGAAAATGAATGTATTGTCTCATTTGGTTGTCTTTTCATCTGATTATATTCTTTTATGATCACAAAAATATTGATTTTGATTATCCATCTATCAAGGAAAAATTTGAGAAACTGTTGGAAATTTGAGATGCTTGCAATAGGCAAGTTATTGAACCAAATCTTTACTTTACCTTCCAAAGAAAGAGAAAAAATCCTGATTCTAACATCATCTTCATCAATCTCAAATAGGTCCATATAATTCTCAAAACCTTGAATATGTTTTTGGGCAGTGATGTTACCATTTTCTCCATCAAACTTAGGGAGATATTTGTAATAGTTATCAGGGAAATCATGGAGTATAGGAGGTAAGATGAGTGGCTTATACCTATCTGAAACTTTACGAGGTATAGGAATATGTTTTTGGACAGTGATGTTACCATTTTCTCCATCAAACTTGTGGAGATATTTGTAATAGTTATCAGGGAAATCATGGAGTATAGGAGGTAAGATGAGTGGCTTATATCTATCCAGAACTTTACAAGGTATAGGAATATGTACAGGGTTTGTAAGATTAGTCTTGATTACTTGAGGCTTATTAATCGGAAAATGATCATCATAAGTTTCAGAAGAAAGCTGCTTAAAGGAATAAGGATAATTTACATTTACAATATTCAAAGGAAAGTAATTAAAATCTAATCTAAGATCTTTTCTAAAATACAATATACATTGAAAAACCTTCTTGATGAGAAAGAACATGATGTCTTGTATTGTAATCCAAGTTAGAGACATGATCTTCCCATGCTGTTGTTTCGGGTTCATTCCTCCAGTGGAGTCTTGGATTTGATTTTGAAATTGATTTGGAGTCGCTAGGTGGATGATTTTAACCTTTGTGTGTCTGATCACTGTCCACTAACATAGATGAGATATGATCCTTGTATAATCTTTCTGAAGAATATGTTCTCCCTAGTTGAGTCACCAATATGTTATCACTCAGTAATTTTCCCAAGGCTAAAGAAAGAAATCACCGAGGTAACCATAAACCTACTTTTGAGATCAGGATCTAGCCTTCCTAATGCTTAGAGAGGGCTCTCTCTTAATGACTTAAATTTGTTGTGTTAATTGATTTTTGGCTAGTTATGTAATATTGATTTGGTTTGATTTTGATTTGTTGGTGGAATTACTGATTTAGATGGATAGATGATTGTTTATTTTCCATTAGGCTATGGATTCAATATATTAAGAAAACATAACAGAAACAAATGACAAAAGCAGCATTACAGGGCAAGGTAGCTGAGCAAAATCAGATCTTTAAGGCTGAATGGTGAAGTGATTTTCAATCAGGATCAAGGATCAGTTAAGGATTCCTTAAACTGGATAATGAAGGAAGATGAAAAGAGGTCAATCTGGATGCGAGAGAAATTAAGGATTCTCAGATCTGGATATCAGAAGAAAACGTTAAAATGAATAACAGTTCAAAACATAGTGTACTTAAACAAGTTTTGCAATAATAATCCTGTTATACCATTCAAATTTAGAAAACATGCAAGTTTATGGAATACTTAAGGAATGAATATGAACAATTTAAATATACTTCACTGAAGTAGCCCAACACATGAATCCTGTAAATAAATGCCTTTATTATTGTCATGTATCTCAACTTGGAAAAGTTACAATAAACCCTCTGGTAGTAGATCAATTCAACTATAGAAATGTTCAGGAATCCACCATTAATACTTAGAATTTTTGAAGTATTTATACAAAAAATTTACAAAAATATCTTGTTAACTAACTAGGATTTATTATAGGAAATAGCATATCTCGATGCTAAAAGGTAGTGACACCTTTCAACTGACTGAAATTTGTCCCTATTTTATTTAATTGATGTTATCTATTTGTTTCTTTCGTGCCGGCTTGTCTTTAACGCTTTCTTCTTCCTCTGTCTTTGCTTTATCTGCCTTTCATCTATAGTAAATCATATTTACTTTCTTGTGCTTCTGTGTTTTTAGTCAAAATGGATTTTACTAAAAATTCATGTGTAACTTCATGTAAAATATGTCCTGGAGAATTACTTTGAATAAACTTTGTTGTTGTTGATGTAAATGTTTTCATCTCTATTGTTACACCATTTTTTGGTCATCTAACCTATTACTATTAGATGAACCTAAGTACACCACATAAGACCAATTTTACCCTAAGTAAAATTGCTTTCACTATGAAAAATAACTTAGTAAACCACCTTTATTAAGTTTTTTATGGTCTAAACAGGAAACCCAATAAGGAAATATTAAATAAATCTACATTTGTTTGATTTTCCTCAAGGAATAATTAGTTAAACTGTTACACCATTTTTTGGTCATCTAACCTATTATCATTAGATGGAGCCAAGTACAACATGTAAGACCAATTTTACCCTAAGTAAAATTGCTTTCACTATGTGAAATAACTTAGTAAAACACCTTTATTAAGTTGTTTATGGTCTAAACAGGAAACCCCAAAAGGAAATAATAAACAAATCTATATTTGTTTATATTTCCTCAAAGAATAATTAGTTAAACATCAATTTAATTATTATTCTTGGTCATATTTAACCCAAAACAAGGAAATCAATTAAATAAATCTTTATTTATTTGATTATTTCCGAGGAATAAGTTATTTAATCCTTATTTAAATAATATTCCTAGCTAAATTTGACTAAATCATTTATAAATAATTAAATAAATCATTATTTATTTAATTATATTTCCACCATTCTCTTAAAATAATAAATAAATCATTTATTTATTTATTATTTATAAATAAAGGAATTGACCCAAGTAAAAAATCCTTTCCCCTCCAACAAATATAATAAAATATTCCTAAAATGTGGTTCTAGAATTTGATTAATAATATTTTACACATGCACCAAGTTCTAGAGCACCCTAATATTTTGTTATAAATATAAGTGTTTTCCCATTCATTAGTCACCTTTCATTGCATTAGATCACTCTGGATCTATACTCTTGGTCTGACTTTGAGCCATTATCATTGTCATATTCTCCGTCATTTGCTTTGTGAGCTCCCTTTGGGTTCTATGTCTGTCTGGGTTTTCTACACCAACAAGAGAGAGAAGTTTTAGATCTGAAATGCTGAAGACTTTCAAGAACCCATCCCATTGAGGAGAATTGGAAACACCTTTCTTGGTTTCCTCTCAGGTACCCCTTTTTAATATAAAAATTCTTTCAAATATATTGTTCTTGTCTTATCTGTTGGATGCATGGAGCAACATTTCATTTTCACTGCTTAATGTATTTTATGCATAGATCTGGATTTGTGCAGCTTTATTTGGATCAACTAACTGCATATTTTAAGATATTAGCAGCCATAATTGATGTTAGGGTTGTTTTTTATGCATATCTAAAGTGGTCTTTTTCGATGAAATATTCATACTAATAATTGGCGACTCCACACGGGTTTTCTTTTGCGACCGTTGTCGTTTTATATATTCCTGCATATCCATCCATTTCAGACCCTAGGGTTTCTCTTCAGTTTTCTGTTTTATCTATTTTTATGGTGTTTTTCACCACTAAAACCCTCAAACATTAAAATTTTTAAATTTCGTGTGTTTCTGGCCCTATTGCGCAGGTGACAGACATCAGCCGCAGCTGAGACGACAATTTTTTCTGAAATCTGCCGCCAAGAGACCCGGATCTGCAGGTCGCACTTATTGGCCCAAAACCTGCGACTTGGACTGGAGGGCACACTTTTCTGCCCCAAAACTGCGACCTAGACTGAAAACAGGTCAAAACCTATGACCTGCACTTTTTTCTGCACTTTTCTAGCAATTATTTTGGGTTTGTCTGAAGCTTCTATCAGGGTTGTCCAGCCTCTGTCTCCACCCGTTTAGACCTGTTTCTGATCTATTTTACTCAACTAAGTGGGAACCTCACCCCTTAGGGCGTTAGTCCCCTCCACCTTTGTGGAAGAGTTTTAGCTGTTTCAGACGTCTGAATTTTCAGAGTTTCAGCCTTCTTCTTTTTAGATATGATACCTCATTTTCAGATCCCTCTAGATCAGCTCTTCTCCCTTTCAAATCATCTCCTATAGTTTTTTTTGGGTTCACCTCTAGGGCCACCTCCTTGTCCCTTCTACCCCTAGCTGATTTTCCCCTTTGTTGCAGCAACCTTGCCTCTGCCTCTTTGTTTTTTTCTGCACCTCTTTTCAACAGATTTCTCCTTTAGATCCCTGTCCCTCCCGACCTTAGATCTATTGGCCTCTTTTTAGCTTGTTTTGATTAGATTTTTTCCCTCTTTTAGACTATTTTTGAGAGACCCGCCTTCTTGGGTTAGATTGATGCATTTTTAGCTATTAATTTTCTATTATTTCATTCTTATTTACTGTTCTCTGTAGATTTATTTTCAGTTACGCAGCAAACTTTTTCTTTTACTCTCAAAATGTCTGGGTTTAAAAATTAAAATTAACACATGCCACACATCGACCCTAAGTGAAGAAGAGTCTGGTTAACACTGCCTGGCACAGACATTAAAATCAATTGACACTGCACCTCTCTGCCCTTGTTTCGACATTGACCTCACTTGATTTTACACCTCCCTGCCTTTGTCAGTTTTTCTTCTTCTCGTCATCATTGCGCCTCCAAGGCATTTATCCCAGAGACTTCTTGGCCTTCACCCTTAGTTTCCGGTTGGTCAACTTACTCCTTCCCGTCATCGTCGAGTAAGTCCTCCCCCGAGTCCGCACTCTGACTCTTCTTCTGATTTTTCGGGTTCTCTCCCTACTTCTGGTTCTCCACCTGTTACCTTCACCATGTCTAGTTCAAGGCCTAGCGCTAGCGGCAACCCCAATTCTACTACTGGGTCTGTTTCTAGTGGAACCACTATAGGTAATACCTCGACTATCCCTTTACTCCCTTATATGGCCGGTCTCAGTCTCCCCATTTTCAATCAGTTGATCAATGATCCTATCCGCCATGATGTTAGTTGGCCTGCTATGCCAACCAAGCTCCCCTCAGACATTCCCAAGTTCGAAGGCCTTGCTAGTGAAGATCCCTCCAACCATATCCGATCTTTCCACATGTGGTGTTCATCCAATTCCATTAGTGATGATTCCATCTGTCTTAGATTGTTCCAACACATGCTTACCGACGAAGCTTCTAAATGGTATGTTGATCAGACCACCTCTTCCCATACCACCTTTGCAACCATTGCCCAAGCCTTTTTATCCTATTTCCATCTCCCTCTCTGATACGACATTGGTACAAAACTCTTGATTTCTTTCTATCAATCCTCTTCGACCTGCCCTTCCACTTATGTCCAAGAATGGCGGAGAAGAAGGAGCTTATGTCGAGCTCCCACCTTTGAAGATCAAGTTTATATGGACTGGTTCCTTCACTCTCTCTTACCTGCCATCGACAAAGATATCACATCCCAGTTCCCTCAAACCGAAGAAGCCTCCCTCCAAATAGCCTTGAAATATGACCTTATCTATGCTCAATCTGGTTATGTTTATACCGTCCTTCCTGACCTCCCCAAACCCGGTGGTGCTAACGCCCCGGGGGCACCTCACTCTGCTGACGGTATCATTGTAGCTCTTTCACATACCTATGCTCAAACCCCTATGGGCTATGGTGTCCCTCAGGGAGGGGCCAACACCTCTAGCACTTTTCCCCCTCCAGGTAGCATGTATCCATGATATGGCATGCCTTCTCCTTTTACCCACCCTCCTTCTTACCTCAATGTTGCCCATCCTAACCCTTATCCTTACCCACAGCTTGGTGTCCCAGCTCCTCCAGCATTTGGACCTCTCGCTCCCTTGCCTTCTCAACCCCCACAACAGCAACTACTACCCCCTCCAGGGCAAGTATTTGCACAGCAGGGCACAACTAATCCTCTTCCTTCTCAAAGAAAGAGGAACGAAAATCAAAATCAATCTGCCTCTGGTAATCGTGGATCCAATCCTCCACATATTGATTCTAACATTGCTAACCAGCCACAGGGCTCTCAGCCCAAGACAAACAGGCCTCTTCGCACTAATAAGCCATGTTCTGTTGCGGTGTTTATGTTCATTACACTCACAATTGTCCCCTATTACCACAAATGTGGCAGATGTGGGATTCTCAAGCCACCGTGCGGGGACAACATTCCTCCCTTACTATCCCTCCCAATGCGGCTACTCCTCAACCCGCCGTGTTTACCGATCCTTTCCCTCAACAAGGATTCATGGCTACTCAATCACCTCATGCCCCAGTAACCACTCAACCTTCCCCTTCTGGTTCCTCTGATTACCAGATTCGCATGATGACTTCTGACCAACCTCTCACCGTTGACCTTAACCTTCAAACTCGGTATCGTCAATACTCACGCCTCCCACTCCGTCTGTCCCTGAGTCTTCATATTCAGGTCCTACAGAGCCTCTTTCGACACCCAGTGGTCCCTTGTAGATCCCTCCACCCAAAGATGATGTTCATCCCAAGATTCCTAAGGGCCCATTACGCCAAAATGCTGCTTCTGGTCGAGCTGTCCATTCGTATAGCGTAGTAGATTATTTGACGCAGTCTCCTGCCACCATTTCAACACTGCAACTCCTCCAATCATTTCCTTCTCAAAAGAAGGCTCTACTGTCCACCATGGGTGTTGTAGATCCTGCTAATGACCAATTGATTGTTTTCGATGCCCGTCAGTCAGATCATCCTCCCCTTCCTGCTTCCGTAGCCTTCCAAATCCCAGTCAAAATCCGTAATGCTAACATTTCTCGGTGTATCATTGATGAGGGGGCATCCACCTGTGTGATGTCCGCTTTGGTTTGGAAACAACTCGGATCTCCTGAGTTTGCCCCTTCCACGATCACCCTTCGAGCGTGTGATGACCATGCCTCCCAGCCCATTGGCCTATTCCGTAATTGTCATATTACCCTTGCAGGCAAGACGGTTTGCATTGAAATTGAAGTCATCAATGCCCCTCTTGACTATAACATTCTTTTTGGGCATAGCTACACCTATGCCATGTCTGTTGTCCCATCTGTGGTCCACCGCAAGATTTTTTTCCCTTACAATGGAAAGATCGTCACCATTGACCAGCTGACATATCATGAGCCTAAATCTCAGACCTCCCCTGAGCCGACCATCTCTTCTATAGCCAACAAGAAAACCGTTGATTCTTTGACCAGTGTTTCCCCCGACGTCTACAAATACTCCTCCTTGCTTGGAACTTTCCTGGGTCCTCCCCCTCCTCCTGTCTCTGATCCCAGCTTAGCAAATTTTTGCGTGATGCAATCATCTCGGGCTAAATTTAAGCAGCCCACTTTGGCTAGTCAGCAACCTCAACCTCGCCCACTGCAACCTGCTCCTAGCCCTTTGCCTCAGCTGTTCGAACCTCCTCCTTCTAGAATTTCTCACCCAGCTAGTACACCTGAGCCTCTATACCCTCCCGGGTCGGTTCCCCCAGGTCTCAACAATCTGGGAGCTGCCCCTCCTGGAATTTATCACACACAAGACAATAAATTTTCAAATCATCAACACAATGCATCTGTATAATATATATCATATAACATGTTTTTAGAGTCCATATACTCTGAAACATATGACATACCCATAGCATGTTACAAAAAACAAAACTCAAAAAACTGGGGGGCACCATTTTCCCCTACATAAACACTAGGGGGCACCACCTACCCTACATCTAATCACTCTCTGGAGGATCTCGAGCCAATGGCTCTTCTCCTGCAGCTCGTAGATCAGGCACAGTCTGACCAGCCATCGCCATGCACTGCATGATACCTCGCCACTCTGAGGGTAGCCCAATACATAGCTCTATGTACTGGTCATCTAAGTCCTACCAACCTCGCTCTGAAACACCAGTCAGCAGCCCCTCACATCTACGACGAATGTCCTCCAACAAAGCGGTCATATCCTTGTTCTGTGTCGTTCTCAATCCACTAGCGCCTGTAGTTCCTACTACTGCAGGTTGTCCCATATATCTGGCCGGTCTCACCGGAGCTATATTTTCATACCAAAAGTATCAGGATCAGTACCATCAATAATATTCACAAAATTTAACATGCACATAATAGATTAGTTACTTGTCACTTACCATCAGACCCTCATACTTGACCAGGCAGAAGCGGCAAGTCTGGATCTCCCCAATAACTCATCCCACTATAGGGATAGTCGTCGATGTACAATGGCATATGATCCCAATGGGCGAAGAACTCTAATCGAAACACCCGACCGACTGCCCCTCCTCCTCCTCTGCACAGTAGTCGCCCCCATCGGCACATCCTGGGTTCTCTCAGACACCCATCAGGTAGTTGTACACGAGGTCGCAAGGTCGGGATCTTCTCAAAAAATAAGGAGCACAATATCATCCCATAAACACAATCATGGTTCACTTACCGCTTACAAAGCAACAGCTTTCGTTTCAACGACACCAACATCATGTGTGCCCACCCATAGTAGGTCCCACTCAACACACTTTCTACAATCATCATCTGCCCTCCAGTGATGTGATGGAGCGCCTGGCTGCCTAGGATCTGCAACACTACTGCTGCCACTACACGGGTCTCCAACCTCTCCAGATCCCCAATTGATATCCGAGTCCCTTTGGCTCAGAAACTTGGTCATCAATGTCGCTCTACAAACTTCATGATGTTATGCCCCGACGGTAACACTGGCTGTGTATTTCCCACCATCCCTAATTGTGGGAGACCAGTCAAGAAATAGAGATCCTGGACTGTCAGCTCAATCCTGTGCCCCTGCACTATAAAGACCTCATGATCTGGATCCCAATAACTGACAATCTGGGCCAACAAGGGCTCCCCAGCTCTCATTAGTGGGTTCTCCACAAATTTCAGAACCCCAAACCTGGCTAGTGCATGACAAACACCCTGATCCGCTTCGATTTCTGACCACAGTGTACCCAGGTCTCTCTCTCTCCACTCAATTTCCCTCAAACTGAAGAAGCCGCTCTCCAAATTGTGTTAAAATATGACCTGATCTATGCTCAGTTGGTTTATGTTTATACCATCCTACCTGATCTACCTAGACCCAGTGGTGCCAATGCACTAGGGGCATCTCATGCTGCCGATGGTATCATTGGATCTCTTTCCCATCCATATGCTCAGTCTCCTATGGGCTATGGTTTTCCTCAAGGAGGGGCCAACACCTCCAACACTTTTCCCCCTCTAGGTAGCATGTATCTAGGATACAACATGCCTCCACCTTTCACCCAACCTCTTATTTACCACAATGTTTCCCAACCTCATTATTATCTGTATCTGTAGCCTGGTGCTCCAGCACCTCAGCCTCCCTTGCCTTATCAACCCCTGCAAGAGCAGCCATCACCCCCTCAGGGGCAGGTGTATGCACAGCAAGTCACGACTATATCTCCTCCTTCCAAAAAGAAGAGGAAAGGCACTCAAAATCAATCTTCCCCCGGTAATCTTGGACCTAATCCTCAAGGTAATGCACCTAACACTACTAACCAGCAAAATGGTGCTCAACTCATGTAAGACAAGCATGTTCTCATGAATAAGCCTTGTTAATTTTGTGGTGTTTATGGTCATTAAACACACGATTTTCCTCTTTTTCCATAGATGCGGTAGATGTGGGAGTCTTAAGAAACTTTGCAAGGATAGCAAGCCTCCCCTTTCGTCCCTCTCAATCCTGCACCTAGTCAACCGGCTATGTTTACTAATCCTTTCCCTTAGCAAGGATTTGTGGCTACCCAACCACCTGAAGGTCAGGCGGCCACTCAACCTCCTCCATCTGGTACCTCTGATTACCAGATTCTCATGATGAACTCTGACCAACCTATAACTGTAGACCTCAACATTCAGACTCGGGCCCGTCAGTACAATAAGCCTCCCGCTACGTCTGTCCCTGAGATTCCTTCTTCAGGTTCTATAGAGCCTCTTTCGAAAACTAATGGACATTTGCAGATCCCTCAGCCTAAGGCAGAGGTTCATACCAAGATCCCTAAGGGACCACTCCACCGAGATGCTACTTCTAGAAAAAAAATTATTCGTATAGTATAGTAGATGATTTGGCGCAATCTCCTGCTGCCATCTCAATGTTGGAACTCCTCCCATTGTGCCCTTCACAACAAAAAGCTCTACTATCTACCATGGGTGTTGTAGATCCTTTAGATGATTGTTTGATCATCTTCGATGTTGATCGGTCAAAACATCCTCCTCTTCCTACTTCTTTCTCCTTCCAAATCCCAGTCAAGATTCGAAATGCCAACATTTCCCGGTGTATCATTGATGAGGGGACATCCACCTGTGTCATGTCTACTTCAGTTTGGAAGTAACTTGGATCACCTAATTTGGCTCCTTCCATGATCTCTCTTCGAGCGTGGGATGGCCACGCCTCCCATCCCATTGGCCTGTTCCACAATTGTCCTATTACTCCTGCAGGCAAGAATGTTTTCATTAACATAGAAGTCATTGATGCCCCCTTATATTACGACATTCTATTGGGTCGTAGCTACACCTAGGTGATGTCTAATGTCCCATCTGTAGTTCACTGCAATATTTCCTTCCCTCATAATGGAAAGATAGTCACCATTGACCAGTTGAAATATTACGAACCAAAGTCTTAGACCTCCCTTGAGTACATCATCTCTTCAGTGGCCAATAAGAAAACCATTGATACTTTGACCAGTGTCTCACCCGAAGTCTACAAAGACTCCTCTTTTCTTGGTACATTACTTGGTCTTCCTCCTCTTTTCTCTGATCCTCGCTCATCGAATTTTTGCATGATGCAATCATCTTGGGCTTCCCTCAAGCGGCCCAATTCGGCTATTCAGTAGCCTTGCCCTCCGCAACCTACTCCTAGCCCTTCAATTCAGCCTTCTAGACCCCTTCCTCCTGGCCCTTCACCTACAGCTGGTATCCATGAGCCTCTTTATCCTCCTGGAGCCTTAACCATATTGGAGCCATCCCACATTTCCATTACCCCTCTGATTAGATATCGTTCCTAGCTCCCCCTCCTAGAGTGTACTCAATACCTATCATGGCTACCTTATCCCTTCCTAACTTGACCCTGGGGATTCTCATCTGGTAAATTGATCCCCCAGCCGCTACCTCGCCTGTTCAACCTAAAACTTATCTTGCTTTGACCCCAATTCAACCAGTCCCTATGACCTCTCCCACTGCTACTGTACCTCAGCCACCTCGACAAGAATTTCCTTCTATTGCGATAGCTTCGGGTAATGGGGGCAAAGCCAACAAGAAGGCAACTAAAGACACGGCGGCCCTGACAAACCTTGCTCCTCCTCGGCTACCAAAGCATACCATTCAGTGTGCTTTATGTGACGTTGTCAGTCATGGAACCCATACCTGTCCAGAGTTTCCTTAACTCAAACCCATGGTCAATGAGACATTTCCAGAGTCTGATATCCCTGAGGTTTATGTCACTATACCCAATTCATTCCCAATACTCAAATCCTTGTGCACAAATCACCCTTGTGCTTTGTGTTATTTCCATGGTCACTACACTCACCTCTGTCCCTGCCTTGAAGAGTATCGCTCCTCTTTGGAAGCGGTTCACCAATTCAAGGCCAAGCGCAACGAGTCCACCACTAGCTTATTTATGCATTTTTGTTCAAAAGAACTAGAGGACACATCCACTCCCATAGAAATTCCCCCTCTGGATGTCGAAATGACAGAGTCCTCAGCCACCGTCCACTACCTGTCATCATCAATGAGATCCATGGTGGAAGACCCCCCTGGGACTTCCCCTTTTGTTTCGCCTGACCTTCCTTCAGCGATCACCTTGGGCTCAACATCGGTGGATCCTTCATCTACTCATTTTTTTGTCACCCCTTGTGACGATGTGCATGTGAACCTCTCTTCTCATGATGCTGAGTCAGGTAGCTTCGTCGCATCAGGTGGTCTTTCTTCCACCAGTCACCCCATCTTCTATTATGATGATGACATTATGGAAGTAGTCACCACCCCTGAATTTATCTATCCCCCCTTAAATCGAACCCATGCTTTCAAACCACATAAACCTTGTGGCCATTACATTGACACCCAATGTTTAGGTAAGGGAGCAGCCATATTTAAGAGACCAGGAGAAGCAATTCTCCAAAACTCTCCTAGTGTATCTAGTCATGTTGACTCTGGTACCCTTATTCTTCCCCATTTAGAAGAACCTCTAGAGTCCCATATCACTTCAGATCACTCTAGGAATGATAACCCTCATCATTCCTTCATCTTACATCAACAACCCAGTCCCCTAGACATTGTTGTTGACCGACCTGTGGGTTTTCTAGGAGAGCATGAGTCTATTACCTCCAAATCCACTCTTTGGGATAATGACACCATGTATGCCAACCCGTAAACTTAGCCCATTTTCTTCATTTATGCAATACCAAAAGAGATTGGTAATCTTCCATTCCTTTTCTTGAATTGCATAACCATAATGAAAACAAATGGAGCACCACATCATAAAAATGTGCTTAGATTCCCCTTTTTATAAATACATTTTGGCATGACCACAACATGCTTGGGGGAACCTATGCCCCTCAACCATAAAAATCCTAGATCTCAGCCAAAAACAGCACTGAAACCCCCTTTCTATTATAGGTCGCACTTTTCAAGTCATTTCCTAGGACATGTCACAGTTTTTTGCCTAGTACCTGCTACCCAGGTCACAGAACAGACCCCAAAAAGTGTGACCTACCTTGCTCATGAGCTTTGGGTACCTAAACTAAAATTTTGATCCACTGAAATGAAAGAGTAGCGTTAGGCCTCTTACCTGCACCTGATGAATCTTGATTCCACCGGTCCGTTTTTCTGCTATGATCACCGCAAGATTTAGGGCCTTCTCTCCTCTCTACAGTCACCATAACTCCACATGCAAATGAGTGAATTTGGAGGGAAAATTCCTTATTAAAAGAAAAACCCCTAATTTTTCTTTTGCCAGCTGCGGCAAAACCATATCTCAGTTTGAATAACCATCTATACCATTGGAAAGCTCTCACTGAGCCCTCAAATGGGTATCTATTAGTTTTTCATGATTTGATACTTCACCAAGACACATTTTTTCCAAGAAGCGTAACTTCACCACTCTTCAAAATCGAATTTCTTCACTTCCAACACTTGTACTTGGGGCACCACTTTTCCTCTATACTCGTCCACGCTCGTGTCGATTTTCGTTGTGAGTTACCATCTTGTACTTATGTCTTTTTTGTCCGCATTGGACCTTTAATGTGTGGCAACATCATCGAGTCACCCTTGTTTAGAGCATATAAGTTGAGTCATCATCGCATCCATAGAGTCTATCCCGAGTCCCTTTGTATCCCACTATAGTCCTACATCCTTCATTTCTTGATTCCTCTCTCGTGTCACACATTATGACCTTCAGTCCCATTGTCCCATATCCCTCATGATATTGTGTCAGTTTCTACTAGGTCATCCATGCCATTTATGCTCTAACAAGGGAAGTCGTTCGTCCGCTACTCAGTACCCCCCATTTCATCATCATCCCTGGTGTCAGTTTGTTAGTCACTCTACTATTTTCTCTTGTGCCTTAGTTGGGGACCCCTTATTGCCTCACCTAAGGTGGACCTCCTTCTGTCAACATTAGATCATTCATTCCAGAAGGTAGGTCTAGAGGAAGGTGTACCTTGGTTCCAGCTTCCACTCTTGTTCAGTGGCTCAGATCAGGCAAAGGGACTCCTTATTACCCTTTGGCTTGATTGTTTCTCAGCTCCATCTCCTTCTAACATGATCGAGATCCATATACTTGATGGTTCAGTGATTTAGTAGTTGATACTGGTGATTCTCAAGTGTGTGTGAGATGTTTCAGCCCTCATGAGGGGGTGGCCCTACAGGTAGCCCCCCACATGCCCGGATGACCTCTTCATTACATCCTTTGATGCAGCTCCATATATTTGATGATGTCAGCCTCAGCCGCTTGCAGCGCCTTTTTTTTCCATGTACCAGTCAGATTTTCAGAACCCTTTCCTATTTACAAGGGAATTTGGGTTGTATTTGTATCTCATGTACTCAGATATTATTGCATAAGTCCTGGCTGTTATCCCAGGTACAGTATGTATGTGGGATTCATTATCATGTTTTTTACCTGGCTCATGTTTATGCCAGCATGTACTATATAGTTCAGTCCCTTGTTTACTGGACACATTATTCTTTTTACATTGTCTCAGCAGGCATAGATATGCCTCCCCCGCTGCCTATAGCACAGGTACTCACTCATAATAGATACTTGTCACACCTGTAATCCTTGCCTCCTCAAGGTCTAGTCCTTTAGCGCTTTGGTCTACCTTATATTTCTCTATCTTTGACTTCCCCTTCAGTGTCTACTGATTGAGTTCTTACTACGTACTTCGATTATATGATTAGCTCTTAACGCTCGCACGCTGGGGGGCAATCTGTTACACCATTTTTTGGTCATCTAACCTGTTAGGATTAGATGAACCTAAGTACACCACGTAAGACCAATTTTAGCCTAAGTAAAATTGCTTTCGCTATGAAAAACAACTTAGTAAACACCTTTATTAAGTTTTTTATGGTCTAAACAGGAAACCCCATGAGGAAATATTAAATAAATCTACATTTGCTTGATTTTCCTCAAGGAATAATTAGTTAAACAACAGTTTAATTAATATTCCTAGTCATATTTAACCCAAATTAGGAAAATTAATTAGATAAATCACTATTTATCTTATTATTTTATAGGAATAATTATTTAAACATTATTTAAATAATATTCGTTAAATTTGACTCTATCATTTATAAATAATTAAATAAATAATTATTTATTTGATTATTACTCAACCTCATCCTTAAAATAATAAATAAATCATTTATTTATTTATTATTTACAAATAAAGAGATTTGACCCAAGTCAAATTCTTTTTCCCTCCAACAAATATAATAAAATATTCCATAAAAGTTGGATCTTGATTTGGTTAATAATATTTTAATTATGCACCAATATCTAGACTAACTCAATATTTTGTTATAAATAGAAGGGTTTTTCCATTCATTCACTACCTTTTGTTGCCTAAAATATCACTCTAGATCTATACTTTGGTTCTGACTTTGATCCACCATCATAGTCATATTTTGCTACCATTTTTCTTGTGAGCTCCCTTTGAGTTCCATTTTTTGTCTAGGTTTTCTACACCATCAGAGAGAGGGATTTTATATCTAAAGTACTGAGGACTTACAAGAACCCATCCCATTGAGGAGGATTGGTAACATCCTTCTATGTTCTCCTCCTAGGTGCCATTAATACAAAATTCTTTAAACATATTCTTGTCTTGTCTATTGGATGCGTGGAGCAACTCATGTTTTTATTTACTGCTTAATGTCTTTTAATGCACAGATCTATATTATTGCAGCATTTATCTCAGTCACCTAATTGCATATCTAAAGATATTGGCAGCCATCTTTGTTCTTAGGGTTGTTTTTTATGCACAACTAAAGTGGTCTTTTTTCGTACTCTTGCGATTAAGATTCATACTAACATTTGTTTTAACCTTTACTATGTAAATTGTTTCCTTCTGCTATGTTTCTGTAATATTCCAAAATTTTCACACAATAAATTGGAATATTAACTTTTGCTATTTTCACTTAGGAGTTGAATAATTGGGTGAGAAGGCCCAATCATAATAAAAACATGGATAAAATCCCTCTTAGTATGAAAGGGGATCATCAGTGGAACTAGATTTCACACCCTCATGTGTGAAAGGAGACATTTGCAAGAATGCTAGGTCAAGTTTGACTGAGTCAAACAGCGCAGAGGTATGAGATGGAAAGCATCTTGTGGTACA
Organism: Pinus albicaulis; assembly: GCA_034641835.2. Lineage (NCBI taxonomy): Eukaryota > Viridiplantae > Streptophyta > Pinopsida > Pinales > Pinaceae > Pinus > Pinus albicaulis. Next base: position 389,502,402 of record CM076573.1, read on the forward strand.
GTGAAGAGAAAGAGGAAGGAAGTTTCCTTGATGGGGGAAAACCTAAAGAATGGGACCCATCGAGAGGGAGCTCTCATGTGTTTAAAAGGAGGGCAAGGAAACCATTGTTTCTCATGCATATGATTATAGATTTCTTGTCCGCTTAGACTATTTGCAGTCTCCACCTTTTCAGCTGAGATGCTGTGCTGTTTAGCACGAGGGATTCCTGTTTAGGATTCCTTCTCCTTCTTGAGAGGCCTCCTAAGGGATTGCACTTCATTTCTCCACATCTTGGCTCAAGGCCAAATCCATTCCTTCAACTACATCATTATTTTTGCTCAAGTGTAATGTTGTGTTGCAGGGTGTTGCAGTGGAGGTTCCACAACACCATTCCTTGGCTTGTTTTTCAAAGGAAGGGGCCTTATTTATTTTTGGAGATCAGCAAGGGAAGGATTCAGAGCTCATTTCAGATCTTGGCACTTGGCCAACACTTTTTATTCCATCTACAACGTAGTTACCCTCTTAGACTGTGTTATTTTCAGAGTGCACTTGCAGTGAGGGGTTGCAGTGTTGTTGGGAGGGTGAGATCTTCAGTGTTAGGATCAGCCTTTCACTTGGAAGATCCATTGGAGGAGATATTGAAATCAAATGCAACATCTCCAGTCTTCTCCATTCAGTTCCATTTTCTGAGTTGCGGCTACTACCCTGCAACTCTCGCATTTTTCCATTTTTGTATATTTTAGCCAATTCTTCTCAGGATTGATGTATTATTGTTTCCAGGGGTTGAGAGCTTGCTCCCCCTTATTTTCTTGAGCCATACGTTGTATATATTTTTGTTATTATTCATTATGATGCAGTGTCTCTTATAAACTGCGTCCTCTTAGCCTGCAGAAATCCATGTGTAGCAATGTTTGTCACATTTTATGTACATGTTCCTTTGAGGTTGCATTGCCTTGCTTGAGTGACTCATTCCTCAAGGATTTGTATGCCATTGCTACTATAATATATAATTTTTGGCTATATGCATCTTCATGTTCCTAGGCTTATTAAAATAACGTTGCTATTCCATGATATGTTCATGCATTGTTGCAGTCCCTTCACCGGGCACTTTCTGAAGACAACTAGGTGTGGGAGACCTATTTAACCCACCTAGAAGGATTTATTTTGAGCCTTCTCTTGGATTTCATTCTTAGATGCATTTATCTAAGGGATCCAGGTCCTGGTTTCAAATCCTGTAGTATCCATTCCTAGAAAATGCATTTTCCAGTCATGCCTTGCTAATAGTTCCCATTTTGGGATATTACAGTGGTATCAGAGAAACTTTCTTGGCTCACCCTATGAGTCGCATCCCAAGAAGATAAGAATGGTGAAGAGGATGAGATTTCTCTCATCAGTGTTCAAAAATAAGGAGAACCTCTCCGAGGAGGTCAAGAATATGGAAGAAGGAGAAGTGGAAGGACCATGCACTTCCTATTCTCATCAAGAAGAAGACAATGAGCATGGAAGATACTTGGATCATCTGGTTCTAAGTGAGTACCTTGTTGAGTAAAAATCTCAAGCTACAGCCTTGAAGGAGACTCTAGCTTTTCCACAATTCATCCAGTTGAAGGAAGAGAAGAGACCCTGCAACAGAAGATAAATCAAAGGCAATAGATTTCTATTGTCTACCTTTGATGGGCTATCTACAGCAAGAGCTTGGGTGAGGAAGTTGGAAGCATTTTTCCTGCTACATCCTATAGTGGAGAAAGAGGCTATTGAGATCTCAGTGTTGTACCTAGAAGGTGAATCCCGCATTTGGGGGTTTAGCCATTTGTGGCATGCAAGAGTGTCTAGTCTTGCTAAGTTTTCTCAAGAGTTGATCAAGGAGTTTGACAATAGAAGAACAAGAGAGGAGGAGCCCTCACCACCACTTGAGGAGCTTGTCCCTAACGCTGTCACACTCATGGAGGAGCAGCCACATGCATCAACAGTTGGGGTAGCCAACACTTTGGAGGAAGGAACTCTTGCAGCCCTACAAGAAGTTCCCAATTCTCATCAACGTATGGAAAGATTTCACTATATATTGTTGCAGCAAATTCTTTTGAATTTTGTGGAAATTTGCTTTTACATGACCAAGGGTAAAATCCCATTGCTGATTTAGAGCAACATGGTTTCACTGTGCTGTGCAACATTGAAACATTCAATGAGGAAATAAACCATCATCCTCATGAGCCATTGTTGGATTACATATCACATTGGAGGTTGGGGTTTGAAGACTTGAAGGAATTTGGTAGACATCTTGAAGTGAGAAACCCTTTCTCCTTTCTAGATGACCCTTTCTCAATGAGCTCCTCTCAGCTCAAAGAGAAAATTCTACTTTTAGAAAATCTAAGACCTCATGGGTTTTGGGAAACTATTGTTGAGAGGGAGATCTCATGGAGAGATTTCATTAGAGGTGCACTTCAACACATCATGGAGTGCAAGGATTTTCTTCCTTTCTCACACTTGGATCTTCATGGATTCAAGGAGGAGAAAATAGAAGATGGAGGAAATCTTAGGATGTTAACATCTCACATGCTTGTGTTGGACATTCCTTGAGCCATACACATCATGATGGTAGGTTTTTTCCTGCCACCTATTTGGATCCTTATGGGGTCAAATTGATCCTTCAGAAGATTGCGTTTCAAAATCCCATGAAGTGAAAAGACAAGAATCTGATTTGGGAGGATGGTAGCCCTCATGAGAGGAGTACCAAGGTAAAGGAGAAGAGAATACATCCACAAGTGGTTGAGTGGATGTGGTTAATAAGAAAGGAGCTGGGAAGCTACTTGCAAATATGACACCGAGCAGCAGGAGGCTTGGCTGCGCTGGTTACTCTTGAAAGAGTTTGGCCATCAATGGGCATACATTATTCCTAAGAGTAGGAAGATGGAGGAGGGATGGCAGGATGCTTGCATCATTGTGCAACATGGAATATGGATGCATGGTGCTGATGTGATATTCATATCATTCATTGTGTCTTCATCGCATGAGTTGTATGATGGGAGCATAAGGAGGCAGCAAGCACTTGGGTTGCTTAGGTTGTGCTTGAGAGAGCAAGGGAGAAATTGCTCTCACATTTTTGGTGATGTTGCAGGAGTATAAGAGGGCACTCTCATGGTGAAAAGGGGCTACTCCTTGGCCTTAGATGATTTGGAAGCACTTCCATCTTGGGAGGCATTGCATATTTTCAGCAGCATTACTAGAGGAGTCTTTGACAAGGAGCATGTCAAAGAACAAAGATTTGTATTGACAAGAGCCTATTTGCATGAGCTCACAACGCTATCACTTTGGAGCAGGGACTTATGGATGGAGTTTCCCCAGGATCACTTCACATTGGATGCACTTGGTGAACAAGGAGGAGGTGATGATGATAGGGTAGTGGATAGAGACATCTATCACTATGACATATTCTTCTTGACTTGGATTTCCAAGCATGAGAAGGAGGATATTCTTGCAACACATGGTTCATTCCTCTTCATAGCATGCCAAAACATTATGGAGGACTCACTCATGGATCCATGTATCATCTTACTGCCGGAATATGGTAAGAAGTTTGTTTTCACATTTATTGATTTGTATACTCTTACCATTACCATGCAGTGCATTGCTCCACAAGAGGGCAAGCTTTTCACATTGCTCCATGATCTAAGTTGGGCCAAACTATATGATGGAGGCATCCATATTTTATGTGGCCTTGGGAAAATGTTTTATCATCACATGTATGTTTAGTTGTTGCACCTAAACATTCCCCATATAAGGACATGCATGATTGACTATGTAAAAAGAAACATTTTGCCTTGTACTTTTCTGAAGCAGCAGTTTGCAAAACTGTGCTATACATGCTTAGGAGACTATTGGTATCTTCAAGCACCACATGAAGCCATTAGTATTTCCTTCATTATTGTACTGATCATGTCTACATTTGCTGATATTGCTTCCATTGTTGTTGAAAGAATGATTGGGAGATTGACACATGAGTTGGGTGTGTCCTTGAGGGGAGAGAATTCCCACATTTTCTGCACTACATGTTCTAATGGGAGCATGGGAGGAGATATGGGCACCACGGCCACACATTTGTTTTCTTTTTGGGTGGGCCATGAGATTGATAGCCATCCATTATATAACCTGTTATCACCCTAGTAATTCTCAAGTTGTGGGATAGGGATTTTTGTAGTTAAGAACACTAGGGGTAACCAAGAACCGCTTTAGGAATTCAGGATCTAGCCTTCCTAAGCTCTAGAGAGGGATCTCTGCTTAAGATTTATCTTTGTTTTGGTAAAATATTTTAGGCTAGCTATGGGTGAACAATTTGGTTTGTTTTTAAAAGATTGGTGGGAATAAAGAGATTTCAAGGTAAACTAGAAGGATCTACCAGAATATTGGGCAATGGAGTCAACTCTCTAGGCAAGCATAACTAAGAAATAAGGCTCAGAAATGCAAATGTGCTAGGGCAAGATAGGTGACCTTCTAAGGCTTTGTATAGGCTTGATTTGATGGAGTGGGTGGAATCTGAGCAAAAGGGCACATAAGAATCCTTAAGCTACAAATAAGAAGATTGAAGAAGGGGATCTAACTGGGACCTAGAGAAATTAAGAATTCTATGGTCCGGTTATCAAGTAGAAAACATCAAAATGCCAACAAGTTTCGAAACATGGAGCTTATTATCACTAATCCTGTTTAATTTTTCCTCAATTGATCATTACAGACTAGAAACACATAATATAAATGAATGTAAACTTTAAAGAAATACACTGAAAATAAGGAAAGAACGAGACTTATCTTGTCACCACGAGAATCCTTAGCTATGATGTCTCTGATCTCTTTCCAGTCTACTGATTTCGCTAATTGACTCACCAACTTCAATATGTCCAGCAAATAACACTATACTTGTCTTGAGAATTTTATTCACACTGAATACTTCGAATTGTGAAGTATTTATACAAAAAAATGTTTACAAAATATCTCAGAAATTGAGATAATGTTTTAATAAAAAAAATAGGAAAGAAAACTTAATAAGAGGGACAACTGAAAAACAGTTTGCAAGCTTTTCCCTTTTTACAAGCAAAAATAGAACTGATTATTCCAATTTAAACAGATGGTTGATGTGCTATGAGCTTTGCTGGCCTTAGGTGCATCTTATTGTGGAAAGTGGTTGAAGAACTTTCCTTCCTTTGAATTTCAACACTGATATTCTTTATTCATCTGATTTGAGCTGTCTTCTTGTGGTAATTAAAAAGTAACCAACAGTAACTTTATTTTCACTGATACTCTTTTACCTACTAATACACTTTAACCCTGTATTTTTTACTTTTGAGGTAACATTAAAAGATGAATTTCCAAGTAATTTTCCTATTTTTTATCCATCATATTCACAGCAGATCTGTGAATTCTTGCCACTTTTCAGCAAAGAGGATCTTCATAGTTTTCAATTTTCTATAGCTTTCATCTACTTATGTATACTTGGAAAAGTTAGGCTTTATAGTGAACATATGTTTGATCTCATTATCCAAAAAGAACATATTTTCAAAATACTGAAGAAGTATTTTTCCAGTTGGTGATCCTTGTGGCACTGGTTGTTTGGCTTGCTCTTTTGCATGAGTTCTAATTTTTAGATCATAATATTTCTGAGGCATCAAATTGTCATTCAATGCATGAATTTCTGGAAAACCTACTTCTGATAATATCTTGTATTTGGCCCAAAATCTTGAGATAGCCAAATTCATGTCTTTACACCTGTCTTCTAAGTTACTCATCATGTTTTTTTTTTATTTAGGACTTTCTTGATTTGGAGGATGGTCTCTGTCCTATCAATAATTTTTAACTCTTCCAACTCTTCCCTGTTTTTTATGTTCAAAAAGGCTATGAGTTGAAGTGCTTGGGCTGGCTTATTTTCAATTTCTCTTTTAGTTTTTTCAATTACTGCATTAGCAGCATGTAGTAACACCTTTTGCTCATAAATTATTTTAATTGAAGGCCATTGAGAGTGAATTCCTTCAATGATCTTTGTCCATAAATGATTTTTAATATATGCCACCTGATCAGTAAGATTTACCTGTGCTTGAAGAATTTGAACCTGTTCTTGCAGTCTATCTGCCCTTTGTTCATGTCCTTTAGATGTAATCAAAGCATTTCTATTGGAAGATTCTAGATTTTTTTATAGTGCCTTTTAAAGTAAGTATATCTTTCTCCTTTATTGAAATCTCTTCCATGGCTTTAATTACGGCAGCTTTGTCCTGTATTGTATCAATCTGTGAAGTTGAGGAAGAAGAAGCAGATATTTCATGGGAATGTATTGGCACTGTAGTGGCCATTACTCCCTGTGGCGCTAAGTGTTCAGCTAATGTGGATGGAATATCTGTACTGATAGTAGGAATTACTGTAGGGATGTGAACCTGTTGAGTTTTCTTAAGGTCTTCATTTTCTTTTATGAAAGCTTCCAATTGACTTTCCATTTCTTTTATTTGAGCAGTCATCTCATGAACAAGTTGTTTGAGTTCATCAATTTCAATTTTCTGCTGAAGAATCTCCTTTGCTTGAGGATTTTCATTTTGGGGCAAATTTAGCTACTTTATGAAGGCAGCTATATCCTCATTTTTCTGTTTAATCAAAGTTTTTGCAATCTCCATATTAGCGGGATCAACTCCTGCTTCAATCACCAAATATTCTAGTGCTTTTATCCTCAAATTATTGGCATATAGTGAGGCCTTGTCCAACTTCATTTGATTCTAGAGGTTGAGCATTGTTTTCTCAGGCCTTATGGATTTCATAGGCTTACTGACAATTTTAGAATATAGCATTTCAGTATTTCTCCTATGAAATTCAATTTGATCCAATTCATGAATGGCATCTGCGTCAACTTCAAAATTTGTTTTGGAATAATCTGCTACTGATTTTGGATCATTTATTGCAGGCTTCAAGAATGACATTAATAATTTATTAGATGAATAATCAAATGCTGAAAGAAGTCTATCTTTGTTTCCAGGCTTTTCCTTAAGAAATCTAGAATATGCTTAATTCTTGATTTCTTCATTCTTCTCTTTAATCTGTCTGAATCTAATCTAAATTTCTGACTCTGTGTGGTCAGTTTCCTTAGAGGAAGAAGGCATATCAACAATTGTTTGTTTCTCCCCCATGACTGTATCCTTTTTTTGTGTCCCAATTTTGACATTTTGGAGCTTTTTTAATGTTTCAGTCACTATTTTTGTAGCTTCATCATCTGTTTCATTATCTTCAATATTAACAACTTTATTTCTTTCTTCATCTGACAATTTACTTTTCTTGCTATAAGGGATTCTGAATCTTTTTTCCTAAATAGTTTCAGCTATGAAACTATCTTCTTCTCTGCTCCTTTTAAGTGCATCTTCAGTTTCCTTGCTCACTGTAGTAACCTATGTGTGTTCAACCAGTTTACCCTTTCCATTTTTCTCTGTATTTCCAGTGAATAATCATCAGCTAAAGTGTTGGGATGCCATTCAATTTTGTTAGCATACTTTTCAGTATAGGGCTTGGAGTCATGCAAGAAAACAGGTAACTTGCATTTCACTCTTAGTGTGCTTAAAACACCTTGTGGATCATAATTCCACATGAAACTAAATGGAAATTTGTACTCCTTCAACTTCACATTGATTTCATTGATTGCTTCTCTATTATTCACAATAAACGGCCCAATTTGATTCTTCAATTTAAACTGGGTTTTTTTCCTGGAAGCTATGAAATTAACTTCATCTGCATTCAATAGTTGTCTCAAATATTCCAATGAAAATATCCTTGTTGTAACAAATCTTAGTAGTTTATATAGGGCCAGGAGTGCCCCATATACTCTGATTTCTGTATAGCTTTTATATAAATACCAGTCCCCTATTCTACAGCTCTCAGATAGCTGTAGAATTCTCTGTGTCTCTTCATTGATCCTAGGGGGTTTCTCCTTTTCCAAAAGATTCATAGCAGGGGCTATAAATAGGTCATTGAAATCTGCAAAGCTATATTCTCTACTCCATTTTCTTAAAATAGATGAGAAAAAAATTACTAAAAGAAACTTTCCTTCTATATCCACTTTCTGACATTCAATTGAAAACTTATTTGCTTGATAATATAGGAAGAGGTGAAGTAGATATGAAGTGTATCTGAAAACTCCTTCTTCTGATAATCTTGACAACTGATAATGCATGTTTTCGGCAATGCATCTAGCAAAATTGTATACTATGGAAGGAGATTGACCAAGGCTAATAGTTGACAAAAAACCTAAGATAGCTACATCAGTGAATTCATCACTGGTGTAACCTAAAATGAATGACAACATTGAGACTATTTGCCTAGTTTCATCTGGGAAGTCAAAGGTATCAAAAGGAGAATTAAGTTTGGGAATATCCACTTTTTTAGGAAAAAAAGTCTGGAATATTTTGAATTTAGAAGCAAATTCAAGTTCAAGGTAATTTTGAGTCAACTCTTCTATGGATAATGAAACATCATTTGGGTCAGGACTCAGTTGCAGCATGGAATTTATTGACTCTTCAGTGATGTAAAACAGGATCTCTTTATCTTTGTTCACAATGCATCTTTGTTATGGCATATAATAAGCTTGGCATAATCTGATAAAGTCAGGAACTGAATGAGTGAGAGGGATAATATATTTTGGCAAATTGGATTCCCAAACTGGAATGTCTTTGTCACCTTTATCCACTGATTTGCCAAAGCACCAATTATAGACATCAAGCAAGTTAAATTCTACATTAGGGTCCAGAATTCTATAATCAAGGTCAACCAAGGGACTATTCTCCGAGGAAAAAACTAGAGGTTGGACTGCTCTGATTACCTTTGTAGAATCAACTGTGAGTGCAGGGGTTGGTTTGTCAATTTTGGAGGATTCAGGCTGAGGGAATTTTTCAGAAGACTTCTTTTGAGACTTTGGGCCTCCATTTTTAGGGATTACTTGTTTCTTTGTCATTTTTAATCCAAACAAAGCATGCTTAAATGGCTTGCTAAGTTATTTTATGAGAAACAATGGTTTCTTGGTGAATTTTACTAGAAAATGGGGTTTTTGAGCAGGGTTTTGGGTAAAGAAACGATTTTAAAGCTCAGAACATATATTAAGATCAATTTCAGCAGTGAACTAGACCAGGAATTGGAAAAAACTGCTAGAAATGGAAATTAGGAATTCTGAGGAAATTTTGATAGAGTTTCCCTTGTGTAAAATGGACTTTTTTATGCAGTTTGATTTGTGCAATTTGGGAAATTATTCGAAAATACTAGGAAATTTGAAGTTTTAGAGGGTAAGCTTGAATAAAAGTACCTGAGAAAAGTATTGAAATTAAGTCGAAGACGTCGCAAAGGTGCTTAGTCTTCAATTCTTCGAAATTGGCTTCTCAGAGGGCAATGTGGCACTTTTTAGTTGAAATTCAGGGCAATGGGCATCAAAAATGGCATAGGTAGGTTGAAAAAAGGTTCACACAGTTTCTCAAGGTTTAATGGCACAAATTTGAAGAAAAAGGGTTTATGGACGCTTTCACAGGTTTAACGGGAAAGTGATGAAAATTTGAATAAAAACTTTAAATTTTAATGTATTGAACTGATGGTATAAACCATAGTTAAATATCATTAAATTGTGGTTAAGAGGGTAAGGTTTAAGGAATACCGCCAGTGGTATTCGTGTTGATGAATGATGGTAAGTGGTAATGAGCTTTTTGAATGTGATACAACAAGGTTGCGACACGTCAGCGCGGGGTGGTTTGGAAAAACCACCCATTTCGCACGGCTTTGCCAAAACTTCAATCGTTTATGTTTGGAGCACGAAAATGAATAATCGCTGTTGGATCGAGCGCTTGGGAGTGAATGGTCCAGATTAAAAGGGAAAGTGCGGGGATAAAAATGTTATCGGATTTGACGTGGGCCGTTGATCTTGGGAAATGGAAAGGAGATTGAACGGTGGAAACCTTAAATGATGGGATAGGGATAAATGCATTGAGATCTTTCGTGCAAGTGATTGACCATAGGATCAAATGGACTTTAGGGGATTGGACAGTCAAAAGTGACTCTGATGGGTTAAGTCATTTACACTATTTTTTATGGAAAATCAAGTGATCGGGAGGGTTAATCCAAGGTTTCAATTGTGATTAGGGACTGGGATAAGGCATAATGTATGCGGGGAAAAGATAAGGTTAAGGTTCTAAACTTAGGTTAAGGGACTTGGGGCTGAAAATATACAAGGGAAGGGATCATTTTTATTGAAGTTTAGTTTTAATCAAACTTTGGGTGATTTTCTGTTCAAAACACATAGAACACATGTTTTAAGCTTTTTCTTCATATATTTTATTTATACGGTAAATTAAATCAAGAAGACTTAATTACCATAGGGGTGGGATTATATATAAGGATAGACTTTAGCCAAAGGGGTTATAAAGGGTGTTTTATTTAGGCATGTGGGAATAAATTACTTTTGCTTAAGTTATAATAAGTGGGTTTTTAAGATTTACTTATAAAAAGGAATTATATAATAGGAAAAGGTCAATTATAGGGAATTAATACATAAGTCAAAATTAATATGACAAGGGAACAATGTATACTCAAAGCACATTAATATGACTAAGAAAGTGGAGATTAAAAAGCAAATTTGCATTATAATAACTTCATCACTTCGACTTAGGATAAAATGTGATTTTGAGGGCTTTATGTTTTGAAATGATGTAGGAAGTTAGATAAATAGGAATTACAAATGCCTTTAAGTAAAAAAGAAATTTTACCTAGGATTATTCAAGGGAATGAGTGCATGAATGGTAAATGATGTGATTAAGGGATTAATATAGACATTTCACACTTTTAACTAATCAGTCATAGAGCCTTGGGTCCGGTCCCAACAAAAGTCAAGGAAATGTCTTGAGCCTTTCTGACTGATAATCTAGAATGTTTCATGAATATGGGAAGGGGAAGTTAGTTATTTTTAAGCCCATGTTAAATGATATTTACATTGAGACTTTTCACCTTCTTCCACCTACCCATCTTACCATACGAACAATTTTTCTTCCTTTGTAGTAGGTGCATTTAAGCTAGCAACCTTCACAGCATTTATTTTTTCTGAAAGCAAGTAAAACTATCTAATTCTACACTTATTTCATCCATGAATACAGATTAAACTTTTGGATTCTCTTTATTTCTCTACCTAACTACTAAATTGTTAGGATTAAACTGTCTAACAACTCATTATTCTCTATCTAAATCAATGAAAATTGAGAAATGATAAGTTAAGATTAAACTGTTTAACTCATCATGGAATAATGGCATTTATTGACACTCTACCATAGTCAAGAAGTAAAAAGTAGTGGCATTTATGCTTGCTCATTTTCATGTTTTATTCATTTTTCTTTTGGGGTATATTATTTTTTCTAAGTCCTTTGATTGTTCTTTTATAACTTTTTACTCTCTTTTTGATTTTTTTGATTTTTTTATGTGAATACAACTTGCAGAAGGCAAAGTATGCACAAATTTACAAAATTACCAATAGTCAAGTCAAAATTATGACCCCTATATTATAGGTTGCTAACATCGGCTTCACTTGGGGATGGCTTTTCCTGGTGAAATGCCAAGAACTCTGAGATCAGTAGCCTTATCCATTGACCTTGGTGAATTTGTAAATGTCTTCTGTGTTCTGCAACAATCATATTTATGATATGTTATACTGCAAAGCTTAGGGCCTTCTCTTCGGGCTTCAACTTTGTAGATAATATATCCAATTCAATCTTACACTCTGACTATGAATATTTACAATGATAAAGTAAATGGGTCTAACTATTAAGTGACTTGCAGAGAATAGTAATGTTTCAACATTCTTCCATTTACTGGTCCTTCTTGAAGCTTTGTACCATCCAAATTCCCGATAAAAAAGGAATTGTTTCCTCTGTAACCATTTATGACATAGGGTCCCTGCCATAGAAAGTAAAAATTCCCATGTTTACCTTTATCCTCTCTTCTTGCATCCCATCTTAAAACTTGATCTCCTATGAAAAAGTCATCTTCCTTAACTCTTTTTTCAAAAATATTTTTGATCTTGTCTTGTAAAACTTGTGGCTTTTGATAAACTTCATCTCTAGTTTGTTGAAGGTGTATGGTGTTGGGGTTCCCATGTTTTGGCCAGGTTGGCAAAGACCAAAAGATGAGACAACATAGAACCACTTTGGGAGCCTAGGATCTAGCCCTCCTAGGTCCAAAGAGGGATCTCTCTATATGAGTCAAAGGATACATCTTTGAGGCTTAAAGTATAAGGTTTTAGGCTACTTATAGGCTTGAGGTTGTTTTTTTTATTGTTTGTGTTTGGTTGGAGGAAATCAGGAAAAGAAGGACCAATATAAGACAAGGGTGAGCAAAGAGGAAGCTTAGGCGGAGACAGATAACTCAAAGAACATCAAAGCCATTGGGCTATGGAGTCAGGAAAGGATTTACTAGTAATCAATGTGCAAGCTTTCATTTGGGCTAGTCATCTAGAGCATTTGGATCTTAAAGAGGATATTTGGAATGGAACATTAAGGATAGAAAATGAGAGGAAGAGAAACAACCACTTCTGTCTATAGATCAGGCTAGAGGTCATTTAACTCCAGGCCTGGTTGGACAAAATCAGAAGGTGTAACGAGGGATCTAGGAAAGGTTTAATTGGGACAGAAAGCTCATAGTGAGGAAAATACGAGATTCTAGACCTCCAAGGTCCTCCACACTTTCAACTAAATCCTATCCAGAACATCTGAACATAAAATTCATCAATTCATACATCAGAGAGTAGGCAATTTCATCCACTACTCTGGTTAAACCAATAGAAATCAACATTCAGATACACATATAAGCAGAAAACATTAAGGTAGGGAGAGCGGGAAACATAAGGCACCTATCAAGGGTGAATCTTACATTATACTTCTATTGCCTACCAGCAGAAACATGATGAAATGAAAGCAAGTCAATCACAAATACAGAGAAAGGAAAACATCACCAGCTGCTTTAGATCAGGATCCAAAGAAAAATGCTTGTCATATTAAAAACAACACCAATCAGGTACATCATAGCCCATAGCTTGAACACTCAGTCTGAATACATCATATCTCAGCCTGTCTTACAATCTACACAGAGAACTTGTCTTCAAGAGGAAAGCACTTGAATTTCACTGATGTCTCATTAACAACCATTACAACCTTTTCTTTTGTGCTTTATAGCAGTGGGAACACAAAGATTGACCGAAGAAGGTAGGTGAAAATTAAATGTATCTTTAAACATAACCATGAATGCAGGGCCGTAGCCCATTCTGCTTGACATACTATATATTTAATCTTTGTCACCTCCCTCGGAAAAGAATTATCTCCTTGGATATGATCTCGACATTTTTGGACAAAGTACTCCTGGTGTCGTGAACAGAAAGTAAAATAAACTGTATGGAACGTCTGTCTCATAAATGTCCAACTGTGTTTGAGCTGTAGTCTGGTGGGAAAACTCTTCAGGGACATTCTGCGTAATGAAAACAATATGGATGCCTTGTACCTGACGAAGAAAAAACATTTTGCTGACGGAAAACCTAATATTACCTTTTATCTGGGCTCAGGATCCTTGATCGATCCTCGGGGTCTGTAATCTGCTGACTTGCCTCTGAAAACATTGACTTAGGGCTCTAGATATTCATGGTTGTGCCTTATTCTCCCTTTTCTCTGTACTGGAACGTTCTGCTGCTTCAAATCCATCTCTGAAAATTTAGCTCGGGTTTAATGGTGATGGGAGATTTTCCACAGGGTTCGAACTCTTTTCTTTTAATGAACATCTCATCTCCACCTTCCCGGGCCTCTCTTCATAAATTCAACTACTGTGGACAATCTTCCTCAGATTCAGTTGTCTTGGTAGCACAGAAATGTATTGCGGCGGCCATTCTTTCTTTATAAACCTGCAGGGAACACGAAAACCATAAAGAAATCCATGTACCAGGGTGGTGGGTGATGTGGATGGGAGGAATGGGCATGTAATCGGTGACATGGCGGACGAGAATGCAGAAAAATGGTGAAAAACTGCTCAGGTAGGGTTGGCAGACGTTGCAAAATGAAAAATGCATGAAAAATACGTAAATAGACCGGTTTTATGTAATGGACTGGGAAGGAGTACGGACGGAACGCGTGGCGCTGACGTGGCGGGACGGGGTGACGCGGAGGTACCGGGGCGACGGAAAAGGTCAACCATGGATAGAACGGATCTGGACCATTGATCGCTGATAGATCTACGGCGGAGGATGTCGGAAGGCAGGGCAGTGGGTACGACGGATCAGACTAAACGTCGTGCAGCTTCGGAAGATGATAGCAGTTGGATGAGGGCTCCAGGATCCAACGGCGATCGAGGATTCCGCTGCCCGGCTTTCGTCCGGGGAATAACACGCGAAAAAGTGGTTTTTAGAAACAGCGCCGAAGGACGCGTGGTAGAGGATGAATGGGATCGCTAGGTTTTGGATGAATACCGCCAGTTGCAGATGGGCGGTGCGGGAATTACCGGCGGGTTCGGACGGATGACATGTGCAAGAGGGGTCCACCATTTCGGGCGCGCTCCGTGCTGTTCGATCGGATTTCCAATGGACGGTCGAGATCTGTTGGTCAATCATAACGTATTAAAGCCTGAAAGCGCGCGTTAACAAAGGTTTCCAAATGAAATTTCGCGCGGAGAAAGGTTGGAGGGGGTAAGTGCCTGGGGGGTTTGGCTCTGGGTTCCGGCGCCAGGTCTTATGGGAAGAAAAGGAGCGCGGGGCTATGGCCAAAGGGGCTTAGGCCTTATTATATGATTTCCGCACATTTTAAAGCATTTTTTAGGCCCAAGGGGAGGAACAATAGGGAAATGAAGGGTAGGGAAGGCCAAAACAGGGGAAAAAGCAGGATTTAGAGAGGATTTAGAGGGATAGTGGGGGAATTAAAGGGGAGTTTGACAAAGGGAGAAGGGGAAGGTAATAGTCTGCAAAGGTATAAAGGGCGACAATGGGCCTTTTTTGAGCAATGGATCAGCAGAGGAATTACATTTTAGGCACAGTACAGAGAGACTCCAAGGAGGATGAATTTTCAGGGGAAAGGCATTCCTTGGAGGCTCCAGAACAATTCTAGCCCCCAGCTTGCTTGTCAAGAATTTCATAGGGTGGCTAACATATGGTATCATTGATTCTTCTTTGAATGTCATTAGTTTCTACCTATTATTCCTGGATGATCTTCATGACTGGGACACCCAAGGAAGAAGGAAAAACTACATATGTACCGTAAACAATTTGATATGGTGAAGTTCCTATGTATTTTTTTGTAGTAAGCCTATCAACCCAAAAGGCATATATCAGCTTCTTGTTCCATGTCTTTTTATTATCTTGGAGTAATTTTTTGATGATGTTGACTAAACTTTGATTAGAGGATTTGGCCAGACGATTACCTTGGGGGCAGTATGATGTGGAATGACCTAAGGTAATATGGTATTTATGGAAGAAAGCAATCATATTTTTAGATTTGAAAGCAACAACATTGTCTGTGATAATTTTGTGTGGGCATCCAAATCTAGACAAAATATTACTTTCTATGAATGAGATAATAAATGAATATATTTCTTGCCTAGTGGGAATTGCTTCTATCCACTTAGTAAAGTAATCAGTGGCAGTTAGAATCCATTTGTGCTGACCAGAGGATGGAGGATGAATTTCACCTATGAAGTCTAAACCCCATAACTGAAATCATTTTTCTGAGGATATTGGTTTCAGAGGTAATGGAAAAAGTTTCTTTTTACCTTCAAAAATCTGACATTTATGACAAGAGGTAACAAACTTTTTAACAGCTGAAAATAAGGATGGCCAATAGAAAACAACTCTGAGTATTTTATCAGTTGTGCTCTTCCAGTATAGATGTCCACCACAGTCACCTGCATGAAACTCTCCAAGGATTTGTCAGCTTCATATTTCAATAAACAATTAAGTAAAATTCCAGTACTTTCTCTCCAATACAGTGCATTATTTAAGATACAAAATTTCATTGCTTTTTGTTTGATAAATCTTGCCTTGGTTTTGGTGAGTCCAGGAGGATCTTGTAAGTTTGTAAGTACAAAGATTATGTCAGAGTACCATGGTGAGTCTTGATAGGCTTCATTGATCGATGGAGTCGCCATCTCCTCCTGTTCATCTACTTGTGCAATGAAATTAATGTCTAAGGCATTGCAATTAGATTCAGCCATCAGTCTGGCTAAACCTTGTCCCTTTATGAGTTTAGTTGGTTTAATTTCCAAATCATATTCAAGGATTGTGGCTATCCAATTTCCTCTTCTGCTATCTGGTCCATCTTGAGTCAAAATGTCTTTAACTACTACATTGGGGACATATGCAATTATATGTGAATGAAGTATGTACACTCTGAAATCTTTTATAGCTTTAACCAGAGCTAAAGCTTGTTTTTCTATTATGTTGTATTTTAGTGGTGCATCTCTGAGAGATTTACTGAAAAATGCAATGGGCTGTTCAAAGCCTTGATCATTCTTCTGCAGAAGAACTGCAGCTATGGTGTGTTCAAATGCAAAGGAAAATATTATAAAATATTTTTTGTAATATGGACTGATAAGGACTGGTGCTTTAGTTAAGGCCTGTTTGATAAAGTCAAAATATTGTTTGGCCTTTATTGTCCATTTAATTGAGGAGTCCTTTTTAAGCATGTTATTAAGATATTTTATTATCTCAGCCAGATTTGATATGAATCTTTTTAGAAAATTGATCTTTCCCAAGAATGCTTGGAGTTCTTTAATTTTCCTAGGTGGTTGAATGTTTAGGATTGCTTTGATTCTTGCAGGATAAATTCTAATGCCTTATTTTGAAATGATATGGCCTAGAAATTTTCCTTCCTCTAGCCCAAAAATAGATTTTTTCGGATTAAGAGATATACCATATTTTCTGCATTTCATGGAAACTTGTCTCAGATGATCCAAGTGATCATTACTTGTTTTAGAAAACACAGTAATATCATCTAAATAAATGACTAAAAACTCATGGATTTCCTTGGCAAAGGAAATATCCATGGCTCTTTGAAACGTAGCCCCTGCATTTTTTAACCCAAAAGGCATTTTCACATACATGAAAGTGCCCCATGGAGTGGTAAAAGCAGTTTTGGTTTGGTCATCTTTGTGAACTAGAATCTAATTGTAACCATAGAAACCATCTAATAAAGTGATTCTGGAAGAACCTGCTACCCTCTGTAAAATATGGTGCATTTTTGGCAAAGGGTAGTTATCCTTCAAGGACGCTTTATTAATATTCCTAAAGTCTATGCATAATCTGATTTCTCCTAACTTTTTTATGGTAGGTACTATATTAGATACCTAGTTAGAAAATCTAATTGGTGCAAATCTTAGCATCAAACATTCTCTTGATTTCTTTTTCAACTAATGGCAACAAAACCGTATTAATCCTTCTGAGTTTCTGTTGAAAAGGTTTTTGATTTTCTTTTAAAGGAATTTTATGTTGAATAATGTCTGTGTTATAAGTTTTTAAGTCCTCATAGCTCCATGAAAAGACATCTTGAAATTCTTTTAAAATTTCAATATATTTATCCCTTTCGTCTAATGGTAATGATTTGGATAGCTTGATTATTCTTGGTTTATCATTTGTCCCTAGGTTATACTCTTCTATGTCATATGTAACTGGCTCCATTTTTGGCCTTATGGGCACATCATTAGAGTCAAATAAATATTCTAGAGGAGTTAAACCTCTGGGTAAAATGTTATTCTTTAAATCAATCAATTCTATTTCATCTTCAATAAATTCATCTATTTCTATTTTTTCCATTTCATCAATGTCACTTTGAGTAAAAATAGTAGGTTTTTCAAACTTATGTACATCTAAATTCTCTAAATTATCTATTTGACAGAAATTTAAATCTATATTACAAGGTGGATCTATATTACATTTGTTATCGATTTGACAGTTTTGAAATTCACGCTCATTATTCAAAAATTGATAAATTTTCTCATCCTCTGAAAAAATTTTCCAATATGTTACATTATCAGGAACAATAGGCCTATATTTAATCTCAACAGTGTATTTTTGCAATGGTGGAAAATGAATTTTACAACTGCTAGCAAAAGTAGCTAAGCAATGGGCCTATAAGTTTTTATCTCAAGGAATGACAGCAAAATTACCTTCTAACAATTCTTCAAGCATTTCCAATATTGTTTCTCTGTATCTTGCAAGTCTAGGGTTATGAACTGAATATTCAGCATTGATTTGTTTTATAACTAGTTCAGAATCACCTAAAACCATTATCATTTTTCCTCCCTTTTTCTTATAATTTGCAGGCCTAAGATTAAAGCTTCGTATTCAACCATATTATTGGTGCATTTTAAGTTTAATCTAAAAGCATGCCCTTCAAAATGACCTGTTTCAACGTTTGTGATCCAAAAACCAGCTCCAGCTCCAAATTTATTAACAGATCCATCAAAATATAGATGCCACAAAGCTTCATGACCAATATAATCATCCATGATTTAAAGTCTTTTATCAGTGAGTTCAGTTGGATTTTCATTTTGATCATAGTTACTAAGAATAAAAGAATCAAGATCAGTGGGGGTGGAATAAATTGGATAATTTGTAGGCATGTCTGCACTATCGATCATGTACTTCATCAAAGTTTCTCTATAAAGCTTCTTAGGCTGCCCAAATACAGAGATAGTAGCATAACTCATATCCAGTTGTAGAGATCCCTGCAAGTTTGCTCCCCATGAGCGAGAAAGAAGCATGCCATACTTTGGCGGGATGTCAGCTACTACAACGTCCATGATCATACTCTTACCAGGATACTGGACTAGTTTAACACACAGATCTTTAATCAAACCAATACATTGTACTTTGGGTGAATCAAATGAGAACAGGTCCTTATAAGGTCTGGTTATGTCTAGATTAAGAGTTTCCATTATAGCTTTAGGCATTAAATTTTGGGAAGCTCCAGTATCTAGCATAGCATTATGTAATATTTGGTCATGTATAGTAAGAATTAAATAAAATGGGGGTACCGACCCATCTGAAAGCTTTCCATCAACATTGGGACCAAAAATTAGTTCAGGCATGTCTTCATTCATGTTAATTGTATCTTCATTTTCGTTGACATTCAACATATCAGAAATCATTGATCTATATAAATCATTTTTAGCTACTTCTGTTAAGGGAACAACTATTTTCAATTTGGATATTTCAGACTGCATATTAAATGTTGGCTGAGATCTAATGGTTTGACTCATTTCTTCCTTGGGAACTATTGTTTGTAAGGATTTTTCTCGAGTTTCTACTATTTTTCCTGTGTTCTGCGCTCTTCTCTTGTCTTCTGTCTGAGTTTCTTGGTTCCTGCTATCTTTAGTCATTTTTTCAAGAATGATTTAAGGATTAACAGGAATTTTATCAAATTTAGGATTCTCAATAGTAGGTTTAGGATCTGATATTTTAAAATCAGTAGGATTCTTTCTTGGCTCAACGATTGTTCTTGAATTTGTGGCTTTTGGGGAATTTTCTTTGGAAACATCTTTGAAATATTGTGCCACATCGTCAGTAATATCTAAAATTTTTGGGCCTTGCTATTTTTTAGGACTGTTTAGATTTGAACTCTGTTTGCTATCTCTGGGAATAATTTGCAAGAATTTTGATTTAGAAGTATCAAACTTCTTTTTTTTTTGTTCTTGTTGCTTTGGAGCATTACTCTTTATAGCCGGATAAATTTTTTTCTTGCTCCTAAGGTTATATTGACTATGAATTTCATTTATTGCAAAATCATAACCTTGTTTATAATCATAGGATTCTCCAAATTCTACTTTGAGTTGTTGAATTTCATAGAGTTCCTGGTCCTCCTGGGTGAGGAAAATAGTATTGTTCTCATCGATCCCCATAACAATGTTTATGCCTTCCTCCTCATCAACACTGTTTTGTGAAATTTCTACAAAGTTTTCTTGAAATGGGGTTCTTATATTCTGATCAGGGGAAGGCTCCTTGCCTTTCCTGGGGTTGATATTTTTTCTATAGTTGGGATTCCGGATCTGGGATTGATTGTCCCATTGTGGTTTCTTTTCAATTTGATCTAGTCTGTCAACTAATTTTTCTAGTGCTTTAGTAATGAAATCAAATTTACTATCCAAGTGAGATGCTTCCTCTTTAATAGTAACCCTTCTTTCATTTCTCATTCTGGCCTTCTTTGCTAGTATGTTGAATTCTACACCTACAACATTTTTTTGATTTTTTCTCTAAAGTATCTACATCCCTTTCCCTAAGTTGGTAAGCCATGTCTACGTAAAAATAGTCAGGGAATTTCAGTAGCACAGAATATGGGGTAGGTTTAAGGTCTGCAGGAATGGCATTGTATACGCTGTTATATCTTGTGCAAAAATTTTGGACAATTTCATTTGGGGCTCTTTTGACAGCATCAAATTCAGATAGTATTTGCATAGGGTTCTTATTTTTCTCCCATTTATTAAGGAAGGCTCTATGGAATGCAGCTAGGTTTAATATGCTACCAGGTGCTAAAGCTTTAAACCAAGTTTTCACCTCTCCAATTAAGCTCTGAGAAAATAGTCTCATTTGGACATCAGACTCATCTATCTCATAGACTTCCCAAAAATCACTCATTCTAGTAATGTGCTGCTGCACAGTAATCTATGAAAGATTATCAAACAGTGGAATATATTTTTGATAGTTCTGGGGCATGTCATGGAGATTCTGAGGTAAGACCAAGGGAGCATATCAGGCTGCCATGGCTTGAATTTTAGCTTGATTGGGAGGTATTGTTGTGATAGAAGGGATAGTACTGGTTACTGCAATGGATGTACTTGAAGAGCTTGGTAGCGGGGATGAAACATAAGTATTATTGCTAATGGTAGTTGTAATGGGTTGGGTAAATAATGGATATACTACCTTGGGCTGCAAAGGCAACTCAAGGATGAATGGATCAGTTGATGAACTTGCAGTGGACTATGGATATGATGAGTATATGATTCTTTGGGGTAGAGGCAACTCAGGGCTTATGGGCTCTTTAGGTGAACTAACAGTAGAATCAATAAATGATGTGACAGCATACAAAGTTGAATATGATGCTGGAAATACTGTTGTGTATAGTTCAGAGACTGGGGGTTTAAATTTAGATAGAAATTTAGCTAACTTAACAACTTCTTCAATGTATTTGATTTTCGTAACATTTACCCTTTTAACTGGACTTTTACTTTTAGTTTGATTTGATTTAGTAGGAACAGAAATAATTTTATGTTGTTCACTTACATAAGAAGAAAAAACTGGATCTAAAACAATTTCTTTTAAATCCGATTTAGATTTTGTTCTAAATAAATATTTCTCAAACTTTAAGTCAAAATCAATGTTTGATAAGTTTACCAATTCGTTGGGTAAAGAATCAGCTCTTGTCAGAGATATTTCAGTTTCAGAACTAGTACTTTGTTTTTTCTTCTTTTTTCCTATCTGGTCAAGATTATCTACTATATCTTGAGGATTAGGATCAGGGTTGGATCTAGTGTAGTAGATTTTCTTGGGAGCCATATTTTTATTGGGTAAAATACCCACAACCTTTAAATTCAATCTTAAAGTAGAAAAGATATAATTAAAGATCTTCCTTCAAGACTAAACTTAAAACTGGAGAGTGGTTAGTTCCCCAGTATGGTCACCAGTATGTTATCACCCTAGTAATTCTTAGGTTGTGGGATAGGGATTTTTGTAGTTAAGAACACCAGGGGTAACCAAGAACCACTTTATGAATTCTGGATCTAGCCTTCCTGAGCCCCGGAGAGGGATCTCTCCTTAAGATTTAGCTTTGTTTTGGTAAAATATTTTAGGCTAGCTATGAGTGAAAAAATTGGTTTGTTTTTAAAATATTGGTGGGAATAAAGAGATTTCAAGGTAAACCAAAAGGATCTACCAAAATATTGGGCAATGGATTCAACTCTCTAGGCAAGCAGAACTAAGAAATAAGGCTCATAAATGCAAATGTGCTAAGGGCAAGATAAGTGACCTTCTAAGGCTTTGTATAGGCTTGATTTGATGGAGTGGGTGGAATTTGAGCAAAAGGGCACTTAAGAATCCTTAAGCTACAGATAAGAAGATTGAAGAAGGGGATCTAACTGGGACCTAGAGAAATTAAGAATTCTACGGTCCAGTTATCAAGTCGAAAACATCAAAATGCCAACAAGTTTCGAAATAGGGAGCTTATTATCACTAATCCTGTTTAATTTTTCCTTAATTGATCATTACAGACTAGAAACACATAATATGAATGAATGTAAAATTTAAAGAAATACACTGAAAACAAGGAAAGAACAAGACATATATTGTCGCCACGAGAATCCTTAGCTATGATGTCTCTGATCTCTTTCCAGTCTACTGCTTTCGCTAATTGACTCACCAACTTCAATATGTCTAGCAAATAAGACTATAGTTGTCTTAAGAAATTTTATTCACACTGAATACTTCGAATTGTGAAGTATTTATACAAAAAACTGTTTACAAAATATCTAAGAAATTGAGATAATGTTTTAATAAAAAAAATAGGAAAGAAAACTTAATAAGAGGGACAACTGCAAAACAGTTTGCAATCTGTTCCCTTTTTATAAGAAAAAATAGAACTGACTATTCCAATTTAAACAGATGGTTGATGTGTTGTGAGCTTTGCTAGCCTTAGGTGCATCTTATTGTGGAAAGTGGTTGAAGAACTTTCCTTCCTTTGAATTTCAATGTTGATACTCTTTATTTATCTGATTTGAGCTGTCTTACTGTGGTAATTAAAAAGTAACCAACAATAACTTTATTTTCACTGATACTCTTTTACCTACTGATACACTTTAACCCTGTATTTTTTACCTTTGAGGTAACAGTAAAAGATGAATTTCCAAGTAATTTTCCTGTTTTTTATCCATCATATTCACAACAGATCTGTGAATTCTTGCCACTTTTCAACAGAGGGGATCTTCATAGTTTTCAATTTTCTGTAGCTTTCATCTGCTTCTGTATACTTGGCAAAGTTAGGCTTTATAGTGAACATATGTTTGATCTCATTATCCAAAAAGAATAGATTTTCAAAATACTGAAGAAGTATTTTGCCAGTTGGTGATCCTTGTGGCAGTGGTTCTTTGGCTTGCTCTTTTGCATGAGTTCTTATTTTTAGATCATAGTTTTTCTAAGGAATCAACTTGTCATTCAATCCATGAATATCTGGCAAACCTACTTCTGATAATATCTTGTATTTGGCCCAAAATATTGAGATAGACAAATTCATGTCTTTACACCTGTCTTCTAAGTTACTCATCATGTTTCTTTTATTTAGGACTTTTTGATTTGGAGGATGGTCTCTGTCCTATCAGTAATTTTTAACTCTTCCAAATCTTCCTTGCTTTTGCTGTTCAAAAAGGCTATGAGTTAAAGTGCTTGGGCTGGCTTATTTTCAATTTCTCTTTTAGTTTTGTCAATTTTTGCATTAGCAGCGTGTAGTAACACCTTTTTCTCATAAATTATTTGAATTGAAGGCCATTGAGAGTGAATGAATTTAATGATCTTTGTCCATAAATTATTTTTAATATATTCCACCTGATCAGTAAGATTTACCTATGCTTGAAGAATTTGAACCTGTTCTTGTAGTCTATCTGCCCTTTGTTCATGTCCTTTAGATGTAATCAAAGCATCTCTATTGGTAGATTCTAGATTTTTTATAGTGCCTTTTAAATTAAGTATCTCTTTCTCCTTTATTGACATGTCTTCCATGGCTTTAATTACAATAGCTTTATCTTGTATTGTATCAATCTGTGAAGTTGAGGAAGAAGAAGTAGATATTTCATGTGAAGTTATTAGCACTATAGTGGCCATTACTCCCTATGGTGCTAAGTGTTCAGATAATGTGGATGGAATAGCTGTACTTACAGTAGGAATTGCTGTAGAGATGTGAACCTATTGAGTTTTCTTAAGGTCTTCATTTTCTTTTATGGAAGCTTCCAATTGACCTTCCATTTCTTTTATTTGAGCGGTCATCTCATGAACAAGCTGTTTGAGTTCATCAATTTCAGTTTTCTGCTGAAGAATCTCCTTTGCTTGAGGATTTTCATTTTGGGACAACTTTAGTTTCTTTCTGAGGGCAGCTTTATCCTAATTTTTCTGTTTAATCAAAGTTTTTGCAATCTCCATATTAGCAGGATCAGCTCCTACTTCAATCACCAAATCTTCTAGTTCTTTGATCCTCAAATTATCGGTATATAGTGAGGCCTTGTCCAACTTCATTTGATTTTGGAGGTTGAGAAATATTTTCTCAAGCCTAATGGATTTCATAGTCTTACTGAAAATTTTAGAATATAGCATTTCAGTATTGCTCCTATGAAATTCAATTTGATCTAATTCATGAATGGCATCTGCATCAACTTCAAAATCTGTTTTGGAATAATCTGCTACTGATTTTGGATCATTTACTGTAGGCTTCAAGAATGACATTACTAATTTATTAGATGAATAATCAAATGCTGAAAGAAGTCTATCTTTGTTTCTAGGCTTTTCCTTAAGAAATCTAGAATATTCTTGATTCTTGATTTCTTCATTCTTCTCTTTAATCTGTCTGAATCTGATCTGAATTTATGACTCTGTGTGGTCAGTTTCCTTAGAGGAAGAAGGCATATCAATAGTTGTTTGTTTCTCCCCCATGACTGTATCCTTTTTTTGTGTCCCAATTTTGACATTTTGGAGCTCTTTTAATGTTTCAATCACTATTTTTGTAGCTTCAACATCTGTTTCATTATCTTCAATATTAACAGCTTTATTTCTTTCTTCATCTGACAATTTACTTTTCTTGCTGTAAGGGATTTTGAATCTTTTGTCCTGAATAGTTTCAGCTATGAAACTATCTTCTTCTCTGCTCCTTTTAAGTGCATCTTCAGTTTCCTTGCTCACTGTAGTAACCTGTGTCTGTTCAACCTGTTTACCCTTTCCATTTTTTCTTTGTATTTCCATTGAATCATCATCAGCTAAAGTGTTGGGATGCCATTCAATTTTGTTAGCATACTTTTCAATATGGGACTTGGAGTCATGCAAGAAAACGGGTAACTTGCATTTCACTCTTAGTGTGCTTAAAACACCTTGTGGATCATAATTATACATGAAACTAAATGGAAATTTGTACTCCTTCAACTTCACATTGATTTCATTGATTGCTTCTCTATTATTCACAATAAATGGCCCAATTTTATTCTTCAATTTAAACTTTGTCTTTTTTTGGAAGCTATGAAATTAACTTCATCTGCATTCAATAGTTGTCTCAAATATTCCAATGAAAATATCCTTGTTGTAACAAATCTTGGTAGTTTATATGGGGCCAGGAGTGCACCATATACTTTGATTTCTGTATAGCTTTTATATAAATACCAGTCCCCTATTCTACATGACGTAGGGCTAGCCTGCAAATCCCAAGATATTTAACCTCTGTGTGTTAAAGAATGCATCCCAGTATTTATCACTCAAATCAAAAAGCTTCAATCCTGGCTTTTTCTCAAAGCTCAACCATTTCATCAATATCAAATTTTCAACCAATTCACTATTCAGATGTTCCCACAATCCATATCCTAAGACAACCAAGCTTTTCAATTTTCATTAAATATGCATTTATAAATGCATCTTAATCACCTACCAAATAAATGTCATTCAATCCCAAACTTTATACTTTGTACATGCGCCTTTTTCAATTGACAATCAAAACTCACAAAATGCCCTAATACCACTGCTTCACAATTGAACAATACTCAACTTGCCAGTTCTTATCACTCAATATTCAGATGCGCCCTTAAAACTTCCCAATTCGAATGCATCCACATAGTCATGGCAAATTTCACAATTTAATGTACCCATGGGTTAATTCACTTGACATTGTTTATCATTTCCACACGAAAACTCTCCAGCAAACCATACTTTCATAACCCAAAGACTTGGACTGCATGCTCATTAAAAAAACTTCATTTGAAAGTTCGCCCAATCAATATTATGAAACAATCTATTTTTTTTTCCTCATTTGTGTGAATCACCCCAAATCTCATCTTTCGTTTTTTTATAACGCTGGAGTACAAAATCAAAATTCAATAAAAAGGTGCGCCCCTGCTTTCACTGTTTACCAGTCTCTGTTTTTAAATGGAGTGATGTATTCTAATAGGAATCGATTTTTACAACAGCCTATTTAATAACAACGAACCACATAAATTTACCCGATTTCCAGCTTACCTCCACAAATGTCCTCCAATTTCTGTTGCGCCTTCACAATGATTCAATCCATGAACAGATATTGATGTATAACTGATTCCAAAAGTTTCAAACTTCTGAAACGTCCAGATGCCCAGTAACTACAGTGCTATAGCTTATTGCTTGATGATCCATCGATTTTTTTATTCAATACAGTCCATTACTTGATTGCAATTGCCGTAACTTTCATTCCTGCATTAGCTGTTGGCTCAATACATAATCTGAAGTCGATTCTTCCAAACTCAACGTTTCCTCAACTTCTGTTCAGCGCACCTGCACACCTTCCAATCACTTAAATAACATCATTATTTAACTGTCATTCAGTGCTGTATTACAACCAACCTGTGCGTTCTGTGACAACATAAATTAACCGGATTTTAACTCAACCATAGCTTAGATAAGGATCAATCTTCACAGCGTTCCATTTGCCATGAATCACCAATGTTCCATCGGTTGTATGGTGAATTTAAAAACATCGATTATAC
Source organism: Pinus albicaulis (assembly GCA_034641835.2). Taxonomy (NCBI): domain Eukaryota; kingdom Viridiplantae; phylum Streptophyta; class Pinopsida; order Pinales; family Pinaceae; genus Pinus; species Pinus albicaulis. Next base: position 389,529,135 of record CM076573.1, read on the forward strand.
AGTTCGATCTTCAATTGACTTAAATCGATTTTTACTAGAATCGATTTCTTTCCCTTATCTCTAACGCAATTACTGTTGGAATCTATTCATAAAATCATGACCAAACATTTTCACACATTCTATACATTGTTATTAAAACTGAATAGATCCTCTACTTCATGATGAAGCAGCTGGGCGCTCGATTTTTTTTCATTGCTGGCAATTAACCCCACAGATAGATATAAAATAGTCTCTCATTCATTAACACAGCTTTACCACCTACTTAGCAGTCATCATATCAACGTTAAATAGCATCAAATCATTTCGATTATGCAAAGCCTTATGCCAGAGATTAATTCCCAGTTTTAAACACATTCACACACTCAAATTCAACATACTCATGTGACTCAAAAGTTACAATCCTCATATATAAAAAAGAATAAACACTTACAAAAACTTTCGATTCATGGCCAGATCTTCAACATTTAGGCCCTAACAATTGTTGAAGGCTTACAACCTTGCTGTTCAAGCTTGCTTTCAGCCTCACACTCTCTCACAATCTCTAATGTATTTTCCTCTCAAAACCCCCTCCTATTTATACAATTTTAAAAGTAATCTAATTTAATGCTTTATCCCTTCAATTCCTCAACAAACCCCTAAAAGATAGATCCTCATCCCTAAAACTTAGAAACTAATCCCAACTTAAGCTCCTTCATTAATTCTAAATAATCTAGAAACTAATTTCTCTCCTATTTACAATTTCTCACAAATAATTAATTAATCACTCAAAATAAATTTAATATTTACATGAAATTTCTTCAAAACAATAAAACCCCTAGCTTAGGTAAAATACACGTGTTTTTTCTGAGATGATGCTCCCGCATCGTACTCCCATGTAAGAAAATTCATGACCACCTGGGTCATAAGTCCGGATATTTCCTCCTGGATCCCAAATTTTATTTTGTAATCTTCCGTGCTTGTCACTGCTTTATCGCTATTGTTCTTCAGTTGTACCCCTCCGTGTTTCCATATTTTGTGTTGTAGTGCTCCACTTGCTCTGCCTTCCAAGTCTGCTACAGTCTGTCTCTTGTTGTCTCTCCTTTTCTTTCTTGCTGCTGTCTTTAATCCTCCTTCACTCTGGCTTTCTTCAAGATCAATGATCTTCAATGACTCGGTGTATTCAAAAATTATTTTTCCATCCTCCTTATTCTGCATATGACTATGAGTAGTCATCTCTTCATCTCTCATAGTACAATGGGCCTCCAAGAATCGTTTATCTTTCCTTAAGTCAATGTGACCTGCAAACACACAACAACCTTTAGTTTTCAAAATACAATACCTTCGATTTTCTTTTGATGCTTCAAGCACCAATCCTCCACCATAGATCTTTTGGATTTCAGCGGATCCTTCTTGCGATGACTCCAATTCTCCGAGTCTTTCTTTCTTCAACAAATCAATATGAATTTGCCCAGGTTTCCTGAACTTATTCATCAGCTTGCCATTCCACCTCCGTTGCAATAGCTTCCACTTCACCCTTTTCTTCAGTTTCCATTTGTATCTTCGATCTTCACTTATCTTTCTTTGTACTATCAGACCAATTTTTGGTTCTTCATTCTGCTGCCAACTTCTACACTTCTGCAATTTAATGCTTTCCTCAAATTCATTCTCATGTACCTGATCATTCCTTCCAAATTTTTGGTTACTTCCACATTCATCTTGCTGAGTTAATATTTCTGTCTCTTTTATGCCTTTGAGGACATAACCTCCTTGCTGCTTCTGATCTTTCATCTCACCTTCATATAATCGCTGCTCAATTTCTCTGATTTCAGCATCATATTTAGTAATGTTGTCTTCCGCACCTTTTCCTCCATCAGGTTCTGTAGGCTTTGTTTCTCCTTTGGGTTCCTCGAGTAATCTTTCCAAGAATTCTATCTCCTTGTAAAATCTTTCCAGTAGATCATCACAATTTTCCTTCTCAGCTTCATTCTTTTCCTGGCATTCTTCCTGAGTTAACCTGCTTTCCACATCATCATATTGTAAGCATCTTTCATCAATTCCATTAAACAAATTCATCGGTTTACCTTTTTGTAGTCCCACTATGGAATTGTCTTCAGACTGCTGGTTTATATCAACCTCATCTGACTGTTTCACACCAAACAGGATTTCATCTATGAACTTCTTCTGTTGCAAATGATCCACACCTTCTTCCTCTAAAAAGGATTCTTCATCATACTTTACCTCAAGAGCTTCATTCGTGGTTGTGACAATTTCAATTGACTGTCCAACATCCTCTGCATATCCTGCAAACATACACAAACTGTAAGAATCAAAATCACAAGGCTTCATTGCCTCATCTGCTTCTTTTGTCAACATATCTTCGAATTGTTCTGGACTCTCCCAGTAGTCCATGAGATCTTCAGCTGACCTCTCATTATCCTCTTCTCCCAACATTTCACCTTGTTCTGGTCTGCAAATGGAAACTTCCAATTCTATATCTGCTTCTCTGAGTTTCTCTGATTCCTCTTGAGCACTCAATATCTGCTCAATCTTTCTCAATTCTTCTGCTATCTCTAACTTCACTTGTTGATTTCTCCTTTCTCGTAGCCTTGGCCACTTTAATCTTTTCCTCATGGTCCAAACACTTTTCTACAGCATCTTCATCAATATTCCAATCTGGAAATCTATCTCAGCTTTCTCTCGGTCAAAGTCTTCTTGACTCATGCCATTTACTTTGGCATCTTCCATTCTGCTGTGGCTTCCTTGTGAACTTCTGCTATGACTATCTGTAGTAATTTTCTGCTCCTCTCTTTTCATGAGCTCCTCGCACCTCTGCAACAAGCCTCTGCAACAGTAAGTCCTTCTTACTGCAATCTTACCTCACTAAGCTCTCCTCACTCAGTATTTTGGTAAGCACGATCCCCTATCTGGAATCTTCTCCTGAGCAACACCTTTTCTCCCTCTAGGCTTCTGCAATCTCTCACTCATTCTTTCGAGAACACCTCAATTGTCCTCTCTGTCCAATATCTTATTGGATTCTTCAAAGTCTATCGCCACTTCGCTAATAACGTATCCGGTTCTTTCCGTCGAGACTTTCATCTGTGCCCTCGCAACCAAATCCCACAAACAGTTCTTCAAACCAGAATTAAATATCGACTACCAACTCACCTTCAAGATCCTGTTGATCTTGCTTCTTTCCTTAACTGCACTTGCATACCTATGCTGCCATCTTTATCAGTTTCACAATCCGACATTCATTCACCACATGCAATTAAAAAAAACTTGATTTTCTCCTGAGCTTATTCCTGGGCTGATAATAAAATGAATGCGCAGGGCTAGCCTGCAAATCCCAAGATCTTTAAACTCTGTGTGTTAAAGAATGCATCCCAGTATTTACTCAAATCAAAAAGCTTCAATCCTGGCTTTTTCTCAAAGCTCAACCATTTCATCAACATCAAATTTTCAACCAATTCACTATTCAGATGTTCCCACAATCCATATCCTAAGACAACCAAGCTTTTCAATTTTCATTAAATATGCATTTATAAATGCATCTTAATCACCTACCAAATAAATGTCATTCAATCCCAAATTTTATACTTTGTACATGCGCCTTTTTCAATTCACAATCAAAACTCACAAAATGCCCTAATACCACTGCTTCACAATTGAACAATACTCAACTTGCTAGTTCTTATCACTAAATATTCAGATGCGCCCTTAAAAATTCCCAATTCGAATGCATCCACATAGTCATGGCAAATTTCACAATTTAATGTACCCATGTTTTAATTCACTTGACATTGTTTATTACACAATCATTTCCACACGCAAGCTCTTCAACAAACCATACTTTCATAACCCAAAGACTTGGATTGCATGCACATTTAAAAAAACTTCATTTGAAAGTTCGCTCCAATCAATATTATGAAACAATCTACCTTTTTTTTCCTCATTGGAGTACAAAATCAAAATTCACAAAAAGGTGCTCGTCACCTGCTAATGCCTCGTTTTAAATGGAGTGATGTATTCTAATAGGAATCGATTTTTACAGAAGCCTATTTAATAACAACGAACCACATAAATTTACCCGATTTCCAGCTTACCTCCACACATGTCCTCCAATTTCTGTTGCGCCTTCACAATGATTCAATCCATGAACAGATATTGATGTATAACTGTTTCCCAAAAGTTTCAAACTTCTGAAACGTCCAGATGTCCAGTAACTACAGTGTTGTAGCTTATTGCTTGATGATCCATCGATTTTTTTATTATTATTCAATACAGTCCATTACTTGATTGCAATTGCCGTAACTTTCATTCCTGCATTAGCTGTTGGCTCAATACAGAATCTGAAGTCGATTCTTCCAAACTCAACGTTTCCTCAACTTCTGTTCAGCGCACCTGCACACCTTCCAATCACTTAAATAACATCATTATTTAACTGTCATTCAGTGCTGCATTACAACCAACCTGTGCGTTCTGTGACAACATAAATTAACCGGATTTTAACTGAACCATAGCTTAGATAAGGATCAATCTTCAATACTGCTCATTTATATATGAATCACAATGTTCACTGTTGTATGGTGAATTTAAAAACATCGATTATACAGTTCGATCTTCAATTGACTTAAATCGATTTTTACTAGAATCGATTTCTTTCCCTTATCTCTAACACAATTACTGTTGGAATCTATTCATAAAATCATGACCAAACATTTTCACACATTCTGTACATTGTTATTAAAACTGAATAGATCCTCTACTTCATGATGAAGCAGCTGGGCGCTCGATTTTTTTTCATTGCTGGCAATTAACCCCACAGATAGATATGAAATAGTCTCTCATTCATTAACACAACTTTACCACCTACTTAGCAGTCATCATATCAACGTTAAATAGCATCAAAGCATTTCGATTATGCAAAGCCTTATGCCAGAGATTAATTCCCAGTTTTAAACACATTCACACACTCAAATTCAACATACTCATGTGACTCAAAAGCTACAATCCTCATATATAAAAAAGAATAAACACTTACAAAAACTTTCGATTCATGGCCAGATCTTCAACATTTAGGCCCTAACAATTGCTGAAGGCTTACAGCCTTGCTGTTCAAGCCTGCTTTCAGCCTCACACTCTCTCACAATCTCTAATGTATTTTCCTCTCAAAACCCCCTCCTATTTATACAATTTTAAAAGTAATCTAATTTAATTCTTTATCCCTTCAATTCCTCAACAAACCCCTAAAAGATAGATCCTCATCCCTAAAACTTAGAAACTAATCCCAACTTAAGCTCCTTCATTAATTCTAAATAATCTAGAAACTAATTTCTCTCCTATTTACAATTTCTCACAAATAATTAATTAATCACTCAAAATAAATTTAATATTTACATGAAATTTCTTCAAAACATGAAACCCCCTAGCTTAGGTAAAATACAATGTGTTTTTCGGAGATGATGCTCCTGCATCACTACAGCTCTCAGACAGTTGTAGAATTTTCTTTGTCTCTTCATTGATCCTAGGGGGTTGCTCTCTTTCCAAAAGATTCATAGCAGGGGCTATAAACAGGTCATTGAAATCTGCAAAGCTATATTCTCTACTCCATTTTCTTAAAATAGATGACCAGAACATTACTGAGAGAACCTTTCCTTCTATATCCACTTTCTGACATTCAATTGGAAACTTATCTTCTTGATAATATAGGAAGAGGTGAAGTAGATATGAAGTGTATCTGAAAAATCCTTCTTCTGATAATATTGACAATTGATAATGCATGTTTTCGGCAATGAATCTAGCAAAATTGTATACTATGGAAGGAGATTGACCAGGGCTAAGAGTTGAAAAAAAACCTAAGATAGCTACATCAGTGAATTCATCACTGGTGTAACCTAAAATGAATGACAGCATTGAGACTATTTGCCTAGTTTCATCTGGGAAGTCAAAGGTATCAAAAGGAGGATTAAGTTTGGGAATATCCACTTGTTTAGAACAAAAAGTCTAGAATATTTTGAATTTAGAAGCAAGTTCAAATTCAAGGTAATTTTGAGTCAACTCTTCTATGGATAATGAAACAGCATTTGGGTCAAGACTCAGTTGTAGCATGGAATTTATTGACTCTTCAGTGATGTAAAACAGGATCTCTTTATCTTTGTTCATAATGCATCTTTGTTCTGGCATATAATAAGCTTGGCATAATCTGATAAAGTCAAGAACTGAATGAGTGAGAGGGATAATATATTTTGGCAAATTGGATTCCCAAATTGGAATGTCTTTGTCACCTTTATCCACTGATTTTCCAAAGCATCAATTATAGACATCAAGCAGGTTAAATTCTACATTAGGGTCTAGAATTATATAATCAAGGTGAACCAAGGGACTATTCTCCAGGGAAAAGACTGGAGGTTGGACTAGTCTGACCACCTCTGTAGAATCAGCTCTGAGTGCAGGGGTTGGTTTGTCAATTTTGGAGGATTCAGGCTGAGGGAATTATGCAGAAGACTTCTTTCGAGACTTGGGGCCTCTATTTTTAGGGATTACTTGTTTCTTTGTCATTTTTAATCGGAACAAAGAAAGCTTAAATGGTTTGCTAAGTTCTTTTATGAGAAACAAGGGTTTCTTTGTGAATTTTACTAGAAAATGGGGTTTCTAAGCAGATTTTTGGGTAAAGAAAGGATTTTAAAGCTCATAACATATATTAAAATCAATTTCAGCAGTGAACTAGAGCAGGAATTGGAAAAAACCGCTAGAACTGGAAATTAGGGATTTTGAGGAAATTTTGACAGAGTTTCCCCTGTAAAATGGACGTTTTTATGCAGTTTGATTTGTGCAATTTGGGAAATTATTTGAAAATACCAGGAAATTTGAAGTTTTAGAGGGTAAGCTTGAAGAAAAGTACCTGAGGAAAGCAGTGAAATTAAGTCGAAGACGTCGCAGAGGTGCTCAGTCTTCAATTCTTCGAAATTGGCTTCTAAGAGGGCAATGTGGCACTTTGTAGTTGAAATTCAGGGAAATGGGCATCGAAAATGGAATAGGTAGGTTGAAAAAAGGTTCACACAGTTTCTCAGGGTTTAATAGCGCAAATTCGAAGGAAAAGGGTTTATGGACGCTTTCACAGGTTTAACGGGAAAGTGATGAAAATTTGAATAAAAACTTTAAATTTTAATGTATTGAACTGATGGTATAAACCACAGTTAAATATCATTAAACTGTGGTTAAGCGGGTAAGGTTTAAGGAATACTGCTAGTGGTATTCGCGTTGATGAATGGTGGTAAGTGGTAATGAGATTTTTGAATGTGATACAATGACGTTACAACACGTCAGCACGGGGTGGTTTGGAAAAACAACCCATTTTGCGCGGCTTTGCCAAAACTTCAATCGTTTATGTTTGGAGCGCGAAAATGAATAATCACCGTTGGATCGGGTGCTTAGGAGCGAATGGTCCAGATTAAAAGGGAAAGTGCGGGGATAAAAATGTTATCAGATTTGACATGGGTGGTTGATCTTGGGAAATGGAAAGGAGATCGAACGGTGGAAACCTTACGTGATAGGATAGGGATAAATGCATTAATATCTTTCACGCAAGTGATTGACCGTAGGATCAAATGGACTTTTGGGGATCAGACAGTCAGAAGTGACTCTGACGGGTTAAGTCATTTACACCATTTTTTATGGAAAATCAGGTGATCGGGAGGGTTAATCCAAGGTTTGAACTGTGATTAGGGACTGGGATAAGGAATAATGTATGTGGGGAAAAGATAAGGTTAAGGTTCTAACCTTAGGTTAAGGGACTTGGGGCGGAAAATATACAAGGGAAAGGATCATTTTTATTGAAGTTTAGTTTTAATCAAACTTCGGGTGATTTTCTGTTCAAAACACATAGAACACATGTTTTAAGCTTTTTCTTCATATATTTTATTTATACGATAAATTAAATCAAGAAGACTTAATTACCATAGGGGAGGGATTATATATAAGGATATACTTTAGCCAAAGGGGTTATAAGGGGGGTTTTATTTAAGCATGTGGGAATAAATTACTTTGGCTTAAGTTATAATAAGTGGATTTTGGGGATTTACTTATAAAAATGAATTATATAATAGGAAAAGGTCAATTGTAGGGAATTAATACATAAGTCAAAATTAATATGACAAGGGGACAATGTATACTCAAAACACATTAATATAACTAAGAAAGTGGAGATTAAAAAACAAATTTTCATTATAATAACTTCATCATTTAGACTTAGGATAAAATGTGATTTTGAGGGCTTTATGTTTTTAAATGATGTAGGAAGTTAGCTAAATAGGAATTACAAATGCCTTTAAGTAAAAATGGAGTTTTACCTAGGATTATTTAAGGGAATGAGTGCATGAATGGTAAATTATGTGATTAAGGGAATAATATAGACATTTCACACTTTTAACTAATCAGTCATAGAGCCTTGGGTCTGGTCCCAACAAAAGTCAAGGAAATTCCTTGAGCCTTTCTAACTGATAGTCTAGAATGTTTCATGACTATGGGAAGGGAAAGTTAGTTATTCTGAATCTCCTTAACTCTGGTATCTATTGAAAATGCAACAAGATGATGGAGCTTAGTGAAATGAAGTGCTGAGCTCCGTGAAAAGATCTATGTATCCTTGAGCACGGTCTTGTTCCACCTCCTCCTTCTTTTCAAGAGAAGGCTCCTTGCTTTCGTTCTGCTCAAGAATCTCTTCTTCACTTTCCTCCTCTTCTTTTGAAAGGAAAGGCTGCTGGCTGCTAGTCTCACTAATGATCTGTGGTAAAGCAGAATGAAGATTCAAAGAATATTCATCTGCTATCATACTGTCATAGCTCTCTCCATCAGTGTCATAAATAGGCGGACCCCGACTTCCGGTCCACCATATTCCCGAGTGCATCATATGTCTTTCGGTTTGATCCACGCAGGAGTCTTCTTCCAAACTAATCATCAAACTCATAAAAATGGCTTGTTGGTGAGCTTTGTAAGCGTTATGTAGAAGGTTTCTGGTAATCGTCGTTTATTAATATCCGATCAATTCTTCTTCTGTCAAAGGAGGGATTTCCCTTTCATTATGGACAGAAGCACAACAATCCTCTCTCTCTTGCATTAGCTGACTGGGAGGCGGGCTGTCTTCTTGAACCTCTTCTTCCATATCAGATTCTGCCTCTTCCATGTAGTCGTCTGCTTCCTCAAGGCAGCTTTCCCTATCAGCCTTTGCTAATAGGTCCTGACATTCTTTGGTCAGCGTAACACAAGGCATAGGTAAGCGATCAGGCAATTCCTGATCACTTTCCTCTTCATCTTCTACAGATTCTTGAGCATCATACAGGTACTGCTCATCTTCTAGATCTTGAGTTTGTTCTTGCTCTGAAGGAGACATGGGCTGCTCTAAATAGTCATCATCTGCATTCATATTGGCCATCTGTGTCTCCAGCATTTTGGTAAGCACTTCTGTTATTCTGTATGCTTTATTATACAAAGCATTGTACTTTGCATCCCTGTCCATGCTTGGATTCGTGCTTATGCAAAGAAGGCTACTATCTCTTCTCAACCAGTTCAGTGTTCTTCACCAGTGGAGTCATTTGGTCTTTGGATCATAGGGAGTGTGGAGTTGCCAGGTGGATGATTATGAATGTTTGAAGCAAGATGCTGTCCACCATCAGCAATTAAAAGCCAATCTAGAGGCAAAGCAGTTCTTGACTCTCAGATTTCTCTCCAGTGGAGTCGCCATTATGTTGGTGTTCCCATGTTTTGGCAGATTTGGCAATACCAAAAGATGAGACAACATCAAACCACTTTGGGGCCCTAGGATCTAGCCCTCCTGGACCCGGAGAGGGATCTCTCCAATAAAACAAAGAATGATTTATCTTTGACAGCTCGAGATGAGATATTAGGCTAGTTATGAAGCACAGAGGGGTTTGAATGATTTGCTGAAGGGAATGTTGGGTTGGTCAGGAGATCATAGACTGAGAAAGTAATGGGAGAAAGGAAACAAAACAGCAGGAGGCTTCAGCAAAGAGGATAGGCCAAGACAGTGCCATCCATTGGGCTATGGATTCATGAAAGGAAATTACATGCAACAACTAGCCAAGGCTTTCAAAGGGCAAGTCATCTACACTAAAGGATCTTTTTAGATAGATGATGGGATGAAACATTAAGGACTGAAAGTGAAAGAAGGAAAGACAACCCAATTTCCGTCTATAGATCAGGTCAGAGGTCATTTAACTCCAGACCTGCTTGGACATACTCAAAGGCAGCTCTCAAAGAGGGACAAAGGGGCTGCTTATAGATCGGACCAGAGGTCATTTAACTCCAGGTCTGCTTTAGCAACTCAAAGGGAAAACAGAGATAAATTTGACAAAGAAACATCCAAGCAGCAAACCCCAAGTTCATACATCAGCCAGCAGGCAATAACATCCACTGCACTGGTTAAACCACATGAATTCGCTCTTAGATAACACATAAAGCAGAAAAAATTACAGGTAGGGAGAGCAGATAAAGATAGGGCACCCAACAAGGTGAACTCTATACCATTATTCCCGATGCTCGCCTTTGCAATAACATGAAACACATTGATCCAGGGATATCGGTGGCCACCCACCTATTCCATTTGGACCAAAGACCATCAATTCTTCAAAATTTTCACATTCAAAGACAACTTACTATTTTTTTAGCAAGCTGTCCTCCACTTTGAGGCTGCTTTTGGGGCTTAATGATTCAGTGGATATTGGTGGCCACCCACCTTTTCCACTTGGCCCCCCACCATTGTCTCTTTCAGTTTTTCAGTTTCGGCATAACTTACTATTTTTAGCTGTTTTTCGGGTCCTGAACTTCCGGAGCCGTTTTGAGGCCCTAAACGACGTTTTTTGGGTATGAACTTCCTTTGTAGTAGGTGCATTTAAGCTAGCAACCTTACTATTTTTAGCAGTTTTTCGGGTCCTGAACTTCCTTTGTAGTAGGTGCAATTTGAGCTAGCAACCTATACAGCATTTATTCTTTCTAAAAGCAAGTAAAACTATCTAATTCTAAACATATTTCATCCATGAATCTAGATTAAATTGTTGGATTCACTTTCTTTCTCTACCTAACCACTAAATTTTCATGATTAAACTATATGAGAATTCATTATTCTCTATCTAGAACAAGTAAAATTGAAAAATGACAAGTTAAGATTAAACTGCTTAACTCATCATGGACTATGGCATTTATTGACACTCTGCCACAGTCAAAAAGTAAAAAGTAGTGGTATTTATGCTTGCTCACTTTCATGTTTTATTCATTTTTCTTTTGGGGTCTTTTATTTTTTCTAATTCCTTTGATTATTCTTTTAGGACTTTTTACCCTCTTTTTTATTTTTCAATTTTTTTTATTTTTTACAAAATATGTGAATACAACTTGTAGAAGGCAAAGTATGAGCAAATTTACAAGATTATCAATAGTCAAGTCAAAATTATGACCCCTATATCATAGGTTGCTAACATAACCATGGGCAAGTATTTGATCATGTATTATTATTAACATATTCACAACCATTTATTATTCATTAGTAGATGCGATAATTTTTGTATATTACTTGCCATACTACTTTCTGAAGTTGCAATGGATGAGATTGCGTTGTGTCCTTTTGAGACATTATTTGTATCATGTGTTGCATTGAAAATTGTCATCCTAACATTCTGCTATGTGTATGAGCTCATTATCACTCATACTTTGTCCTTTGAAAGTCTAACACATCAGTTCCTCATGTCCAGCCTTGAAAATAAGAGAAAAGTTCCTAAAAATCTCCTTAACTCTGGTATCTGTTGAAAATGCAACAAGATGATGGAGCTTAGTGAAATGAAGTGCTGAGCTCCGTGAAAAGATCTATGTATCCTTGAGCACGGTCTTGTTCCACCTCCTCCTTCTTTTCAAGAGAAGGCTCCTTGCTTTCGTTCTGCTCAAGAATCTCTTCTTCACTTTCCTCCTCTTCTTTTGAAAGGAAAGGCTGCTGGCTGCTAGTCTCACTAATGATCTGTGGTAAAGCAGAATGAAGATTCAAAGAATATTCATCTGCTATCATACTGTCATAGCTCTCTCCATCAGTGTCATAAATAGGCGGACCTGACCAAGTCAACCATTTTGGGCGCACAGCAAGTCTTTCTTCGTTCTGATCCACAGAGGAGTCTTTTGAAACTGGATCATCAAACTCATAACATGGCCGAGCAGGAGCTTGTGTTCTGTAGAAGGTTTCTGGGGCGGACCGCTGGTTTAATATCCGATCAATCTCTTCTTCTGTCAAAAGAGGGATTTCCCTTTCATTATGGACAGAAGCACAGCAATCCTCTCTCTCTTGCATTGGCTGACTGGGAGGCGGGATGTCTTCTTGAACCTCTTCTTCCATATCAGATTCTACCTCTTCCGTGTAGTCGTCTGGTTCCTCAAGGCAGCTTTCCCTATCAGCCTTTGCTAATAGGTCTTGATATTCTTTGGTCAGCGTAACACAAGGCATAGGTAAGCAATCAGGCAATTCCTGATCACTTTCCTCTTCATCTTCTATAGATTCTTGAGCATCATACAGGTCCTACTCATCTTCTAAATCTTGAGTTTGTTCTTGCTCTGAAGGAGACATGGGCTGCTCTAAATAGTCATCATTTGCATTCATATTGGCCATCTGCGTCTCCAGCATTTTGGTAAGCACTTCTGTTATTCTGCATGCTTTATTATACAAAGCATTGTACTTTGCATCCCTGTCCATGCTTGGATTCGTGCTTATGCAAAGAAGGCTACTATCTCTTCTCAACCAGTTCAGTGTTCTTCACCAGTGGAGTCATTTGGTCTTTGGATCATAGGGAGTGTGGAGTTTCCAGGTGGATGATTATGAGTGTTTGAAGCAAGATGCTGTCCACCATCAGCAATTAAAAGCCAATCTAGAGGCAAAGCAGTTCTTGACTCTCAGATTTCTCCCCAGTGGAGTCGCCATTATGTTGGTGTTCCCATGTTTTGGCAGATTTGGCAATACCAAAAGATGAGACAACATCAAACCACTTTGGGGCCCTAGGATCTAGCCCTCCTAGACCCGGAGAGGGATCTCTCCAATAAACAAAGAATGATTTATCTCTGAGGCTCAAAATGAGATGTTAGGCTAGTTATGAAGCACAAAGGGGGTTTTAAAATGATTTGGTTGAAGGAATGTTGGGTTGGTCAGGAGATCATAGACTGGAAAGCAATGGGAGGAAAGGCACAAAACAGAAGGTTGTTTCAGCAGGGAGAATGAGCCAAGACAGTGCCATCCATTGGGCTATGGATTCATGAAAGGAAATTACTTACATCCACTAGCCAAGGCTTTCAAAGGGAAATTTATCTACACTAAAGGATCTTTTAGGCAGATGGTGGAATGGAACATTAAGGAGAGGAAGTGGAAGAGGGAAAACAACCAATTTTCTGTCTATAGATCAGGTCAGAGGTCATTTAACTCCAGACCTGCTTGGACATACTCAAAGGCAGCTCTCAGAGAGACAGAGGGGCAACTTATAGATCAGACCAAAGGTCATTTAACTCCAGATCTGCTTTAGCAACTCCAAGGAAAAAACAGAGATAAGATTACAAAGAAACATCTAAGAGACAAACCCCCAAGTTCATACATCAGCCAGCATGCAATAACATCCGCTGCGCTGGTTAAACCCATGAATTAACTCTTAGATGGCACATGGAGCAGAAAACATAAAGGTAGGGAGAGCAGACAGCATAGGGCACCTAACAAGGGTGAATCCTATACCATTATTCTGATGCCTACCAGAATAACATGAAACAGCATTGATCCAGGTGGATATCGGTGGCCACCCACCTATTCCATTTGGACCAGCACCATCAATTCTTGCAGATTTTCACATTCAGCACAACTTACTATTTTAGCGAGGTTTCGGGTCACTCACTCTCGGAGCCGTTTTGGGGGCACTTAATGATCCAGGTGGATATTGGTGGCCACCCACCTATTCCACTTGGCCCCCACCATTGTCTCTTTCAGTTTTTCAGTTTCGGCATAACTTACTATTTTTAGCAGTTTTTCGGGTCCTGAACTTCCGGAGCCGTTTTGAGGCCCTAAACGACGTTTTTTGGGTATGAACTTCCTTTGTAGTAGGTGCATTTAAGCTAGCAACCTTACTATTTTTAGCAGTTTTTCGGGTCCTGAACTTCCTTTGTAGTAGGTGCATTTAAGCTAGCAACCTTCACAGCATTTATTTTTTCTGAAAGCAAGTAAAACTATCTAATTCTACACTTATTTCATCCATGAATCTAGATTAAATTGTTGGATTCTCTTTATTTCTATACCTAACTACTGAATTGTTAGGATTAAACTGTCTAACAACTCATTATTCTCTATCTAAAACAATGCAAATTGAAAAATGACAAGTTAAGATTAAACTGTTTAACTCATCATGGACTAATGGCATTTATTGACACTCTGCCATAGTCAAGAAGTAAAAAGTAGTGGCATTTATGCTTGCTCACTTTCATGTTTTATTCATTTTTCTTTTGGGGTATATTATTTTTTCTAAGTCCTTTGATTGTTCTTGTAGGAATTTTTACTCTCTTTTTGATTTTTTTGATTTTTTTACAAAATATGTGAATACAATTTGCAGAAGGAAAAGTATGTACAAATTTACAAAATTACCAATAGTCAAGTCAAAATTATGACCCCTATATTATAGGTTGCTAACATAACCATGGGCAAGTATTTGATCATGTATTATTAACATATTCAACCATTTATTATTCATTAGTAGATGCGATAATTTTTGTATATTACTTGCCATACTACTTTCTGAAGTTGCAATGGATGAGATTGCGTTGTGTCCTTTTGAAGCCATTATTTGTATCATGTGTTGCATTGAAAATTGTCATCTTAACATTATGCTATTTGTATGAGCTCATTATCACTCACATTTCCTCCTTTTCAAGTCTAACACATTAGTTCCTCATGTCAAGCCTTGAAAATAAGAGAAAAGTTCTTAAAAATCTCCTTAACTTCCGGTAATTGTTGAAAATGCAACAAGATGATGGATGGTGAAATGAAGTGCCGAGCCCGTGAAAGATCTATGTATCCTTGAGCACGGTCTTGTTCCACTTCCTCTTCTTCAAGAGTAAGCTCCTTGCTTTCATCGTGCTCAAGAACCTCTTCTTCGCTTTCCTCCTCTTCTTTTGAAAGGAAAAGCTGCTGGCGTCCATTCTCACCGATGATCTGTGGTAGAGCAGAATGAAGATTCAAAGGATCTTCATCTGCTATTATTCTGTCATAGCTCTCGCCATCAGTGTCATAAATAGGCGGACCTGACCAAGTCAACCATTCTGGGCGCACAGCAAGTCTTTCTTCGTTCTGATCCACAGAGGAGTCTTTTGAAACTGGATCATCAAACTCATAACATGGCCGAGCAGGAGCTTGTGTTCTGTAGAAGGTTTCTGGGGCGGACCGCTGGTTTAATATCCGATCAATCTCTTCTTCTGTCAAAAGAGGGATTTCCCTTTCATTATGGACAGAAGCACAGCAATCCTCTCTCTCTTGCATTGGCTGACTGGGAGGCGGGATGTCTTCTTGAACCTCTTCTTCCATATCAGATTCTACCTCTTCCGTGTAGTCGTCTGGTTCCTCAAGGCAGCTTTCCCTATCAGCCTTTGCTAATAGGTCTTGATATTCTTTGGTCAGCGTAACACAAGGCATAGGTAAGCAATCAGGCAATTCCTGATCACTTTCCTCTTCATCTTCTATAGATTCTTGAGCATCATACAGGTCCTACTCATCTTCTAAATCTTGAGTTTGTTCTTGCTCTGAAGGAGACATGGGCTGCTCTAAATAGTCATCATTTGCATTCATATTGGCCATCTGCGTCTCCAGCATTTTGGTAAGCACTTCTGTTATTCTGCATGCTTTATTATACAAAGCATTGTACTTTGCATCCCTGTCCATGCTTGGATTCGTGCTTATGCAAAGAAGGCTACTATCTCTTCTCAACCAGTTCAGTGTTCTTCACCAGTGGAGTCATTTGGTCTTTGGATCATAGGGAGTGTGGAGTTGCCAGGTGGATGATTATGAATGTTTGAAGCAAGATGCTGTCCACCATCAGCAATTAAAAGCCAATCTAGAGGCAAAGCAGTTCTTGACTCTCAGATTTCTCTCCAGTGGAGTCGCCATTATGTTGGTGTTCCCATGTTTTGGCAGATTTGGCAATACCAAAAGATGAGACAACATCAAACCACTTTGGGGCCCTAGGATCTAGCCCTCCTGGACCCGGAGAGGGATCTCTCCAAATAGAGCAAAGAATGATATATCTTTGAGGCTCAAATGAGATGTTAGGCTAGTTATGAAGACAAGGGGTTTGAAAATGATTTGGTTGAAGGAATGTTGGGTTGGTCGAGATCATGATCGGAAAGTACGGGGAGGAAAGGCACAAAACAAATAAGGTTGTTTCACAGGGAGAATGAGCTATGACACCATGCCAGCTGGGCTGCTAAGGATTCATGAAAGGAAATTTGTTACATCCACTAACAAGGCTTTTTCAAAGGGCAATTTATTCACACTAAAGGATCTTTTTGTGCGATGGTGGAATGGAACATTAAGGAGAGGAAGTGGAAGAGGGAAAACAACCAATTTTCTGTCTATAGATCAGGTCAGAGGTCATTTAACTCCAGACCTGCTTGGACATACTCAAAGGCAGCTCTCAGAGAGACAGAGGGGCAGCTTATAGATCAGACCAAAGGTCATTTAACTCCAGATCTGCTTTAGCAACTCCAAGGAAAAAACAGAGATAAGATTACAAAGAAACATCTAAGAGACAAACCCCCAAGTTCATACATCAGCCAGCAGGCAATAACATCCGTTGCACTGGTTAAACCCGTGAATTTACTCTTAGATAGCACATGCAGCAGAAAACATAAAGGTAGGGAGAGCAAACAGCATAGGGCACCTAACAAGGGTGAATCCTATACCATTATTCCCCATGCCAAATAATAACTTGAAAACTGAACATTGATCCGTGGGATATCGGTGGCCACCCACCTAGTCCATTTGGACCAGCACCATCAATTCTTGCAGATTTTCACATTCAGCACAACTTACTATTTTTAGCAGGTTTTCGGGTCCTCCACTCTCGGAGCCGTTTTGGGGGCTTAATGATCCAGGTGGATATTGGTGGCCATCCACCTTTTCCACTTGGCCCCCCACCATTGTCTCTTTCAGTTTTTCAGTTTCGGCATAACTTACTATTTTTAGCAGTTTTTCGGGTCCTGAACTTCCGGAGCCGTTTTGAGGCCCTAAACGACGTTTTTTGGGTATGAACTTCCTTTGTAGTAGGTGCATTTAAGCTAGCAACCTTACTATTTTTAGCAGTTTTTCGGGTCCTGAACTTCCTTTGTAGTAGGTGCATTTAAGCTAGCAACCTTCACAGCATTTATTTTTTCTGAAAGCAAGTAAAACTATCTAATTCTACACTTATTTCATCCATGAATCTAGATTAAATTGTTGGATTCTCTTTATTTCTATACCTAAGTACTGAATTGTTAGGATTAAACTGTCTAACAACTCATTATTCTCTATCTAAAACAATGCAAATTGAAAAATGACAAGTTAAGATTAAACTGTTTAACTCATCATGGACTAATGGCATTTATTGACACTCTGCCATAGTCAAGAAGTAAAAAGTAGTGGCATTTATGCTTGCTCACTTTCATGTTTTATTCATTTTTCTTTTGGGGTATATTATTTTTTCTAAGTCCTTTGATTGTTCTTGTAGGACTTTTTACTCTCTTTTTGATTTTTTTGATTTTTTTACAAAATATGTGAATACAATTTGCAGAAGGCAAAGTATGTACAAATTTACAAAATTACCAATAGTCAAGTCAAAATTATGACCCCTATATTATAGGTTGCTAACATAACCATGGGCAAGTATTTGATCATGTATTATTAACATATTCAACCATTTATTATTCATTAGTAGATGCGATAATTTTTGTATATTACTTGCCATACTACTTTCTGAAGTTGCAATGGATGAGATTGCGTTGTGTCCTTTTGAGACATTGTTTGTATCATGTGTTGCATTGAAAATTGTCATCCTAACATTCTGCTATGTGTATGAGCTCATTATCACTCATACTTTGTCCTTTGCAAGTCTAACACATCAGTTCCTCATGTCCAGCCTTGAAAATAAGAGAAAAGTTCCTAAAAATCTCCTTAACTCTGGTATCTGTTGAAAATGCAACAAGATGATGGAGCTTAGTGAAATGAAGTGCTGAGCTCCGTGAAAAGATCTATGTATCCTTGAGCACGGTCTTGTTCCACCTCCTCCTTCTTTTCAAGAGAAGGCTCCTTGCTTTCGTTCTGCTCAAGAATTTCTTCTTCACTTTCCTCCTCTTCTTTTGAAAGGAAAGGCTGCTGGCTGCTAGTCTCACTGATGATCTGTGGTAAAGCAGAATGAAGATTCAAAGAATATTCATCTGCTATCATACTGTCATAGCTCTCTCCATCAGTGTCATAAATAGGCGGACCTGACCAAGTCCACCATTCTGAGTGCACGGCAGGTCTTTCTTCGTTCTGATCCACAGAGGAGTCTTCTGAAACTGAATCATCAAACTCATAAAATGGCTGAGCAGGAGCTTGTGTTATGTAGAAGGTTTCTGGGGTGGACTGCTGGTTTAATATCCGATCAATCTCTTCTTCTGTCAAAGGAGGGATTTCCCTTTCATTATGGACAGAAGCACAACAATCCTCTCTCTCTTGCATTAGCTGACTGGGAGGCGGGCTGTCTTCTTGAACCTCTTCTTCCATATCAGATTCTGCCTCTTCCATGTAGTCGTCTGCTTCCTCAAGGCAGCTTTCCCTATCAGCCTTTGCTAATAGGTCCTGACATTCTTTGGTCAGCGTAACACAAGGCATAGGTAAGCGATCAGGCAATTCCTGATCACTTTCCTCTTCATCTTCTACAGATTCTTGAGCATCATACAGGTACTGCTCATCTTCTAGATCTTGAGTTTGTTCTTGCTCTGAAGGAGACATGGGCTGCTCTAAATAGTCATCATCTGCATTCATATTGGCCATCTGTGTCTCCAGCATTTTGGTAAGCACTTCTGTTATTCTGTATGCTTTATTATACAAAGCATTGTACTTTGCATCCCTGTCCATGCTTGGATTCGTGCTTATGCAAAGAAGGCTACTATCTCTTCTCAACCAGTTCAGTGTTCTTCACCAGTGGAGTCATTTGGTCTTTAGATCATAGGGAGTGTGGAGTTGCCAGGTGGATGATTATGAATGTTTGAAGCAAGATGCTATCCACCATCAGCAATTAAAAGCCAATCTAGAGGCAAAGCAGTTCTTGACTCTCAGATTTCTCCCCAGTGGAGTCGCCATTATGTTGGTGTTCCCATGTTTTGGCAGATTTGGCAATACCAAAAGATGAGACAACATCAAACCACTTTGGGGCCCTAGGATCTAGCCCTCCTGGACCCGGAGAGGGATCTCTCCAATAAACAAAGAATGATTTATCTCTGAGGCTCAAAATGAGATGTTAGGCTAGTTATGAAGCACAAAGGGGGTTTTAAAATGATTTGGTTGAAGGAATGTTGGGTTGGTCAAGAGATCATAGACTGGAAAGCAATGGGAGGAAAGGCACAAAACAAAAGGTTGTTTCAGCAGGGAGAATGAGCCAAGACAGTGCCATCCATTGGGCTATGGATTCATGAAAGGAAATTACTTACATCCACTAGCCAAGGCTTTCGAAGGGCAATTTATCTACACTAAAGGATCTTTTAGGCAGATGGTGGAATGGAACTTTAAGGAGAGGAAGTGGAAGAGGGAAAACAACCAATTTTCTGTCTATAGATCAGGTCAGAGGTCATTTAACTCCAGACCTTCTTGGACATACTCAAAGGCAGCTCTCAGAGAGACAGAGGGGCAGCTTATAGATCAGACCAAAGGTCATTTAACTCCAGATCTGCTTTAGCAACTCCAAGGAAAAAACAGAGATAAGATTACAAAGAAACATCTAAGAGACAAACCCCCAAGTTCATACATCAGCCAGCATGCAATAACATCCGCTGCGCTGGTTAAACCCATGAATTAACTCTTAGATGGCACATGGAGCAGAAAACATAAAGGTAGGGAGAGCAGACAGCATAGGGCACCTAACAAGGGTGAATCCTATACCATTATTCTGATGCCTACCAGAATAACATGAAACAACATTGATCCAGGTGGATATCGGTGGCCACCCACCTATTCCATTTGGACCAGCACCATCAATTCTTGCAGATTTTCACATTCAGCACAACTTACTATTTTTAGCAGGTTTTCGAGTCCTCCACTCTCGGAGCCGTTTTGGGGGCTTAATGATCCAGGTGGATATTGGTGGCCACCCACCTTTTCCACTTGGCCCCCCACCATTGTCTCTTTCAGTTTTTCAGTTTCGGCATAACTTACTATTTTTAGCAGTTTTTCGGGTCCTGAACTTCCGGAGCCGTTTTGAGGCCCTAAACGACGTTTTTTGGGTATGAAAGCGCCAGCGAATTTTCTGATAAAATTCGTCCCGACAGATGTAGTCCTCGGATAGATCTTTCTAACGAGCTATTGAATGCGTCAAACGGAGATCGGGTGCCAAAGTTATGCCCCCGGGAAGTTGAACCACCAATTTACCCAAACGGGCGCCCACAGTTTTGGCGCCTCATCTCCTACGGTTAGGTTTTTGGACGTTTCAAATTCTACATTGTTTCTCACCAATAAATAGGCCCTCGAGCCTCATTGTAACACAGTTCAGAGGTCTGTAGCCACCACATCTCTTCTCAGAGATTCGCTACCAGCACCCTAGCTATTTTATTTCCATTATGTCCGTAAGCATCTTTCTGTTATTTGATATTAATGAAATGAAGTGTTATTTCCGCTGCATCTCTGTATTTATGGTTATGTGTTTATTCTGTTGCGTTCCTGCATAAATCCGGATCAAGCATGTAAATGAAATAAACAGAATTAAGAAGAACATCACCCATAGTAATAGACCAGGATCCTGTGAAATGTGCTTTGATTAATTGATGCAAAACCAGTCATGTACAATATGGCTCAATGGTTGTTACAGCCCAAACTTTCTCCTCCCAGCCTATTACAAACAAACTACTTTGCAACTTCCTCCCAAGACTGTTCTAACAGTCACAAATGAATCCCTCTAACAACAGATGCCCAGCAAGGCAACAACAACCGAGCAACCGACAACCACCTTTGATAGAGTGAAAATATTGTTTGGCCTTTATTGTCCATTTAATTGAGGAGTCCTTTTTAAGCATGTTATTAAGATATTTTATTATCTCAGCCAGATTTGATATGAATCTTCTTAGAAAATTGATCTTTCCCAAGAATGCTTGGAGTTCTTTAATTTTCCTACGTGGTTGAATGTTTAGGATTGCTTTGATTCTTGCAGGATAAATTCTAATGCCTTATTTTGAAATGATATGGCCTAGAAATTTGCCTTCCTCTAGCCCAAAAATATATTTTTTCGGATTAAGAGATATACCATATTTTCTGCATTTCATGGAAACTTGTCTCAGATGATCCAAGTGATCATTACTTGTTTTAGAAAACACAGTAATATCATCTAAATAAATGACTAAAAACTCATGGATTTCCTTGGCAAAGGAAATATCCATGGCTCTTTGAAACGTAGCCCCTGCATTTTTTAACCCAAAAGGAATTTTCACATACATGAAAGTGCCCCATGGAGTGGTAAAAGAAGTTTTGGTTTGGTCATCTTTGTGAACTAGAATCTAATTGTAACCATAGAAACCATCTAATAAAGCGATTCTGGAAGAACCTGCTACCCTCTGTAAAATATGGTGCATTTTTGGCAAAGGGTAGTTATCCTTCAAGGACGCTTTATTAATATTCCTAAAGTCTATGCATAATCTGATTTCTCCTAACTTTTTTATGGTAGGTACTATATTAGATACCCAGTTAGAAAATCTAATTGGTGCAAATCTTAGCATCAAACATTCTCTTGATTTCTTTTTCAACTAATGGCAACAAAACCGTATTAATCCTTCTGAGTTTCTATTGAAAAGGTTTTTGATTTTCTTTTAAAGGAATTTTATGTTGAATAATGTCTGTGTTATAAGTTTTTAAGTCCTCATAGCTCCATGCAAAGACATCTTGAAATTCTTTTAAAAGTTCAATATATTTATCATTTGTCCCTAGGTTATACTCTTCTATGTCATATGTAACTGGCTCCATTTTTGGCCTTATGGGCACATCATTAGAGTCAAATAAATATTCTAGAGGAGTTAAACCTCTGGGTAAAATGTTATTCTTTAAATCAATCAATTCTATTTCATCTTCAATAAATTCATCTATTTCTATTTTTTCCATTTCATCAATGTCACTTTGAGTAAAAATAGTAGGTTTTTCAAACTTATGTACATCTAAATTCTCTAAATTATCTATTTGACAGAAATTTAAATCTATATTACAAGGTGGATCTATATTACATTTGTTATCGATTTGACAGTTTTGAAATTCACGCTCATTATTCAAAAAATGATAAATTTTCTCATCCTCTGAAAAAATTTGCCAATATGTTACATTATCAGGAACAATAGGCCTATATTTAATCTCAACAGTGTATTTTTGCAATGGTGGAAAATGAATTTTACAACTGCTAGCAAAAGTAGCTAAGCAATGGGCCTATAAGTTTTTATCTCAAGGAATGACAGCAAAATTACCTTCTAACAATTCTTCAAGCATTTCCAATATTGTTTCTCTGTATCTTGCAAGTCTAGGGTTATGAACTGAATATTCAGCATTGATTTGTTTTATAACTAGTTCAGAATCACCTAAAACCATTATCATTTTTCCTCCCTTTTTTCTTATAATTTGCAGGCCTAAAATTAAAGCTTCGTATTCAACCATATTATTGGTGCATTTTAAGTTTAATCTAAAAGCATGCCCTTCAAAATGACCTGTTTCAACGTTTGTGATCCAAAAACCAGCTCCAGCTCCAAATTTATTAACAGATCCATCAAAATATAGATGCCACAAAGCTTCATGACCAATATAATCATCCATGATTTAAAGTCTTTTATCAGTGAGTTCAGTTGGATTTTCATTTTGATCATAGTTACTAAGAATAAAAGAATCAAGATCAGTGGGGGTGGAATAAATTGGATAATTTGTAGGCATGTCTGCACTATCGATCATGTACTTCATCAAAGTTTCTCTATAAAGCTTCTTAGGCTGCCCAAATACAGAGATAGTAGCATAACTCATATCCAGTTGTAGAGATCCCTGCAAGTTTGCTCCCCATGAGCGAGAAAGAAGCATGCCATACTTTGGCGGAATGTCAGCTACTACAACGTCCATGATCATACTCTTACCAGGATACTGGACTAGGTTAACACACATATCTTTAATCAAACCAATACATTGTACTTTGGGTGAATCAAATGAGAACAGGTCCTTATAAGGTCTGGTTATGTCTAGATTAAGAGTTTCCATTATAGCTTTAGGCATTAAATTTTGGGAAGCTCCAGTATCTAGCATAGCATTATGTAATATTTGGTCATGTATAGTAAGAATTAAATAAAATGGGGGTACCGACCCATCTGAAAGCTTTCCATCAACATTGGGACCAAAAATTAGTTCAGGCATGTCTTCATTCATGTTAATTGTATCTTCATTTTCGTTGACATTCAACATATCAGAAATCATTGATCTATATAAATCATTTTTAGCTACTTCTGTTAAGGGAACAACTATTTTCAATTTGGATATTTCAGACTGCATATTAAATGTTGGCTGAGATCTAATGGTTTGACTCATTTCTTCCTTGGGAACTGTTGTTTGTGAGGATTTTTCTTGAGTTTCTACTATTTTTCCTGTGTTCTGCGCTCTTCTCTTGTCTTCTGTCTGAGTTTCTTGGTTCCTGCTATCTTTAGTCATTTTTTCAAGAATGATTTAAGGATTAACAGGAATTTTATCAAATTTAGGATTCTCAATAGTAGGTTTAGGATCTGATATTTTAAAATCAGTAGGATTCTTTCTTGGCTCAATGATTGTTCTTGAATTTGTGGCTTTTGGAGAATTTTCTTTGGAAACATCTTTGAAATATTGTGCCACATCGTCAGTAATATCTAAAATTTT
The DNA here is from genome assembly GCA_034641835.2 of Pinus albicaulis. NCBI lineage: Eukaryota > Viridiplantae > Streptophyta > Pinopsida > Pinales > Pinaceae > Pinus > Pinus albicaulis. The sequence goes on from CM076573.1 coordinate 389,553,265, forward strand.
TGGGCCTTGCTATTTTTTAGGACTGTTTAGATTTGAACTCTGTTTGCTATCTCTGGGAATAATTTGCAAGAATTTTGATTTAGAAGTATCAAACTTCTTTTTTTTTGTTCTTGTTGCTTTGGAGCATTACTCTTTATAGCCGGATAAATTTTTTTCTTGCTCCTAAGGTTATATTGACTATGAATTTCATTTATTGCAAAATCATAACCTTGTTTATAATCATAGGATTCTCCAAATTCTACTTTGAGTTGTTGAAGTTCATAGAGTTCCTGGTCCTCCTGGGTGAGGAAAATAGTATTGTTCTCATCGATCCCCATAACAATGTTTATGCCTTCCTCCTCATCAACACTGTTTTGTGAAATTTCTACAAAGTTTTCTTGAAATGGGGTTCTTATATTCTGATCAGGGGAAGGCTCCTTGCCTTTCCTGGGGTTGATATTTTTTCTATAGTTGGGATTCCGGATCTGGGATTGATTGTCCCATTGTGGTTTCTTTTCAATTTGATCTAGTCTGTCAACTAATTTTTCTAGTGCTTTAATAATGAAATCAAATTTACTATCCAAGTGAGATGCTTCCTCTTTAATAGTAACCCTTCTTTCATTTCTCATTCTGGCCTTCTTTGCTAGTATGTTGAATTCTACACCTACAACATTTTTTTTCTTTTTTCTCTAAAGTATCTACATCCCTTTCCCTAAGTTGGTAAGCCATGTCTACGTAAAAATAGTCAGGGAATTTCAATAGCACAGAATATGGGGTAGGTTTAAGGTCTGCAGGAATGGCATTGTATACGCTGTTATATCTTGTGAAAAAATTTTGGACAATTTCATTTGGGGCTCTTTTGACAGCATCAAATTCAGATAGTATTTGCATAGGGTTCTTATTTTTCTCCCATTTATTAAGGAAGGCTCTATGGAATGCAGCTAGGTTTAATATGCTACCAGGTGCTAAAGCTTTAAACCAAGTTTTCACCTCTCCAATTAAGCTCTGAGAAAATAGTCTCATTTGGACATCAGACTCATCTATCTCATAGACTTCCCAAAAATCACTCATTCTAGTAATGTGCTGCTGCACAGTAATCTATGAAAGATTATCAAACAGTGGAATATATTTTTGATAGTTCTGGGGCATGTCATGGAGATTCTGAGGTAAGACCAAGGGAGCATATCAGGCTGCCATGGCTTGAATTTTAGCTTGATTGGGAGGTATTGTTGTGATAGAAGGGATAGTACTGGTTACTGCAATGGATGTACTTGAAGAGCTTGGTAGTGGGGATGAAACATAAGTAGTATTGCTAATGGTAGTTGTAATGGGTTGGGTAAATAATGGATATACTACCTTGGGCTGCAAAGGCAACTCAAGGATGAATGGATCAGTTGATGAACTTGCAGTGGACTATGGATATGATGAGTATATGATTCTTTGGGGTAGAGGCAACTCAGGGCTTATGGGCTCTTTAGGTGAACTAACAGTAGAATCAATAAATGATGTGACAGCATACAAAGTTGAATATGATGCTGGAAATACTGTTGTGTATAGTTCAGAGACTGGGGGTTTAAATTTAGATAGAAATTTAGCTAACTTAACAACTTCTTCAATGTATTTGATTTTCGTAACATTTACCCTTTTAACTGGACTTTTACTTTCAGTTTGATTTGATTTAGTAGGAACAGAAATAATTTTATGTTGTTCACTTACATAAGAAGAAAAAACTAGATCTAAAACAATTTCTTTTAAATCCGATTTAGATTTTGTTCTAAATAAATATTTCTCAAACTTTAAGTCAAAATCAATGTTTGATAAGTTTACCAATTCGTTGGGTAAAGAATCAGCTCTTGTCAGAGATATTTCAGTTTCAGAACTAGTACTTTGTTTTTTCTTCTTTTTTCCTATCTGGTCAAGATTATCTACTATATCTTGAGGATTAGGATCAGGGTTGGATCTAGTGTAGTAGATTTTCTTGGGAGCCATATTTTTATTGGGTAAAATACCCACAACCTTTAAACTCAATCTTAAAGTAGAAAAGATATAATTAAAGATCTTCCTTCAAGACTAAACTTAAAACTGGAGAGTGGTTAGTTCCCCAGTATGGTCACCAGTATGTTATCACCCTAGTAATTCTTAGGTTGTGGGATAGGGATTTTTGTAGTTAAGAACACCAGGGGTAACCAAGAACCACTTTATGAATTCTGGATCTAGCCTTCCTGAGCCCCGGAGAGGGATCTCTCCTTAAGATTTAGCTTTGTTTTGGTAAAATATTTTAGGCTAGCTATGAATGAACAATTTGGTTTGTTTTTAAAATATTGGTGGGAATAAAGAGATTTCAAGGTAAACCAAAAGGATCTACCAAAATATTGGGCAATGGATTCAACTCTCTAGGCAAGCAGAACTAAGAAATAAGGCTCATAAATGCAAATGTGCTAAGGGCAAGATAAGTGACCTTCTAAGGCTTTGTATAGGCTTGATTTGATGGAGTGGGTGGAATTTGAGCAAAAGGGAACTTAAGAATCCTTAAGCTACAGATAAGAAGATTGAAGAAGGGGATCTAACTGGGACCTAGAGAAATTAAGAATTCTACGGTCCAGTTATCAAGTCGAAAACATCAAAATGCCAACAAGTTTCGAAATAGGGAGCTTATTATCACTAATCCTGTTTAATTTTTCCTTAATTGATCATTACAGACTAGAAACACATAATATGAATGAATGTAAAATTTAAAGAAATACACTGAAAACAAGGAAAGAACAAGACATATATTGTCGCCACGAGAATCCTTAGCTATGATGTCTCTGATCTCTTTCCAGTCTACTGCTTTCGCTAATTGACTCACCAACTTCAATATGTCTAGCAAATAAGACTATAGTTGTCTTAAGAAATTTTATTCACACTGAATACTTCGAATTGTGAAGTATTTATACAAAAAACTGTTTACAAAATATCTAAGAAATTGAGATAATGTTTTAATAAAAAAAATAGGAAAGAAAACTTAATAAGAGGGACAACTGCAAAACAGTTTGCAATCTGTTCCCTTTTTATAAGAAAAAATAGAACTGACTATTCCAATTTAAACAGATGGTTGATGTGTTGTGAGCTTTGCTAGCCTTAGGTGCATCTTATTGTGGAAAGTGGTTGAAGAACTTTCCTTCCTTTGAATTTCAATGTTGATACTCTTTATTTATCTGATTTGAGCTGTCTTACTGTGGTAATTAAAAAGTAACCAACAATAACTTTATTTTCACTGATACTCTTTTACCTACTGATACACTTTAACCCTGTATTTTTTACCTTTGAGGTAACAGTAAAAGATGAATTTCCAAGTAATTTTCCTGTTTTTTATCCATCATATTCACAACAGATCTGTGAATTCTTGCCACTTTTCAACAGAGGGGATCTTCATAGTTTTCAATTTTCTGTAGCTTTCATCTGCTTCTGTATACTTGGCAAAGTTAGGCTTTATAGTGAACATATGTTTGATCTCATTATCCAAAAAGAATAGATTTTCAAAATACTGAAGAAGTATTTTGCCAGTTGGTGATCCTTGTGGCAGTGGTTCTTTGGCTTGCTCTTTTGCATGAGTTCTTATTTTTAGATCATAGTTTTTCTAAGGAATCAACTTGTCATTCAATCCATGAATATCTAGCAAACCTACTTCTGATAATATCTTGTATTTGGCCCAAAATATTGAGATAGCCAAATTCATGTCTTTACACCTGTCTTCTAAGTTACTCATCATGTTTCTTTTATTTAGGACTTTTTGATTTGGAGGATGGTCTCTGTCCTATCAGTAATTTTTAACTCTTCCAAATCTTCCTTGCTTTTGCTGTTCAAAAAGGCTATGAGTTAAAGTGCTTGGGCTGGCTTATTTTCAATTTCTCTTTTAGTTTTGTCAATTTTTGCATTAGCAGCATGTAGTAACACCTTTTTCTCATAAATTATTTGAATTGAAGGCCATTGAGAGTGAATGAATTTAATGATCTTTTTCCATAAATTATTTTTAATATATTCCACCTGATCAGTAAGATTTACCTATGCTTGAAGAATTTGAACCTGTTCTTGTAGTCTATCTGCCCTTTGTTCATGTCCTTTAGATGTAATCAAAGCATCTCTATTGGTAGATTCTAGATTTTTTATAGTGCCTTTTAAATTAAGTATCTCTTTCTCCTTTATTGACATGTCTTCCATGGCTTTAATTACAATAGCTTTATCTTGTATTGTATCAATCTGTGAAGTTGAGGAAGAAGAAGTAGATATTTCATGTGAAGTTATTAGCACTATAGTGGCCATTACTCCCTATTGTGCTAAGTGTTCAGCTAATGTGGATGGAATAGCTGTACTTACAGTAGGAATTGCTGTAGAGATGTGAACCTATTGAGTTTTCTTAAGGTCTTCATTTTCTTTTATGGAAGCTTCCAATTGACCTTCCATTTCTTTTATTTGAGCGGTCATCTCATGAACAAGCTGTTTGAGTTCATCAATTTCAGTTTTCTGCTGAAGAATCTCCTTTGCTTGAGGATTTTCATTTTGGGACAACTTTAGTTTCTTTCTGAGGGCAGCTTTATCCTCATTTTTCTATTTAATCAAAGTTTTTGCAATCTCCATATTAGCAGGATCAGCTCCTACTTCAATCACCAAATCTTCTAGTTCTTTGATCCTCAAATTATCGGTATATAGTGAGGCCTTGTCCAACTTCATTTGATTTTGGAGGTTGAGAAATATTTTCTCAAGCCTAATGGATTTCATAGTCTTACTGAAAATTTTAGAATATAGCATTTCAGTATTGCTCCTATGAAATTCAATTTGATCTAATTCATGAATGGCATCTGCATCAACTTCAAAATTTGTTTTGGAATAATCTGCTACTGATTTTGGATCATTTACTGTAGGCTTCAAGAATGACATTACTAATTTATTAGATGAATAATCAAATGCTGAAAGAAGTCTATCTTTGTTTCCAGGCTTTTCCTTAAGAAATCTAGAATACTCTTGATTCTTGATTTCTTCATTCTTCTCTTTAATCTGTCTGAATCTGATCTGAATTTATGACTCTGTGTGGTCAGTTTCCTTAGAGGAAGAAGGCATATCAATAGTTGTTTGTTTCTCCCCCATGACTGTATCCTTTTTTTGTGTCCCAATTTTGACATTTTGGAGCTCTTTTAATGTTTCAATCACTATTTTTGTAGCTTCAACATCTGTTTCATTATCTTCAATATTAACAGCTTTATTTCTTTCTTCATTTGACAATTTACTTTTCTTGCTGTAAGGGATTTTGAATCTTTTGTCCTGAATAGTTTCAGCTATGAAACTATCTTCTTCTCTGCTCCTTTTAAGTGCATCTTCAGTTTCCTTGCTCACTGTAGTAACCTGTGTCTGTTCAACCTGTTTACCCTTTCCATTTTTTCTTTGTATTTCCATTGAATCATCATCAGCTAAAGTGTTGGGATGCCATTCAATTTTGTTAGCATACTTTTCAATATGGGACTTGGAGTCATGCAAGAAAACGGGTAACTTGCATTTCACTCTTAGTGTGCTTAAAACACCTTGTGGATATAATTATACATGAAACTAAATGGAAATTTGTACTCCTTCAACTTCACATTGATTTCATTGATTGCTTCTCTATTATTCACAATAAATGGCCCAATTTGATTCTTCAATTTAAACTTTGTCTTTTTTTGGAAGCTATGAAATTAACTTCATCTGCATTCAATAGTTGTCTCAAATATTCCAATGAAAATATCCTTGTTGTAACAAATCTTGGTAGTTTATATGGGGCCAGGAGTGCACCATATACTTTGATTTCTGTATAGCTTTTATATAAATACCAGTCCCCTATTCTACATGACGTAGGGCTAGCCTGCAAATCCCAAGATATTTAACCTCTGTGTGTTAAAGAATGCATCCCAGTATTTATCACTCAAATCAAAAAGCTTCAATCCTGGCTTTTTCTCAAAGCTCAACCATTTCATCAATATCAAATTTTCAACCAATTCACTATTCAGATGTTCCCACAATCCATATCCTAAGACAACTAAGCTTTTCAATTTTCATTAAATATGCATTTATAAATGCATCTTAATCACCTACCAAATAAATGTCATTCAATCCCAAACTTTATACTTTGTACATGCGCCTTTTTCAATTCACAATCAAAACTCACAAAATGCCCTAATACCACTGCTTCACAATTGAACAATACTCAACTTGCCAGTTCTTATCACTCAATATTCAGATGCGCCCTTAAAACTTCCCAATTCGAATGCATCCACATAGTCATGGCAAATTTCACAATTTAATGTACCCATGGGTTAATTCACTTGACATTGTTTATCATTTCCACACGCAAACTCTCCAGCAAACCATACTTTCATAACCCAAAGACTTGGACTGCATGCTCATTAAAAAAACTTCATTTGAAAGTTCGCCCAATCAATATTATGAAACAATCTATTTTTTTTTCCTCATTTGTGTGAATCACCCCAAATCTCATCTTTCGTTTTTTTATAACGCTGGAGTACAAAATCAAAATTCAATAAAAAGGTGCGCCCCTGCTTTCACTGTTTACCAGTCTCTGTTTTTAAATGGAGTGATGTATTCTAATAGGAATCGATTTTTACAGCAGCCTATTTAATAACAACGAACCACATAAATTTACCCGATTTCCAGCTTACCTCCACAAATGTCCTCCAATTTCTGTTGCGCCTTCACAATCATTCAATCCATGAACAGATATTGATGTATAACTGATTCCAAAAGTTTCAAACTTCTGAAACGTCCAGATGCCCAGTAACTACAGTGCTATAGCTTATTGCTTGATGATCCATCGATTTTTTTATTCAATACAGTCCATTACTTGATTGCAATTGCCGTAACTTTCATTCCTGCATTAGCTGTTGGCTCAATACAGAATCTGAAGTCGATTCTTCCAAACTCAACGTTTCCTCAACTTCTGTTCAGCGCACCTGCACACCTTCCAATCACTTAAATAACATCATTATTTAACTGTCATTCAGTGTTGTATTACAACCAACCTGTGCGTTCTGTGACAACATAAATTAACCGGATTTTAACTCAACCATAGCTTAGATAAGGATCAATCTTCACAGCGTTCCATTTGCCATGAATCACCAATGTTCCATCGGTTGTATGGTGAATTTAAAAACATCGATTATACAGTTCGATCTTCAATTGACTTAAATCGATCTTTACTAGAATCGATTTCTTTCCCTTATCTCTAACACAATTACTGTTGGAATCTATTCATAAAATCATGACCGAACATTTTCACACATTCTGTACATTGTTATTAAAACTGAATAGATCCTCTACTTCATGATGAAGCAGCTGGGCGCTCGATTTTTTTTCATTGCTGGCAATTAACCCCACAGATAGATATAAAATAGTCTCTCATTCATTAACACAGCTTTACCACATACTTAGCAGTCATCATATCAACGTTAAATAGCATCAAATCATTTCGATTATGCAAAGCCTTATGCCAGAGATTAATTCCTAGTTTTAAACACATTCACACACTCAAATTCAACATGCTCATATGACTCAAAAGTTACAATCCTCATATATAAAAAAGAATAAACACTTACAAGAACTTTCGATTCATGGCCAGATCTTCAACATTTAGGCCCTAACAATTGCTGAAGGCTTACAGCCTTGCTGTTCAAGCCTGATTTTAGCCTCACACTCTCTCACAATCTCTAATGTATTTTCCTCTCAAAACCCCCTCCTATTTATACAATTTTAAAAGTAATCTAATTTAATTCTTTATCCCTTCAATTCCTCAACAAACCCCTAAATCTCTCAACATCCCTAAAAGATATATCCTCATCCCTAAAACTTAGAAACTAATCCCAACTTAAGCTCCTTCATTAATTCTAAATAATCTAGAAACTAATTTCTCTCCTATTTACAATTTCTCACAAATAATTAATTAATCACTCAAAATAAATTTAATATTTACATGAAATTTCTTCAAAACATGAAACCCCCTAGCTTAGGTAAAATACAATGTGTTTTTCGGAGATGATGCTCCTGCATCAGACTCCCCATGTAAGAAAATTCATGACCACCTGGTCATAAGTCTGGATATTTCCTCCTGAATCCCAAATTTTATTTTGTAATCTTCCCGTGCTTGTCAATTGCTTTACTGCTATTGTTATCTGCTGTTGTCCTCCAGGTTTCCATATTTTGTGTTGTAGTGCTCCACTTGCTCTGCCTTCCAAGTCTACTACAGTCTTTCTCTTGTTGTCTCTTATTTTCTTTCTTGATGCTGTCTTTAATCCTCCTTCACTCTGACTTTCTTCAAGATCAATGATCTTCAATGACTCAGTGTATTCAAAAATTATTTTTCCATCCTCCTTATTCTGCATATGACTATGAGTAGTCATCTCTTCATCTGTTAGTACAACAGTCTCCAGTAACTGTTTGTCTTTCTTCAAGTTGATATGACCTGCAAACACAAAACAACCTTCAGTTTTCAAAATACAATACCTTCCATTTTGTTTTGATGCTTCAAGCACCAATCCTCCACCATAGATCTTTTGGATTTCAACGGATTCTTCTTGCGGTGACTTCAAATCAATATGAATTTGTTCTAGTTTCCTGAACTTGTTCATCAGCTTGCCATTCAACCTCTGTTGCAATAGCTTCCATTTCACCCTTTTCTTTAGTCTCCATCTGTATCTTCGGTTTTTACTTGTCTTTCTTGCTAGACCAATTTCTGGTTCTTCATTCTGCTGCCAGCTTCTATACTCCTGCAATTTAATGCTTTCCTCAAGTTCATTCTCATGTAGCTGATCATTCCTTCCAAATTTCTGGTTACTCTCATCTTCATCTTGCTGAGTTAATATTTCTGTCTCCTTTATGCCTTTGAGGACATAACCTCCTTGCTTCTTCTGATCTTTCATCTCACCTTCATATAATCGCTGCTCAATTTCTCTGATTTCAGCATCATATTTATTAATACTATCTTCCGCACCTTTTCCTCCATCAGGTTCTGTAGGCTTTGTTTCTCCTTTGGGTTCCTCGAGTAATCTTTCCAAGAACTCTATCTCCTTTTGAAATCTCTCCAGCAGATCATCACAATTTCCAGTCTCAGCTTCATTCTTTTCCTGACAATCCTCCTGAGTTGACCTGTTTTCCACATTATCATATTGCAAACATCTTTCATCAATTCCATTAAACAAATTCATTGGTTTACCTTCTTGTAGTCCCACTATGGAATTGTCTTCAGACTGTTGGTTTATATCAACCTCATCTGACTGTTTTACCCCAAACAGGATTTCATCTATGAACTCATTCTGTTGCAAATGATCAACACCTTCTTCCTCTAAAAAGGATTCTTCATCATACTTTACCTCAAGAGCTTCATTCTTGGTTGTGACAATTTCAATCGACTGTCCATCATCCTCTGCATATCCTGCAAACATACACAAACTGTAAGAATCAAAATCACAAGGCTTCATTGCCTCATCTGCTTCCTTTGTCAACATATCTTCGAATTGTTCTGGACTCTGCCAATAGTCCATGAGATCTTCAGCTGACCTCTCATTATCCTCTTTCCCTAACATCTCACCCTGTTCTGGTCTGCAAATGTTAACTTCCAATTCTACCTCTGCTTCTCTGAGTTTCTCTGATTCCTCTTGAGCACTCAATATCTGCTCAATCTTTCTCAATTCTTCTACTAGCTCTGACTTCACTTGCTGATTTCTCCTTTCTCGTAGCCTTGGCCACTTTACTCTTTTCCTCATGGTCCAAACACTTTTCTGCAGCATCTTCATCAATATTCCAATCTGGAAATCTATCTCAGCTTTCTCTCGGTCAAACTCTTCTTGACTCATCCTCATGCCATTTACTTTGGCATCTTCCTTTTTGCTGTGGCTTCCTTGTGAACTTCTGCTATGACTATCTGTAGTCATTTCCTGCTCCTCTCTTTCCATGAGCTCCTCGTACCTCTGCAACAAGCCTCTGCAACATTAAGTCCTTCTTACTGCAATCTTACCTCACTAAGCTCTCCTCACTCAGTCTTTTGGTAAGCACGATCCCCTATCTGGAATCTTCTCCTGAGCAACACCTTTGCTCCCTCTAGGCTTCTGCAATCTCTCACTCTCTCTTTCGAAGACACTTCAATTGTCCTCTCTGTCCAATCTCTGGTTGGAATCTTCAGGTTCACTGCCACTTCTGCTTTTAAGAACGCATCTGGTTCTTTCCGCTGAGACTTTCTTCACTATGCCTGCAACCAAATCCCACAAATAGTTCTTCAAACCAGAATTAAATATCGACTACAAACTCACCTTCAAGATCCTGTTGATCTTGCTTCTTTCCTTAACTGCACTTGCATACCTGTGCTGCCATCTTTATCAGTTTCACAATCCGACATTCATTCACCACATGCAATTAAAAAAAAAAACTTGATTCCTTTCCCAGAGCCATTCCAGCTCTGATACCAAAATGACGCAGGGCTAGCCTGCAAATCCCAAGATCTTTAACCTCTGTGTGTTAAAGAATGCATCCCAGTATTTATCACTCAAATCAAAAAGCTTCAATCCTGGCTTTTTCTCAAAGCTCAACCATTTCATCAATATCAAATTTTCAACCAATTCACTATTCAGATGTTCCCACAATCCATATCCTAAGACAACCAAGCTTTTCAATTTTCATTAAATATGCATTTATAAATGCATCTTAATCACCTACCAAATAAATGGCATTCAATCCCAAACTTTATACTTTGTACATGCGCCTTTTTCAATTCACAATCAAAACTCACAAAATGCCCTAATACCACTGCTTCACAATTGAACAATACTCAACTTGCTAGTTCTTATCACTCAATATTCAGATGCGCCCTTAAAACTTCCCAATTCGAATGCATCCGCATAGTCATGGAAAATTTCACAATTTAATGTACCCATGGGTTAATTCACTTGACATTGTTTGTCATTTCCACACGCAAACTCTCCAGCAAACCATACTTTCATAACCCAAAGACTTGGATTTCATGCTCATTAAAAAAACTTCATTTGAAAGTTCGCCCAATCAATATTATGAAACAATCTATTTTTTTTTCCTCATTGGAGTACAAAATCAAAATTCAATAAAAAGGTGCGCCCCTGCTTTCACTGTTTACCAGTCTCTGTTTTTAAATGGAGTGATGTATTCTAATAGGAATCGATTTTTACAGCAGCCTATTTAATAACAACGAACCACATAAATTTACCCGATTTCCAGCTTACCTCCACAAATGTCCTCCAATTTCTGTTGCGCCTTCACAATGATTCAATCCATGAACAGATATTGATGTATAACTGATTCCAAAAGTTTCAAACTTCTGAAACATCTAGATGCCCAGTAACTACAGTGCTATAGCTTATTGCTTGATGATCCATCGATTTTTTTATTCAATACAGTCCATTACTTGATTGCAATTGCCGTAACTTTCATTCCTGAATTAGTTGTTGGCTCAATACAGAATCTGAAGTCGATTCTTCCAAACTCAACGTTTCCTCAACTTCTGTTCAGCGCACCTGCACACCTTCCAATCACTTAAATAACATCATTATTTAACTGTCATTCAGTGCTGTATTACAACCAACCTGTGCGTTCTGTGACAACATAAATTAACCGGATTTTAACTCAACCATAGCTTAGATAAGGATCAATCTTCACAGCGTTCCATTTGCCATGAATCACCAATGTTCCATCGGTTGTATGGTGAATTTAAAAACATCGATTATACAGTTCGATCTTCAATTGACTTAAATCGATTTTTACTAGAATCGATTTCTTTCCCTTATCTCTAACACAATTACTGTTGGAATCTATTCATAAAATCATGACCAAACATTTTCACACATTCTGTACATTGTTATTAAAACTGAATAGATCCTATACTTCATGATGAAGCAGCTGGGCGCTCGATTTTTTTTCATTGCTGGCAATTAACCCCACAGATAGATATGAAATAGTCTCTCATTCATTAACACAACTTTACCACCTACTTAGCAGTCATCATATCAACGTTAAATAGCATCAAAGCATTTCGATTATGCAAAGCCTTATGCCAGAGATTAATTCCCAGTTTTAAACACATTCACACACTCAAATTCAACATACTCATGTGACTCAAAAGTTACAATCCTCATATATAAAAAAGAATAAACACTTACAAAAATTTTCGATTCATGGCCAGATCTTCAACATTTAGGCCCTAACAATTGCTGAAGGCTTACAGCCTTGCTGTTCAAGCCTGCTTTCAGCCTCACACTCTCTCACAATCTCTAATGTATTTTCCTCTCAAAACCCCCTCCTATTTATACAATTTTAAAAGTAATCTAATTTAATTCTTTATCCCTTCAATTCCTCAACAAACCCCTAAAAGATAGATCCTCATCCTAAACTTAGAAACTAATCAACTTAAGCTCCTTCATTAATTAAATAATCCAGCCTTCATTTCTCTCCTGTTACAATTTCTCTGAAATAATTAATTAATCCTCAAAATAAATTTAATATTTACATGAAATTTCTTCAAAACATGAAACCCCCTAGCTTAGGTAAAATACAATGTGTTTTTCGGAGATGATGCTCCTGCATCACTACAGCTCTCAGACAGTTGTAGAATTTTCTTTGTCTCTTCATTGATCCTAGGGGGTTGCTCTCTTTCCAAAATATTTATAGCAGGGGCTATAAACAGGTCATTGAAATCTGCAAAGCTATATTCTCTACTCCATTTTCTTAAAATAGATGACCAGAACATTACTGAGAGAACCTTTCCTTCTATATCCACTTTCTGACATTCAATTGGAAACTTATCTTCTTGATAATATAGGAAGAGGTGAAGTAGATATGAAGTGTATCTGAAAAATCCTTCTTCTGATAATATTGACAATTGATAATGCATGTTTTCGGCAATGAATCTAGCAAAATTGTATACTATGGAAGGAGATTGACCAGGGCTAAGAGTTGAAAAAAAACCTAAGATAGCTACATCAGTGAATTCATCACTGGTGTAACCTAAAATGAATGACAGCATTGAGACTATTTGCCTAGTTTCATCTGGGAAGTCAAAGGTATCAAAAGGAGGATTAAGTTTGGGAATATCCACTTGTTTAGAACAAAAAGTCTAGAATATTTTGAATTTAGAAGCAAGTTCAAATTCAAGGTAATTTTGAGTCAACTCTTCTATGGATAATGAAACAGCATTTGGGTCAAGACTCAGTTGTAGCATGGAATTTATTGACTCTTCAGTGATGTAAAATAGGATCTCTTTATCTTTGTTCATAATGCATCTTTGTTCTGGCATATAATAAGCTTGGCATAATCTGATAAAGTCAAGAACTGAATGAGTGAGAGGGATAATATATTTTGGCAAATTGGATTCCCAAATTGGAATGTCTTTGTCACCTTTATCCACTGATTTTCCAAAGCATCAATTATAGACATCAAGCAGGTTAAATTCTACATTAGGGTCTAGAATTATATAATCAAGGTGAACCAAGGGACTATTCTCCAGGGAAAAGACTGGAGGTTGGACTAGTCTGACCACCTCTGTAGAATCAGCTCTGAGTGCAGGGGTTGGTTTGTCAATTTTGGAGGATTCAGGCTGAGGGAATTATGCAGAAGACTTCTTTCGAGACTTGGGGCCTCTATTTTTAGGGATTACTTGTTTCTTTGTCATTTTTAATCGGAACAAAGAAAGCTTAAATGGTTTGCTAAGTTCTTTTATGAGAAACAAGGGTTTCTTTGTGAATTTTACTAGAAAATGGGGTTTCTAAGCAGAGTTTTGGGTAAAGAAAGGATTTTAAAGCTCATAACATATATTAAAATCAATTTCAGCAGTGAACTAGAGCAGGAATTGGAAAAAACCGCTAGAACTGGAAATTAGGGATTTTGAGGAAATTTTGACAGAGTTTCCCCTGTAAAATGGACGTTTTTATGCAGTTTGATTTGTGCAATTTGGGCAATTATTTGAAAATACCAGGAAATTTGAAGTTTTAGAGGGTAAGCTTGAAGAAAAGTACCTGAGGAAAGCAGTGAAATTAAGTCGAAGACGTCGCAGAGGTGCTCAGTCTTCAATTCTTCGAAATTGGCTTCTAAGAGGGCAATGTGGCACTTTGTAGTTGAAATTCAGGGAAATGGGCATCGAAAATGGAATAGGTAGGTTGAAAAAAGGTTCACACAGTTTCTCAGGGTTTAATAGCGCAAATTCGAAGGAAAAGGGTTTATGGACGCTTTCACAGGTTTAACGGGAAAGTGATGAAAATTTGAATAAAAACTTTAAATTTTAATGTATTGAACTGATGGTATAAACCACAGTTAAATATCATTAAACTGTGGTTAAGCGGGTAAGGTTTAAGGAATACTGCTAGTGGTATTCGCGTTGATGAATGGTGGTAAGTGGTAATGAGCTTTTTGAATGTGATACAATGACGTTACAACACGTCAGCACGGGGTGGTTTGGAAAAACCACCCATTTTGCGCGGCTTTGCCAAAACTTCAATCGTTTATGTTTGGAGCGCGAAAATGAATAATCACCGTTGGATCGGGTGCTTAGGAGCGAATGGTCCAGATTAAAAGGGAAAGTGCGGGGATAAAAATGTTATCAGATTTGACATGGGTGGTTGATCTTGGGAAATGGAAAGGAGATCGAACGGTGGAAACCTTACGTGATAGGATAGGGATAAATGCATTAATATCTTTCACGCAAGTGATTGACCGTAGGATCAAATGGACTTTTGGGGATCAGACAGTCAGAAGTGACTCTGACGGGTTAAGTCATTTACACCATTTTTTATGGAAAATCAGGTGATCGGGAGGGTTAATCCAAGGTTTGAACTGTGATTAGGGACTGGGATAAGGAATAATGTATGTGGGGAAAAGATAAGGTTAAGGTTCTAACCTTAGGTTAAGGGACTTGGGGCGGAAAATATACAAGGGAAAGGATCATTTTTATTGAAGTTTAGTTTTAATCAAACTTCGGGTGATTTTCTGTTCAAAACACATAGAACACATGTTTTAAGCTTTTTCTTCATATATTTTATTTATACGATAAATTAAATCAAGAAGACTTAATTACCATAGGGGAGGGATTATATATAAGGATATACTTTAGCCAAAGGGGTTATAAGGGGGGTTTTATTTAAGCATGTGGGAATAAATTACTTTGGCTTAAGTTATAATAAGTGGATTTTGGGGATTTACTTATAAAAATGAATTATATAATAGGAAAAGGTCAATTGTAGGGAATTAATACATAAGTCAAAATTAATATGACAAGGGGACAATGTATACTCAAAACACATTAATATAACTAAGAAAGTGGAGATTAAAAAACAAATTTGCATTATAATAACTTCATCATTTAGACTTAGGATAAAATGTGATTTTGAGGGCTTTATGTTTTTAAATGATGTAGGAAGTTAGCTAAATAGGAATTACAAATGCCTTTAAGTAAAAATGGAGTTTTACCTAGGATTATTCAAGGGAATGAGTGCATGAATGGTAAATTATGTGATTAAGGGAATAATATAGACATTTCACACTTTTAACTAATCAGTCATAGAGCCTTGGGTCTAGTCCCAACAAAAGTCAAGGAAATTCCTTGAGCCTTTCTAACTGATAGTCTAGAATGTTTCATGACTATGGGAAGGGAAAGTTAGTTATTCTGAATCTCCTTAACTCTGGTATCTATTGAAAATGCAACAAGATGATGGAGCTTAGTGAAATGAAGTGCTGAGCTCCGTGAAAAGATCTATGTATCCTTGAGCACGGTCTTGTTCCACCTCCTCCTTCTTTTCAAGAGAAGGCTCCTTGCTTTCGTTCTGCTCAAGAATCTCTTCTTCACTTTCCTCCTCTTCTTTTGAAAGGAAAGGCTGCTGGCTGCTAGTCTCACTGATGATCTGTGGTAAAGCAGAATGAAGATTCAAAGAATATTCATCTGCTATCATACTGTCATAGCTCTCTCCATCAGTGTCATAAATAGGCGGACCTGACCAAGTCCACCATTCTGAGTGCACGGCAGGTCTTTCTTCGTTCTGATCCACAGAGGAGTCTTCTGAAACTGAATCATCAAACTCATAAAATGGCTGAGCAGGAGCTTGTGTTATGTAGAAGGTTTCTGGGGTGGACTGCTGGTTTAATATCCGATCAATCTCTTCTTCTGTCAAAGGAGGGATTTCCCTTTCATTATGGACAGAAGCACAACAATCCTCTCTCTCTTGCATTAGCTGACTGGGAGGCGGGCTGTCTTCTTGAACCTCTTCTTCCATATCAGATTCTGCCTCTTCCATGTAGTCGTCTGCTTCCTCAAGGCAGCTTTCCCTATACGGCCCAACTTTGCTAATAAGGTCATTCTTGGTCGGCGTAACCTGAGAGCATAGGTAGCGATGAACAATTCTTTGATCACTTTCCTCTTCTTCATCTTCTACGAATTCTTGAGCATCATACGGAAGTCTTGCTCATCTTCTAGATCTTGAGTTTGTTCTTCACGAAAAAGACATGTTTGCTCTAAATAATCATATAAACTGTAATGGCCATCTGTGTCTCCGGCATTTGGTAAGCACTTCGTATTGTATGATTTATTATACAAAGCATTGTACTTTGCATCCTGTGTGCTTGGATTCGTGCTTAACATTTGAGAACTACTACTCTCTTCTCAACCGATTCCGGTGTTCTTCACCGGTGGAGTCATTTGTTCTTTGGATCAGGGAGTGTGGAGTTGCCGGGTGGATGGAAGCCCATATGTTTGAAGCAAGATGTTGTCCACCATCAGCAATTAAAAGCCAATCTAGAGGCAAAGCAGTTCTTGACTCTCAGATTTCTCCCCAGTGGAGTCGCCATTATGTTGGTGTTCCCATGTTTTGGCAGATTTGGCAATACCAAAAGATGAGACAACATCAAACCACTTTGGGGCCCTAGGATCTAGCCCTCCTAGACCCGGAGAGGGATCTCTCCAATAAACAAGAAATGATTTATCTACGAGGCTCAAAATGAGATGTTAGGCTAGTTATGAAGGCTAGGGGGTTTTAAAATGATTTGGTTGAAGGAATGTTGGGTTGGTCAGGAGATCATAGACTGGAAAGCAATGGGAGGAAAGGCACAAAACAGAAGGTTGTTTCAGCAGGGAGAATGAGCCAAGACAGTGCCATCCATTGGGCTATGGATTCATGAAAGGAAATTACTTACATCCACTAGCCAAGGCTTTCAAAGGGCAATTTATCTACACTAAAGGATCTTTTAGGCAGATGGTGGAATGGAACATTAAGGAGAGGAAGTGGAAGAGGGAAAACAACCAATTTTCTGTCTATAGATCAGGTCAGAGGTCATTTAACTCCAGACCTGCTTGGACATACTCAAAGGCAGCTCTCAGAGAGACAGAGGGGCAGCTTATAGATCAGACCAAAGGTCATTTAACTCCAGATCTGCTTTAGCAACTCCAAGGAAAAAACAGATATAAGATTACAAAGAAACATCTAAGAGACAAACCCCCAAGTTCATACATCAGCCAGCATGCAATAACATCCGCTGCGCTGGTTAAACCCATGAATTAGCTCTTAGATGGCACATGGAGCAGAAAACATAATGGTAGGGAGAGCAGACATCATAGGGCACCTAACAAGGGTGAATCCTATACCATTATTCTGATGCCTACCAGAATAACATGAAACATCATTGATCCAGGTGGATATCGGTGGCCACCCACCTATTCCATTTGGACCAGCACCATCAATTCTTGCAGATTTTCACATTCAGCACAACTTACTATTTTTAGCAGGTTTTCGGGTCCTCCACTCTCGGAGCCGTTTTTGGGGCTTAATGATCCAGGTGGATATTGGTGGCCACCAACCTATTCCATTTGAACCCCCATATTCAGTTCTTTCAATTTTCAAGTTGCAACAAAACTTACTATTTTTAGCAGTTTTTCGGGTCCTGAACTTCCGGAGCCGTTTTGAGGCCCTAAACGACATTTTTTGGGAAAATGGAGAGCAACATGGGTCCATGGACCAATGTTTCTCGTTCAAAAATTGAATTCCTCGGATAGATCTTTCTAACGAGCTATTGAACGCGTCAAACGGAGATTGGGTGCCAAAGTTATGCCCCCGGGAAGTTGAACCACCAATTTACCCAAACGGGCGCCCACAGTTTTGGCGCCTCATCTCCTACGGTTAGGTTTTTGGACGTTTCAAATTCTACATTGTTTCTCAACAATAAATAGGCCCTTGAGCCTCATTGTAACACAGTTCGGAGGTCTGTAGCCACCACATCTCTTCTCAGAGATTCGCTACCAGCACCCTAGCTATTTTCGTATATGCTGTAAGCATCTTTACGTTGTACAAAGCTTGTGTATGAAGTGTTATTCCATTGTATCTACGTATTTATGGTTATGTGTTTATTCGTTGCGTTCCTGCGTAACCGGATCGATGATCGAGAGAGGCACTCTTTCTTTGTCTTTCTTTGCATGTCCCCAACGCGGTCAGGGTATAAGGAGTTAGGGCTCGATCTGGTTGAACCCTTGCAAGATCAGCCTCGCAAACCCCGACGACCTCCCATGGCGGAAGAAAAGAAAGACGAGGGAGCAGGAGATCCTATCAAAATACTGCTCGAGGAGGCCGTCGAGAAATGAAGGAACGTGATGATGGATAACTTTGCTCAAATCCTTCAACGACTGCCCACATATGGCGCATCTGCATCCAACAGCCACTCTGGAGGCGCCACTCCCTTCAAGGTACAGGTAAACTTTGACATTCCTATATTTGAATGAAAAATAGATGCAGACACTGTAGACAGATGGTTAAATTTTTTGGAAGGGTATTTCTCAGTCCATGACTTCTCTGACTGAGAAAAGATTATTTTTGCACTCCTTAAAGCTGCCCCCCATGTCAAAGACTGGTGGGAAACCTACCGTGAGCAAGAGGGCGAAGGGGAACCCTCTACTACATTCTCGGCCACACCCCACTTGGAATTCGTTCGAGATATCAGAGGGTAATGTGCAATGGGGAGCTATGAGGACAAATACATCCAATGGACCACGCTGCGGCAACAAAAGGATCAAGATGTGCACGAACTGACGAATCTGTTCCATACCCTACGCACAAAGTTGGGTATTAAAGATTGAGAGAGACATTTGGTGCTCAAGTACCGCGGCTGTCTGCACAAACACATTCAGGAGGAAATGGAGTTCCTCGACATTACATCGCTTGGCACGGCATATCGCTATGCCGCCAAGATCGAGCAGAAATTTAAGCAAAAGAAGCGAGACTTTGGATGTGCGAATCCGAAAGGTGCCCCCGAACCGAAGAACAAGGGGCAAGGCCAAAGCAATGCGACTCAGAACAATACCACAAATCCAAAGAAGGACACAGGGAAGTGGTGTGAATTTCATAACAGCCCCACTCACAGCACAAACGAGTGTCGGGCCAAACAATCTTTGGTGGCTAAAGTAAAGGCACCCGAATCAGATGCAATTTCTGATCCTGAGTTAGAACCAGACAAAGGTAATGACAAAGGGAAGCAGATCATTGATGCGGATCCCAGTGCCATTGTTGCCACCACCAAGATCCAGAAGGAGGGTCCAGAGGATCCAGAGGAGGGGGAGCGCCTCTTCCGGTCGCAGATGTGGGTGAAGGGTTCTCCGCTGCAGTTTCTCGTCGATAGTGGAAGCCAAAGGAGCTGCTCAGCTTGGCGGGGCCGTCTCCGTGACGACTCGGCCCTGCCTCCAACCATAACACCCACTGTGTTCGTATACCATTGGGTGGCTCCACCAGGAGAAGTCTCCTCCGCCCGGCGGTGCCGACTTCCACATCTGATGTCGACCATTTCCTGGGATGAGGTATTGTGTGATGTTGCTCCTCTTGATGTAGGCGATGTATTATTGGGCCAGCCATACTTGTATGGGCGACATCTTTGTGTGAGCGTAGGCCTCGTCTTTGTTATTTGAACTTTGGGAAATAACTTGTACGGAGATCTGGGGTAGTGTACGCCTCTACCATCTCTTTGACTCTTTTGCAAAACATGCATATGGAGTGCTTTTCCCGGACCCGGAAATTCATTTTCCTTACGACTTCCGCTCACGGGGAAAGAAGAATATTGTGGCCTGGCCTCGAAAGCGAGGGCTCCCTTTCACGGGCAGAAGATGGACAAAGTCATGGAGGAATACGATGACAATTTCTCCTCACTCATAGAGGTTCCTCTACACTGTCAGGACAAGCACTCCATTGATCTGACTCCCAATGCACCACCACCTGATGTTTCCATACATCCTGCAACTACACATACATAATCCAAACATGTACTGTATGAGGCTGATAAAGAAACCAAATTTACTAAACGCATCCAGCATGTCCACCCGCAGGTCCATGACATCTTCAACACATCTAATACTCAATTCAATAGAATTTTCCTCATCTCACGGAGGATCTCAACGCAATGGGGACCATTGCTTCCTAAGGAGGGAGGAATGATCCAGGTGGATATCGGTGGCCACCCACCTATTCCATTTGGACCAACACCATCAATTCTTGCAGCTTTTCACATTCAGCACAACTTACTATTTTTAGCAGGTTTTCGGGTCCTCCACTCTCGGAGCCGTTTTTGGGGCTTAATGATCCAGGTGGATATTGGTGGCCACCCACCTATTCCACTTGGCCCCCCACCATTGTCTCTTTCAGTTTTTCAGTTTCGGCATAACTTACTATTTTTAGCAGTTTTTCGGGTCCTGAACTTCCGGAGCCGTTTTGAGGCCCTAAACGACGTTTTTTGGGTATGAAAGCGCCAGCGAATTTTCCGATAAAATTCGTCCCGACAGCTGTATTCCTCGGATAGATCTTTCTAACAAGCTATTGAACGCGTCAAACGGAGATCGGGTGCCAAAGTTATGCCCCCGGGAAGTTGAACCACCAATTTACCCAAACGGGCGCCCACAGTTTTGGCGCCCATCTCCTAGGGTTAGGTTTTTGGGATGTTTAGGGTTCTCCATTGTTTCTCAATAATAAATAGGCCCTCGTGCCTCATTGTAAAGCAGTTCAGAGGTCTGTAGCCACCACATCTCTTCTCAGAGATTCGCTACCGGCACCCTAGCTATTTTATTTCCATTATGTCTGTAAGCATCTTTCTGTTATTTGATATTAATGAAATGAAGTGTTATTTCCGCTGCATCTCTGTATTTATGGTTATGTGTTTATTCTGTTGCGTTCCTGCATAAATCCAGATCAAGCACGTAAATGAAATAAACAGAATTAAGAAGAACATCACCCATAGTAATAGACCAGGATCCTGTGAAATGTGCTTTGATGAATTGATGCAAAACCAGTCATGTACAATATGGCTCAATGGCTGTTACAGCCCAGACTTTCTCCTCCCAGCCTATTACAAACAAAATACTTTGCAACTTCCTCCCAAGACTATTCTAACAGTCACAAATGAATCCCTCTAACAACAGATGCCCAGCAAGGCAACAACAACCGAGCAACCGACAACCACCTTTACAATTCGTTCTCGGGGATCTTTTATAGGAGAAGAGGAAGAAACAGAAGTAGATGAACCATTAATTGATCTCATTAAGGCAGAATCGGCGGAAGTGTCCACGCCCATACTGTTTAATGGCTTTCTGCAGTGCTGTAGGTACTCTGTAATCTGGTTGGGGAGATCTCTGTCAGGTCGAAATTGACCTCGGACGTTTCTTTGGAGTCCTTTCGGCGCCTGGAGCTCTGTGCTGCCATCTGAAATAAATGAACCAGATGAAAGATCTGCAGGTTCCTCCATGCTTCTTTATTGCTGCTTGACAGTCTCTTGAGACGTTCTGTCAGTGAAATTTACTGCTTATGGGCTCGAGGAAGCATATAGATTTCTGTAGGAAGGTGACCTTCTGGAGAAGAGTACTTCTGCTGATATATAAACACAGATAAGACTTTACTGCGTGCTCTTGGTCTTTGAACTATGCCTTGATCCTTTGAATATGGGGCAAGACATTTAATTCCATTAATAATAGGCACCAACCCCTTTGAATTCCTTCTGCTGATTCGCCGGCCGGCTGAAATGGTCTCTCTGTATTATCTGCACACTGAAATAACTCTGTTTAGAACCCGGGCAGTGGCGGCGAAAGAGCTGCTATGGAGGCAGAGGAATGGTGGCGGAAGACTGGAGACTGGTGGAAAGAACTCAGAGTGGCGGAGAAACGATCAAAAATGTAAAAACCCAAAGATTATTGCTTGGGCGAAATACAAAGGAAAACATGAAAAACAATGGAGCGGAGGCCATGGAGGTGGGACCCCATGGAGGCGGAGGGTGATTAGATCTGGATCGTTAGGGCTGGGGAGGATGAACGGCCCAGATGTAATCGGGCAAACGCAATCGGAGGTGAACAGGGATGACCCATTCAAAAGTTTCTATTGTGATTGGGCGGAGAGAGTGCTGACCGTTGGATCATGTAACGAGCGGACGGACGAGATCCAATCGGGGGGAAGGCAGAAAGACTTGCGATCGGAAGGAATGAAGTGATTAAGCACTGGCCGTCGATCTGACGAGGAGATCAATGGTGGAGAACACAAACGGAGGGGACGCAATCGGAAGGGCACAAAAATGAGACACTCACAGACTTCCGATCGCGATCGACAGGGGAGAGCGATAGCCATTGGATCATCGGGGAGATCAACGGTGCGGAACGCACCGCGGGACTTATCGAAAAAGAACAATCGCATCAGGTTTTTTGAGTATTACAAAGGAAATGCACCCGCCGGTTGTTTCGATTGCGATTGGCCCCCAAGGCTTAAGCGCTTGGTCTTGGGTGACGGGCATATGTGGGGAAGTGGTTGAAGGGGCTTAACAAGAAAGGGGCCAGGCCTTATAATAAGGTCGGGAGAGGGGTTTTTAGCCCCTTTTAATGGGTTTTAAGGGGTACGATAGAGGAATAAAGGAGAGAAGAGGGAAAACAAAGGGCAGGGGAGGAATTTAAAGGGGTCTTGGGGGGATTTGAAGGGGTAAAAAGGGGGATGAAGTAAGAGGGAAAAAGGGGACCTTTGGGCATTTATTCACATAGCAGAGAGGCTTATAGGGGAAATCAGTAGAGGGGATTTGATCAAAGGATAAAAGGCACATGGAGGCTTCAAGGAGACTGCGTTTTCAGAGGAAATGCATTCCTTGAAGACTCAAAAACCATTTAGCCCCCTATTTTCTTGTCAAAAATTTATAGGGGGCCTAACAGAACACATCAGTTAACAGCAGTGCATGGATAGTTCAGTGAAGACCAGTGGAAGAGATAGGTGAAAGAGTCGATTTGCTATTAGTTGTGACTAAAGTTGTGCATGAAATTTGCACAAGCATTGGAGGAGATTGCCCATGAGGATTGCTCTGTTCAAGCTAAGGAGATTCAAACTTGGATCTCATTCATTCTCAACTTGGATTGCGCAGTAGAGGCAGGCAAACAGTGGAGGAGTTTTGAACGTTCAAAACTGAGCTAGTTTGTGTGTAAATTTTGGAGATAGTACTGAGTACTTGTGAGGAGTATTGTACTATGATTGTTACATGTTCTCTTCCATATAATATACAAAATAGCTGAGGGGTTTTCAGCTATAAGCTTTCCCCATACATACTGTGTTATATGTGTGTGATGATTTGATGTTTTTATGATCGCATACCGCTTGTTTTGTTTCCGCATGCGACGATTAATTGTAGAAGAGATTATGTGTTATGCATGAATTCGAATTAGTGTATGAACAGGATAATCTCGGTGGATAAATCTTCATTATTCAGAAAATTTCTACAGTATCACACTTTCTCTGTATCTTTCCTGTGGTCCCGCACCTAATTTTCATGACTCCTACGTACTTGAACACACTTTCTCTGTGTTATGGGTGCGGACCCCTGTAAAGATTAAAAAGGCGCAAGTAAACTAAAAAAATCTCACTTTTAGTAAATTCTAGAAGCCTCTAGAAAGAATCTTGCGGTGGCAGAACCGCTCTTTTAAGGTTCATGTATCCCTTACCTTATGGAGCTAACCCCTTGATGTGAGGAGCTTATCCCTTTGAAGGAGGATTCTATCCCTTCATATTTGGAACTGAACCTTCACTTTTCCACTATAAAAAGAGGCATTGGGTAGCCTCAAGGGGAGTTCAAGCTTTAGAATTATTTGAGGTTAAGTGTTGTTGGGATTCAGACTCATTTAACTAAGATTTTTGTGAGGAGAGATCACATACCTCTATCTGTCTCAGTTGGAGGAGTGCAAGACTTGTCAGAGTAGAGGAGATTCCTGCTTCGGACCCAAGGAAGGCCTGTTCAACATCAAGGCTAAGGTTGTAAGGTTTTCCTTCTTTTAAAGTTAATACAAATGAATTCATTTTTCTCAATAACCTATTAGTTAATTGTTTATTTTATGGATTCCTTGATCACCATGATAAGCATGATTTATGATGTTTACTATATAGGTGTTATCTAATGTTTGCTTGTTTGCGACTGCAGGTTTACAAAGATAACTCCTTCAAGTGCACGAGGGAAAAAAACTACTTCAAACAAGCATTAGACCTATGGTAAGACTTTGACACCTTTATAGTGCTTTTTGTAAATTGCATATGTTTATAGAAAGATAGGTTTATTTGGCTGTTTGTTGCTAGATTACATTTTGGTACTAGGGAGATCGATATTGTCTGCAAGATTGATTAATCTGCCCAACATCATGTACCATCATGTAAAACCTTCAGCAAACTTCTCATTAGGATGATCTATGATGATCATGTTCTATTCATCATGGATGGAATATGTTGGGCCAGCTTGTTCTTCAATGTTGGAGGAGAAATCTTTGGAGGATTGCTCTTCATTTTGCAACTTGAGGGCAATACTTTTGTAGCCTAGGATCAGCACATGCTCTACAATTACCATAAGTGGAGAGAAGGATAGAATAAGGTAAGATATGATGCTTACCATGTTCAGATTTTTAGCCCACCTTCATTTCCAGAGCTTGAGGTGGAAGGATATTTTCAGGAGTTGCCATGTTGGGAGGTGACTCATTTTTTCTGGATGATTGCTTGGGGATGGAGGACCCAATTGGGGAAGATGTTTTCCCATCACTTTTCAGTCTCCATGTCTTGGTGGCAACTTCTCAGTTCTATCCTTGCATTTTCTTGAGGAAAAGCGACATTTGGGAGGGAGGACTGTAATATTCCAAAATTTTCACACAATAAATTGAAATATTAACTTCTGCTATTTTCACTTAGGATTTGAATAATTGGGTGAGAAGGCCCATTCATAATAAAAACATGGATAAAATCCCTCTTAGTATGAAAGAGGATCAACGGTGGAACTATATTTCACACCCCCATGTGTGAAAGGAGACATTTGCAAGAAGGCTAGGTCAAGTTTGACCAAGTCAAATAGCGCAGAGGTATGAGATGGAAAGCATTTTGTGGGACAACGCAGAGAAAGATGAGGGAAGTTTCCTTGATGGAGGAAAACCTAAATAATGGGATCCATGGAGAGGGAGCTCTCATGTGTTTAAAAGGAGGGCAAGGCAGCCATTGTTTCTCATGCACATGATTATAGATTTCTTGTCTTCTTAGACTATTTGCAGTCTCCAGCTGTTCAGCTGAGTTGCAGTGTTTTTTAGCACGAGGGATTCTTGTTTAGGATTCCTTCTCCTTCTTGAGAGGCTTTTGAGGGATTGCACTTCATTTCTCCACATCTTGGCTCAAATCCAAAGCCATTCCTTCAGCTATAGTGTTATTTCTGCTCAACTGTAACATTGTGTTACAAGGTGTTGCAGTGGAGGTTCCACAACACCATTCCTTGGCTTGTTTTTCAAAGGAAGGGGCCTTCCTTCTTTTGGGAGATTAGAAAGGGAAGGATTCAGAGCTCATTTTAGATCTTGGCACTTGGCCAACACTTTCTATTCCATCTATAATGTAGTTACCATCTTAGACTGCGTTATTTTCAGAGTGTACTTGCAGTGAGGGGTTACAGTGTTGTTGGGAGGGTGAGATCTTCAGTGTTGGGATTAGCCTTTCACTTGGAAGATCCATTGGAGGAGATATTGACATCAGATACATCATCTTCAGTGTTCTCCATTCAGTTCCATTTTTTGAGTTGTAGCTGCTACCTTGCAACTTCGGCATTTTTCCATTTTTGTATATTTTAGCCAATCCTTCTCAGGATTGATGTATAATTGTTTCCAGGGGTTGAGAGCTTTCTCCCCATTATTTTATTGAGCCATACATTGTATATATTTCTTTTATTATTCAGTATGATGCAGTTTCTTTTATAAACTGCATCCTCTTAGCTTGCAGAAATCCATGTGTAGCAGTGTTTGTCACATTTTATGTACACGTTCCTTTGACGTTGCATTGCCTTGCTTGAGTGACTCATTCCTCAAGGATTTGTAAACCATTATTGCTATAATATATAATTGTTGGCTATCTGCATCTTCATGTTTCCAGGCTTATTAAAATAACGTTGTTATTCCATGATATGTTCATGCATTGTTGCAGTCCCTTCACCGAGCACTTTCTAAAGACAACTAGTTGTGGGAAACATGTTTAACCCACCTAGAAGGATTTATTTTGAGCCTTCTCTTGGATTTCATTCTTAGATGCATTGATATAAGGGATAAAGAACCTGGTTTCAAATCCTGCAGCAGCCATTCCTAGAAAATTCCTTTTCCAGTCAAGCCTTGCTAACAGTTCCCATTTTGGGATATTACAGTTTCTCTATAGAATCTTCTATTGAGGAAAACCATTCGAATTCATAACCTGGGAGTTTTTGGAGTAAAGAAGTTTGTAACTAGTATGAAATTGTTTATCCAATCTCATGGTCATTGTTTAAATACCTGCAAAAATAAAACAATAGTTAATGAAACATAGTTTTGCAGAGAGGAGATAATGGCTTCAGGGAATGGGGAAGTATGTAAAATGAGTCTGAAATGCTGTAGTATCCCAAAATGGGAAAAAGCAGTAGCACTAAACAATACTGCTAAAAAATAACGTAGTTCAGCAAAATGAGAATAGGAGTGCAATATGGAGGCTCAATATTTATTTATACATCATCAAATCAGATCTACAATGAGGCCCATACAATGTATAATAAGAAATAGAAGACAAAAATGGAAGAAATCCCTCAAAAGAGGTGTTGCAATCACATGTATTCACTGCGAAAAAGGCTTGAAATCGTTATTTTATAGAGCATACAACAGGTGAAGATTACAACTTAGATCTAGAGAAAAATAATGCATGAATAGACAGATCTATGACAGATCCATACACTATAGAGTCTCTACTTTACATATCCGTTGGGGTTTTCAGCAATACATGAAGCACATGGAGTAGATCTGAGATTTTATGCAGCAGATCTACAGAATTATTCAGAATTTTTGAAGCAAAGATAGGAGTATGCAAATCATACCTGAATATGACATGGAATAGATGAGAAATCCATGTATCATCACAGTGAATGGAAGATTCCCAACACTAGATATCACTCCTCAAAGTTTGCCAAAACACCCTGAAACTTTCCTCTTGTAGAAAACGCAGTCCTAGAAAATAAAATTCTCTATAGACTTGATGGACAGTTTGGCCTAATGCCAAGATGTAGATCTGAAGCTCCAATCAACAAATACTCTCTTGCCAATTGGATAGAAGGCTTTCCTAGTGAGCAGAGGCACTAGAATGGCCTAGATATGAGTAGATCTAGCCTCCACTTGCTGCGGCTTACAAGGACAGCCAAACCCTCAATAGGATTTTTGTTGTAGTTGGAAGTTGAAACTTGGCCAAATTCCTGATAGTGGACAAGATATGAAAGACTCTTCCAAGAGGCCTCTCAAGGAAAGAGGTGGGATTCCCGACCAGGAACACCCGATGCTAAACAACACTATTCTCTGCTAAACAACCAAGAGAATGATATATGTCTAAACATACAATATATTCAAAATATAATACAATCAACAACCTTTATCTTGTTGTCCTCCTCTTCCTTTTATAAGATTGAGATCTTGCAAAACCCTAAGCCATCTCAATGATTTATCTTCTTTCACATGTGCCACCTCCAACTAACACTGCGTTGTGCATCTCGGAGGTTCACTTCATCTAGACAACACTGTTGATTTGGTCATGGTTGACCCAATCAATTAGCTCAATCCCTTTCACACATAAGGGTGTTTTATTAAGATAGCCTAGATTTAACCTTGTTCACATGGGGCATTGATTTATTCATTGTTTTTAGGAGTTTTTATTGTCCTCATTTACACATGTATTATTGCAATAAGAAAATGAAACAAAATTGTATATTCCCATTAGCTTCGGCTAATTGGGAATATTACGGTCCTCCCCTCCAAAATGTTGCTTGTCCTCAAGCAACTGATAGGGTGAGTGCTGCAACACTTCTCCTCCTCCATTGGTGACACCATCAAGGATCAAGCTTCCTTCATAAGCTAAGTGTTCACCTATCCAATCCTCCATGAATTGTTCCTCCAAGTTCATTATGAGATGTACATAGTCCATCCCACAAGGAATCAAGAACTCACATGAAACAAACATGGTTGAACCAATAATCTCCCTAAAACATGTAGCATAGAGTACATAGAGAGTCTCCATCCCATGAGGTACATACATGCTCCCCATCCTCCCTCCATACCATCCCATAAATAGTACAAGTATATCATCAATGTTTGGAAGAAAAACTACATATAAACAAACATAAATTTGAGCCTGAGGAGGTGGGTCATAGTCCCACATATGGTACCAGCACAGTGCATCTCCTTCCTGCATCAGATCAAGGTGTGGTAAATGGTTTCCCCACCACTTACTTGCTGCACGTGTCATCTCACTATGGCTGGAAGTGTGAGATATGTTTGGTGCCTTTAGGAAGGACCCATCATGGAAGAAAATCTCCCTTTGCACATCAAGGGAGTGGCCAAGTTTAGAAATTTTAGTGGCCCAATGTTCACCATGATTTTTACATGATACATTACTCCTTCTAGGAATCATGGCATGCATAAATATGGTGAAAGAACATGTAAAATCAGAAAAATAATCTTTCTTTACATGATCAAATTATTTACCAACAATGTCTCTCATACACATGGATTCGTGCATGGATATTTCTCCTCTTTTAAAGGAAGGAAGAGATGGCTGAAATGACTCTTGCATAGAGTCCCATGGTTGCACCAAATCCACATAGTTTCAGAATTATTGAAAATGCTGTTGTAGTTCCTCCTTCAAGCCTTCCCAATCAAATCTCCTCATGATGATGTTGTAGATCCTCATGGAATGCATGTGGCTGAAAAAAAACTCCTTGTATTCTCCTTGTAGTATCTTCTACTTGAGCTTAGAAGCTCCAGAAAAGAAGATCCTATCATGATTATAGATGACTCCTCATTGGACTAAGTAGCCCTCTTCATGCAGCTGGTCATCAAGTATCATACATGTGTGAAGATCTTTGGAATAATCCACTAGCAGTTGGGATTTCCAATGCAGATCTACACTGCTCAACAATGACAGTGCTAATGATGCATCAAAAAAAAATTCTGTCATGTTTTTGAACCTCTCCTTGAAATCTTCTATGCCAAAGGCGTGTGTTGGAAGGCTATTCCTTCCATTCTTCTCCTCCCACAGCATAGATCCAGAAAAGAGAGTGGGTGATGATGATAAGGGGAGAGGATTCCCCTCCTCATTGAGCTTACCCAAGTATCTCAGCGTTGCAGCTTTGTCTTCAAGTGCTCCAATCCCTCCTCGATCTAAGTTTGGAGCAACAACTTGTGAGGTCGTCCCCACAAAATCTGAATCAGGTGGCCTCCCAGGTGGTTTGCCACTAAATAAGAGTGTCCCATGCAGAAATCTCATGAACATAATAGATGGGACAGTGAGGTCCTTACTTCCAATGTGCAAATCCATCTCTGTTTTCTATGTGGAAGTGTTATGTGAGGGGTATGTGTGCATGCCTTTGATCATTTGATATTCACCACTCTTCTTGTCCACCCATTCCATTTGCAAAGCCTCCCAATTAGTGGTGACCTTCCCCAATGTAATCAACCATTTCACACCCAAAATCACATTGGTGTTTGGTATGTCAACTACAAAGAAGTGATCCACCAAAGTGTAGGATCCCATGGTGACTGAAAGTGATGGAACATAATTCATGCATTACATTATTCTATCTCCTGGGACAAAAACAGAGAATCCCTCAAAATTATTAGTGGGTATGGCCCTCCTTTTCACAAGATGGGCATCAATGAAATTGTGGGTAACCCCATTGTCAATCAATACAGACACCCTCTGATTCCTGATTGAACCTTGAACTCTTAAGGTCAAGTACTTAGGTACTCCTCTCAAAGATGCAAGATTTCCTCCAATAGGAGCAAATGCTCCATTCCCATCTCCTGATGGTGTAGGATCTCCCTCAACATTATCAGCACTATGACCTCCTCTTGGTTCATCATCTTCATCTTCTTCAAGATTTGATAAGACCTCTATGTAATGTTATTTACCAGCAACACATCTATGTCCAAGTACCCATGGTTCTTGGCAAGTGAAGCATAGCTTCTTCCTTCTTATATCTCTCTAGAATTCAATATCAAGAGGCTTCTTGAATGAGCTCTCCTTGGAAGGAGCAACTTTATCTTCCTTTCCTTTAGAAGGAAAAAAGGGCTTGTGCTGAAATTTTTCCTTTACTTTTGGCAAGGCATCTTGAAGGTCTCTAGCCCTCTCAATGGCATCATGCAAGGTAATGGGCTTGGTAGAATTAACCAACCCATGAAGAGGTTCATCTAGACCATCGATGAACATATACACCCTTCTTTTTGCAGACAAGTTAGGAACCATAACATATAATCTCAAAAATTTAGAAATATAAGACTATGTATTACCTAATTTCTTCAACTTTGCAAGGCTCATGAAAGGTGCCTCTAGATCTCTTTTGTCAAATATTTCCACCACTCTTCTAGTGAAATCAGAATAAGCAATCACATTGGCATGACCCAATGTAGACAAGCCATGGAACCACCAGCCATGTGCTTCATCTTCAAAGTGCAGCGCTGCAATATTGATAGCTTCCATCTCAAGGACTTTGTTCAAATGAAAGTAGATGTCAAGTTTCTCTACCCATGCTTTGGAAGAGCACTTAGATGACCCATAAAAATTGGGTAGAAAGAATCTACCCATAGAGTGATGTCAATCATGATTCTGAGTGAATCAACCATCTCTATGCTGATGCCTTGGTCTTCTTTTGTCCTTAAGATGAAAAAACTCTTGAAAGCTCAAGTGATCTTTGATTCTATGATTCTCAAACTCATATTCTTCAAATTAGTCTTCAAGGAATGCTTGCTCTTGTAACACTTCATTTCACACAGCCAAAAAGGTAGGCATGGTGGAGCATTGGGAAACTTGTGACTGATTCATTGGTTGATCATTCCAGTGGTGAGATATGCCAGAGCCTTCTCCAAGATGAAATCTCTTAGGATATTATTTGATTATGTCCATTCTCATCTCTTTGATATCTCTAGCAATATCTTGCATGGCTTTCAAAATAGTTTTTGAAAACTCCTTTTCTTCTTCATCACTTCCAGATTCAGGGGCTTTACCCTTATCTTTTTCATCATTTGTGTAATCAAATTTCTTCTATATTCTTATTAGATACATCTTATCTCTATCAGTAAGAGGCTCATCTTCTTCTGAAGACATATTGGCTTCTCAAGAAAAGCATAGGCTGAGCCAAGATGATTGCTCTGATACCACTGTAATATTAAAAAATGGGAAAAAGCAGTAGCACTAAACAATGCTTCTAAAAAATAACGGAGTTCATAAAAATGAGAACAGTAGGCCAATATGGAGGCCCAATATTTACTTATACATCAGCAAATCAGATCTACAATGAGGTCCATACAATGTATAATAGGAAACAGAAGACAAAAATGGAAGAAATCCCTCAAAAGAGGTGCTGCAATCACATGTATTCATTGCAAAAAAAGCTTGACAATGTTATTTTATAGAGCATACAGCAGGTGAAGATTACAACTTAGATATAGAGAAAAATAATGCATGAAAAGTCATATCTATGACAGATCCATAAACTATAGAGTCTCTACTTTACATACCCCTTGGGGTTTTCAGCAATACATGAAGCACATGGAGTAGATCTGAGATTTTATGCAACAGATCTGCAGAATTATTCAAAATTTCTGAAGCAAATATAGGATTATTCAGATCAGATCTGAATATGACATGGAAAATATCATAAATACATGGATCACCATAGTGAAGGGCAGATTCCCAACACTAGAGATCACTCCTCAAAGTTTGCTAAAACACCTTGCAACTTTCCTCTTGCAGATAACGCAGTCCTGGAAGATAAACTGCATTGTAGGATTGATGGAAAGTTTGGCCTAATTCCAAGATGTAGCTTTTAAGCTCCAATCAACTAATACTCTCTTGCCAATGGGATATAAGGCTTTCCGAGTGAGAAGAGAATGGGCTATATCTGAGTAGATCTAGCCTCCACTTGTTGTAGCTTACAAGGACAACCAAACCATCAACATGATCTGCGTTGTAGTTGGAAGATGAAGCTTGGCTAAATGCCTGATAGTGGACAAGATATGCAAGACTCTTCCAAGAGGCCTCTCAAGGAAAGAGGTGGGATTCCCAAACAGGAACACCCAGTGCTAAACAACACTATTCTCTGCTAAACAATCAAGAGAATGATATATGTCTAAACAGAAAATATATTCAGAAATATAATACAATCAACAACCCTTCTCTTGTTGTCCTCCTCTTTCTTTTATAAGATTGAGATCTTGCAAAACCCTAAACCATCTCAATGATTTAGCTTCTTTCACATGTGCCACCTCCAACTAAAACTGCGATGTGCATCTAGGAGGTTCACTTCATGTAGACAGCATTGTTGATTTGGTCATGGTTGACCCAGTCAATTAGCTCAATCCCTTTCACACATAAGGGTGTTTTATTAAGATAGCCTAGATTTAACCTTGTTCACATGGGGCATTGATTTATTCACTATTTTTAAGAGTTTTTATTGTCCTCCTTTACACATTTATTCTTGCAATAAGAAAATGAAACAAAATTGTATATTCCCAATAGCTTGGACTAATTGGGAATATTACAAATGCAGTGGGGCTTCAATTCTGCTTAGAACTGGTTTTTTATTTTCATAATTCAAACGGAGATGAGAAATTAAATGGACATAGTGAAATTTCATATTTCAAAAACTCTGTGGTTTCTCGACGGATACAGGAGTGTTTTTGTGAATGATCTATCGCATGGGTTGAAAGTGGTTTGACGGTTTGGGTCTAGGGGGTGCGATAGCACATGGGAGTGCCATGTGGCATTGGAGATGGGGTGTGAAGCCACCCATTTCGCAACTCCCCATGGTGTTAGTCTTTGATCTATTGGGGGATGCATAAGGGATTGGGATTGTTGGATCCAATATTAGATATTGGACGGTTAACAAATTTGCGAATTCTATTTAAATGAAGTGGGGTCGGAAAGGGTTTAAACGGAGGTTTTTAAAAATCAAGTTGGGGATTAATATAGTGGGATAGGGATATGTAATGTTGGTTGGATGATATAATAAATGAGTTTAATTAAAGTGGGACCCGAGTTATATATATGATGGGATAAATAATATAAAGGGGGCTTGTAATGCAAAGATGGGTCGGGAATACAAAGGGTTAGCATGTAATGGGGGATTAATGGGAAAAGGGAAAATATATATAAACTATAATCTAAAGTATTATAAGGGGGGTATTGTATTGAGCGAGGAATTGAAATTAGAAAGGGAAGTGGGGCCCAATACATATTAGTGCATTAAAACTGTGCAAAGTGGGTTTTGTATTTGAATAATGTGGAATTAGTAAAGGGGAAGGGGGTTTTTACTAAGGAAAATGGATTTAAGCTAGGAAAAGGGGTTTAAGTTAGGGAAAGGGATTTTGAGTGAGTGAAAAATGATTAGAATAAAGGGAAAATGAAGAGGGAAAGTGATTTTAGAATTAGGAAGCGGATATTAGTAAGACATTAGTGATAAGAGATAATAAAAAAATGACGCTTTTCGATGCTTTTGAAAGTAATCTACCTACCCGTTATTCACCCTAACCTTTTTATTTCCATTATTGGGTGAATTTGAGCTTGCTGACCCTTTTATTTTATTTTAATAAGCAAACTAATCTAATTCTAACCTTATAAATTCTAATGGCTCAGATTAAACTGATGAGCTCATTTTTATTTCTCTACCTAACTACTGTTCTGCCAAGATTAAATGGTTTGGATATATCTTTATTCACTATCTATCATTACATGAAATTTAAAAGCATGAATAATCAATATTAAATTATATGATTATCATGAATTGTGGTATTTTGGACAAGTTGCACACAATTTTATTGTAAAAGTAAAGTAACCTAAAGTAGTGGCATTTGAAAGTGCAACACTTTTAGGATCTATTTTTATTTCTTTTTGTGGGGTTCATACTTCATATCGTTTTTTAATATTCTTTTCATTTAGTCCTTTGATTTTTATTTTAGGACATACCCTCTTTTCATTTTTTAATATGGGAAAACATTTGCAGAATGTAAAGGTATGTATAATATTTCAAGATTAAAAATAGGTAATTCAAAATTATGATCCTTATTATTATAGGACCCTGACAGCCCCTGTGTGAAGATTTTTAATGAGTTCAATTAATGGTTAGTTTTAAGGAGTCTTACTTCGCTTATGGTGTGGAAATCTATGTGATAAAGTGTACAATCACAATGTTTATAGGATGCGGATATGCGATGATCCTTTACAATCCCTCCTAATTGAACTATGTTTTGATTGTTCCTTTCAAAAAGTAAATGATGCATGGATAATGGGCTGCATACAATTTTTCCTATTTAGACTAAATGTTGCACTATAGGGAGATGGAAAAATATCATAAGATAGTATTCATATGCATGACCAGGGTCACCCAGAGGTGCAAGGGCAGCAAAGAGTACTTGCCTTCATAGATAATTTGATCATAGTCCCGAATCCTAATGCAACATTTAAACTAAACTTAATGCAAAAATTTGGAAAATTTGGAAACTAGCTAAGCATGCATGGATATGGGCCACTTAATTCTTGCTAATTATCCGATAAAATTGGTGGATTTTAACCACTTACTTGCCTCCTAATTAAACTATTTGAATTCGTGATAATAAAATAAAAATTAGAGCTATGCAATAACTAAGCTAAAGTTCAGCTAGAAACATGTCCTAACAGTCAAGGGACACCATAACACAGTGCTGGAAGATTTATTCTGGGCTGCCAGTCACTTTACACTTGAAAAAAATGGAGAAAATTAGTGAAAAATTGGCTCAGTGGTTTCCACGCAGATTATTTCTACATATGCGCACGACTCTATGCTTCTATCTGAGTTGAACATGTGCATCTTTCTGAAATGAACGCGTGCAGTTTTCCTGCACACTAAAATTTTGATTCCCCTTAATTGAATCTCTTCACAGAGAGTGAATGAGAGAAGTTGAGGAAGAGGAGAGTTGGTCCTGCAGCAATCCTGAGTAGAAAAGAGGTTCTACAAAACCACAACCACTTAGATTAAGAGAAAAATAAGTGGAATTGTCAATCCTGTGTTGGTGTGTTTGGTACACGAGTGTACAAAAAACAGTTGTACTTGGTAGGAGTGATTGCTAGCCTACAATAAATGTCACAGAGAAAAACTGGGTTGTTATATGGTTAGTGAAGCATCATAACATGTAGAAAAACTAGTTCTAAAACATAGGAGACTAAAAAAAGAGGAGGAAATAATAAACAACAAATACGCATATAACACAAGCTCAATATTGAGTAAATGAACTAGTAATACCAACTGAGAACGAATCCCCTTTTATTAGCCACTGGTGGTAAAAAATAGCTAGAATGCTAAAACAATCACAACGAGTCCTTAGAGCTATGGAGCTCTAATACTCAAAGCAAGGAGGGCTCTCCCCTTAAGTTGGTTGCATGCCTCTCTCTTCTCCTCGAATGAGTGATCGAATAATGTACAGCTAATGCACTTCTCCTTTGAGATTGAGATGTTGGCAAAAAAATGAATCCCTTCACTCTCTTGTTGCTTTGACAACATAATGATGGTTTTCTCATGGGAAATTTGGCCAGCATAACAATGTGTTCTAAATTGTTCTTCTCATGGTGGTCTTTTATAGGAAAAATTCAAATCTTCTTCCCTCTCTTGGTACAATTGTGAATAGTGACCCAAGAGTGGTGGTTGATTCCATTTTGTGTTCACTTGAGGTCTCAAGGTGGTGCTAGGCGGTTGTCCTTGGGCGGCCTCAAGTGGAGAATCTTCTTCTTGAAGTGTGAAAAGTGGTCCCGGATAGTGACCTTTCACCATACCTAGGACTGCGTCGCTTAATGAGGGAAAGCCGTAGAGACTTGCACTGTTATCAAAGAAAAGGGCGTGGGGAGCACATTTTTCTTGTGTCTTATGTGCGTAATTTGACAAATTTTCCTCTTGATCTTAGAGAAAGTTAAATTTTCCAGATTCTCTAATGTTTTTCAACCCTGTAAATCCTTCTGCTTGACATTTCATCATGTATTTTTCTTGTCCGATTTTCCAGTGATAATAACCATTATGATTGATCATCGTTGAACATGGATAACCATGGTTGATAATGGTTTACCATGTTGACTGTAACATAACAAATAGGAAAAAATAGTAATACAAAACACAATAAACTAGAAACTACAACAATATGGAAATAAACTGAAAACAACATAAACATAGACATAATAGTTGAGCCATTTTGTTAATATGGAGGTGAAGACAATACTACAGTGCTTCAAAATAGATAGCATTCAAGCCAGAAAAAGTAGGCTGTAATAGCCTCAAGCTCTCCCACTAAAAACACTGCTCTTTGTTTCGTTGTTGGAGCTGTCCCTCTACGCTGCCATGTTGGAAATGTTGCTGCTAGGTGAATAGGACTGTGTAGATGAGGATGCTCTGATGCTCAGAAAAATCTAGGATTTAGAATTCAAACTCTATAGCAAAAACTCAAAATAACCCAGAAATTATTTCCAGATTAGCTGACCTCGGAAAATCACCCTCCTATGGTTCACAATGAATAAC
Source organism: Pinus albicaulis (assembly GCA_034641835.2). NCBI lineage: Eukaryota > Viridiplantae > Streptophyta > Pinopsida > Pinales > Pinaceae > Pinus > Pinus albicaulis. The sequence goes on from CM076573.1 coordinate 389,590,354, forward strand.
TGTTGGGTAGGTAGAACTATGGGCTAAACTAAAATATAGAATATCTGGAAGTACTTCCAAGCCTAACTATTGAAGGCTTTATCCCTTTAATGGATTCTGTTAACCATATATAACTTTTCATACATTATGATGGCTAAAACAGATCTTTTAGTCTTCAAGAAACAAATTTCATGCAAGATATGGGATTTCTTGAAGCCTCTACTGTGTTCCTTTTCCTTCAAAAATCCACCTATTTGATCTCTACACTAAAAATCCTTAAAGAAGCTACTGATGTACAAGGACTGCTTCAAAAAACCTCTTCCCCATTATTTCCCTCCTAAAATCCCCTTTTCCCTTCATTATCCCTCCAATTCCTAAAAAAATCCCTTGTTAAACCATAAGAATCCCTTTTTGTTGGTTTAGAAACCCCTCCATTTACTCTATCGGAAACCGAAAAAAAGGCTCAAAAAAACCCTTTTGGCCTAAAAAACCAATGTTTTTCATTAAGTTAGACTTAAGCCCCTACAGGCTTAGTTTCTCAGCCCCTTCCTCCATGAGACCAGGACCCGCGACTGTCGGCTATCAGTCTTAAGCCCCTTTCGCTATATCAGACCTCGCTCCGCCCTTTTTTTCCTTTGTTTATTCATTTTTTCTCCCGCGCAATGGTTTCTCTCCCGAATTAATCTCCACCACTGATCTCACAGATCCAACAGCCATCGGCGGATAGCTCCATCACAAATCGACTTTCCACCGGTCCCGCATCCCTTTCCCTTTTTTCTTCCGAAGGCCAATCCCCCAACTCCATCTCAACCGTCCGTTTCCTCGAAGATCCGATGGCTATTGCGCATCGCATCAGGCTTTACCCTGTTTTCTTTCCACCTTCTTTTTCACTGTCAATGCGATCCCTTGATTTGATCTCCACTGTTTATCCCGATCTCTATCGGACGGTCTACGCTACCCTCCATCGCATCGGCACTCCCTCATCGCATCGAGCTTCTCCTTTTTTCCTTCTCGCATTTAATTTCCTCTGCCGATGCGATTCTAGAGCGTATCTCCACCATCGATCTGATCCAGATCTAATGGCCCTCGCTCCGTTACACACCACTCCATCGCATCGCCTCATCACTCATTGACGATCCCAATTCCCTTGTCCTCGGACCCTCTTCACTGCCGATACGCGATGTCCTGATCAAATCCTAGCCGTTGATATCTATCCTGATCTGATGGTCCTCTGTCCATCGTATTTGCCTCTCCCCATTAGCATCATCACATCGCAACTTTCTAAACCTGCTTATCCTCACCTCCGCCGATTGTCGATCTCCCAAGTTAATCCTAATCGTCCATCTCACAGGTCCAACCGACCGCATTCATTCACCTCCTCTTCTCTCACAGCCACTTTTATGTGTATTTTCTTCAATTTTCCACATAACCCCGCTAGTCCCACCCAACCACACTAGGGCCTTTCATAGGGTTTCCATATAATCTCCATCGTTGATCTATTTTCCCCCCAGATACAACAGCCCAGATCTCATTTCGCATCCATTTTTCTCCCCATTCCCCTCTGTGCACTTTGAACATGAAATGGGTGGTTTTCAAGGGACATTCATCACCCATCCACCTATGTTGCGGTCATTTGGCCCAATCCATTTACCGCCTTTTCCCCTTACGAATACCACTTCCGGTATTCCCCAAAATCGCTTTTCCAGTTATTCGCGCCAAACTCAGTTTTGACCCTAGTTCTCGTGGTTTGGCACCATGAAAGCCTTCCCCACTACATTCATCTTCTTCCACACTGCTCCATAACCTCCCACCGAGCCTTCTGAAGCAGTCAAACCAAAATGCGTAGGATTTTATAATATGTTTGTTGTTGTTTGCAGGTTTAATGGTGGTTTGGGCTATTCAAAGCATCCCATAGCCATCCAAGTGGCTTGGTCTGAGGATGACGGTCCTTAAAGATCAGAAAAGACAGAAAAAGGGATTCAAAAGGTTAAATCGGTTTTTCTATCAATACCTCATGATCATTAATTGAATCATGAAACCTTCCAGTGCAACAAGAAAACCTCGCAACCACGAAGACAGAGAGGATTAATGAAAAAGTGAAGAAATGAAGGATAAAGACAAAACACAGTTTAAAGATAGAAGATGGTCTGAGAAGGTCTAATAAAGCCTTGAAAAACACAATTAAAAGCTAAAATATCAGTGTTTAAAGTGCTAAAACAAGACAGATCAGCAGAACAAAAGTCTCGAATGCCACATTTACAGAAGTTGTTACTCCACCAAAGGACCAAAAGGACACCTATAGTCCATTTTACTTTTCAAAGACACCTTGATAGCCATCATGATGACAAAAACTCTTTAAAACTGTCAGAAAATTTATTGCACAGTCGTGGGGCTACAAAATCCAAAATGACAGTTTGCTTGTCACGGGGGTCAAACAAAGTACTTCAAGCCAAAGTTAGCTTCAAAGAACATGCCTCGGAGTTATTACCAGCCTGCTAGTTGCTTTCCGATTCAACTAAAAACAGCTGAAGTGGTACAAAAATTTATTGCTATGGTTAATAAGTAGAATGGGCGTTTGAATACCTCTCCCACTCTGTCTTAATTAATAATTATTACCATTTCTGCCAGCACTCTTCCTCTTTCACCTATGTGTATTCACAAAAAATTCATTGTAATGGTCGGAAAATTGTTAATTGTTGAACTTTTATTGAGTAAGAGTTACCGAGTAGTTGTAATATAGTAGGCTAGGAAGAGAAGTATTGGATTGTAAAAGCTATTAGACTCAAAGTATGTAACTGGTTTTGCACATCAAATACACAAGCAGATTCACTGGATCCTGGTCTATATTATTGGTGATGTTTTTCTCACTGTAATTGTCATTCTCCTTATGTTTTTCCACTTTGTTCATATTCTCAGATAAAGAACAACAAATATAGATTAGGATTTACTTCTAAAGTACCTTGATTCTAATTTATAAGCTTTATCTATATGTTTTCTTCTAAATGTGTGTTTGGGAATGATTTCAATAGAGTATAACCAGTCAATGAATGTTGGTGAGCCCATGTCTTGCTGAGTAGAACTTGAGATGTTGTTCTTGAATGATCTTTTCACTGCATGCTAAGTAGAGTCCTAATCAAGGAAGTTTATGGTTAGCCCCGTCTCTTGTTTATTCTTAAACCGTTGTTTTGAAGATTTCCCTTAAGAGTATTCCGAAAGTAAGACAGGTTAAAAGTCCTTACTTGATCTTAGGATGCTTTTTATGTTTATATTAAATGTTTTCCTTTGAGAGTATGTCAAAAGAAGGATAGGTTAAAAGTCCTTACCTAATCTTAGGTTGCCCTTTGTTTTCTTACATGTTTTCTCCTTTCACCACACTCATTAATTTTCCATACCACAAAATCAATTTAAAAGATCTTCTGATGTAGATAACTTGCCCTATGAAAAACCTTGAATAGTTGTTGTGCAAGTAAACCCTTTTATGACTCCATAGCCCAATGGTTTAGCACTATTTTTTGACCTATCTTCCCATGCTGAAACATCCTTCCACTTATTTCCTCCTTCACTTCACATGACCTTCTCATTTGATGATTCCCAACCAAAAACAAACAAACAAACCCCTTGTACTTCATAACTAGCCTAAACATCACATCATAAGCCTTAAAGATATATCCTTTGGAAACACATATAGAGAGATCCCTATCTAAGTCCAGGAGTGCTAGATCTTAGGATTCCAAAGTGGTTCTGATGTTGCCTTGTCATTTGGTATTGCCAATTTTCCAAATCACAGGACCCCAACATAATGGCGACTCCACTGGGGATTTCTGAGTGAATTACATCCTTAAGAGCTTAGAAGACCCACAACAGCCTTAAATTGGTAGTTAATTATTGATGGTGGACAACAACTCATCTTAAAAGATTTGAAATCATCCACCTGGCGACTCCACAACTCCTATAAAGACCAAAAGACTCCACTGGTGATCAATAGGCCTACTGATTATCCCTGGTTTCACAAAGACTCCACTGGGGTAGCCCACACTACCATTAAAACACCATGCTTACCCATGATTAGGAAACTTTGAGGATTAAGTTTCTTTGTTAAAGACTAGTCTGCCTTTGAAGATTGTCATATCTAGCTAACTTTCTTCTCTTTGGGTCTGAACCTTAACATACTGGCTTCAAGAAGAATTCATACCAGAGCTTATCTTGACAAAAATCCTCCTGAAATAGTTGATAATCTAGAAAGAATTCTTAGGAAGTCTCCTGTATCTAGGGATCCAACTATTTTCAGACCCCTTCATAGAGCTAACTCCATGCTTGAAGACCTTATAGCTCTATTAGATACCCAAGTCGACTTACCCTTTTCAAGAAGTTTACCAAGGACCAAGTCACTTAGTTGTATAGATCAGACAGAATTTGAGCCTCCAAGTTCACCACAACATAGTGGCCTACATATTAGAAGTAGAGAAACCCCTCCATCCACACCTCCTGATCTTCATTTCATTCATAACTTTGGTTTCTCTCACCCCAAATCTGCTCAACAGTCTCTTGTTGGTCCAAGCACTTCTGTCATCCATATACCCACTGTTCAAACCACTCCACTTCTCCCACAAAATCCTATCATGGCAACGTGGTATGATCCACTAGTATTACCACAACCTCTGGTTCCTTTACCCAATGGATATCAGTCCAAAATTCCCCATTTCACTGGGAGTGAATCCACTACTTCTCAAAAACATGTAGATAAAATGAATGATGCCATTAATTATATGGAAATAGAAGATGAGACCATTAAAATGAGGATTTTTGCCCAAAGTTTAGGAGGAGAAGCCAAGAAACGGTTTAAAGGTTTAACTCCTAATAGTATTAATGATCTCCCTTCTTTACATCATACATTCATAAACAAATTGGAACTTAGGAAGAACCCTCTCCAAATAATTTCAAATTACAAAAACCTCAAGAGAAACCCTGGGGAAAGTGTTCAAAGTTATTGCACTAGATTCAATAGTTTTTATAACGCACTACCCCAATATTTGAAACCTCCACAAGGCTCAGCTTTGGCCAAATTTCCTAAAGGATTTGATCCTGAAATGTCCTATTAGCTAAGAGAAAGGGATCCCTTGACTTTAGAAGACATGCAAAAGAGAGCTCTTAGTGTCGAAGCAAATTTGATTAAGAAGAGAGCTAGGATGAGGGCTGAAAAGAAAGTAACATGTAGGGAAGACACCGCACCTTCCACATCTGACTTGACATTAGAACATCTAGCCAATAACAAGGATAGGTTGGAAAGAATGATGGAGAATTTGGTTGTCCAAACCAATGATCAGAATAGGAACCAGTCTCAAAATCAGAACCAGAACTTTAGGAAAGGCCCCAATAATATTAGACAAAGAGATACTGATCAACAAATCAGACCTCCATTCCAAGAAAATTATGTTGATGAAGAGGAGGGAATGATACAAGAGATAGAGGGAACCATTATAAACATGTTGGGAGCAAGTAATGAAGACCCTGCCTTTTTCACAAAGGATGACCAGGCCACATATACATATTATGATAATGAAGGCTTAGAATCTGAAGACTATGGGCAAGGCTTTGAGAATTTCGTCATGGAGGTCCCTAAAAAATATGGCCTCAGGAGCAAAAAGACTAAAGAAACTCCCCAAACAAAAACCTTTGAGACTACTGCTCAAAACATATCTGAAAAGGTGTCCAAAAAAGCTGCTGAGAATAACAAAACAACAATTCAAGGTTCTGGTAAAAACAAAGGGAAGAGCACTCAAACCATTGATAAACAGAGTGTTGACCCTAACAACACTAGCACTTTAGCTGTCAGAGCAACTGATTTTATGACAAGATCGATCTCCCTAGTGTCATAATACAATATAGCAACAAACGAACAACTAAGTTTATCTTTCTCTACATATATTCATTTTACAAGTAAATGCTATAAAGGTGTCGATCCTACCTTAGATCCAAACGCTTATTTGCAACCGTAGTTCTTTCGTCGCATCAGTAGTTCTTCCGTCGCAACAATAGTTCTTTCGTCGCAACAATAGTTCTTCCGTCGCTTGAAAGTGTCATCTTCAAAGACCTGCAATCACAAACAAGCAAATATTAAATAGCACCTGTATAACAAATAATTATAAAACATACCTATCATAGTGATCAAGGAATCTATGAAATAAACGATCAAACGACAGCTTATTGGAATAAACAATCGAACGACAATTTATTGAGAAAAACAAACTTGATTGTATTAACTTTGAAATAATAGAATAACCTTACAACCTTAGCCTTGATGTTGAACAGGCCTTCTCGGGGTCCAAAGCAGGAGCTTCCTCTACTTTGATAAGCCTTGCACTCTTCCTCCAGGAGCACATAGAGTTATGTGATCTTTCCTCACAAAAGCTTAGCAGAAAGGAGTCTAAATCTCAACAGCACTTCACCTCAATCACACACTAAAGCTTGAACTCCCTTTGAGGCTACCCAATGCCTCTTTTTATAGTGCAGATGAGGAGGTTAGGGTTCCACCTATGAAGGGATGGAATCCTCCTTCAAAGGGATAGGCTCCTCACATCAAGGGGTTAGCTCATTAAGGTGTGGGATGCATGAACCTTACAAGAGCGTACTCACCCCCAAAAAATCTCATCCAGAAGCTTCTAGAATTGACCAAAAATTATATTTTTCACTTTACTTTCTCACCCTTTTGACTTTAACAGGGGTACACAGGAATTACACAGAGAAACTACATTCTGGAACATAGGTAAGCTTCATATTACCTGCATACCCTAGATAGGAATGCAGGTAAGCTTCACATTACCTGCGTACCAAGGGTTTTGGAGATTTTTATGGTTTTTCTCCTATTTTTAGGACATGACATGAGGAGTAGAGGTTGTAAGACTTGCAGAGGAGGTAAGTATGAGTGACAATGAGCTCATACAGTCAGCAGAATGTCAAGGTGATAGTTTTTAGTGCAACAGATTGCCCCCTAAAGTGCGAAGTCTGGAATAGATGAAGATGAAGTCTGTCATATATGAAGAGTGAAGTACTTCATCATTTCAAGGATCATCCTGTGGAAACCCTAGTCAGAACCTGTAAAAACATTCATTGCAAAAAATATATATGTAAGCATATCATCGCTGAGGTAGGCATTCCCATACTCATATCAAAACTAACTAGAAAACTGATTTAAACTGTTTTGATATAGGAATGATTTTCAATACATCAACATTATAGACATGTGTAGACATAATATGGACACAACCATCTATTTATGAATATTCCACTATATGAATGAATAACAAAATTCTTCGCAGCCTGTATGGTAGAAACTATATTCCATTAGTGAACCTTTAGGGATCCTTCCTAAGTTTCCTATTACTTTGGAAGGTAAAACTGTCTATATTGATCTTATGGTAGTTCGAGGCCCCTTGGATTTCAATTTACTCCCTTGGCGAGACTATGTCTATGCAATGAAAGATGTAGTGTCGACACTCTTTCGTGTGATGTCTTTCCCTCACAATGCTAATATTGTGACTGTAGACCAGCTTTCGTTCCCTAGTCTTGATTTGACCACCAATAATCTGACATCTCTGAATGTTCCTCATACAAAAGTGGTATCTACCCCACCACAGGTTAATTATGTGGCAACTAGTCCCATGTTTTCAATTACTGATGTAAGTAAGCCTCTCACTGTTTGATCATCTTCCTTTGACTTAGATCTAGTAATTGACATGGAAAACTCTATGGGATTATTTGAACGCGATGTTATTATCCCTTTTGAGTCCCTTGACATGTGTTCCTTCCAAAGAACTATTCTTCCTTCTGATGAAGACCTCTTGCAAGCCATGATCAAGGTGTGTCCATTGACATGTGTTTCTTCCCATTAGAAGCCATGATCAAGTCTCCGAGGATAGTTCCTTTACTATGTCAACCTCATTAAAAAATGAATTAGTGAACATGAGGATAGTTCCTTTTACTGTGTCAACCTCATTAAAAAATGAATCAGTTAGTCGAGAGCATAGTTCCTTTTCTTGTGTCACGCTCGTTAAAAAAATGAAACAAGCTTCCAAGAGGAAAATTCTTTTCCTGTGTCAACCTCGTTAAAAAATGAATCACGTATGAGGATAGTTCTTTTCCTATGTCAACCTCATTAAAAAATGAATCACTAAGTCGATTGTAGAGAGTAGATTAATAGATTAGAAATAGGTAGTTTCTGAGGATGGTTCCTGTTACTGAGTCAACCTCATAAAAAAATGAATCAGGTATGAGGAAAGTTCCTTTTACTGTGTCAACCTCGTTAAAAATGAATCAGTGTATCAAGAGGAAAGTTCCTTCTACTGTGTCAACCTTGTTAAAAAATGAAACACGTTTCCATGAGCATAGTTATTTTCCTGTGTAAAGCTCGTTAAAAAAATGAAACAAATCCTCCCCTAATTGAGTCGAGTCTTTGACTAGATCTCGAAAATGTTAAGTCATATGTTTAGGTTAGTTATTTCAGTTTTTGCATAATTTTCTTACAGTTTTAGGTCGGCTCTTTCATATGATCTCATAAATGAACCTACATTCCATCCAGCTATTAATTACCACAGTGTACATAGTTGAATGAAATGAAGCTAGCGGGGCGTGCACTCTAGCAGTTACGCTTAGGGGGCATCAAGCACAGTTTTCTCTCTATTTCAAGCTTGTGTAAAAATGAAATCACTCTGAAGCATAGTTTTTCTCTGTTTCAAGCTTTTGTAAAAATGAAACCTATCTTGAGTCAATTTCAGTTATTTTCAAGACTCATTAAACTCATGAAAATATTGAGATTATTTTGCTATCTTTCATTCTCGTAAAACGCATGAAAATGCTGAGTTCTTTCTGTCTTTTCCTACTCATAAATTAAATTGAAAGTCAACCACAAGAGTACATTTTTATCCCTTTTTCGAACTCGTTAAAACTTACGAAAAAGAGAAAACCATGAGTACATTTTTATCCCTTTTTCCAAACTCATTAAAACTTACAAAAAAGCTAAATCTTGAGTTCTCTTTTAAGCCCTTTTCAGACTCTTTAAAAATGAAAATATTGCTGAGTACTTGACTATTCAAACTCGTTAAAGTAAATGAATGATCGTCCCTTGAGTATAAGTTTACCCCTTTTACGAAATGAAATGGACTATTTACGAAAAAGGTATACGTTGACTAACTACGATCAATAGAGTCCTCTCCCACATTATTTTATCCCTTTTCAGGATCGAGAGACTAAATTTACGAAAAAGTACACCCATGGAGTTTTCTCAAGATTTTTCTTTTGACTCCCTAAAATTGAAAAACACCGAGTTTCTCCTATACTAGACTCGTTAAAATGTAACAGTAAAGGACCTGTTCAATTTTAAGCAGGAACGAACCACTCCTTTTTAGGGTTAGAATCTTAAACTAAGTTGGACTCATCCGAAGGATGAGCTTATAAACAAGCAAATGTTATCCTCCTCAAGATTGTAAAAAATAAAGAGGTACTTTCCAGAAATGGTGGGGGAAAAGAGAGAAAAATGAACCCGTTTGTTGTATTTTGATTATTCAAAAAGCCGATTAACCACTCTTGAACATGACACTTTTTTTCACCTGGGTTGGGAAATCCTTTACCTGACAGTTAATCAAACCATATTGAAAGTCTTTAGCCAGTTTCTAGGTATTATCTCTAGGTCAATTGTTACCAAACCATCTGCAGTGTCATTATGTGTTCAAGAGGACAGTTCAAAAAAACCATTCATTTGCGAAATATTTGTCTTCCATTTTGACCATCCTTCAGTCAATCCTTGCCAATATATTTCTTCAAAACATGATCTATGATTTAGCATTGTGGGCTTACCTACGACAAATCACTTTCTATCGAAGACAGCTCATTATCTAGGAAGTTGATCTAGAAATCGTCAGTACCTTGAAATCTGCATGCCTCAATGGTAGGTTTCTCGCCTTCAACGATAGGTTGCATCATTGACCTTTGATCGAATGATTCCGTGACATGTTCGAATTCAGATCATTTATTCACATTTCATGGATTGTACTGAGTACTTTGAGAGTCATTGACATTACTGGTGGTTACTCTCACACTTGTTAACAGTTTACATTATTGACTGGTAATCAAGTGGTTTCTACCGTGTTGGACTTCGACACATTTATTCACATGGATAGAATCGTACTGGTTTGAGAAACAGAAATCAAGACCTTGGATCTAGTTTCTACCATCCAGGATGTGAGGAATTTTGTTATTCATTCATACAGTGGACTATTCATAAACATATGGATGCGTCCATACTATGTCTACACATGTCTATACTATTGATGTATTGAAAATCATTCCTATATTAGAATAGTTTAAATCAGTTTTCTAGTTAGTTTTGATCTGAGTATGGGAATTCCTACCTCAGTGATGATATGTTTACATATATATTTTTTGCATTGAATGTTTTTACAGGTTCCGATTGGGGTGTCCACAGGATGATCCTTGAAATGATAAAGTACTTCACTCTTCATATATGACAAACTTCATCTTCATCTATTCTAGAGTTCGCACTTTAGGGGGCAATCTGTTGCACTAAAAACTATCACCTTGAAATTATGATGAATGTATGAGCTCATTGTCACACACACTTAACTCCTCTGCAAGTCTTACAACCTCTACTCGTCATGTCAAGTCCTAAAAACAGGAGAAAAACCCTAACAAACTCCAAAACCCTAGGTACGTCGGTAATGTGAAGCTTACCTGCGTTCCTGGCTAGGGTCCGTAGGTAATGTGAAGCTTACCTGCATTCCAGAATGTAGTTTCTCTGTGTAATGCCCGCGTACCCCTATCAAAGTCAAAGGGCGAGAAAATAAAGTGAAAAAGATGATTTTTGGTCAATTCTAGAAGCTTCTGGATGAGATTTTTGGGGGGTGAGTATGCTCTTGTAAGGTTCATGCATCCCACACCTTAAGGAGCTAACCCCTTGATGTGAGGAGCTTATCCCTTTGAAGGAGGATTCTATCCCTTAATAGGTGGGACCCTAACCTCCTCATCTGCACTATAAAAAGAGGCATTAGGTAGCCTCAAAGGGAGTTCAAGCTTTAGTGTGTGATTGAGGTGAAGTGCTGTTGAGATTTAGACTCCTTTCTGCTAAGATTTTGTGAGGAAAGATCACATACCACTATGTGATCCTAGAGAAAGAGTGCAAGGCTTATCAAAGTAGAGGAAACTCCTGCTTCGGACCTCGGGAAGGCCTATTCAACATCAAGGCTAAGGTTGTAAGGTTCTTCTATTATTTCAAAGTTAATACAATCAAGTTTGTTTTTCTTAATAAATTGTCGTTCGATTGTTTATTTCAATAAGCTGTCGTTTGATCGTTTATTTCATAGATTCCTTGATCACTATGATAGGTATATTTTATAATTATTTGTTATACAGGTGTTATTTAATATTTTCTTGTTTGTGATTGCAGGTCTTTAAAGACTACACTTTCAAGTGATGAAAGAACTATTGTTGCGATGGAAGAACTACTGATGCGACGGAAGAACTACGGTTGCAAATAAGTGTTTGGATCTAAGGTAGGATTGACTCAAGATAGGTTTCGTTTTTACAAAAGCTTGAAACAAAGAAAAACTATGCTTCAGAGTGGTTTCATTTTTACACAATCTTGATATAGAGAGAAAACTGTGCTTGATGCCCCCTAAGTGTAACTGCTCGAGCGCATGCCCCCCCAGCTTCATTTCATTCAACTAAGTACACTGTTGGTAATTAATAGCTAGATGGAATGAAGGTTCATTTACGAGGTCATATGAAAGACTCAACCTAAAACTGTAAGAAAATTATGCAAAAACTAAAATAACTAATCTAAAGATATGACTTAACATTTATGAGATCTAGTCAAAGAATCGACTCAACTAGGGGAGGGTTTGTTTCATTTTTTAATGAGCTTGACACAAGTAAAGAACTATGCTCATGGCAACGTGTTTCATTTTTTAACGAGGTTGACACAGTAAAAGGAACTTTCCTCATACCTGATTCATTTTTTTACGAGGTTGACTCAGTAATAGGAACCATCCTCAGAAAGTACTTATTTCTAATCTATTAATCTACTCTCTATAGTCGACCTACTGATTCATTTTTTAATGAGGTTGACACAGGAAAAGAACTGTCCTCATACCTGATTCATTTTTTAATGAGGTTGACACAGAAAAAGAACTTTCCTCTTGGAAGCTTGTTTCATTTTTTTAACGAGCTTGACACAAGAAAAGGAACTATGCTCTCGACTAACTGATTCATTTTTTAATGAGGTTGACACGGTAAAAGGAACTATCCTCATACTCACTGATTCAATTTTTAACGAGCTTGACACGGTAAAAGGAATTATGCTCAGAAACTTGATCATGGCTTCCAACTGGAAGAAGCACATGTCAATGGACACACCTTGATCATGGCTTCCAAGAGGTCTTCATCAGAAGGAAGAATAGTTCTCTAGAAGGAACACATGTCAAGGGACTCAAAAGGGATAATAACATCTCGTTCAAATAATCCCATAGAGTTTTCCATGTCAATTACTAGATCTAAGTCAAAGGAAGACAAGAAAATAGTGAGAGGCTCACTTACATTGGTAATTGAACACATGGGACTAGTTGCCACATAATTAACCCGTGGCAGGGTATATACCACTTTCGTATGAGGAACATTCAGGGATGTCAGATTATTGGTAGTTGAATGAATACTAGGGAATGAAAGTTGGTCTACAGTCACAATATTGGCATTGTGAGGGAAATACATCACGCGAAAGAGTGTCGACACTATAGTTTTCATTGCATAGACATAGTCTCGCCCAAGGAGTAAATTGAAATGCAACGGGCCTCAAACTACCATAAGATCAATATAGACAGTTTTACCTTCCAAAGTAATAGAAAACATAGGAAGGATCCCTAAAGTTTCACTAATGGTTATGTTAAAAGCTTTCAGATTCTGCGTAATAGGCACAAGATGAGGGGAACCCAAAGCTTTCCAAGCAGTTGAGGATAGAATACTAATAGAACCACCTTCATCTACCTGTGTGCGGTGTATGTCCCTACTACCAAAATTCAAAATGATTTGGAAAGGGATGGAGGAAGGAAGACGAGGTTCTATCAGTCTATTACAATCAAAGGAAAAGACCTCAGTACTTGGAGGGGGTTCTGTAGAAACAGGTGAAATGCCCCCTAGCATAGAGGAATCTGATGTAACAAGAAGAACCTGAGCGGTATGAAGTTCATTCTCTACAGGGAGAATGGGATCGACCAAATGACAAATTGAATCGACCACTTGATCAACTAATGAATCATCAACCTGAGTGATATGAGTTTCACTCTCCAATGGAAGAGTGGGATCGAGTGTACTTGGAATTGGATCAATCACTCCGTCAGTTGATGGTGGGTTGGGAGAAAGTTGACAGTAACCAGTTGGAAGTTCTTGCTGTGGAACAGTAAGGTTTTCCAACAATTTTGAGGCTTCATCCATGTGAGGGAAAATGTGAGTTTGATGAATCCCTTTGCATAACTTACAAGGAAACCTAACTTTACCCTTTTTCCCAGGAACCTGACTATCACTGGTTGATGGATCAATGGAAAGTTGATGAGATTTTTCTAACCATACTTCCAAGACCTTTGGAATACCGGGACAATTGATAAGGAAGTGGTCACCCTTACAAAGCCTGCAAGGGTATTTGGGTTTACGATGCATGTTGGAGGTTTCCTCAACACTACTAACATTTACAGCCATGGTTGGTTGGTTGAATTCTTTCTTATCTTGCTTCTTCTTCTTCTTCTTCTTCTTCTTAGCCACCTAGTTACTAGCGTCAAGGCTTTTACCAATTGAAGAGGAAGAAATGGAGGAAGAAATATTAGGCGAAGAAGGTAAAGGATCAACAGAAGGTTGGTGATGTTGAGATGGTGAACTCTGTTGAGGTGAAGCATTCGGTTGAGGTGGAACAATTGGAGTATTTGGGGTCAACAAAGTTGAAAATAAACGTATTGGTAAACCTATTGTAAATCTAGGTAATGACAAAGTAGCCATATAAAGAGGACCAACATTTCCAAAACAAGGAAAAGTACTAGGATTCTCATTAAGAGGGGTTCCTTGGTTGGTAAATTTCAAAACAGTTGCCATTATATTCAACTTCAGTGAATTTTATTAACAATTTAAAACTAAAATTAACAATTCACAATTCACACCTATGGTATCTAAAAGTAAAAACAAACAAATTAACACGCGTTATCAAATTTAGGAGTCAAACCACACACAAATAGTAGATTCCTGCACTAAAAACACTAGTTGGCGATGAAATCCAACATCGTAGAATTTTAATGAAGAAATGGCGGTTGGAACAGTTACCTCGACAACCTGCTTAATGAAACAAACCGGTGCAAGTTTCTCCACTATACCATCTTGATTGAACATAACCCTTCGGAGAGTCCAAGTGAGTCTAGCCAACGTCTGCTCCAGGTACAGTGAGATCTTTCCTTCATCGTCACCTTAGGAAATAATCTTAAGTTTATGGACACTAAGGTTACCAACATCAAAAAATACAACTGGGGGAACAGTCTACGATCCGATTCTATGCGCAAGGGCAGAGTAACAAAGCTCAATCCCCTTGAAGGCTCCTTGACATGGTCAATCCAAGGTTTACCAACAAGTGACCCTAGGCTCCTTGACAATGGTTAATCTGAGGTTTACCGTTTGTAATGCACACAGATCTTCTATCTTCCCCGATGAAACATAATTGATTGTCTCAAAGGTTTGGACATGATCTCGTGATTAACTCCTTTAAGAGAAGCCTCCCAAAATGTACCAGTTACAATTGGATTTATTTCTTACTAGAAGATTTATCTACTTGTTTGTTTTAGTTTCTTTGGAAATTTAACTACAACCTATTCCAAAGCACTAATCCTGAGCTAGATTGGTGGAAAGAGCCCTAAAAATGTAAAAATTACTAGATAAATTTTAATTAAGCACTGTGTTATTTAGGCTGTTATTACTCAAAAGGGTAAATGGATATGAAACCAATGGTGTTATGACCCAACCCAAAACTGAATGCAATCGAATAGGATAATGTAATCTTTTCAATTTGATGAATCCTAACTAAAGTAAGGAGAGAGTTTCCATTCACTTCCAAAAATGCAAAAAATTGATCACGAAGAGAAAATATAACAAATTATCTAATGCACTAATTTCATCAAGAAAAACTAATGCAAATCAATTCCAAAATAGTTTTTTTATTTTTGTGTTTTTAAAACAAGAATAAAAACATCTAAATTCAAATCAAAGAAAACTAATCTAAATTTACGATTGATTTTTCAGAATGTAAACTATGCAGTTGTAATCTATGCACAATTCACTCATATTCTAAAAATGAGAATTCTAATTATGCAAATGTGATCTATGCAAGAGGATTCTCAAACACAAGATTATTCTAATGTAATCTAAGAACCAATCAAGTGCAAGTAAAGAAAATTGGGTGAGAGTTCCAAAGATCAAAAAATAAAAACACTCAAAGGTGATTAACACTCATACACAGCGACTGAGGGGGAATTTTTTTTGCAAAAAAAGAAGCAAAAAGATGCAAAATTGTGAAAATACTGAGACAAACCTCCAAGTAATTACCAAAGGAAATAAAATTAAGAATTTCTCAAAAAAGAGACTCAAAACACCCAATTAACTTAACGGAGATTGATGAGATGAAAAATTTCCTGAAAGAAACTCATAAACAAGGATTTTTGACAGAAAAATACAGATCTGGGTAGATGCTAAGAATCCAAAATTAAATCTAAACTCAAACTGGAAGGAGAAATCTAAGTTTTTCAAGACTTTAACAGGGTCTGCAACAATGTGCGGTCCCCAGAAAAGTTCAAGAAAAACAAAAAAGACTTCAAAATTTTTCAAAGCAAAGTAAATCTAAGTTACCTAGGCCCGTACAAATCAATCAAAAATCAGAAAAAAATCATTTTCTCAAATAAAAAAAAATGAAAATCAAAACAAGTTCTTTCCCCAGTGGAGTCGCCAATTTGTTGGCCGGATAAATCGATCTTGCGGACAAGATCGATCTCCCTAATGTCAGAAGGAAATCTAGCAACAAACGAACAACTAATTTTATCTTTCTCTAAATATATTCGTTTCACAAGTAAATGCTATAAAGGTGTTGATCCTACCTTAGATCCAAATGCTTATTTGCAACCGTAGTTCTTTCGTCGCATCAGTAGTTCTTCCTTCGCAACAATAGTTCTTCTGTCGCATCAATAGTTCTTCCGTCGCTTGAAAGTGTCATCTTTAAAGACCTACAATCACAAACAAGAAAATATTAAATAGCACCTTTATAACAAATAATTATAAAACATACCTATCATAGTGGTCAAGGAATCTATGAAATAAACGATCAAATGAGAGCTTATTGAAATAAAAAATCGAACGACAATTTATTGAGAAAAAAAAACTTGATTGTATTAACTTTGAAATAATATAAGAACCTTACAACCTTAGCCTTGATGTTGAACAGGCCTTCCTGGGGTCCGAAGTAGGAGTTTCCTCTACTTTGATAAGCCTTGCACTCTTCCTCTAGGAGCACATAGAGGTATGTGATCTTTCCTCACAAAAGCTTAGCAGAAAGGAGTCTAAATCTCAACAACACTTCACCTCAATCACACACTAAAGTTTGAACTCCCTTTGAGGCTACCCAATGCCTCTTTTTATAGTGCAGATGAGGAGGTTAGGGTTCCACCTATGAAGGGATAGAATCCTCCTTCAAAGGGATAGGCTCCTCATATCAAGGGGTTAGCTCGTTAAGGTGTGGGATGCATGAACCTTACAAGAGCATACTCACCCCCAAAAAATCTCATCCAGAAGCTTCTAGAATTGACAAAAAATCAGTTTTTTCACTTTAATTTCTCGCCCTTTTGACTTTGACAGGGGTACACAGTCATTACACAGAGAAACTAAATTTTGGAACACAGGTAAGCTTCACATTACCTGCGTACCCTAGCCAGGAACGCAGGTAAGCTTCACATTACCTGTGTACCCAGGGTTTTGGAGTTTTTTAGGGTTTTTCTCCTATTTTTAGGGCTTGACATGAGGAGTAGAGTTTGTAAGACTTGTAGAGGAGGTAATTATGAGTGACAATGAGCTCATACAGTCAGCAAAATTTCAAGGTGATATTTTGTAGTGCAACACCCTTGTAAAAATAGTTTTAACTGATGTACATAGTAAAAACCAACAAGCTGATTTTGTTGATAAGTTAGTGACTAACAAGACAGATTTGATCCTTTCAAAGAATCAATTTCCTTTCAATTTGGAAAGTGAAATTTATAAAATCAAGATCTCTGTCCCCCTCATTGAGTTCGTCACTTATGATGTATATAAATTTCAAGTGTTAAAGGCTTTGAGCATAGAAGAAAATAATGATTTTGTCAACTAATGATTCTGTCAACCTAAATGATGATCAGATAGCCCTTTTATTTGGTTCTAAAATTGAAGGAATATTCCAGGAAGGGGTGGTCCCTCCTTTCTATATCAGTTTGAATATCCATGACAAAATTTTACATAATGCTATGCATGATTCAGGGGCTTCACATAACCTCAAGCCCAAAGTAATCATGGAGAGATTAGGCCTTGAGATAACCAGACCCTACAAAGACTCATATTCTTTCGACTCTAGTAGAGTAAAATTCTTAGGCTTGATCAAAGATCTTTGTGTAAACTTGACCCAGATCCCAGCCAAATGCATAGTGATGGATCTGGTAGTGGCTGATGTGCCCCCCAAATATGGCATGCTTCTTTCAAGATCATGGGGTGCTAATATTTAAGGTACCATGAAAATTGACATGACATATGCCACTATCCCGGTTTTCAGTCAACTTAGAAGACTTTATAGGGAATCATACATGAAATTTATGGTGAGTAGTCAAGAAAAAACCAAAAATTCCCCTCTTTATTCTGTCCATACAGACCTAGAATCTTTCATTATTTACAATGATGAAAGCTTTGATGAGCTAGAGTTGGAAAGTGAGCAATCACCCAACATAACAATAAACATGAAAGGAGAGCATAGGAAGGGATAGGCTCTCGAACAGTTTGCCAAATATGAAAATTACAACAAACAAAATAGAGAGTATGAACAACCCACTATACACCATCTTAGTGCAAATCATGAGAGTCAAGAAGAAAAGCCTCAACTCCATGAAAAATTTAAGGAAAAATACCAACATAAGCATGTTGCAGAACTCATAAAACTGCATAATGACAGTCAGAGCACACATGACAAAGGGTAACATAGTGAAAACAACAAGAAGTCGAAAACTAGCCCTCTTTGGAGTATGAGTTTTGATGGGTCTTGTAATAGAACTGGTGCAGGAGTAGGTGTGTGGCTTCACAAAACAGAGAGTAATTACGTTGAAATCCATTCATACAAGTTAAACTTCCAAGGCACAAATAACATAGCAAAGTATGAAGCACTCCTCTTAGGACTACATTTACTGAAGAAATTAGGAGCTAGGAGGATAGTTGTTCATGGAGATTATGAACTGATCATTAGACAAATAAATGGAGAGTACACTGCCAAACATCCAAGACTAAGAGCATATAGAAATGATGCCATGGACCTTTTGAAAACTTTTGAGGAATATGAACTTGTTTTTGTCCCTAGAGACCAAAACGTTCTTGCTAATGGCTTAGCTTGTGCTGCCAGTGCATGCTAGAGACCCTATGACAACAAACAGTTGATAGTCCAAGTGAAATATAGACCAGCTATCCCAGACAATGAAAATTATTGGCAGGTCTTTGAGGGAGATAAACAGATAGAGGACTTCCTGCAGTGCAAAAATGAGTTTTAATTGCCAAATTCAGACTCAAAGTATGACAAAGACTGCCTTAAGGAGGAAGAGCATGTTGAAAGAGAACCTTCTCCCATCGCAGGAATAAATCTACTAGCCAGAGAGTTCGAAAATCAAATAGAAGAGTACATAAACTCAGGAAAGGAAGACATAGAGGTACTGCAGTCTAAAGACAAAGGCTTACCTAAAGGACTGGCACCTCTAGAAGACGTGTTTGATTTTAACGACATTTCCAAGAAACCAACAATGGAACCCACTGAATCTGATATTGAGGAATGCAATATAGGTGGTAAAGACAAGCCTAAAATGATCAAGTTATCTAAAACATTGCTAGCTCACATGAAACTGAAATATATTGAGTTTTTTAAGGATTTTTCTGATGTATTTGCTAGGAGCTATGACGATTTAAAGGCATATGACACAGAGCCCATTCAGCACAAGATACCACTTAAAGAAAACCAGAAACCATTTAGGCAAAAATTATGTAGAATAAACCTTGTGCAGTTACCTCTGGTTGAGAAAGAAATTAAGAAAATGTATGAGATTGGAATTATTTTCCCTGTGAGATACTCAGATTGGGTGTCTAATCTTGTAGCTGTGAGAAAGAAAACAGGAGAAATAAGGCTCTGTATTTATTTTAGGAACTTGAACAGAGCCTCATTAAAGGACAACTATCCCTTGCCTAAAATGGAACACATCTTACAAAGGGTAGTTGTTTCCAAGAGGATTTCTTTGCTAGATGGATTTTCAGGATATAATCAGATATTGGTACTTCCTAAGGATCAACTTAAAACAACCTTTACTACTCCTTGGGGTAATTTCATGTATGTGAAATGCCTTTTGGATTAATGAATTCTAGTGCCACATTTCAAAGAGCCATGGATATTGCTTTATCAGAATAAATAGGACACTTCATTGTGATTTACTTAAATGACATTACAGTCTATTCCAAAATAGATGAAGAACACCTAGTACACCTAAGAAAGGTCTTTGAGAAATGTATAAAATTTGGGTTATCTTTAAATCCCAAGAAGACATTGTTTGGTCTCCAAGAAGGTAAGCTTCTTAGTCACATAATATCTAAAAAAGGGATTAAAATAGACCCAAAAAGTGTTGAAGGTATATTGCAGATCAGTCACCCCAAAAGCATAAAAAAACTTTAGTCTTTCATTGGAAAGATTAATTTCTTAAGAAGGTTCATACCCAAACTGGTAGAACTCCTTAGGAACATGACAAACATGCTAAAGAAAGAGATAGGAGTTAAATGGACCCTAGAAGTAAATAAATCCTTTGAACTAGTCAAACATGCACTTACTCAAGCACTGGTTCTTATCAGTCTTGATTTGACAAACGAATTCCTCATATTTTCATTTGCATCAGAACATATTTTGGTTGCTGTCCTATTACAGAAAAATCCAGAAGGACAAGAGTAGCCAATTGCATTTTTCAGCAAGGCATTAAGAGATGCACCTATGAAATATAATATCATGGAAAAACAAGCCTATGTTTTGGTCAAATCCTTGAAGGATTTCAGAGTCTATATCTTACATTCTCACATTATTGCATTTGTGCCTCATGTAGTCGTAAAGGAAATTTTGTCACAAGACCCTGATGGCAAAAGAGGAAAGTGGATTGCTGTGATATTGGAATATGATTTGGAAATTCAACCCACTAAACTCATCAAGGGTCAAGGCCTAGCCCAACTAATGGCTAAATCTAACTTGCAAGCACTTGATATAAACATGATAGGTGCACTAAATGAATAGGAAGAGTTGGAAACTCCTCTTATTGAAGATCATTTCCTCAATTCATCTTGGTATGTTGATATTTTGTATGTGCTTACTAATCTTAATGCCCCTCTTGGTTTATCTAAAACAAAGGCAAGATTCTTGAAGTTAAAGGCTGTAAATTACTGCATTTTAGATAAATGTTTATATTGGAAAAATGCCAGTGGTTTATTACTTGAATGTTTTCCTGAGGTTGATACAGATAGGATCAAGCATGAGTTTCATGAAGGAGAATGTGGAGGCCACCTCAATTGGAAAACCACTGCTAATAAAATCCTTAGAGCTGGTTATTACTGGCCCACCCTCTTTCAAGATGTCCACAAAATGATAGTTGCTTGCCACAAATGCCAAATCTTTGAAGGCAAGAGAAAAATGCTTCCCTTACCCTTGCAACCAATCACTGTTGAAACTCCTTTTCAACAATGGGGCCTAGACTTCATTGGGGAAATACATCCTACCTCATCTGCCCAACATAGATGGATACTAATAGCCACTGATTATTTCACCAAATGGATAGAAGCCATCCCTTCTAGGAATGCCATAGACTCAGTTATCATAAAATTCCTTGAAGACCATATCCTATCTAGATTTGGTTGTCCTAGGAAAATCATCAATAACAATGCTACTACATTTAGTTCTAAAAATATGGTTGAATTCTGTCATAGATATCAGATTGTGCTTGGTCATTCCACAGCTTATTATCCTCAAGGTAATGGGTTAGCATAATCTTCCAATAAGAGCCTGGTAAACATAATAAAGAAGTTTCTGGAAGAAAATCAGAGGTCATGGAACAACAAGCTGGTACATGCTTTATGGGCAGATAGATTGACAGCAAATAAATCAATTGGAATGTCTCCCTATCAGCTGGTTTATGGAGCTGATGCAGTTTTTCCTACTATTTTAGGAGTACCAGTGACGAAGTTGGTCCAAGAAATACAATCAGAGGAAGATAGCATGATGAGAAGGATAAATCAAACCATACATCTTCAGCAAACCAGGGAAGAAGTTTATAACAAAGCGCAGAAAGTATAAGAGAATATCAAAAAGCTGTTTGATAAGAGGAAAAAGGCCAGTGATTTCAAAATTAGTGACAAAGTACTCAAATGGGATTCCAGGAGAGAAGATGAGGGAAAACATCGCAATTTTGACAATTTATGGCAAGGCCCTTACATCATCCAATCTGCCATTCGTCATAATGCATTTTTTCTGCAAAATATGGATGGTACAGACCTATTTGGGGGTCCTATCAATGGCAGGATGCCCAAGCATTATTTCTGCTAAACTCACAGTTTTAAGCTTTCATTCTCCATTGTAAATATCATTGCTTTATTTTTTTTTGAAAAATTGAAAAATATAAAAACAATAGAAAAGAGAAAAAGAGGGCAGATTAAAAGAAGAAAGGTACAACCCCATACCAAAAAAGAAGGAAAATCTGAAAGTGTGCAAGCCTAAATGCCACTACCAAAAGAAGCACTACTATTTAGTCATACAACCTAATCATGAATAGATATATTTTCAATTTACTGCTGATAGGTTAGTGAAGAAGATTTTCCAAACTGTTTAATCTTGGCTTATTAGTAGATTAGATTAGGATAGAAAGGAATTGTTCAAACATGCTCAAAATTTTAACCAAAGAATCAAAAGAAAGAGTGGCTCTAATCAGATCAAAACCTAAGCCAAAGAAGGTACAAAGAAGACTAGTTCTAACATGCTAAAAACTTGAACCGAGTAAAAAAGAAGAAGACAGCTCATAGAGATCAAAATCAAAGTTGAAAGGAAGAAGGAAGGACTCTCATTGTTTTCAGATCTTAAGCCTTCCAAGTTTTGTTTTCCTTTTCTTCAAATAAACGTCTATGTGCAAATTTTTTTCTGAGGTCATAGACATCACAACAAATCAGACAGCTTAATCCTGGTTTGGTTGTGTTTCAATTTCTGTTTTAGAATATAGAGAATGAAATCTGTCAAACAGCTTAATCCTAGCAAATAGTAGATTAGGTAGAGAATTTTTGAGTCCAACTATTTAATCTGGACTCATGGAAGTTATAAAGGTAGATTTAGGTTAGTTTTTCCTATTTTCAAAAGAATAAAAATGTTGATGTCAAAGGTTTGCAAGTCCAAGTGCACCTTATGGAGAAAAAATGTTAGGAAAATAGGCTGTGTAGGTAGAATGTTTGGGAGAAAATCATTTTGCTGTCAATCTGCAGATCACCTTCTTAAGCAGCATGATCATCAAAGAAGAAAGAGGTTCTCAAAGTGCAGCAAAGCATCAATACACTGGTCTACGTTCCAGGGATTATTTCTGAGGTTCTTGACACCTCCAAGGAGCTGCCATCCCCAAGTTGGAGCCGCTGTTAGCCATCTATAAATTTTCATACATTATGATGGCTAAAACAGATCTTTTAGTCTTCAAGAAACAAATTTCATGAAAGATCTAGGATTTCTTGAAGCCTCTGCTGTGTACCTTTTCCTTCAAAAATCCACCTATTTGATCTCTGCACTCAAAATCCTTAAAGAAGATACTAATGTACAAGGACTATTTCAAAACGCCTCTTCCCCATTATTTCCCTCCTAAAATCCCCTTTTCCCTTCATTATCCCTCCAATTCCTAAAAAAATCCCTTGTTAAACCATAAAAATCCTTTCTTGTTGGTTTAGAAACCCCTCCGTTTACTCTATCAGAAACCGGAAAAAAAGATCAAAAAACCCCTTTCGGTCTAAAAACCCAATGTTTTTCATTAAGTCTGACTTAAGCCCCCGCAAGCTTAGTTTCTTAGTACCTTCCTCCATGAGACCTGGACCCGTAACCATTGGCTATTAGTCTTAACCCCCTTTCGCTCTATCAGACCTCGCTCCGCCCCTTTTTTCCTTTTTTAATTCATTTTTCCTCCCGCGCGATGGTTTCTCTCCTAAGTTAATGTCCACCGTTGATCTCACAGATCCAATGGCCATCGGCGGATCGCTCCATCACAAATTGGCTTTCCACCAGTCCCGCGTCCCTTTCCCTTTTTTCTTTCGTAGGCCGATCGCCCGACTCCATCTCAGCCGTTCATTTCCTCCAAGATCCGACGGCTATTGCGCATCGCACCGGGCTTCACCCTCTTTTCTTTCTACCTTCTTTCTCCCCATCAATGCGATCCCCCGATTTGATCTCCACCGTCGATCCCGATCCCAATCAAACGGTCTGCACTACCCTCCATCACATCGGCACTCCCCCATCGCATCGAGCTTCTCATTTTTTCCTTCTCACATTTCCTTTCCTCCGCCGATGCAATTTCTCGAGCGTATCTCCACTATCGATCTGATCCAAATCTTACGGCCCTCACTTTGTCGCACACCACCCCATCGCATTGCCTCGCCGCTCATTAGCGATCTGAATTCCCTTGTCCTTGGATCCTCTTCGTCACCGATACGCAATGTCTCGATCAAATCCTAGCCATTGATCTCTATCGTGATCCAGCGGTCCTTCGTCCATCGCATTTGCCTCTCCCCATCGGCATCGGCACATCGCAACTTTCTAATCCTCCTTCCCGGATCCTCACCTCTGCCGATTGTCGATCTCCTGAGTTAATCCTGACCGTCCATCTCATAGATCCGACAACCTGCATTCATTCACCTCCTCTTCGCCCATGGCCACTTTTTTGTGTATTTTATTCAATTTTCCACATAACCCCACTGGTCCCACTCGACCACGTTGGGGCCTTTCATTGGGTTTCCATATAATCTCCACTGTTGATCTATTTCCCCCCCAAATCCAATGGCCCGGATCTCTTTTCACATCCAATTTTCTCCCCATTCCCCTCCGTGCACTTTGAACGTGAAATGGGTGGTTTTCAAGGGACACGTGTCACCCATCCACCTGTGTCGCGTTCATTTGGCCCAATCCATTTACCGCCTTTGCCCCGTGCGAATACCACCTCTTGTATTCCCCAAAACCACTTTTCCAGTTCTTCACGTCAAACTCAGTTTTGACCCTAGTTCTTGTGGTTTGGCACCATGCAACCCTTCCCCACTGCATTCACCTTCTTCCGCACTGCTCCATAACCTCCTGCAGAGCCTTCTGAAGCAGTCAAACCAAAACGCGCAGGATTTTATAATATGTTTTTTGTTGTTTGTAGGTTTAATGGTGGTTTGGGCTATTCAAAGCATCCCACAGCCATCCAATTGGCTTGGTCTCAGGATGACGGTCCTTAAAGATCAGAAAAGACAAAAAAATGGATTCAGAAGGTTAAATCGGGTTTTCTATCAATACCTCATGATCATTAATTGAATCATGAAACCTTCTAGCACAACAAGAAAAACTCGCAAACATGAAGACATAGAAGATTAATGAAAAAGTGAAGAAATGAAGGATAAAGACAAAACAATGTTTAAATATAGAAGATGGTCTGAGAAGGTCTAATAAAGCCTTGAAAAACACAATTAAAAGCTAAAATATCAGTTTTTAAAGTGCTAAAACAAGACATATCAGCAGAAGAAAAGTCTCTAATGCCACATTTACAGAAGTTGTTACTCCACCAAAGGACCAAAAGGACACCTGTAGTCCAATTTACTTTTCAAAGACACCTTGATAGCCATCCTGATAACAGAAACTCTTTAAAATTGTTAGAATAGTTATTGCATAGTCGTGGGGCTACAAAATCCAAAATGACAGTTTGCTTGTCACGGGGGTCAAAGAGAGTACTTCAAGCCAAAGTTAGCTTCAAAGAACACATCTCAGAGTTATTACTAGCCTGCTAGTTAGTTTCTGATTCAACTAAAAATAGCTGAAGTGGTACAAAAAGTTATTGCTATGGTTAATAAGCAGAATGGGCATTCAAATACCTCTCCCACTCTGTCTTAATTGATATTTATTACCATTTCTACCAGCACTATTCCTCTTTCACCTATATGTATTCACATAAAATTCATTGTAATGGTTGGAAAAATGTTAATTGCTGAACTGTTATTGAGTAAGAGTTACCGAGTAGTTGTAATATAGTAGGTTGGGAAGAGAAGTATTGGACTGTAAAAGCTATTGGACTCAAAGTATGTAATTGGTTTTTCACATCAAATACACAAGAAAATTCACTGGATCCTCGCCTATATTATTGGTGATGTTTTTATCACAGTAATTGTCATTCTCCCTATGTTTTTCCACTTTTTTCATATTCTCTGATAAAGAACAGCAAATATAGATTAGGATTTGCTTCTAAAGTACCCTGATTCTAACTAATAAGCTTTATCTGTATGTTTTCTTCTAAATGTGTGTTTGGGAATGATTTCAATAGAGTATAACCAGTCAATGAATGTTGGTGAGCCCATGCCTTGCTGAGTAGAACTTGAGATGTTGTTTTTGAATGAGCTTTTCATTGCATGCTAAGTAGAGTCCTAATAAAGGAAGTTTATGGTTATCCCTATCCCTTGTTTAGTCTTAAACCGTTGTTTTGAAGATTTCCCTTAAGAGTATTCCAAAATCAAGATAGGTTAAAAGTCCTTACTTGATCTTAGGATGCTTTTTATGTTTATCTCAAATGTTTTCCTTTGAGAGTATGTCAAAAGCGGGATAGGTTAAAATTCCTTACCTAATTTTAGGCTACCCTTTTTTTTCTTACATGTTTTCTCCTTTCACCACACTCATTAATGTTCCATACCACAAACTCAATTTAAAAGATCTTCTGATGTAGATAACTTTCCCTATGAAAAACCTTGAATATTTTTTGTGCAAGTAAACCCTTTTATGACTCCATAGCCCAATGGTTTAGCACTTTTTTTTTACCTAACTTCCCATGCTGAAACATCCTTCCACTTATTTCCTCCTTCACTTCACATGACCTTCTCATTTGATGATTCCCAACCAAAAACAAACAAACAAACCCCTTGTACTTCATAACAAGCCTAAACATCATATCATAAGCCTTAAAGATATATCTTTTGAAAACACATATAGAGAGATCCCTCTCTGAATCTAGGAGGGCTAGATCTTAGGATTCCAAAGTGGCTCTGATGTTGCCCTGTCATTTGGTATTTCCAATTTTCCAAATCACAGGACCCCAACAAATTCTAAGTAGAAATGTTATGTAATTTCACCCTCTTCTAATTAACTCTGCTACTCAATTGCATAAGTCACTGAGTGAATACGCAATACTAGAGGGTTTGCAACTAGCCTGAATTTCGAATGATGAGATCATCTCATATGGACAACAAGAATCCTCTCCTGAGTAGGCACTCAAAGACCCCCGAGGATGAGGTTGGGATCTCCGCTCGGAGACACCCTCGTGCTAAACAACATTGCAGACTTGGCTAAACAGCTCAAGCGTGCTGAAGTTGCAAACACTAAGAAAATAATAATAATTCAGAATGATCTCCATGGATTCTCTCACCCTTTTATTATACTTGAGGAACCCTCAAACCCTTGGCCCTACACAATAATCATGCTACTCTCATGGCCACTAACCTCCATTATGACTGCGTTGTCCTCCATTGTCTCCACTACCTCCATGACTGCGCTGTTGATTTGGTCAAATTGACCCTATCCACATGCACTGACCCACATTCACACCAAGGAGTGCTTTATTCATCTTAACCCTACCTGGATGCATTGATCCACATTCACATAAAGAAGTGGTTTTATTCCTACTAAAGGGATTTATGAGGCCCTCTACCTCTTATTCATCTATTAATTAAGGAAGAAAAAATTTAATATTCTGCTTAGCTGAAAGCTAAATTAGGCACATTGCATTCATCCCCGCCAAAACGTTGCTTGTCCTCAAGAAACTGAAAATATGTGGTCGACCTTATTGACCCGATGCAAATGAGACCAATTTCCAGATCCCATACAAACCCCTCAGTGTGGTTATGCACCTCAGGCTACATGGAATAGACCCCTCAATGATGGGATCCCAAATGGATCTCTCACCAAACCTATCATCAATCAATCCTCTTGGATCCCAATGCCACCAAGGCCAATCATCGCCCAAGTACCCTAGTTCGAACTGTGCACTGCATCTGGCTATAGCTAGTGCTTCATGAGGTGAAGACTGCCAGCATGCATTAATGCTCCATGGCCCCTGTTGTGCCATAGATCTGACTGTATAAGCTTCCCCACCAACTGCGTACCAACTCATCACTTATCTCCCCTGACTCAATCCAATGTTGATCTTGCTCTCACGAAGTTGAGATGGAATGCTAAAAATTTATCAACATGTGCCCCACTGCCAATTGTAAACCATAGTACCTGTCATGTCTACAGGTCCTTGCTCTGTTATGCATGTGACTAAGAATATCATACCATCCATAAGATACCAAATCCTGATCTCCTACCAGTCTATCTCGGTTGAAGAATCCAATGTGGTGATATCTACATATGAAACACGTATGGAGTGTGGTTGCCAACTCACACTCAAATCATGCTGCTTTGTCTTGTCTGTCAACGAGAAATACCTCAAAGGGAAGGCCCCTCCCTCTATAATAGGCTCAACTAGGCAAGGTGTACTGCAAGCCTCGTCGATGTACTCCTGGAGAGTGTTGTTCCCGGAAATTACTACAGTCCTGCTAACTATATATGCATCTAGTGGCACCTCATCAATGGGTCGACCCAAAGATGGATGCACCACCATCTCCAACAACTCCTCCTCCATGGCTGACCCCAAGGTTAGACACATATCTAGTACTGGCTCACTGTGAGCCTCCATCTGGCTCTCCCCCAAAGGACTAGCATGCATGATTTTCCTCCTTAGCTACCCCATGTTGCACCATATGCTACTCAGGTTGAATCATCACAAGTGACTCATCATCCTGAATATCTCTCATCGAGTCCTCTGACTTCTCACCCTGCATGCTGGAAGACAAATCTGGCCTTCTGTCGTCAACTCTACATGATGGCTCATGCTCCCCAGAAGCATCCTCATATGACCCCATGGACTCATCTGAAGAAGAGTCCTTGTCCTGGCATACAGAAGGAATGTCCCTCTATTCTACCTCTGCCATATCATCTACATAGCTCAAGCATTAGTGATCAGGCCTCCAAGGTTATTTGCAGATGACGCAAAGCCCCTTCCTCCTCAACTCGTTCTTGATGCTTGAATTGTCAAGAGTAATCCTCTGGACAACACTCCCTCTGCCTGGGATTTGCCAATAAAAACTCTTGTAGCCCTATCTCTGCTAAACACGGTGTCTCTATATGCTCAAAAATTACCTTATGAATCCTAGGTGAGCTACATTCCAGTGTACACATAATGCCCCTGTTCATAAGTCCCCTTGGAGGCAACACTCCAAGTTCCTTCTGCGTCGTATAATGGGTCACTGCATACCACCGAGTGACTCTGCACTCCTCGTCATGCCACTATATGTTGCAACCTACCCTTGTACACCACTGGATACCACTGCTTATGGCTATACCATCCTATACCATCATGTATCATGCATGGGCCAAAACATCCACCACTCTGCTAGTAAACCCCCCATAAGTTGGGCTACATCTCCTCGTCTTCTCTAAAGGATCAGAGCTTCCTGACTCCTCACATGACAATGATATCATTGCTCCTACCCTCCATAGCTCAAGTGTACCATATACCCATGAGAGAGCATTGTCTCTATGTACTACCATCTCTGGTGGCCTACCGATGCCACCTCCTCCAACTAGCTCCTGCCAAAGTAGGCTAATCACCCTGTGACTCCATGCACATTCATTATGCTGAGATAGCTTATGAAAATCGTGTACCCTCCTGTCAAACCATCCCATCTCTAGGAATGTCTGGGGCTCTGATAGAGATATGAAAATGTGTGTGCGCCCAAACATCATGTTACTCATCAATATTTTTCACTATCTATAGATGACTATAGGATGGTTATAGCTTTCTGAAAACAATATTCCTTGAATATCTTGAGTTTCAGAAATATCACTACCTTCATTATCCTTATAGACTTATGTTCACTATTCTTCTGTTAGTCTTCTCAAAGTCACCCTGTTGCTCTTAAACGACGCCTTATGGGCTTATGCCTCTCATTTTCATCCTTCTCTCCTACCTAGAACCTCATTTCCCCATTTTTCCTTATAAAATGAATTCCATCCTCCCTCTAAGATCTCTTGTTTCTAACTCATCCCCATGCATATTTGAACATAATAACCCGTGACAATCCTCTATTTTCACTTGAAGATCCTTAGGTTAAAACGTCATTCAAAATCAGGTCAAAGGACACCCCCATTAGGTCATTAGGGGTTTTACTTTTTTCAAGGTCATCCTTGGATGTTTCAGGCACTTCTTTTCCTTTGCTATAATTTGGCTCAGATGTAATAGAATGTGAAGACATGGTTATTCAATAAGGACCTAAAATCTCCAAAAAGGATTATCTTCTTAGTTTAGAACCTGCAAGTGAGAAAAATGGAAAAAGTTTAGTAGTGCTTCAGGAGTGTTAAAAGATTTAATCAGCAGAAGGTATTTAATAGGTAGACTGTCTACTCTGGAATGAAAACAACTTATAGCAAGGGAAAGAAGAAAAACTTGGTCTTGTAGATGACTAGGGTTATGAACTGGTTAGTCCATTTGAGTGCCATAGTAGTGATCACTTGCAGAAAACGACATGGAGGCAGCACACAAGGCCGAACATGAAGAAAGTCTATAATATTTGATTGATGGAATATGGAAAGAGGTGAGGTGAACTAGACATAAATGAATGAAATTGAAAGGGCTATAGAGAACTTATAAGACAACAATGATGATTGTTGTAAAGAACTATAGAAACCTAGGGTTTTGAAAGATATGGCCAGAGAAAGTGGAAAATATAAGTTGAATTTCATGATGGAAACTATAGAAGATTTTTAAGATACTACTATGTGATTAAGTCCCAGACTTGTCAAAATGAACTTGTCATGCCTCAATGAGAAAAAGGAAAGTCAACTTCATGATTTCAACCACCTGCAAGAAAAAGTGTCAAAGAATATCAGTGAGAAAGTGAAAAAGGCTATAAACATTAGAAAGTGGGTTTTCAAAGTTAAATTAAATCCCCAAGCCTATAAAATCCCATTTTACATTTCAAATGAATCATTTTTTCTTTTCAAAAGATCAAGAGTGGTAAGCAAGGAATAATTTGTGATTTTTCAAGCAAAATTTGGGCTAAGTTTCCTGGCGCTGCGTGTTTGTCTTGGCGTTGCATGCTTGGGAGTTGGTGTTGTACACTTGACAATTTTCTTCCATACATTTTCTAAAGGTGTTGCGCACTGGGAGTGGCGCTGCTCTCTTGCCCGACAGAACCCTGTGAAGAAATATTTGGTTCTGCGTGCTCAGAACTGACGCTGCATGCTTAGCTTGGCACTGCGCCCTCAGCCTTTGGCATTGTGCGCTCAAATAGAAAGGTTTCCAAGTGATCCATCCATCCAAATCACATCAAAATTCTTCAAATTTCCTCCAAGTTCCTCCACAGCACTCTTTAAGGGTAAGTACATGACATGAGACCATATTCAAGCTATTTTGGTCATCATTTAATCAATGGAAATGACACCCTAATAACACCCTAATCAAACCCTAGCTACTAAGCTTGAAATCACTGTTTCATCCCTACTTCATCCTCCTTGAAGAAAATCAATCATAAGGAGGGGTCATTACATTGCTTGAGGGCTGACATTCATCTTGCTTGTCACAACAACCATTCCCTTCATTCTCACTCATTCCCTTCATTTGAAAAACTTCCATTCCATACCCTCCCTTCATCTCATTTCACATCAACCCTAGGGTTTCATAAAACAGGGTTTTAAAAAAATGACATAGGAAGGAGATAGTGGCAGTGGTGATGAGGCAAAAATACCAAGAAGGCATGATCACAAGGGAGGGAAGATAAATAGATTTGAACCCCTCATTACAAAGGAACTCATGGCATCTCCTCTTATCATTTCCTGCTTCAAACATATGGGATGCTTTGAATTTTGTGAGAAGGTACAGCAAGTCCAAAATCACCCAGATCTAACAAGACTATTCATCATTAACCTACATGACAAGCAGGTCAACCTTGTTGGGGTTACATTTGAGATGTCCACAAATGATATTACAGCCGCCATAGGGATACCTAGTGTGGGAGAGAAATGGTTCAAGCAAGAAAACATGGACATGAGTTACTTTTAACCTTACCTAAAACCTAGGTATAAATATCACCACAAGTCCATCTTCCCCTTTTCTCATCTGCTTGATAGATATGAACCCATGATGAAGACAATAATGAATTATTTCACTTGTGAGGGAATATTCTCCCGCCTCTACTCATATCACATCCATCTTCTTATGCATTTTACTAGAGTTAGGATGCTACATATACCATATTACCTCTTCCATAGCATTGACAAAATGGCCTACATTGTGCAAAAGAGAGATTACCTTCAGCAAATGTAGAGCCTATTCCATCATTCACTCATCAAGAAGGTGGTCATGCATCAACTCCAATAGAAAAATGTTCCATGGGATACCTTCATTTCCATTGAGGTTTTTATCACTCCACCTATCCATCATCAGCAGGATATTCCCTCATCTTCTCATCCTCCCATATCCACTCCTCTGTCACCACCTAATGTTCATGCATCACCATCCACTCACATCCAGTCACCTCATGATGACCCTTCCTCATCACCTTTTCACAATCCTTCACCCTCATCTCATGACACCAGAGCATCAAGTAGTGAAGGAGACAATGAGACAACTAACACTAAAATGAATGATATTGAGCCTTGTACTTTGACCTATCAAAGAGGCCATAGGTAGGTGTTTCCTTCACTTGAGGTGAAAGGGGCCTTGCCTTCTTCATCAGCAAATTAGGTTGATAAAGGCAAAGAAAAGGTTGCAGAGCAGGTCATTGTTGAAAAAGGGGATGAACATGAAACTAAAAAATATTTTCAACTTGTTGACCTTGAGGATGAGGATGAAGAGAGAATTACAAATATGTTGCTTAAAAGAAAGGATGCTAAGGTTAGTGAGCTACAAGCTAATCTTGTTAGGGCAAAGGGTATGATTAGCTATCTTGAGCTAGTGAATCTACAATTGGAGACAATGTAGGCCATCAGTAAGGTCAGGGCAATCAGAGCTCAAAAAGAGGCTAGAAAGGCCAAGGCTTTGCTAGATGAGGCCTTGGTCACTTTTTATGATAGTGAGGATGAGGAAGAACAACTTCCTAGGAAGAGACCAAGGACAATTGGGCTGAAGAAGGCTTTAGCCCGGGGAAGAGAGAAAGAGGCAGATTTGGTAGAGCAGCTCACTCCAAGTGAGCTGCTTGCCATGGAAATCAACTATGATAGAGAATATTCACTTGAAAGGGAAAATTTTCACCTAGATGGTCAGCTAGAGAAGTCCAAGAGATACATTGACATGCAGAGAAAGATGGCAAAGCATTATGCCATGAGAAACAGGATTGCAAGAGCTAAGCTCAAATGAGCCCTTGCAAAGATTCAGGCTCTAAATGAGGAAAAAGAGAATGAAAAACTGAATATCCTTGCTGATGTATCCCTCCAAGCCTCCCAACCATGATCAACAAAGAAATTTACAAATTTTGGCACTTTGTGCAAATTTTGTGTTTTTTACAGCTCGCTTGCAGAAAAAAGGGCCAAACGCACAAGACCACTGGCACTGTGCTCTTTTTTGGGGCACTCAAATGAAATTTTTTTTACATTATCATGTTTCTTATGCCAAGGAAATCATCCTCAAAAAAATTCAGACCATTTGGAGCAAACCTGGTGCCTAAAAAAGGCCAAAAACTACCTAAAAATCACCTTTTTGCCCTCTTTTTGGCACTGGCGTTGCGCGGTGAGCTGTCTTGGGAGAAGTGATTTTTGAATAGTAAAATAGGCACAATTTTTCAAAATAAATGAATATCTTGAAACTATATAGGACAGGCTTTCCAATGAGCTATCATGGAGCTCATTTGGACACCGAGAAGGCCTCCAAAACTCAGCTGCAAAACAAGTGATTTTTCCAGTCTTGGCACTGCACATTTGCACTCGCGTCGCGCCCCTATAACTTGGAGTTGGACCCTTACAAAGAGTAATTTTAGAAGATATTTTGAAGCCTTAAAGTTTAACTTTTTACAAAATTAGCTCAAATAGTTATGTTAGAAGTTATTTTTGCCATAAATGAGTTTATATTTTTTTTCCTTGGGCCTTGCATGGTCTCAAAGGTCAAAGTGCCTTAAATATGTAATAAATGACATTTTTAAACCCTGGCTAGGGTTTGAATCTTCATTTGGTAGATAAATACTACATGGAGGCTTCATAGTTTTTGTTGGTTGATTTTTGAGCTCAATATTATATAGATTTTGAGTTGTGAAGAAGTTGGCTTTAGAGTGTTGTGACTGTTTTGGACTGAACATCAATGGAGCAAGCATATTCATAGGATTCATGAACTTTTTTAAATGGTGATGTTTTTCTGATATTGTATTTGTTTCCTTATGTTTTCCATATTTTTCATCTTTTCTCTTGCAATGGAGAAAAAAATTTAGGTTAAGATATGTTGTTAGAGGCACCTTAAGTCTGTCTGCCTCCTATTGTTCAAATGTTTTCCTCTACTAGATCTGATTGAAGAATTCTTAATTTATCTTTGATTCCACTTAGCTTTTTGTCTTGAAAATGATTTAATGGGGCAAAGCCAAAGAATTTTATGGTATAACCTGTCCTTTGGTGTAGCTTGAAACATTGTTTTTAAGGCCTTTTCTTTGAAGTTTACTAATTATGATTTGGATGAAGAAGTTTATGGTTTTACCTATCCTTTAGTCCATCTTGAATAGTCACTTTGAAGGTCTTTTATATTTTGATTAAGGAATTTAAGAGTTCCTTGCTCTTTAATCATTACTAATTTATTATCTTGAATGTTTTCTTTCTCTGAAAGTGAATAACTAGAGAATTTAGGAGTTCCCTGCTCTCTAGGGTTTGTTGGATTGTTGTTTTAAATTTTACTTGATAAAGCTAGGCCAAAGAAGTCTATGGTTTGCCCTATCCTTTGGTTCTTTCTTTATGCATAGTGATCTTAAATACTCTTCTTGTTCTAGTATATGTTAAAGGATTCTTAGCTACCCTTTAAACCTACTAAATTCACCATTTAATGTTCATTCCACACCCAACTAAGCTATTAATATCCATTTGGCCTTGTTAACTTTCCCTATGAAACACCCTTGATTTTTTGATGTACTCTTCAAATATTTTGTAGACTCTATAGCCCAATGGTTTAAATTTCTCTTACTCTATCTGTTCTTCTTGACAAGCAATCCAACCAAACAAAACAAACAAACCCTATCATTTTAACTAGCCTAAAATCAATACCCTAAATCAATCAAGTTATATCTTTTACACAAATATAGAGAGAGCCCTCTCTCAGTCCAAGAAGGCTAGGTCCTAGGGCTCCAAAGTTGGTTTGATGTTAACCTTGTATATTTGGTCTTGCCAATCTGACAAATTACAGGGACCTAGCATATCAAACCCATCACACAATGACTACCATCACCTACTGACTCTATCATATGATGGTAAATTCCACCTAGATCCCAACAGTAATCTAGCCCTCATGTTCCTATGGTAATCCTTGCACTCTACTGAAATGTAGCCATGGATGTATAGAGCTGCCTAGCCTTTTCCATGGGGTACCATCTCAGTACCTCTCGCCATCCAACCTTGAGAAAAGAATCAAATGCTAGAATCCCTGCACATAGAATAATCCCTCCATCGTGCGAGTTCTTCACCCTATCGATGTATGCTGAAAGGGGGGTGCTCTAACACTCCAATGAACCCTCTAACTGCACCATTAGGGAATCCAACCATTCCCCAATATGGACCAACTTTGCCGCTGAATCGGTACAAACCATTCTCATGCCCTCCAACTCGTCATTTTTCCGTAGGATAGCCTCTCATACTGATGTGGTATTCACCTTCAAAGCTAGAAGGTCGACCCAAAACTGATGGCATTGTTGTGTGCAACCATCATCCAATACCTTTGTATCTCTAGCGCCTCCTTAAGGGCTAGCCAAAAGGATGGTTGGAAACCCTCCTCCATAGATACTCTAATATGCAAGGCATGCTCACTATTCAGCTACATGTGATTGTCATCTGATAATTCTACCATAAACCTAGATGCCTCTATACCTATCAGCTCCTTCACAATGGTGGATTTGTCTCCCAACACCTCATCAATCTCTGATGCACTGCTATAATCAGAGAACTTAATCACAACCACAGATACCCCATCAATGGATACTGCAACAATGGGTGGTGCCTCATCAACGAGTGTATGCTTAGTTGTCTCCTCCCAAGTCTTTGACGTACTCTTTGATGACCCATGAAAATTAGGAGAAAAAGTCTACCCATGGTATGTTGCAGGTCATTGCCCTATGTGTACCCTCTTCCTCTATTGTAGCTCCAAGGTTGTTAATTATCCTAAATCTGGAAAAAATCCTGGAAAGTTAGATATTCTTTGAATCTTTGAGACTGAGATTCATATTCCATAAAATAATCACCGAGATCCTCCTTCTCTTGTGGTCCTCCAGCCCCATTTCCTACTTCTAGGAAGGTAGGCATAGTGGAGGACTGTGAAGTTTGCTGCACTGCTAGTTTCTCAGACTAATGATGTGAAGTACCAAAACTTTCTCCATTTTGCAACCCTCTTGGGGTTTGCCTTTGTCTCTCCACTATCATGTCCTTGATCACTCTGGCGATATCCTGCATAGTCTTGAGGAGGAGATTGCCAAACTCCTTCCCATAACCTTATTCTGCCATTGGAGACTCTCGTTATCCTCCTCCACTGGAACACAATTTTCTTTTCTGGATGTGAACTATGAAACAAGTTGAATCTGGTATTGCAATTGGATAAATTTGAAAAATGGCCACCACAGTAAATCTCAGAAACTCATTGTTGGCTCAAGGGGTCCTGACCCAAGTTCAGAGGTGAAGGTTTGCCAACAAACCCCTATACTATTGGCCCTTTCGGAAGTGACTTGCTTGCACAGGACAAAGTCTCACCCGAAGCAGCATGGGAGGGTGCTGGAACCAGGTTTCCGCACCATGGGAGAGGGTAGGTAAGTCAAGCAAAGCTACGTTGGTCTTCACGATTACCAGATCGTATACCATGGAGCCCAGATCTATAGATACCTTCGCATCCACGTGCACAATACCAATTATAATCACAGTAATTAACTTATCCTAAGTTCAAAGAATAATAAAGTAATTATAAAGTATAACAGACAAATCCAGATCAGATGTTAATGCAGCATAAGAAAATAACACAGTAATTTCATAGCTTAACACAAAACCATGCATCATAAATTCACATTAACCGATTCAGATATTCCAACAGCCTTCCGCTTCATTAATCCTTCAGATACTTTTACAATACCCAAAACCCAACCTGCGCACATAGCAGCAGGGTCTGCACACAACAGGACTGAGGATCTCCACACAGATAGCCAACAGGAGTCCTTTCCCCCAATGACCCCAAACAGATCTACTAAGTCAAAATTTGCACCAATCTTGATTCTTTCCTACCTATTGACTCAAAATGTCCTTCTATTTATAACAATATAGCCTAATCTTTCCTGTGGTCTGCAAACCATGGTTTGCGGACTCTAGGTCTACCCTTTGACCGATTACAATGCTTTCAGGGCTTTGACCCACCCCAAAACCCCTGTGCTAGACTAAAATATGGAAAAACTATACAAAAATACTCAAAATTGTCCCAATTCGCAGCCTTTGGAGGACCCTGTTTCAACAGTCCCCCAACACAATCTTGTGACTCGTCCCGTGTCACTGTGGTGGTGGGGTCTCCACCTGCACCTGTACGGGTACTCTGACCATATAGTCATTTGATATGATACGGTTTGAGCTGACTACCATTGACATAGCCTGGTAGCATATCACAGCATA
The DNA here is from genome assembly GCA_034641835.2 of Pinus albicaulis. Taxonomy (NCBI): domain Eukaryota; kingdom Viridiplantae; phylum Streptophyta; class Pinopsida; order Pinales; family Pinaceae; genus Pinus; species Pinus albicaulis. The sequence goes on from CM076573.1 coordinate 389,627,828, forward strand.
GGGTAGCTATCCTAACAGCTCTACCATCCGTGATCTCCTTAACTGTGTAGGGACCAAGTCAATGCTACCGGAACTTCCCGGGATGCTTTAAAAACTAGCTATCATATAATAGGACCAATTCTCCCTCCGCAAATGTCTTCTAGCGACTATGTCGATCAGGCCAAGCTTTATCACGGGCCTTCTGGACTTGGTGATGGAAATTCGCAGGAAACCGATCTTCCTTCAAAGTCATAAGCTACGCTAATTGTTCCTCCATGATGTCAGGTTCTGCCATGTTCGTAAATGCTACAATACCCAGACTGGGAATAATATACTCCATGGGCATAATGGCTTTTTTTCCATAAACCATCCATAATGGGGTTTTTCCTGTTATCTTCTTGCAGGTTATTTGATAGGCCCAAAGGATAGATGGGATGTGCACGTCCCAATCACTACGATCAACATTGCATACCTTTGTCAGCGCTTGCTCCAAGATTTTATTAAAAGCCTCAACTATGTCGTTGGCCTATGGGTGATATGGTGTGCTCTTCGCATGATGGATCCGGAACTCTTCGGTTAAAGCTTAGATTGTTTCATTAACAAAGTGCGTACCTTTGTCGCTCATGAGGATCTTCAGACATCCAAATCTTGTCAGGATTTGGTCAAAGATGAAATGCACAGCGGTATCGGCAGTACAATCCTTTACTTCTTGTGCTTCAGCCCACCTGGTTACATAATCAGTGGTAGTAATAATGTAGCGCGCACCCGTCTTCTTCCCTGGTGGGTTGATAGGCTTGATGAAATTGATAGCCCACTTATCAAATGCCTGTAGAGCCATTTGTGGTTGAAGGGGAATTTCATCTTTGCGGGATGGCCTCCCTATTCATTGGCATGTATCACATGCTTTACTATAGTCGTGGGCGTCACTATGTAGGGTTGGCGACCATAACCCAGCTCTCAATATCTTTTATGTAGTTGATTTTCCTGCGTAGTGACCACCTGCTATTCCGTCATGATCCTTTGTCAATATAGCATGCTTTTCATGCTCCAAAACATATCGCCACAATACTTCATCTGCTCCCATCTTGTACAAATTACCTACGATGATGGTAAAATATGCTGCCCAGGTGACTAACTCTTTCTTATGCCGTACAGAGTATTCTGGAAGTGTCATCCCAGTAGTCAAGAACTGAATGATATCAACGAAGTGTGCATCTACTACCTTAATAGAAAATAGTTGCGCATCAGGAAATCTAGCTTCTAGGTCGGTTGGCTCCTTGCCACTCTCTATTTGAGATAGGTGATCCAGCCCAACATTCAACTTTCCCGGCTTGACGATGATTTCAAAGTCATATTCCTGAAATAGCAGTAGCCATCAACATATTCCCCCCCCCCAACACAGGATTATTTACTAGGTACTTTAATGTTGAATGGTTTGTGAACATTTTGAAGTGTCCTCCTAACAAGTAATGTCGATATTTCTGCAAAGCGTAGACCATGGCCAATCCCTCTCGTTCTATGGTGGAGTATTTGCATTCCGCACTAGAGAGTTTCCTACTTGCAATGGCAACCGGATGGTCAATATCTCCTTCACCCGGCTGCGTAAGGACAGCTTTGAGGGAAATGTCTAATGCATCGACATGAAAATTAAATAACTTCTCCCAATTAGGAAATATGAGAATAGGTGTCGAGACCATCTTTTCTTTAAGTAACTTGAAGCTCTTTTGAAATTCGGCATTCCAAAAGAATGACACATCCTTCTTGAGCAATTTTTCCATAGGGGTAGTAATCAGCGCATAGCCTTGACTGAATTTCCTGTAGTAGCCTGTGTGTCCAAGGATCGATCGCAACTGTTTCTCCGTGGTTGGTACTGCCAAGTTTATGATGACTGCGATTTTGGCAGGATCTACCATCATTCCTTGCCGACAGACTATGTGGCCGAGCAAGATTCTGAAGGGTACGCAGAAGATACACTTCTTGATATTTAGGAAAATATGGTGTTTCCAGTAGGCATCCAACATCATGCGGAGGTTTGATATGTGTGCCTTTACGAGGCCGAAGATAGTCCAACCATCAAAATACATCTCGAGGAACTTGTGGATGAATTCCTTGAACACCGCGACAACGACCCGCAAGAAGATAGCAGGGGAATTTTTGAGTCCAAATGGCATGACAGTATACTGAAAATATCCCCACTTAGTGGAAAACGTGGTTTTGTTGCTGTCTTTAGGTGAGATTCTGATCTAATGGTATCCTAAAAACCCATCCATGAAGGATTATGCTTCCTGTCCTCCCACACTGTCTAAGATTTCATCTGAGAATGCGTCGGGAAAGGATCATGAATGCAAGCATCATTTAACTTGCGCAGGTCCACATAGATCTGGATCTCCCCCTTAGTTTTTTTCTCCTGAACCACCATTGGACTGACCCAGTCTGACTGTTCAATAGGTTCGATGATACCCGTAGCAAGCATTTTATTAAGTTCATCCTTGACCTTATGCTTATACTTGGGGTTCAACCTATAAGGTCACTGCTTTATGGGCTGTGCATTGGGTTTGAGAGTGATATGCATGACTCCTAGTGATCCCCTTCAGCTCGGAAAACTTTTTCAGGAACAAGTCCTAGTATTTTGTAAGTAATTCGACCACTTTGCCTACTATATCCTCATCCCATTAGTCCCCAATCTTAGCTAACTTAGGGTGCTCTTTCGTCCCAATGTTTACTTCACACAGCTTGAGAGGCTTAGTGACATCGACTTCTTGCAGTGAAGGTCCTTCAATGGCACGCTCCCCTTCCGACTCCGGGATAGAGACAAAACACAAACCATCTTCATCATCCTCCCTTGCCAATTAGCTACGATATTTGACAATATCCTGCATCTGCGTTTTCCATGTCAGCGCCCTGGATACTACAGAGGAGCCGTATTTGTGAAACACAAATTTATCTATGTCCTGCAGAGCTTCGTCAAGCACCTCGGAACCCCCTATCAGTCTAAATGTTCCTATGACGTCACTCGTCAGATCTTCCTAATGGCAAGTGGCACATTTATGTAGCTCCACATCCAGGTATCATGCAGTAGGGATTGGACCCAACGCATGAATGAATAAGTGAACCCCCTCTTATGTAGTTTTGTCACCCCACACCTTTATCCATGCAACCACGTGTTCACATGGATATCCTAGGCCAAGGAACATCTTGACCCACACTTTCACCGGAGTCTCAAATCATAGGAGCATCATGTCTCAACAATCTTCCCACTCCTGGAATGCTCCCTTATGCATATCCCACCATCGTGCAGGGGTTGCATGCATAGCTAGGTTAAGGGACCATAACCTTCATTCTCTAGGAACCTCGACTTCAAATGACCGCAAAAAGTCCCTAGCATTACCAAAACCATCAAAATAGGGTAGATCTCTTACCTTTGAGGAATTGCAGCCGATGTTCTTTGTAACCTTAAGGCATCGCAACTTAGAGACCTCATGTAACCGATTGTGACTATTTTCCATCTCCTCATCGGAGTCAGAGAAGCATTCACTGTCTTTTTCCCAGCAGAGTATTCCATCCGCTGTAGGGTTGATCCAATCCTCATCCCACACAGTCAACTTATAGATTTGATCCACATCCTCTTCATTGTGCACCGGCTCTGTGTATCGTTCACCTTCCATACGATCTAATGGTATTATCACTCTTGTACCGTTATTCTCAAACACCATGCTTCTCTTCTTCAAGTTAATGATACCTCACCTCTGTAGCCCCATTCTAACCTAAAGTGCGGAAGGTGGAGATCGCATCTTCCTGGCTCCAGGCAAATTCCAAAATCCTTTGGTCCTTTGGACCTTGACCATACGATATCACCAAGATATTCGATAGTCTCCCTGGAGCCATGATCTTGATTGGCCATACACAAATAGATAATCGGTTGTTCTAACTAGGCTCCCATTATTTCCAAGTACGTTTGGTATCTGCTACATCCCCAATCCTATGTCCAAAATAACGTCCATCTCATAATCAACAGTCACACTTACAGTCAACCGCATCTCCCTACTAGTGTGTTTCTTATATCTATATAGTTTTTTTACGTCCTTGATTTTCAGAGGGGGGCTAGGTTGTGTTTCACAGCTATATATTAATGCCTGAATATTTTCCATAGCCTTTGGGTTGTGTTAGGGTCCCATGATTTGGCTGATTGGCAAGCCAAATGACAGTGTAACATCAAACCAGTCTTTGGAGCCCAAGGACCTAGCCTTCCTAGACTCAGAGAGGGCTCTCTCTATTTTTGTAAGGGATATATGTGTGTTTGATTATTGTGTTATGATTTTAGGCTAGTTATGAAGTAGTTGTTTGGTTTTGGTTTTTAGGTTTGTGAGGGATGAACTGATCAAAGACTAAGATAGGTAAAAAGATGTCGGATCAACTAGGCTATGGGGTCGAAAAGGTCAAGAAATATTTTAGATGGTGATACAAGGTTGTTGAAGGGCCAATTTGATTCAAGGTAAAATGGATCTTTGGGTAAAATGGAGTAGGATGGACATTAAATTTGTGAAGAACAAATTATTTCAAACATAAATAGTTTAATAGCTAACATAAACATGGTAGGCCTAACCATTAATCATGAGAAATGTAACTATAAACTGATTGATGCATAGAAATAAACATTCAAGCCATGCATAGATATATATGACTCTCTAACTTTAGGAAATGGCTATCAGACTTTGGGGAAATATATTTACTACAAGAAAACAACTCAAATCACTATGAGGAAATGCCTAAGCATAGTATTTCAAGCTATTGGGAATTTTGAATCAAGATTGCATAGTTTTAGGCAAAGGGAAAGATCAGTACAAGACCTCCTCGGTTAAACAAATGACAATCTAATCAATCAAAGAAAGGTTTCAGAGGTGGAGCTATGACTAGCGATGAGTAAGAAGGGAATACTGTGAATCATACTTAGCATGCATAAAACCATAAATGAAACAAACAAACAATATTTTTCAGCTATCAAAGAGAAATCAAGAATTTTTTGATATGACTAAGAAGGAAGAAAACATAGAAGCTATAAAGAAACAGGAAATTTGAGGTGCCTCCAAGGGCATGTCTCAAATCTATTCTCTGTTGTCTTATATCAAGCAAGAACATGGAATTATGAATGAAAACTAAGAAGCATAACAGAGAGGGACACTATACCATTTTACCAAGTCAAGGAATCCAACAACAGACCTCCTTCATCATCCAAAAACATTCAAGAAAATATCCAATGCATGAGACAAGTGTTTCTTCCAAGCTTGTATAACCATATATTGCTTCTATTCATCAATTTCAGCCTCGTTTACAATGAATTCTCATGGAATATATAGGCCAAGATGAGGGAAAACCTCCTAGTGCAACTTGCAATCTCATTGGCCCATCAAAAATATCTGGCACAAAATATCTAATAAAATATCTCAAAAATGCTAAAAAATGAAAATATATTGACTTTTCATAACTAATCATGCCCAAAAATAGCTAAATGCACATGAGGAAAAGTCACTTTAGAAAGGTTTATCTTTTACAAAAATACTTAAGAAATATATCAGCAGAAAGTCCCATATCTTTCCGGCAACTTTTGGAGGCCTTCCTGATGTCGAAACGAGGCTCGTGATGGCTCGTTTGAAAGCACTGAATGTATATTTTCTGAAAATTCTTAGTTTTATCCAAACTGACCAACATAAATCCACCAAAATATGACCTATGTGTAAAAACCCAAAAAATAGACCTTGCTGATAAACGGAGCAGAGTGTGGAAAAAGTGAGTGTTTTTTGCCATTTTGGGGGAGTAAATCATCTTCAATTGATCTAAAAATCACTGAGTATATTCCCCTGAAATTATGGCATCCAATGACACCATTTTCATCCTTTGAGGATTCCCCAAAAAGAAATGGCGATGCCCATGCGTTTTAGCAAAAAACCCAAAAATGACAAAAAAAACCAAAACTTGTTGAATTTCTCCCAATTTTGGCAAGCATGACCCTCAAGGGTTTTAAGAAACATGCTGTGAAGCTGAGGCCAAAATTTGGAGCTTTGACGTGTCTTTCTTGATTTTTGGTGCCGGGCGCCTCCTTTGTGCTTCCTTGAGTTTTTCCTGTGTGGCCTTCAATTTCCGCCGGGCAAACTGATTGAGCTTCTTATAGTGTCCAGCCATCCTCCGTTGAAGGTCCAGATCTCTATTGGCCTTCTCCAACTTCCTTCCCAAGTGATCATTCACCCTCTCAAGCCAAGCTTCTTGATTGTTCTCTATCTCTTGGGCGAAAAAAGTAGAGAGAGGAAAAGATTGGAGAAGGGCAGCTTCTTCCTTCTTTTGTTTCTCAAGGGCTCTTTTGAGTCCCATGGTTCTTGGCCTCTTTCTCCTGGGTTGATCTTCATCTTCACTATCATTGAACTCACCCATGAGTTCTTCCAATCTAACTTGTGCCTTAGAGGCCTCTTTTTTGTATTTGATGGCCCGTGTGTCATATACCGCCATGTGGACACTCATTTGTTTATTTTGAATTTGCAAAAAGTGATTGAAGTTTCTAGCCCTCTCTAGATCTGCCCTCAAAGCATCAATTTGGCTTTCTCTATTGATCAAGAGAGTCTCTAGGATTCGGGCCTCATTGTCGCTATCATAACTTTGGATTTGAAATATGTCGAAGTCCCTCTCCTTTTCATGGTTGCTTTCTTCTTTCTCCTTTCCCTTGCTTTGGGTGGCCTTCTTAGTCTTCCTTTTCTTGGGTAATTTGACAATGGGCTGCTTAGGAAATTTCCCCTTGTTTCGGAGGGCCCTAGTAATATTTGGAGTTATAGTTTTAGGCACCCTTTTCCTTGATGTTCGGGGCTTGGCCACTTTTGGAGAAGAAAGCATGGCCCCTTGCCTAAGAGAGGCAGCTAGCACATGCTCTATTGGCTCTTTTCCCTTGTTACTTTCCTCATCATCCTTGCCACTGTTTTGAGTTTCTTCATGGATGCTTTGATTGCCTTCTTGCATGTCTTTTTGAGGGCTGCCCTCTTTACTCTTTCCTTTTCTATCCTTAGGACTTTGAGGCTCTATCTCTACAATGTTTTGGGCTTCATCCTCATCCTTTTTGCTGCTGTGAAGGCTACCAATACCTTCATCAAAATGTTCAATCTCCTCATCATTTCCCTCCTCACTGTTTTGAATTTCCTCATGGCGCTGCTCTTCATTACTATGCTACATATTATCACTGTGATGCTCTCCACCTTGCTGCCCTTCCTTACTGTGCTCTTTTTCACTCTGCTGCCCTTCTTCATCCTACTGTTCTTCCTCTTCATCATGTTGTTCCCCCTCTTCATCATGCTGTTTTTCATCATGTTCTTATTCCCCTTGCTTCCCTTCATCATCATGTTGTTGTTCATCATGCTCTTCTTCCCCTTGCTCATGCTCTTCTTCCTCATCATGCTCTTCTTCCCCTTGCTCATGCTCTTCTTCCTCATCATGCTCTTCCTCCCCTTGCTCATGCTCTTCTTCCTCATCATGCTCTTCTTCCTTTCCTCATCATGCTCTTCTTCCCCTTGCTCATGCTCTTCTTCTTTTTCATTGGGAAATTTGAGCTTCTTGGGAATGGGCTTGCTTGAAGAAGGCGAAGGATGGTGAGTGGAAGGAGAACGAGATGTATAGAATGAAGGAACAGTGGCGAAATATGGATGTGCAATGAAAGCATCCCAAGATATTTCCTTCTTCTCAAGCTGATGAAGAATTATAACCTTGATGAGGGAGTGATGGAAAAGGCAAACTGACTATTGAGGAGGTTTTTTATAAACAGTGGAGGCCATTTTTTCAATACTTCTATGGAGGAAGAAAGGGAGATTTAACAATTTGGCTCTTGTGAAATGCATGAGCAACCGAACATGGTAAGCATAGACCCGGGAGAACCTTCCCATGCAAATGAAGTATTTCATGATTATCTTCATGAGGGGGGCATAAATATTCTATAGATATGAGAAGGGAAATATGGATGGACATGTATCTCTATGCTCAGGCTTCAAAAAGGATTTGTACTGTTCTGAGTCTAGGTGGCTTTGTTTAAACCACTTCTCTCTAACATAAGGGATTTTGGTGGCCTTGGAAATGGACCTAGGAGAGAACTTGAAATCCAAGCCTACCAACTGAAAGTGTTTCCCTTAAAATCTCAAAGCACAAAGATGTGTCAAAGGGGAATAGCTTTTCACCTCCTGCACCCTTTGACAAAACTCTAGACATCCAACCTCATGAAAGTTAAACAGGACTAATGGATGAGCATTTACCTCTTCAGTTGAAACATGCTCAAACCTCCTGTGAAGGCCACTTCTACTGTCTTGCCTGGGAAGCATTTTGTTTTGAATATTATTTGTTGACTGAAAAAAACAAGTTGTCTCAAATGGTCCTTGAAATGGCTTCTCAAGAACACAACCTGTCCTCTTTATAAGTCATTGTTTGTCCTCTTTGATGCCAATCAACAATTATTTGTCAAATGAAATAAAATCAACTTATCAATGTGCTTGGGAAAATAAATCTGAAAAGATATGTTTGTGGTTTATTGGTGAAGAGAGAATATCTTGTGTTTTGACAAAAACACTTTTTCTTCCAAACACCTTTCTTGTGTTGTCCATTGTTCTTCACAAAGTAAAACAAAACACCCTCCAACTGATTTAAAATACCTTCACAACATACTCTATTTTTTTGAACTATGGAGGTTGCACTAGGTTTCATTGTTTCACCATAAAGAGAGGACTCTTTATAATGACAAGCTTTTACCTTATAAACATTGTTTTCACCTTTGAAACTTCAAACAGAGTCTGCTCTTGTTTTACTTGTGGGCTATCACTATTCTTAAAGGCAATTAGGGTCCTTTAAGATTGTTTAAAACATCCACCTAACACTGTAATGGTGTGTGACAATCACAAAAAAAAAACCTTTGAGTTTGCTCAAAAACCCTTCCCTCTAATCACTATCTATCTCATGTTTTTAAATGATGAAATGGTTTCAAAGGCACTATTTCCTTCTCACGAAAAAACACAGCAAAGACCCTTTCAATCTCTGAAATTTTCCACGAGGAGAAGTAGAATACCTCGAAGAAGAGCTTAAAGACCTTGTTTGATTGATTAGGCAGCTTTAGAGCTTGTTAGAAGGTGAAAAGAGTGAGCGGCATGTTCACTGAAAAAAACTCCGCGCAGTCGGGTCGGCCTCGGGCGGTGTTTGAACGGGCGCTACAGGCGCGCCGCGCGCTGCTATAGGCACGTTGCGCAGCCGTTATAACCCTGTGTATTTCCTCTCCCAGACGCACTACGCATTTTTCCAGGTGCGTCGCACAAGCTTTAAACCTTGAAAAATCTGAAATTTTCTCAAATTTCCTCGTTTCTCCAGTGGGTAGCTTAGGGGAACGTTGCGTGCGTTTTGAATTTGCACAATGAGACTTTGCCAACAGTCTCTTCTCCCCTTAAAGTCAAAAAATCCAACACATCTTAATATTTTTCTTTTGTGAGGGTTTGGAGGCTACAAAGGCCTTTTTGTCTTAAAAAAACATAAATTACTGTCTTTATTCTTTTGAAGACCTTTTATCTCTCTTAAAACAAAAATTTTCTTTGAGCAAGTGTAGTTGTAATTTGGGTAGTCTTCTAACTGCTGTCTCACCATTTCTTGAGTTGTATTTCTCTGCAGCCTTTATCTACTGATGAGGGTCCTTTGATATAACGTGAAACTTTTTTTGAGTATCTCTCTAACCATCTGTGTGAGAAAATTTGCATGGTGACAACCTTAAGAAAACTGACCCTCTGTCTTTTGTGAGGGAGGCCATCTTCAAGTTGACAAATCAATTGTTCTTTCTCTAGGTGACTTTTCTTGTGACCTCTATCTCTCTAACCACTATATATCCTTTGAATTTTTAGACAAGAAGCATGGTTAAGTGTTCTTTGCCTATGCGTTGGGAAAAGCACTTGGATAGAGAGCAATGCCCTCTCCAAAAATGTGACTTTGTATCTTTTGGAGGAAACCCTTTGTAAACATAAGAAAAAGAGACCTTCAGCACCCTCATGTCACATCTTGGAAAGAGATAATTCACAACTCCAAAACATAATTTTACAATTTCTACTCTCCTGGTGTTTTGATGATGATTAGGGCTATTGTGTAGTTTGATCAAAACAGTCAGGCGCCCTTGGATATTTTCCTTTGACTGTGGATGACAAACCTTATTTGTATTCACCCATGGCTTGATTATTTGAATGTTGTCCCTGAATTTAAAACACATGCCATACCCTTTCCTTACATTTGACGAGTCTGTCCAAATTTTGTTCATTTTAGCTACAAGTTGTCTTTGAAGGAGATCTTTGAAAGAAGAAAAACCAAACCTCTTTGATTATTATAGTACCACTGCTTAGCCATCTTCTTAACAACATTTTTCCAGTCATAATCATCCAATTGTTTCCCACTACACTCAAACTCTACCTTTCAAACAATGAAACCATATAATCAATTCTTGAAACACCACTGCTGTGTTAGTGGTTTCATCCATTGGAGAAAAAAAAAGGTGTAAACCAAGTTTTTAAGGCTATTTGCAGCTTTGTTAGCCTTGTGCCTTTAAATGAGGCTACACCTTTGTTCTTGACCCTCTGCTTATTAAATGAAGGAGGTCTTAACCAATGACCTAACCATCTTCTCACACTTGGAGGAGGTTTTGCACAGTCACCAACCGTCTACTCATGTTTGGAGGAGGTTTTACACAATCATGTTATTTCATCTCTTTGTTAAACTGTGTCATCTTTCCTTGTAGTGCCTATTCATAGTTAAGTAAATAAGAGAGACAAATACACAAAATTCCATGAGGGGCATGCTCTGAGAGGTGTATTTCTATTTGATATAATACCCTTATGCATATTTAGAAAATAGGAGCAATCCTGACCTATGTCTGTAGAGTAATACTTGATAGCATAGGTCACTAACCTTTTGACTGTGTTTGTAGGAGTTCATTGAATTACCTACAATTAGTACTTGCATCCCAGGCTCAAAACCACATGAGAAGCAACTATCTTTTCATGTTAAGTTTAATAGTGTCTTCTAGAACACCGGTACACTTCTGCTTTTGAAAAGGACATTAAAACATTATAAATCCACCTAATATCAGTTTGACTTGTGCCATATGCACTGCTGAGACATCAAGGTTTGTTAGTGGCGTGACTTAAGGGTGTATTAAGCTTTATTTGCAGAATAGGGAGGTTATCCATGACTGGTTGATATTAGACAAAGGTTCTTTTGGCTTTAGGACAGTTTGCCAAGGGAGGAATGCCTAAAGCGCCACTACCTAACTTAGGGGAGACTTTTTTGACAGATTTGGAGTATTCTTTTTGGAGCTGATGGAAAAGTTTGTATGACTGAGACTAGATAGGGCTTGAAAATTAGGTTTTATCTCATCATGGGCTGATTTTAAAAGGTAGGAGGGCAAAAATGTTTATGGGTGTTTTCTAGCTGGCAAATTTGACAAATTGGAGATCAGCTGCTAGAAAACTTGGCTTTAAAAACTAGTCATCATCAACAGGTGAAAAATACTAATGACTAACAATGGCTCCATTTGGGGAGGGCAGCTCCTTTTCAGGAGGTGTCCAGAATTTCAGATCTCAGTTCTTTGAAGACTAGTGCCTTTATCTATTGGCACAAAGTTCTTTCTTCCTTGATGCTATTTCTGAAAATTGACAGCATGTTTAGCATCAACGACATTTCTACCTACCCCACTATATTTCCTAACATTTTTTCTTCTTTTGGGTGCATTTGGACTAGCAACCCTTTGACATAATATTTTTTAAAAATGATACTATCTAATTCTACACTTATATCTGCTGAGAGTTCAAAATAAGCTGATGAACTCCTTTGTTTCTCTACCTATGCTGGATCCACTGTCAAGGTTAAGCTGTTTGACAGGATTTTATTCTCTTATCTAATACATGAAATTGAAAAATGACCCAATCAGGATTAGACAGTATGATTTTTCATGTACTTGTGGCATGAAAGACAAGCTGCACACAAATATTATTTTGCATAAAATGAAATCTAGAAAATCAGGGCTAGGATACACAGTTTTTTTTTCATCCCTGCTTTCCTCTTTGGTTCTGTTTTGAGCATGAGGAACCAGTATATTTTCCTAATATAATCTCTTTGATAGGTCAAGCTTACACAATGTTGACAGCATTTAGACTTGCACACTTTCATAATGGCTATTTTTTGGAATATGGAGCTTTCTTTCTATTTTTCAAACCACCCTCTTTTTCTATTTTTCTATTGTTTTTTAATTTTTTGTTTTTTGATTTATTTTTCAAACAACGGTATATACAATCATTTGAAAATGTTTTAAAATTGGATATCTTGACAAAAATAATTCTTTAATGTCTTGCCATTCACAGGACCTCCAAAAGTTTCAGTCCCATCAAGTTCTTGCAGGAAAAAGGCATTTTTTCCGCTAACTGAGTTGATGATGGAAGGCCCCTTCCATAAGTTTTCAAACTTGCCATGTTTACCTTTGTATTCTCTTCTAGAATCCTATTTTAACACTTTATCCCCAATCTGAAAATCATTTTCCTTGGTCCTTCTGTCAAAAATCTGTTTTATTTTGTCTTGTGCTAACTGAGCCTTTTGGTAAGCTTCTTCTCTTGCTTGCTATAAATGGATAGTCCGATTTACCCTCCTTTGCATGTCATTTTCTTCTATTTGAACTTCCTGCAATAGCTTCATTACTAGAACCCCTAAAGATGTTGGGAAAATGGCATCCATTCCATATACTAGTTGGTAGGGAGACATACCTATTGATTTTTTGGTGGTTAGTCTATCAGCCCATAGTGCGTGTACTAGTTTTCCATGCCATGCTTTTTGATTTTGTTCCAAAAGTTTCTTTATGATGTTGACTAGGCTTGTGTTAGAGGACTCGGCTAAACCATTACCTTGAGGGTAATAAGCTGTGGAATTTCCTAATGAAATGTGATATTTGTAACAGAAGTCAACCATTCTTTTGGAGGAAAAGGCAGCAACGTTATTCGTAATCATCTTTCTAGGACAGCCGAATCTAGATAGGATGTTGGTTTCTAGGAACTTAATGATGACTGAATCGGTGGCGTTCCTAGAGGGTATGGCTTCTATCCATTTGGTAAAGTAATCAGTGGCTATAAGGATCCATTTATGTTGAGCGGACGAAGAAGGGTGAATTTCTCCAATAAAATCTAGACCCCATTGCTGGAAGGGTCCTTTAACTATGATGGGATGTAAGGGCAAAGGTAAAAGCTTTTTCTTGCCATAAAAAATTTCGCACTTATGGCATGTCATAACTAGTTTGCGAGTGTTAGGAAATAAGGTAGGCCAATAATAACCAGCTCTAAGGATTTTGTTCGTTGTGGCTTTCCAGTAGAGATGACCTCCACATTCTCCTTCATGCATTTCGTGCATAATTTTCTCTGCATCAGACTCAAGCAAACATTTAAGCAGCATACCAGTGGGATTTTTCCAATACAGAACTCCATCTATAATGAAAAACTTTAAATATTTTTGTTTAAGAAATCTTGCTTTTGTTTTTGATAAAGTTGGAGGAGAATTTAGATAAAATAATACATAAGGAATATCTGCATGCCAAGGTGAATTTAAAAACACTTGTTCAACATGAGGGGTTGTGCATTCTTCCTGTTCTTCTAAGGTATCAACAAAATTTATATCTAATGCTTGGATGTTAGTTTCAGCCATTAGTCTTGCAAGTCCTTGTCCTTTAACCAGTTTGGTGGGTCAGATTTCTAAGTCATATTCTAAGATGATAGCAATCCATTTCCCCCTTTTACCATCGGGATCTTGGTTTAATATATCTTTGACGATGGTATTAGGAACAAAAGCAATGATATGAGAATGCAAGATGTAAACTCGGAAATATTTCAGTCCTTTTACCAATGCGAATGCCTTTTTTCCATGATGTTATATTTCAAGGGAGAATCTCTTATGGATTTGCTAAAAAAGGCAATGGGTTGTTCTTGCCCTACTGCGTTCTTTTGTAACAACACAGTAGCTATTGTGTGTTCTGAGGCAAATGAAAAAATGTAAAAATCTTTGGTAAAATCAGGACTTATCAGTACCGGTGTTTCCATTAGGGCTTTTTTAACTAATTCAAAAGATTTTTTGGCTTCTGTAGTCCATTTAACACCGACCTATTTTTTCAACATGTTTGTGATATCTCTTAGAAGTTTTGCAAGATTTGGAATGAATCTTCTTAAGAAATTAATCTTTCCGATAAAGGATTGCAGCTCCTTTATGTTTCTGGGGTGACTTATTTGTAATATACCTTCAATTCTCTGGGGGTATATTTTTATTCCCTCTTTTGAAATGATGTGACCTAGGAGTTTTCCTTCTTCAAGACCGAAAAAGTGTTTTCTTGGGGTTTAGGGATAAACCATATTTTCTACACTTGTTAAAAACTTTTCTTAAGTGAATCATGTGCTCTTCATCTGATTTGGAATATACTGTGATATCGTCAAGATATATGACTATGAAATAACCTATGTCTTCTAAGAAGGCTATTTCCATGGCTCTTTGGAATGTGGCGCCAACATTCATCAATCCAAAAGGCATTTTAATGTACATGAAAGTGACCCAAGGTGTGGTGAAAGCTATTTTGTGTTGATCAGTGGGGTAAACCAGTACTTGGTTGTTACCAGAAAAACCATCAAGTAATGAGATCCTTTTAACACCTAATACCTTCTGAAGTATGTGGTCCATTTTGGGCAACTGATAGTTTTCTTTTAAACAAGCTCTATTCAGGTTTCAGAAATCGATACAAAGTTTGATCTCACTAGTTTTTTTTCTGAATTGATACTAGATTTGAAACCCACTCAGAGTACCTAAGGGACACTATTATCCCAACATCATACATCTTTTTCATTTCATTTTCAACCAAAGGTAGTAAGACTGGGTTTATTCTCCTTAACTTCTGTTTGAAAGGCTTCTGGTTTTCTTTAAGGGGAATCTTATGTTGAATGATGCTTGTGTCATATGATTTCAAATCTTGGTATCCCCATGCGAACACATCTTTAAATTCTTTAAACAACTTGATGTACTTCTGTTTTATGTGAGGAGGGAGGATTTTGGATAGTTTGATCTTTCTTGGTTCTTCCGAGCTTCCTATGTTATATTCTTCTATGTCGACCTCGGTGGATTCCATTTTTGGCTTTTTGGCCACATCGTTAAAATCAAACAATTCTTCTAAAGGTGCAAGCCCTCTGGGTATGGTGTCATTTTCACAGTGTAAGACTTCAAGTTCTCTTTGATCTATGTCCTCTCCTATCTTAGTTACATATGAATGATTTACCAAGTTTACATCTGTCCAAGAAGGTAAATTTGACTCTTGATCTTGATTTTTGCCAGGATTCTCTTCTTCATTTTCTAAGTCTGTTTTGGTCACTTCAAATTCATTCCTAGATTGTAAAAAATCATCAATTTGGTCGTCATCTTTGAATATTTTCCAATGGTCAATATTGTTTGATACTGTAGGGAAATGTTTGACCTGAATACTGTATTGCTCGTTTAGACATGGTATTTGGCCATTGCTTGCAGCAAAGGCGAGCTCATTGGCTAGGCTATTTTGAACCCTAGGAATACAAGTGAGTCATATTTTTCGAAGGTTTTGAGGATGTCTAAAGCTTCATTCCTGTATTCTCTTAGTCTTGGGTTTTTTTCTGAATATTCACCTTTGATTTGCCTAATTACAAGTTCTGAATCTCCCTGGGCTGATATTTTCTTAGTGCCTAAGTCCTTAAGTATGTGCAGACCAAGGAGAAGGGCCTCATATTCCACAATTTTATTAGTACATTGGAATTCTAATTTGAAAGAATGACCTTCATTAGTATTGTGTATCCAGATGCCGGCCCGCGAACCATTTTTACCACAAGAACTGTCAAAGCTTATACTCCAAAGAGCTTCTTTTTCATACATGATACTAAGCTGTTTTTTAGGTTTCTTAGAGCTTTGGTCATCAGTTTCTTCATTTAGTAATGGGAAATGTGGTTTTGATGGTTTGAAATCCTCTTCATTTTATTTTATCTGCTCATTTATATCACTTTCGTTGTATAAGATAAAATAATCTAAATTGGAATGAATGGAATAAATGGGAGTGTTGTTTGGCTTATCCTGGTTGCTAACCATGTATTTCATGTGAGTTTCTCGGTATAATATCCTAGTCTGGTTGAAAACTGGGATGGTAGAGAATGACATATCCATTTGAAGGTTACCTTGTATTTTGGCAGCCCATGCCCTTGATAGTAGCATTCCATACTTAGGAGGAATATCGGCCACTACTATGTCCATGACTAGGTTTTTTGCCGGTAGTTGTGTTAAAGAAAAACACAGGTTCTTTATTAGACCTAAGCATTTGACCTGACTTGAATCAAAGGAGTACAGGTCTTTGTAAGGTTGAGTTACCTCTAGACCCAAGTTTTCCATGATTGCTTTAGGCATGAGGTTATGGTAGGCACTAGAATCTAACATGGCATTATGAAATATCTTATCCTGTATGTTCAAAATTACATAGAAAGGAGAGACAGTTCCTTCTTGGTATTCACCTTCTATTTTGGGGCCGGACGGTTTTTCATCAGTTAGATTTAAAGTATCTACCTCATTTCCTATATCAAAAACATTGAAGATTTGAGATCTATACCTATCTACAGTTATTAGTTTAGTAAGGGGTATGGTTATTTTTATTTTGGCAATTTCCCCTTCAAAACTAAAAGGTGCTTGTAGTTTGGATAGATTTATTTCAGTTTTTTCAACCATGATTTTCTCTATGTTCTTAATTTGTTGGCTTTGGTTTAGGATTTTGTTCGACACAGCCATCTAGGTAATATTGGTGGAGGTACTAGGAGAATCTGAGCCAAAACTTGTTTGAAGAGCTTTATCTTTGTTTTGGTTAGTTTTCTTGACCACGATTATGTTGCTATCCACTACTTTTTTAAGGATGTTATCAGGGGTTTTAGTAACCGCAGTGTCTGAGCTACCTTTCTTGGAGTTGTCTTGGTCTTTTCTACTCTTGAGATCATACTGCCTGCGAGCTTCTATTATGACATTTTGAAACTCTATAGCAGGATATTCGAGATCTTCATAGTTGGTTTCACTTTGATTCGGAGAGAAGAATGCTTGTTCTTCTTCCGTGAGGTAAACCTAACTTTCGTTATCGAAACCTATAGGTTCAAATGATTTTCATCAATGGGTTCTGTATCTCTCTCATCCTCATTAACATAATTTTCATTAAAGGATTGCCTGATTTTTTGGTCAGTTTCCCTCGATTTGTTTTGAGGCTGTTCTCTCCTAAATATTTTGTTCCGGTTTCTATTTGGAGGGTTTGGCTAGTTGTCCCTAAGAGGTGTCTTTTCACTCATTTTTTCCCACATTTTCACCATGGTTTTAACCAGGCCATCTATTCTAGGGTCTAAGGAAGATACTGAAGGGGCAACTTCATCACGGTATGTAACCTTTTTCTATGATTTTATCCTAGCTCTCTTTTCAGCTAAATTGGCTTTTGCATTTATGGCCACTTTTTGCATTTCCTCTAAGGTTGGGGGGTCCTTGTCTCTCAGTTGATAAGTCATGTCTGGGTCGAAACCTTTGGGGAACTTTGCTAAGGCTGAGCCAAGTGGAGTTTTGAAGTGAGCGGGGAGGGCATTATACACACTGTTGAACCTAGTGCAGTATTCTTGGACACTTTCCCCATTTTCCCGTTTTAGATTGTTATATTCCGACAGGATTTAAATGGGGTTCATTCTGATTTCCCACTTATTTATGAAGGTTTGGTAGAGTTCTGGGAGATCATGGATGTTGTTTGGAGTTAAGCTCTTAAACCATTTTTTGGGTTCTCCGCCAAGGCTTTGCGCGAACATCCTCATTCTGATGGTCTCATCTTCTATTTCCATGTATTCAAAGGCATCGCTAATTCTATCTACATGTTGTTGAGCTGTGGTAGTCTCAACTCCAGTAAAGTGCAGGATTTTGGATTGATAGTCATTTTGTAAAGGAGACAAAGGGTGTGGCAACACCAAGGGTGCATACTAGGCTGCCATGGCAGGAGCTAATGGATGATGTACAAAATGAGGGCTTATAGGATGAGCTGAGTTGATTTGAACAGTAGTGGTTTGGATGGGTGTGGCAGATGTACTAGGGCTAGTGATTTGATTTTGAGCAGATCTAGGGTGGTAGGAGCCAAAGTGATGGAGAAGTTGAAAGTCGGGAGGTGTAGTAGGTGAGGTTTCTCTACTAGGACTCTGTCGCAAATCTAGGGGCTCAAGATCATCAAAGTTTACCTTACTTTGTGACTTGATTCAAAAAATGGTTTTTGCTAATTTTAAGTCAAATGGGGAATCCTGCAAGGCTGTGAGGTGTTGAAGTATTGATCTTGCTTTACAGATGGACCTATCGGTAGCTAAATTTCTAGTTTCAGAAGCTTGCCACAAAATTTTCTCTAGGTCATCTACTATGATAGGGGGATTCGGGTCTGGATGAGATCTGGTATAGATTCTTTGTGAAGCCAGATTTCGAATCCAAAGTTTAGAGAGGATGGTATTTGTGATTGTTTCCGACGGATGGTCAAAACAAAAATGAGGACCAGTGGAGTCGCCAGGTGGATTTCTTTCAGAACTATGGTCCACCAACAAAACTATCAAAGATGCTTTGGGAAAAAAGTATTCTAGAAAACTTTGAGATGAATACTTGCAAGGAAGAGTGATTCACTTGGTTTCAACAATTTTCTAGGCTGTCTGGACAAGCTAATGGTTCTATTTGCAAGATTATTTCTATTTATCCCCTCTGTTAGGTGAAGTATTTTGAATCGCTAAGTTATACTTAGTTTGTCACTGATTACAAAGTTTGCACCATAAGTTTTAAGTTTTGGGAAGGATGAGTCAACATAAAAGTATGGTTTATGAATTTTTTGGTTTTTTTTTTTTTATGGAGTTTTTTAGGCCTACTGGAGGCTAGTGGAGTCGCTAGGTGGAACTTGGTTGTTTTGTAAAGATGTAGCTATGGTCCACCACCAATAACTAGGGAAAAGCCAATATGGGAATGTTTTAGGGTTTTTTTGAGTTTTTATGTGAAACCTATGGTTTATTAGAGTGTTCTAAACCTGATTCATCACTTTGCTAGGGTGGTGAAAACAAAAAGAGTTTACTCTAAATGATACTATGGACTGCTTGCCTATTTAAATTTTGAAAGACTAATGAATCTACAAGAGTTTGCTAGATTGTTATGTACTTAGTTAGTCCCACCGTGATTTCCATTATGTTAGTGAGCGGTGGGATAAGTCAATCAGATAG
Organism: Pinus albicaulis; assembly: GCA_034641835.2. Taxonomy (NCBI): domain Eukaryota; kingdom Viridiplantae; phylum Streptophyta; class Pinopsida; order Pinales; family Pinaceae; genus Pinus; species Pinus albicaulis. The sequence continues at coordinate 389,647,126 of CM076573.1, forward strand.
TATTCCTAAGGCTGCTGAAAAGTTTAGGGAATCTAAGTTTGTTTATCACTCAGAGTCCCACCGTGATCGCCATTATGTTAGCGGCAGTGAGATAAGTTGATCGGATAGTATTCTAAAATTTAGCAAAGTAGTAAGGCCTATTGGAGGCTAGTGGAGTCGCCGGGTGGATTTTTAGTTGTTTTGAGAGTATATGTGTATGGTCCACCACCAATATTGATAAACACCAATCTAGAGATATTTTTGGGTTTTCTGAGTTCCTATATGTAGCCCTGAGGTTTGGAAGAGTTTCCTATAGCTGAATCATCATTTTGTTAAGATGGTGAAGGAGCTAGTTTCTACTCTTCAGACAATACCTAAGTTTTCTAATTTTGACTGAGATTTTGAGAGATACTAAGGGATAACGAGGACGTTTTGACTCAAATTCCCACTGTGATCACCATTATGTTAGTGTGGCAATGAGGTGGCTCGGTAGTATAGTGTGCTTCAGTTCAAAAAGGGGATTTCCGTGAGTCTTGAAAGGTATTCAGATTAATATGAACTCAGAAAGGTCCCACCGTGATCGCCATTATGTTAAGGTCCCATGATTTGGCTGATTGGCAAGCCAAATGACAATGTAACATCAAACCAGTCTTTGGAGCCCAAGGACCTAGCCTTCCTAGACTCAGAGAGGGCTCTTTCTATTTTTGTAAGGGATATATGTGTGTTTGCTTATTGTGTTATGATTTTAGGCTAGTTATGAAGTAGGTGTTTGGTTTTGGTTTTTAGATTTGTGAGGGATTAACTGATCAAAGACTAATATAGGTAAAAAGATGTCAGATCAACTGGGCTATGGGGTCAAAAACGTCAAGAAAGATTTCAGATGGTGATACAAGGTTGTTGAAGGGTCGATTTGATTCGAGGTAAAATGTATATTTGGGTAAAATGGAGTGGGATGGACATTAAATTTGTGAAGAACAAAGGATTTAAAACATAAATAGTTTAATAGCTGACATAAACATGGTAGGCCTAACCATTAATCATGAGAAATGTAACTATAAACTTATTGATACATAGAAATAAACATTCAAGCCATGCATAGAGATATATGACTCTCTAACTTTAGGAAATGGCTATCAAACTTTGGGGAAATATATTTAAGACAAACAAACAACTCAAATCACTATGAGGAAACGCCTAAGCATAGTATTTCAAAATATTTGGCACTTTGAAGCAAGATTGCATAGTTTTAGGCAAAGGGCAAGATAAGTACAAGACCTCCTTGGTTCAGCAAATGAAAATCTAATCAATCAAAGAAAGGTTTTAGAGGTGGAGCTATGACTAGCCATGAGTAAGCAGGGCATACCGTGAATCATACTTAGCAAGCATAAAACCATAAATGAAACAAGCAAACAATACTCTTCAGTTATCAAAGAGCAATCAAGGATTCTTTGATATGACTAAGAATGAAGAAAACATAGAAGCTATAAAGAAACAGGAAATTTGAGGTGCCTCCAAGGGCATGTCACAAATCTATTCTCTACTGTCTTATAGCAAGCAAGAACATGGAATTATGAATGAAAACTAAGAAGCATAACAGAGAGGGACACTATACCATTTTACCAAGTCAAGGAATCCAACAACAAACCTCCTTCATCATCCAAAAACATTCAAGAAACTATCCAATGCATGAGACAAGTGTTTCTTCCAAGCTTGTATAGCCATATATTGCTTCTAGTCATCAATTTTAACCTTGTTTACAATGAATTATCATGGAATATATAGGCCAAGATGAGGGAAATCCTCCTAGTGCAACTTGCAATCTCATTGGCCCATCAAAAATATCTGATTTTTTCCTTGAGGCTTTGCAAAGCCCAAGGCACAAAATATCTAATAAAATATCTCAAAAATTCTAAAAAATGAAAATATATTGACTTTTCATAACTAATCATGCCCAAAAATAGCTAAACGCACATGAGGAAAAGTCACTTTAGAAAGGTTCATTTTTTACAAATATACTTAAGAAATATATTAGCAGAAAGTCCCCTGTCTTGTCGGCAACTTGTGGAGGCCTTCCCGATGCCAAAACGAGGCCCGTGATGTCTCGTTGGAAAGCCCTGAATGTCTTTTTTCTGAAAATTATTAATTTGCTCCAAAATAACATTTTGAAGTCCATAAAAAACTGACCTGTGTGTAAAAACCCAAAAAAATAGACCTTGCTGATAAACGGGGTGTTAGCCTCCTATACCAATAGGTTTCATTTTTCATGATTGGCTTAATGAACTATGTAATATGTTCATACCTTTTCCTGTTTTAAAGGTTTCCATATTTTCAAAAAATCAAAAAATTTAAAAAATAAAAAGAGGGTATACCCTAAAAGAAAAATCAAAGGGTAAAAAGAATAAAAAGGTCAAAAAAGTGAAAGAAATGAACCCCAAAAAAAAATAGACCAGGAAAGTGTGCAAGTCTAAATGCCACTACTATTTCATTTTCTGTAATAAAGCAATTGTGTGCAGCTTGTTAAACTTTTTCCACAATTTATGAAGAGTCAAACTGTTTAAACTTGACTCATTCATTTTTCAATTTCATGTTGTAGAATAGAGAATAAATATCTGACCAAATAGTTTAATATTAGCAGATAAGTAGATATCTAGAGTAAATAAAAAGGAGCTCAACATTTTAATCTGATCCCTTGGATGTAATAAGGTTAGAATTAGATATATTTTCATATGTAAAAAGAAAAAGTATGATCAGGGTTTTCCAGTCTAAGTGCACCCTAATAAAGAAGACAAAATGGTAGAGTAAAGTAGATAGGGTAGGTAGATTGTGTTGCAGATTTACATATGACGAATGATGGTGCTAAATGTGTTTAATCTTTTACTTTCATCACCAAGTGCAAAGGCAGAACACTACATTGGTAGAATTTCAGAACAAAGCAAGGTCAAAATCATTAACTTCCCATCTCACTTTTTCCCTAACAATTTACTAATTTCCCCTAAGTGCTAAGGAATTTGAAGATTAAAGGGGCTCAAGGCATTTCCTTGAATTTTGGAGGGACTGGACCCTCGGCCCAATGATTAGAGAAAACCTTAGTATTTAAAAATATTCATCATCATACTCATTCATTCATAAAAATCTTTTCCTAAGAAAAATCCCATTTTACTTAGGAAAAACATGCAATGATCCATAAAAATCCATTTCACTCAAAGCATAAGTTAAATACATTATTATGGTGTTTTATACTTAGCACTTTCTCTCATTTTTCATGTTAATTTCTAACTTTATATATTAAATCCTTAGTGGAAATACCTTATCCTATTATATATTATTCCCTTTTATAAATAACCCAAAAAACCCTCTTACTATAAGCTTTTAGCCAAAGTATTTAACCCATGTGATTAAATAAAAATTCCACATTACAATGCCCTTTGGCTAAAAATATATCTATAGTCTTTAAACCATCCGTAACCCTGGCCCTTTATAAACCAACGAGATTAATTAATCACCTGGATTAATTAATAATCTTGTCAACCACCAATCAAAAGCCTCCCGAAATTATTAAAACAATAAAACAAAGCGTCAGGCCCGCGCATTAACTCCCCTGCCGACTTCCCGTCCAGACCACCATTCGATCGCCACATTGAAGATCCATGGCGCTCATTCATTTCGCTGCCCATCCTCCGTTTGGAAGTTAACGCGCGAAATGGAAGCGGTTTCCAAACAGTGCTCTGGCCATGCGTCGTTCGCTCAATGGAATCGCTGGCAATTTGTGAAATACCGCCTGCTCCCAAAAGTGGTGCGGAATATACCACCTACCGCCCATTCCTCGTGACGTGTCTGTCGTACACCAATGACGTCATCTAATAAAATAATAAAAATTTCTCCCCTTTTGACTTTGTGAATAAAACAAAAGTTTGTGCATTTTTCATCATTCTGTATGCTGAAAACGACTGCGCCCTCCATACTGAGAAATTCAAAAATCGACTGTCAATTGCTACTAACTGAATTCTGCTGAAGACTATTGCTTGTCTAGTTTCCCAGCATTCATCCGCCGTCAGCTTGTACATGTTAAACACTGCCATTTTCCCATAAACAGGTATTTATTCCGATTTCTCGCTGAACTCTTTTAAAAATCCTCATTCGAGTTTTAATTTCGCAATACAGTCTGAAAGAGCTTCAGTGTGATGTGTTTTAGTTCCCAGAACTGTAATTACTATCTCCAAACCTGAAATTGTACCCCATTTTCATAAAAACCCCTGAATTTCTATTTTTGAATCCACAAGAACTAAGAATGGAAGTCCCGGTGGCTTTAAATGTTGCTCCATTGAACGCCCCTCATAGAGAATTGGAATATTTGCCATTAGTGGATAAAGATTTTCAGATTAAAGACTTAGTTTTCAGTGAAATCCCCCTTCGAATTTATTGTCGCTGTAGAGAAAATTATTTGAAAGGCTTGGATATTATTGGATTATGGGAATCTAATTTCCCGAGATACCTTTTGCCCTCAGTCCATATCTTCCCTGAAATTATCCATTATTGCCATGCTAATTATGATTCAATTCAAAGAGCAGTTTTATCCCCAAACCAGAATGTCCTTTTTCCTATTACTGCTCAATCTATCAATGATATGCTCCATTTTGAACCTAGCCAAGCCCTCACTCCCTTGTCCATGGGAGAATTGCTTGAAAAATCTACCCAGTTATCCCCTGAAGAGTTAAAACGCATTTGTCAGACTTTCATGTTACCTGAACATCAGCCCAAGGGCCCACCTCCCTATGTTTGTGCCTTTTTTACTGAATTGGGCCAGTTTATTCTAAATATGATTTCTTTTATCATGGGCTTTAATACTAGTGAGTATGTTGATGAATTAACCCTAGTATTATTGTCTATCTTCACTCTTGGACACCCTCCCGCTGTCAAATATGACTATGCATCCTACATTGCAGACAAAATCCATGATCAATTCATGAGATTAGAGAATGAGAAATTTTTCAAATACTCTTCAGTCATTTACCATCTCATGCTCTATTACCAGTCTGAAAACTTTCCTTTCCATGTTCAAAAACTTGATGCCCAAGGAAATCCCAGGTCTGTCATATTTTGGTCAGCCATCACTCATAGTTCCAGAGATTCTCCTTATTCCTATAATGAGTTGATTGATTTGTTTATACACCCTGCAACTACCTTGTTGATAGGAGTTCCTACTCCAAGACTCAGCAATGAAATTAAGAAAACTCTGCAACTTTCAAAACAGTACAAAATTGGTGATTGGTACTTGTACCAAAATTATACAGAAGTCAGGATATATGGATGTGGACTATGTCCATTTAAGTTGCCAAAGTATGTGCCTATGAGACTTTTTGCTTTAGAATACTTCAGGCAAATGAATAACTCTGATATTATTCATTTTTGTAATGCAAAGAAGAAAGCCCAACTCCGAATCAAAGGTCAATTAGGTCCCTTTATATGAAATTCTAGAGAGGCTGGACAAGAAGCTGAAAAAATAGTAGAAGACCGTTTCAGATTGCAAAAGAGTTTCTACTGGGCCCCTTATGACCCATTCAGCTTCATTTGTGACAAAATAATAAAAAATAAATCAGCACCATACTTCCATCATAGGATTCTAGAAATTGAACAGTATGCTAATAAAGATGAATGGGTGGAGGGAACATTAATTGAACAGGATAGTGAAGAAGTCAATATGGACAATGTAATGAAAGATCTTGGGAAAATGCTTGACCTAGAATCTTTTGGGCAAGTGCAGGTACCAGACATTGGTCCGTCTTCAGCAGGGAATTTACAACAGAGTTTACAGGAAAACATTCCAAACATTGCAGTTGAATCCAAAGGAAAAGAGAAAGAGCCTCAAATACAAGTGATTGAAAAATTCAAAATGACAGAACAACCTCAAACTTCCAAGGGACAGGATCAAGTATAGGTTTCTTCTGTTCAAACTAATCCAGTAGAAATATCAATCTTACAAACTCCATCTAAGGTGGAAAAGGGCAAGAAAATAGGGGCTGAAGATACTACTCCTCTTAATGAATCTTCACAACAGCCTCAGACTAAAAGACAAAAAGTGAATCCTCCACCAGAATTAGAATCTATTGATGAAATCATTGATAGTCTAGAGAGAGAAGGTAGTTAGTTAATAGGATCAGACAGTGGGACAGTTACTACTATTCAATCAAGTATTAAAATGTCTTCATTCAAACAACCAATGAAAGATGCAGGAGACATAAAAAAGATATTTATCAGTATAAAAGCAAGGAATGATCCACTAAGAATCCAGGTGTATAATCAGTATCTTAAAATGGCTCCACAAAATAAAGAGAGATTGATGTCAGCTTTTGACATTCAACAAGTAAAAATGTTAATGAGCCATTTCAAATCTAAAGTGCCACAACCACAGATAGCAGCTGATTATGTCAGGACCAATTTTGAGGTCCTAGCAAAAGATATTCATCCATTAGATCAAATTGAATTTCACAAGAAGACTGGAGAGATGATCTATTCCACTCTTACTGATAAAGCAATGGCAGCTCATAAATTGCAAGATTCTTTGAACAATACAAGTACCCAGTTGCAGATTGAAAAACCTTCTTCTCAAGCAAAGGATAACAGAATAAAATATTTGGAAGAAATAATTATCAGTTTGGGTCATAATCCCAAAGATATAAAAGGTATTGAAGCATTTATTAAAAAGAAGGATGATGATATTGTTGCACTGAGGAAGTAATTGAAATTACTAGCTTCAAGGCATCCTCAAACGGAAGAAGTAATAAAGAAAAATTCAGAAGAAGAAATGATGGAGTTGCTCCTGAAAATGAATGAGAAACTAAGTGAAACAGAAAAGGAACTTGAGCAGGCATTGAAAGAAAAATAGTCTGCCATTCAAACATCCACAACAGAGGCTGTTACAGGTACATCTGCAACAGATCAGCAAACAAACCCATCATAGGTGAATACTTCTAGTTTAATTTCTGAAGAATTAGTGAAACAAATGGAAAGTTTAAAACTTAGAGTAACAGAACTTCAGCTTACTAAGTTGCATCTCACTAATCTAGAACAAAAATATGATGTTTCAAAAAATACTGTTGTTGATCAAATAAGAGAAATCAAAAGGCTCGAGAAATTGGTGAAAGCTTTAGAAAAGGATCTCACATTGGAGATGCCTTTGAAAGAAATAAGTGATATTCTTTGGAATGACATTAAAGAGTCAATAAAAGATATTTGGCCTTCAATTCAAATAATATTTGAACAAAATCAATTAGTCAAATTAGCTCTGGATGAATTTGATAGAACAAGAGAAGAATTGAGGGATAGACCTGAGCAAGCTAATCAACTCATACAATTCTTAAACACCCAGAATAAACAGCAACTTGCACAACTTGGTATTCAGGACAGGACTGGTACAATATTGGAAATAAAAATAGTGTTTACTAAGAGAACTCTTATGCAAAATCTGGAACGTAGGTGCTCAGATATTCAAGAAGAGATCAGTGCATTCAGAGAAAGATTTAATGTTTTGTTGGATAAAGGATTGCCTAAACCTATGATTTCAGAGGATACAATAATGGACATGGAAACTTATGTTTAGAGATTGGAATACATGCTCACAATTTAGCCAGTTCCTCTATCACTTCATCAAAAGCAACGTTACCTATGGGAAGGAATCTTCACGACATATTAGAAAATTTGTTTTATCTTGAGCATGAAGTTAAAAATTTGTTCCCAAATCAGCGCAATTTTTTCAGATATACAGAGGCTGATGAAACATTAAGGAAACTTCAATGAACCAGAATAGCAGAAGATAAATGGTGGGAAGATTTTTTAGAGCTTTTGTAAAATTTATCTCCATGTGAAAAATTTTGCCTGTTTTTTACAAGTGTGAAAGATATATGGATAAACAAAGGTCAAAGAGTATTAGCCCAGCAGATTAAAAGTGTATCATTAGAAACAAAGAGTATTAGTGAAGCACAACAGTCAGAAAGGAATTACTGAAAAGGACAGCATCAAGCCAAATTATAGTACCTACCTCCAGCACATTCAAAAAAGGAGGAAACAGCAAGCCAGCAATTGCCTTCATCCTATCTACGAGACCATCTGTCTCTATTTATATTGTAACTTATGCATTAGTCACCCTAGATTATTTCCTAGGTTGTTGTGAGATATTTTGTATCATTTTTTGTATAAATAAGCCCTCAAATGACTTATTGAGGGTGGATTCTTCTACTTTGCTGTAACATTGATTTTTTGGAATAAAAGTGTTTTGGAGAAATTTCTTTGTGTCTTGCTGGATGATGAATTGAAGCTTAAGACTTTTTGCAGGATTCATGTGTCAGACTACAGTTCAATAAGTCATTTCTATCCTATTTTTTATGTTTTATATCTGTATATAATATCACTGTGTTCCATTTCTGAATAATTGACAAAAAAGAATAAATCAGAAATTGCTTAAGTGTACTCTGATTTCAATTGTGATTGTTCTAAATGTTTTCTTCTAAACTGGTTATAAACAATGAATTCTTAATTGCTCTTGTTTCGCTGGTTTAAACATTTTGATTACTATAGTAAATAATTCTTAACTACTCTTTATTTGTAATCATTCACTTTCTTTCTTTGAACATGTTGAAAGATTCTTAATTGCCTTTCATCCCTTCAAAATCCATTCCATTCACTCTAATATCTAAAATTGTTCTCTGTTTGGCTATCTTGCCCTGTAAAGCCATCTTATGTGTAGAAACTTAATCCAGTAAAGCCATCCTTTCGACTCCATAGCCCAATGGCCTGAATTACTCAATCATACCCTTAGTTGGCGGATTCCACCATTTAAATTCAAACAAAACCCATGAACTTATAACTAGCCTAATATTTTCTAAGAACAAAGCTAAATTTTAAAGAGAGAGCCCTCTCTCGATACAGATTGGCTAGATTATGTATCTAAAATATTGGTTTGTGGTTACCTCGGACACCTTCCTTTTCCAACAACTTCAAGGAAAATCTGAGTGATAACATAGTGGCGACCATACTGGGGATTGAATCATTTTATTGTTATTACTGTTTATTTTATAAACTATAGACGGAGTCTGAAGATCAACCAGGTAGCCTTTGAACTGATTTTTCTCTGCAAATGCATAGTAAATAAAATCTGCTTCAGTCTATCTCCGATTTAGTTTATGAATTGGACCTTGATTTCAAACATTCAATCAGTTTCTCTAGTTCAATAAATATTTGAGAAAATTTTAATTCAAAATCTTAAATTTCTTGAAGAATTTGTCGAAGTTGTATTTTCATTTCATTTAAAAACAAAAACCAAAAAGAAACATCACTAGGAAAAATGGCTTCAGAAAGGATTCGTTATACTAGATCTAATCCTGATCCAAACCCACCACCTGTATTCAAAAATATGAATCTGATTCCTAGGATTCTTAGAAGTCAAGACAGTCAAGATAGTCAAGAAAGCTCTGGAAGTTCTCGTCCTCTTTTTAGATCATTTTCCTGTCCTGTAAAGTGGATTTATTTTGATGAAGAGCCTTTTGATGAACGATTCGAAACATCTTTATTTGTGAATTTTTCTGAAACTGAATTGTCCAGACTGGTTCTGGACCCATTATTTCTTGAAGATTTACAATACAAATTTGTTACATATTATCTTGATAGAAATTTACAAAATTCCATTCAATCTGAATCGACCTTTGAAGAAACTTCAAATACTTCTGTGATCACTTCAGCCACTTAGATTTCACCAACTTTTCCACAAACTTCTCAACCACCAGCTACTCCTTCATCTCCTCCACCCACTATTTCCAGACGTACTTCCCCGGTTATCCCAGTACTACATCTTCCAATGGCCAATAGATATGCTCCTCTACGGTTACCAGCCAACCCAGCTTCTCTACCTCAGGATTATCAAAGAAAAATCACTCCTTTTGATGGCTCTGACACTTATACTGCTCAACAACATACCAAAAGGATGACTGATTACTTTGAGTTTTATGAAATAGATATTGATGATGTTAGGATGAAGAAGAAGGATCTGCTTCAAATCCTATCTGATTTTGGAAAACTGAAAAGAGGACCTAATGAAGCAGTACAAGATTATATCATTAGATTCAATGAGGCCTACAATGTTGTTCCCCAAAACCTTAGACCTCCTCCAGATTCAGTACTTGTCAAATTCCCTGATGGATTTGATTCTGACATAGCATATTCACTTAGGGAAAGAGCTCCTCAGACTCTAGAAGAGATGCAAAACATAGTTGTTAGTGTTGAAGCTAACTTGATAGAAAAACGAGCTAGAGCCAGAGCTGAAAGAAGGATGCCTATAAACGAAGAACCTATAGATTTTGAAAAGAACATGGATGCAATCATTAAAGGAATGGAAATATTAGGGGACAGAGTAGAATAAATCGAAAGAAGATCTCCTGGAGAAAGTCAAACAAACAATCTTGTTAGAAATACAAACGTTAGAAGAAACCAAAATCAAAATACTGGAAAGAATGTTCCTGACCAAAATATCAGGCCACCTTTCCAGGAAAATTTTATTGAAGGTTCTTCTTCTGAAGAACCTACTGAGGACGTTGAAATCAATACCTTCACTGAACGAAAAAATGAACTAGAAGTATTTCTATCTCAAGACGATCAAGAAAATCAGGTTCTTGAAACATTTCAAACACACTCTGCAGAATCTTTTGATTTTAAAGAAGGATATGATTCAACAATTTATGAAGTAAACAAATAGTACAATTTGAGAAGAAGAAGGATCGAAGTTCCGGAGACTAGTAAACAGAAAGCAGTGAAACAAAACCTCAAAGGTAAAACTAACACTCCACCTGTACAAATTATTTCCAGAACAAGTCCTAACCCTTCTAACCCAATAATTGAAGATGTGTCTGAAAGTCAACTAAATAAAAAACAAATTTCTAATACTATTCCTCCTAAAGTAAATGTAGAAGAACCTGCAGAAGTTGATGCAGAAACAACTTCAACTCATAACCCAACTCCTGAAAAGGAGAAAAACACTGAAAACACTGAAAATAGAGAAAATCCCACTGTTCCAAATACAAGAACTCAAACAGAAAAATCTTTCAATCTAGAAGCTGAAATAGGCAAACTAAAGATAGCTGTTCCTTTATCAGAACTAGCTAGGCATGATGCCTATAGAAGCCAAATTGCTAGATCACTTAATATTACTGGAATTGATGATTATGTAAATATTTTTGATGATCGCCCTAAATTACTGTTTGGCCCTGAGGTAAATGGGAAACCAGGGAATGGAGGAACTCCTCCTTTCTATATTAGTTTGAATGTACACGATAAAATACTTCACAACGCCATGCTTGATTCTGGGGCATCTCACAACCTGATGCCAAAAGCTGTAATGGAAAAACTAAACTTAGATATCACCAAACCATATAAAGACTTGTTTTCTTTTGACTCAAGTCAGGTAAAATGTTTAGGATTGATTAAAGATTTATGCATTACTTTTGTTCAATATCCTGCTAAATCTATTCTGATGGATACAGTAGTTGCAGATATACCTCCTAAATATGGTATGCTATTGTCTAGATCCTGGGGTGCCAAACTCGGAGGATCTCTTCAATTGGATATGTCATATGCAACTATTTCGGTATTTGGTCAACCTAAAAGACTATATAGAGAAACCTTGATGAAATATGTAGTCAGTAGCCAGGAGAAACCTGAAAATTTCCCTATCTACTCAATGCATTCTGATATGGAATCTTTCATCCTTTATAATGCTGAATTTGACCTTCCCACTGAACTAGAAGCACCAGAAGCAGAACCAAAAGAAAATGTGAATCAATCTACTGTTCAAATTGAAAAAAAATTCAGAAAATAAAGAAATATCAGATACTCAAGAAATGCTAGAAAAAATTGAAAAACCAGATCTCCCTGTAAAGAAAATTACTAAAACACCAGATGAAGATTATGAACATGAAATTTTATGGCACTTAGAATTTGATGGTTCAGTAAACAAGTTAGGAGCAGGGGCTGGAATTTGGATACACAACGTTGAGAATGATCATGCTGAAGGTCATGCTTATAGATTGAACTTTAAATGCACTAATAATATGGCAGAGTATGAAGCCCTTTTGTTAGGGCTTAAACTTGTCAAAAATTTAGGAGCAATTAGAGTATCTGTAATAGGAGACTCTAATTTGATTATTCAACAAATTAATGGTGAATGTTCAACCAAAGATCCCAGATTGAGAGAATACAGAGGAAGAGTTGTAGAAATTATTAACACCTTTTTACAGTGTCAGTTAGCTAAAACTCCTAGGAATCAAAACTTACACGCTCACAGTCTTGCAATGTTTGCTAGTACTTGCAAATTACCAATTGAACCTAATCATCAGTTCACAGCTGATATTAGGCATAGACCTTCCATACCAGATAATCTCATGAATTGGCAAGTATTTGTAAATAAGAAGCAGATTAACGAATTTTTAACATTAGAAAATGAATTTTCAAACAGTAGCATAGATGAAGACACATTAGTTGAATCTAATCAAATTAATCAACAAGAAACAAATATTTCTGAAGAGAATGCAATTCAACTTCTACATCCAACAACATTCACTAAGAAAGACATGCAAAACCTTGAATTAATAGAAGTTGATGAACTTGTGGAGGATGAAATTGAAATCATTAACTTGAAGGACAATCATTTACCTAAGGGATTAAATCCTTTAGAAGATCTTTTTGATTCAAATGATATCCCAAAGAAGCCTAAAATTGAACCAGTGAAATCTGACATTGAAGAACACAATTTAGGAAATCAAGAGAATCCTAAAATGATCAAGTTATCTAAATCTCTTCCTTCTGATCAGAAACAAAAATATGTTGAACTTTTGAAAGAATTCCAGGATGTTTTTGCCTGGAGTTATGAAGACCTAAAATCATATGATACATCCATAATTCAACATAAAATACCTTTGAAACCAGATCAAAAGCCATTTAAGCAGAAACTTAGAAGGATCAACCCTGTATTATTTCCCTCAATAGAAAAAGAAATTAAAAGAATGTATGATGCAGGAATAATTGCTCCTTTAAGGTTCTCTGAATGGGTTTCTAATTTAGTTCCAACAAGGAAGAAAATAGGAGAGATTAGGCTGTGTGTTGATTTGAGAAATTTAAACAAGGTGTCTTTGAAGGATAACTATCCTCTGCCTAAAATGGACCACATTTTGCAAAGGGTAGTTGGCTCTTCAAGGATTTCTCTTCTGGATTGATTTTCAGGGTATAACCAGATTCTGGTTCATCCTGATGATCAACACAAAACAGCATTTACAACACCATGGGGTACTTTTAAATATGTTAAGATGCCATTTGGACTCAAAAATGCAGGGGCAACCTTTGAAAGAGCAATGGACATTGCTTTCGCCAAAGAAATTGATGATTTTCTGGTTATTTATCTAGATGATTTAACTGTTTTTTCCAAAACAGATCAACAACATTTAGATCATTTAAGACAAGTGTTTATAAAATGCAGAAAGTATGGTATTTCTTTAAATCCGAAAAAATCATTGTTTGGTCTTGAAGAAGGAAAACTCCTTGGCCACATTATTTCTAAATATGGAATTAGAATTGATCCTGAAAGAATACAAGCCATATTGCAGATACCTCATCCCAGAAACATTAAAGAACTTCAAGCTTTCATAGGAAAGAACAATTTTTTGAGAAGATTCATTTCTAGTTTAGCTGAATTACTTAGACTGCTTACTAACATGTTAAGAAAGGATTCAAGTATTGACTGGACTGTAGAAGCCAAGCAATCATTTGAAGAAATCAAAATGGCTTTAACCAGAACACCAGTTCTCACCAGTCCAAAATTTGATAGAGATTTCATAATTTTTTCGTTTGCTTCTGAACATACAAATGCAGCTGTTTTACTACAAAAGCATGATCAAGGATGTGAAAAACCAATAGCATTTTTTAGTAAAGCACTTAGAGATGCATCATTGAAATATAATATCATGGAGAAACAAGCTTTTTCACTTGTGAAAGCAATTAAAGATTTCAGAGTTTATATATTGTATTCTTATGTGATAGCTTATGTACTTAATGTTGTCGTTAAAGACAACTTAACTCAAGATGGTATTGAAGGAAAAAGAGGTAAGTGGATAGCTACCATATTAGAATATGATATTTAAATAAAACCAACAAAACTCATAAAAGGTCAAGGATTGGCTCAACTCATGATTGAAACAAATTGTCAAGCCTTGGATATTAATGAACTGGATGACGAACAGGAGATGGCGACTCCACAAATCAGTCATGCCTTTTTAGACTCACCCTGGTACACTGATATCATTTATGTTTTGTTAAACCTACAGGCTCCTCCAGGGTTATCCAGAATGAAACAAAGGTTCTTAAAAATGACATCTTTAAAATATTGTATTTTAGATAGTGCTCTTTTTTGGAAGAATCATGATGGAATTCTATTAAATTGTTTATTGAAAGATGAAACTGACAAGGTTCTTAATGAATTTCATGCAAGATATTGTGGTGGACACCTCTACTGGAAGTCAACTGCAGATAAGATCTTAAGGGCTGGTTTTTATTGGCCAACCTTGTTTTCAGATGTTAAGAAATTTGTAACTGCTTGTCATAAGTGTCAGATCTTCGAGGGCAAGAGAAAATTGTTACCTTTACAATTAAAACCAATTTCCACCGAGAGACCCTTTCAACAATGGGGACTGGATTTTATTGGAGAAATCCATCCCCCTTCTTCTGGGCAACACAGATGGATCCTCACTGCCACAGATTACTTTACTAAATGGATTGACGCTATCCCATGTAGACAAGCCAATGATTCTGTAATTATAGGGTTCTTAGAAACCAATATACTTTCAAGATTTGGTTGTCCAGAGAAAATTATAACTGATAAAGCTGCTGCTTTTAAGTCTAAGAAAATGATTAGTTTCTGCAATAAATATCACATCACTTTAGGCTATTCAATAACCTATTATCTTGAGGGTAATGGACTGGATGAATCTTCCAATAAAAGCCTTATTAATTTCATTAAAAAATTATTGGAAGAGAATAAAAGGAATTGGCATAAGAAAATTACCAATGCGTTGTGGGCAGACAGAATTACAACTAAGAAATCAATTGGGACCAGTCCATATGAATTAGTTTATGGTATTGAGGCTAGATTTCCATCATCCTTAGAAATTCCTGTTATGATATTACTTCAGGAGGCTCAAGTAGAACCAAATGATATTCAGAGAAGAATAAACCAAAAAATTCACTTGCAGCAGACCAGAGAAGAAGTGTATCAAAGATCCCAAGTCTTGCGGGAAAAGCTAAAGAAAATGTTTGACAAAAGGACTAAAGCAGAAGATTTTCAGCTAGGAAACAAAGTCTTATGGTGGGATTCCAGAAGGGAGGATAAGGGAAAACATGGAAAGTTTGATTTCTTGTGGAGAGGTCCATACATTATTCATGCTTTGCAGGGAAACAACACTTATTTCTTGAAGAATTTGGATGGTACAGAAGCTGAGGAAGGACCAATCAATGGTCGAATGTTAAAGCACTACTTTGATCCTATTTATTAGGATGTTCTGATTTCTTAACATGTACATATAATATCTTTTGTATTGCATCAGTTTGGATTGGATAGTGACCTACTGGAGTTGAAGCCCAAAGAGAAGGCCCTAAGCTTCAGAAGTTTCACTGTCATACATACAATAAAGCAGCAAGAAGAAGAAGATTGCATTGTTCACCAAGGTCAATGGATGAGGCCATCTGATCTGTTGTTCTTGACTTTTCACCAGGAAAAGCCATCCCCATGTGGAGCCAGTGTTAGCATCCTATACCAATAGGTTTCATTTTTCATGATTGGCTTAATGAACTATGTAATATGTTCATACCTTTTCTTGTTGTAAAGGTTTCCATATTTTCAAAAAATAAAAAAATTAAAAAAATGAAAAGAGGGTATACCCTAAAAGAAAAATCAAAGGGTAAAAAGAATAAAAAGGTCAAAAAAGTGAAAGAAATGAACCCCAAACAAAAATAGGCCAGGAAAGTGTGCAAGTCTAAATTCCACTACTATTTCATTTTCTATAATAAAGCAATTGTGTGCAGCTTGTTAAACTTTTGCCACAATTTATGAAGAGTCAAACTATTTAAACTTGACTCGTTCATTTTCCAATTTCATGTTGTAGAATAGAGAATAAATATCTGGCAAAACAGTTTAATCTTGGCAGATAAGTAGATAGGTAGAGTAAATAAAAAGGAGCTCAATATTTTAATCTGAGCTCTTGGATGTAATAAGGTTAGAATTAGATAGATTTTCATATGTAAAAAGAAAAAGTATGATCAGGGTTTTCCAGTCTAAGTGCACCCTAATAAAGAAAAAAAAATGGTAGAGTAAAGTAGATAGGGCAGGTAGATGGTGTTGCAGATTTACATATGATGAATGATGGTGCTAAATGTGTTTAATATTTTACTTTCATCACCAAGTGCAAAGGCAGAACACTACATTGGCAGAATTTCAGAACAAAGCAAGGTCAAATCAGCTAACTACATCAGCACCCTAACAGAGATTTACTAATTCCCCTAAGTACTAAAGAATTTGAAGGTCAAGGGGCTTAAGGCATTTTCAGCAGCTTTTGGAGGGACCAGACCCTCGGCCCAATGATTGGAGAAAACCTTAGTATTTAAAAATATTCATCATCATACTCATTCATTCATAAAAATCTTTTCCTAAGAAAAATCCCATTTTACTTAGGAAAAACATGCAATGATCCATAAAAATCCATGTCACTCAAAGCATAAGTTAAATACATTATTATGGTGTTTTATACTTAGCGCTTTCTCTCATTTTTCATGTTAATTTCTAACTTTATATATTAAATCCTTAGTGGAAATACCTTATCCTATTATATATTATTCCCTTTTATAAATAACCCAAAAAACCCTCTTACTATAAGGTTTTAGCCAAAGTATTTAACCCATGTGATTAAATAAAAATCCCACATTACAATTCCCTTTGGCTAAAAATATATTTATAGTCTTTAAACCATCCGTAACCCCGGCCCTTTATAAACCAATGAGATTAATTAATCACCTGGATTAATTAATACTCTTGTCAACTGCCAATCAAAAGCCTCCCGAAATGATTAAAACAATAAAACAACGTGTCGGGCCCGCGCATTATCTCCCCCGCCGACTTCCCATCCAGACCACCGTTCGATCGCCCCATTGAAGATCCACGGCGCTCATTCATTTCACTGCCCATCCTCCGTCTGAAAGTTAACGCACAAAATGGAAGCGGTTTCCAAAGAGTGCTCTGGCCACGCATCGTTCGCTCAATGGAATCGCTGCCAATTCGTGAAATACCGCCTGCTCCCAAAAGCGGTGCAGAATATACCGCTTACCGCCCATTCCCCGTGACGTGTTTTTCGTACACCAATGACGTCATCTAATAAAATAATAAAAATTTCTCCCCTTTTTACTTTGTGAATAAAACAAAAGTTCGCACATTTTTCATCATTCTGTATGTTGAAAACGATTGTGCCCTCCATACTGAGAAATTCAAAAATCCACTATCAACTGCTACTAACTGAATTATGCTGAAGACTATTGCTTGTCCAGTTTCCTAGCATTCATCCGCCATTAGCTTGTACATGTTAAACACTGCCATTTTCCCATAAACAGGTATTTATTCCGATTTCTCGCTGAACTCTGTTAAAAATCCTCGTTCGAGTTTTAATTTCGCAATACAGTCTGAAAGAGCTTCAGTGTGATGTGTTTTAGTTCCCAGAACTGTAATTACTATCTCCAAACCTGAAATTGTACCCCATTTCATAAAAACCCCCGAGTTTCCATTTTTGAATCCACAAGAACCAAGAATGGAAGTCCCGATGGCTTTAAATGTTGTTCCATTGAATGCCCCTCATAGAGAATTGGAATATTTTCCATTATTGGATAAAGATTTTCAGATTAAAGACTTACATTTCAGTGAAAGCCCCCTTCGAATTTATTATCACTGCAGAGACAATTATTTGAAAGGCTTGGATATTATTGGATTATGGGAATCTAATTTTCCGAGATACCTTTTTCCCTCACTCCATATCTTCCCTGAAATTATCCATTATTGCCATGCTAATTATGATCCAATTCAGAGAGCAGTTTTATCCCCAAACCAGAATGTCCTTTTTCCTATTACTGCTCAATCTATCAATGATATGCTCCATTTTGATCCTGGACAAGCCCTCACTCCCTTGTCCATGGGAGAATTGCTTGAAAAATCTACCCAGTTATCCCCTGAAGAGTTAAAACGCATTTGTCAGACTTTCATGTTACCTGAACATCAGCCCAAGGGCCCACCTCCCTATGTTTGTGCCTTTTTCTTGAATTGAGCCAAAACATTACGAATATGATTTCTTTTATCATGACTAATACTAAGTGAATATGTTGATGAATTAACCCTAGTATTATTACTCCTAAATGACCTCTGTTGTCAAATAGCAACTTGCATCTACATTGGACAAATCCATGATCGATTCATAAGATAAGGCAGAAAGGATTTTCAAGTACTCTTGAGTCATTTACCATCACTCGTGCCATTCACAGCTTTCCTTTCATGTTCAGCTTTAGTACCAAGGAAATCCCAGGTCTGTCATATTTTGGTCAGCCATCACTCATAGTTCCAGAGATTCTCCTTATTCCTATAATGAGTTGATTGATTTGTTTATACACCCTGCAACTACCTTGTTGACAGGAGTTCCTACTCCAAGACTCAGCATTGAAATTAAGAAAACTCTGCAACTTTCAAAACAGTACAAAATTGGTGATTGGTACTTGTACCAAAATTATACAGAAGTCAGGATATATGGATGTGAATTATGTCCATTTAAGTTGCCAAAGTATGTGCCTATGAGACTTTTTGCTTTAGAATACTTCAGGAAAATGAATAACTCTGATATTATTCATTTTTGTAATGCAAAGAAGAAATCCCAACTCCGAATCAAAGGTCAATTAGGTCCCTTTATATGCAATTCTAGAGAGGCTGGACAAGAAGTTGAAAAAATACTAGAAGACCGTTTCAGATTGCAAAAGAGTTTCTACTGGGCCCCTTATGACCCATTCAGCTTCATTTGAGACAAAAGAATAAAAAATAAATCAGCACCATACTTCCATCATAGGATTCCAGAAATTGAACAGTATGCTAATAAAGATGAATGGGTGGAGGGAACATTAATTGAACATGATAGTGAAGAAGTCAATATGGACAATGTAATGAAAGATCTTGGGAAAATGCTTGACCTAGAATATTTTGGGCAAGTGTAGGTACCAGACATTGGTCCCTCTTCAGCGGGGAATTTACAACAGATTTTACAGGAAAACATTACAAACATTGCAGTTGAATCCAAAGGAAAAGAGAAAGAGCCTGAAATACAAGTGATTGAAACATTCAAAATGACAGAACAACCTCAAACTTCCAAGGGACATGATCAAGTACAGGTTTTTTCTGTTCAAACTAATCAAGTAGAAATATCAATCTTACAAACTCCATCTAAGGTGGAAAAGGGAAAGAAAAGAGGGGCTGAAGATACTACTCCTCTTAATCAATCTTCACAACAGCCTCAGACTAAAAGACAAAAAGTGAATCCTCCACCAGAATTAGAATCTATTGATGAAATCATTGATAGTCCAGAGAGAGAGAGTATTCAGTTAACAAGATCAGACAGTGGGACAGTTACTACTATTCAGTCAAGTATTAAAATGTCTTCATTCAAACAACCAATGAAAGATGCAGGAGACATAAAAAAGACATTTATCAGTATAAAAGCAAGGAATGATCCACCAGAATCCAAGTGTATAATCAGTATCTTAAAATGGCTCCAAAAAATAAAGAGAGATTGATGTCAGCTTTTGACATTCAACAAGGAAAAATGTTAATGAGCCATTTCAAATCTAAAGTGCCACAACCACAGACAGCAGCTGATTATGTCAGGACCAATTTTGAGGTCCTAGCAAAATATATTCATCCATCAGATCAAATTGAATTGCACAAGCAGACTGGAGAGATGATCTATTCCACCATTACTGATAAAGCAATGGCAGCTCATAAATTGTAAGATTCTTTGAATAATACAAGTACCCAGTTGCAGATTGAAAAAGCTTCTTCTCAAGCAAAGGATAACAGAATAAAATCTTTGGAAGAAATAATTATCAGTTTGGGTCATAATCCCAAAGATATAAAAGGTATTGAAGCATTTATTAAAAATAAGGATGATGATATTGCTGCACTGAGGAAGCAATTGAAATTACCAGCTTCAAGGCATCCTCAAACTGAAGAAGTAATAAAGAAAAATTCAGAAGAAGAAATGATGGAGTTGCTCCTGAAAATGACTGAGCAACTAAGTGAAACAGAAAAGGAACTTGAGCAGGCATTGAAAGAAAAACAGTCTGTCATTCAAACATCCACAACAGAGGCTGTTACAGGTACATCAACAACAGATCAACAAACAGACCCATCACAGGTGAATACTTCTAGTTTAAGTTCTGAAGAATTAGTGAAACAAATGGAAAGTTTAAAACTTAGAGTAACAAAACTTCAGCTTACTAAGTTGCAGCTCACTAATCTAGAACAAAAATATGATGTTTCAAAAAAGATTGTTGCTGATCAAACAAGAGAAATCAAAAGGCTGGAAAAATTGGTGAAAGCTTTAGAAAAGGATCTCACATTGGAGATGCCTTTGAAGGAAATAAATGATATTTTTTGGAATGACATTAAACAGTCAATAAAATATATTTGGTCTTCAATTCAAATAATATTTGAAAAAAATGAATTAGTCAAATTAGCTCTGGATGAAGTTCATAGAACAAGAGAAGAATTGAGGGATAGACCTGACCAAGCTAATCAACTCATACAATTCTTAAACACCCAGACTAAACAGCAACTTGCACAGCTTGGTATTCAGGACAGGACTGGTACAATATTGGAAATAAAAAGAGTGTTTACTAAGAGAACTCGTATGCAAAATCTAGAACGTAGGTGCTTAGATATTCAAGAAGAGATCAGTGCATTCAGAAAAATATTTAATGTTTTATTGGATAAAGGATTGCCTAGCCCTATGATTTCAGAGGATACAATAATGGACATAGAAACTTATGTTCAGAGATTGGATATACATGCTCACAATTTAGCCAGTTCCTCTATCACTTCATCAAAAGCAACGTTACCTACAGGAAGGAATCTTCGCGACAGATTAGAAAATTTGTTTTATCTTGAGCATGAAGTTAAACATTTGTTCCCAAATCAACCCAATTTTTTCATATATACAGAGGCTAATGAAACATTAAGGAAACTTCAACGAACCAGAATAGCAGAAGATAAATGGTGGGAAGATTTGTTAGAGCTTTTGTAAAATTTATCTCCATGTGAAAAATTTTGCCTGTTTTTTACAAGTGTGAAAGATATATGGATAAACAAAGGTCAAAGAGTATCAGCCCAGCAGATTAAAAGTGTATCAGTAGAAACAAAGAGTATTAGTGAAGCACAGTAGTCAGAAAGGAATTACTGAAAAGGACAACATCGAGCCAAATTATAGTACCTGCCTATAGCACATTCACAAAAGGAGGAAACAGCAAGCCAGCAGTTGCCTTTATCCTATCTACGAGACCATCTGTCTCTATTTATATTGTAACTTATGCATTAGTCACTCTAGATTATTTCCTAGGTTGTTTTGAGATATTTTGTATCATTTTTTGTATAAATAAGCCCTCAAATGACTTATTGAGGGTGGATTCTTTTACTTTTCTATAACATTGATTTTTTGGAATAAAAGTGTTTTGGAGAAATTTCTTTGTGGCTTGCTGGATGATGAATTGAAGCTTAAGACTTTTTGCATGATTCATGTGTCAGACTACAGTTCAATAAGTCATTTCTATCCTATGTTTTAAGTTTTATATATGCTTATAATATCATTGTGTTCCATTTCTGAATAATTGACAAAAAAGAATAAATCAGAAATTGCTTAAGTGTACTCTGATTTCAATTGTGATTGTTCTAAATGTTTTCTTCTAAACTTGTTATAAACAATGAATTCTTAATTGCTCTTGTTTCGCTGGTTTAAACATTTTGATTACTATAGTAAAGAATTCTTAACTGCTCTTTATTTGTAATCATTCACTTTATTTCTTTGAACATGTTGAAATATTCTTAATTGCCTTTCATCCCTTCAAAATCCATTCCATTCACTCTAATATCTAAATTGTTCTCTGTTTGGCTATCTTGCCCTGTAAAGCCATCTTATGTGTAGAAACTTAATCCAGTAAAGCCATCCTTTCGACTCCATAGCCCAATGGCCTGGATTACTCAATCGTACCCTTAGTTAGCGGATTCCACCATTCAAATTCAAACAAAACCCATGAACTTATAACTAGCCTAATATTTTCTAAGAACAAAGCTAAATTTTAAGGAGAGCCCTTTCTGGATACAGATTGGCTAGATTCTGTATCTAAAAGATTGGTTTGTGGTTACCTCGGACACCTTCCTTTTCCAACAACTTCAAGAAAAATCTGAGTGATAACATAGTGGCGACCATACTGGGGATTGGATCATTTTATTGTTATTACTGTTTATTTTATAAACTATAGACAGATTCTGAAGATCAACCAGGTAGCCTTTGAACTAATTTTTCTCTACAAATGCATAGTAAATAAAAGCTGCTTCAGTCTATCTCCGATTTATTTTATGAATTGGACCTTGATTTCAAACATTCAATCAGCCTAGTTCAATAAATCTTTGAGAAAATTTTAATTCAAAATCTTAAATTTCTTGAAGAAATTTTCGAAGTTGTATTTTCATTTCATTTAAAAACAAAAACCAGAAAGAAAAATCACTAGGAAAACTGGCTTCAGAAAGGATCCGTTATACTAGATCTAATCCTGATCCAAACCCACCACCTGTATTCAAAAATCCGAATCTGATTCCCAGGATTCTTAGAAGACAAGACAATCAAGATAGTCAAGAAAGCTCTGAAAGTTCTCGTCCTCTTTTTAGATCATTTTCCTGTCCTGTAAAGTGGATTTATTTTGATGAAGAGCCTTTTGATGAACGATTCGAAACATCCTTATTTGTGAATTTTTCTGAAACTGAATTGTCCAGACTGGTTCCGGACCCATTATTTCTTGAAGATTTACAATAAAAATTTGTTACATATCATCTTGACAGACATTTACAAAATTCCATTCAATCTGAATCGACCTTTGAAGAAACTTCAAATACTTCTTTGATCACTTCAGCCACTCATATTTCACCAACTTTTCCACAAACTTCTCAACCACCAGCTACTCCTTCATCTCCTCCACCCATTGTTTCCAGACCTACTTCACCGGTTATCCCAGTACTACATCTTCCAATGGCCAATAGATATGCTCCTCTATGGTTACCAGCCAACCTAGCTGCTCTACCTCAGGATTATCAAAGCAAAATCACTCCTTTTGATGGGTCTGGCACTTATACTGCTCAACAACATACCAAAAGGATGACTGATTACTTTGAGTTTTATGAAATAGATGCTGATGATGTTAGGATGAGGATTTTTGTCCAGAGTCTTACTGGGGAAGTTAGGACTTGGTTTAGGGCTCTTCCTCTAGACAGTATTGCTGATTTACCAGCCCTTTATAGATCATTCTTGAACAGATGGGAGAAGAAGAAGGATCCACTTCAAATCCTATCTGATTTTGGAAAACTGAAAAGAGGACCTAATGAAGCAGTACAAGATTATATCATTAGATTCAATGAGGCCTACAATGCTGTTCCCCAAAACCTTAGACCCCCTCCAGATTCAGTACTAGTCAAATTCCCTGATGGATTTGATTCTGACATAGCATATTCACTTAGAGAAAGAGCTCCTCAGACTCTAGAAGAGATGCAAAGCATAGTTGTTAGTGTTGAAGCTAACTTGATAGAAAAACAAGCTAGAGCCAGAGCTGAAAGAAGGATGCCTATAAATGAAGAACCTACAGCTTTTGAAAAGAAGCTGGATGCAATCATTAAAGGAATGGAAAGATTAGGGGACAGAGTAGAATCAATCAAAAGAAGATCTCCTGGAGAAAGTCAAAAAAATAATCTTGTTAGAAATCCAAACTTTAGAAGAAACCAAAATCAAAACACTGGAAAAAATGTTCCTGACCAAAATATCAGGCCACCTTTCCAGGAAAATTTTATTGAAGGTTCATCTTCTGAAGAACCTACTGAGGACGTTGAAATCAATAGCTTCACTGAACGAAAATATGAACCAGAATTTTTTCTATCTCAAGACGATCAAGAAAATTAGGTTCTTGAAACATTTCAAACACACTCTGCAGAATCTTTTTATTTTAAAGAAGGATATGATTCAGCAATTTATGAAGTTCACAAACAGTACAATTTGAGAAGCAGAAGGATCGAAGTTCCGGAGACTAGTAAACAGAAAGCAGTGAAACAAAACCTCAAAGGTAAAACTAACACTCCACCTGTACAAATTCTTTCCAAAACAAGTCCTAACCCTTCTAACCCAATAATTGAAGATGTGTCTGAAAGTCAACAAAATCAAAAACAACTTTCTAATACTATCCCTCCTAAAGGAAATGTAGAAGAACCTGTAGAAGTTGATGCAGAAACAAATTCAACTCATAACCCCACTCCTGAAAAGGAGAAAAACACTAAAAACACTGAAAACAGAGAAAATCCCACTGTTCCAAATACAAGAACTCAAATAGAAAAATCTTTCAATATAGAAGCTGAAATAGGCAAACTAAAGATAGTTGTTCCTTTATCAGAACTAGCTAGGGATGATGCCTATAGAAGCCAAATTGCTAGATCACTTAATATTACTGGAATTGATGATTCTGTAAATATTTTTGACGATCTCCCTAAATTATTGTTTGGCCCTGAGGTAAATGGGAAACCAAGGAATGGAGGAACTCCTCCTTTCTATATCAGTTTGAATGTACACGATAAAATACTTCACAACGCCATGCTTGATTCTGGGGCATCTCACAACTTGATGCCAAAAGCTGTAATGGAAAAACTAAACTTAGATATCACCAAACCATATAAAGACTTGTTTTCTTTTGACTCAAGTCAGGTAAAATGTTTAGGATTGATTAAAGATTTATGCGTTACTTTGGTTCAATATCTTGCTAAATCTATTCTGATGGATATAGTAGTTGCAGATATACCTCCTAAATATGGTATGCTATTGTTTAGATCCCGAGGTGCCAAACTCAGAGGATCTCTTAAATTGGATATGTCATATGCAACTATTTCGGTATTTGGTCAACCTAAAAGACTATATAGAGAAACCTTGATGAAATATGTTGTCAGTAGCCAGGAGAAACCTGAAAATTTCCCTATCTACTCAGTGCATTCTGATATGGATTCTTTCATCCTTTATAATGCTGAATTTGACCTTCCCACTGAACTAGAAGCACCAGAAACAGAACCAAAAGAAACTGGGAATCAATCTACTGTTCAAATTGAAAAAATTTCAGAAAACAAAGAAATATCAGATACTCAAGAAATGCTAGAAAAAATTGAAAAACCAGATCTCCCTGTAAAGAAAATTGCTAAAACACCAGATGAAGATTATGAACATGAAATTTTATGGCACTTAGAATTTGATGGCTCAGTAAACAAGTTAGGAGCAGGGGCTGGAATTTGGATACACAACGTTGAGAATGATCATGCTGAAGGTCATGCTTATAGATTGAACTTTAAATGCACTAATAATATGGCAGAGTATGAAGCCCTTTTGTTAGGGCTTAAACTTGTCAAAAATTTAGGAGCAATTAGACTATCTGTAATAGGAGACTCTGATTTGATTATTCAAAAAATTAATGGTGAACGTTCAACCAAAGATCCCAGATTGAGAGAATACAGAGGAACAGTTGTAGAAATTCTTAACACCTTTTTACAGTGTCAGTTAGCTAAAATTCCTAGGAATCAAAACTTACACGCTCACAGTCTTGCAATGTTTGCTAGTACTTGCAAATTACCATTTGAACCTAATCATCAGTTCACATCTGAGATCAGGCACAAACCTTCCATACCAGACGATCTCATGAATTGGCAATTATTTGTAAATAACAAGCAGATTAACAATTTTTTAACATTAGAAAATGAATTTTCAAACAGTAGCATAGATGAAGACACATTAGTTGAATCTAATCAAATTAATCAACAAGAAACAAATATTTCTGAAGAGAATGCAATTCAACTTCTACATCCAACAACATTCACTAAGAAATACATGCAAAACCTTGAATTGATGGAAGTTGATGAACTTGTGGAGGATGAAACTGAAATCATTAACTTGAAGGACAATCATTTACCTAAGCGATTAACTCCTTTAGAAGATCTTTTTGATTCAAATGATATCCCAAAGAAGCCTAAAATTGAACCAGTGAAATCTGACATTGAAGAACACAATTTAGGAAATGAAGAGAATCCCAAAATGATCAAGCTATCTAAATCTCTTCCTTCTGATCAGAAACAAAAATATGTTGAACTTTTGAAAGAATTCCAGGATGTTTTTTCCTGGAGTTATGAAAACTTAAAATCATATGATACATCCATAATTCAACATACAATACCTTTGAAACCAGATCAAAAGCCATTTAAGCAGAAACTTAGAAGGATCAACCCTTTATTATTGCCCTCAATAGAAAAAGAAATTAAAAGAATGTATGATGCAGGAATAATTTCTCCTATAAGGTTCTCTGAATGGGTTTCTAATTTAGTTCCAACAAGGAAGAAATTAGGAGAAATTAGGTTGTGTGTTGATTTGAGAAATTTAAACAAGGTGTCTTTGAAGGATAACTATCCTCTGCCTAAAATGGACCACATTTTGCAAAGGGTAGTTGGCTCTTCAAGGATTTCTCTTCTAGATGGATTTTCAGGGTATAACCAGATTCTGGTTCATCCTGATGATCAAGACAAAACAACATTTACAACACCATGGGGTACTTTTAAATATGTTAAGATTCCATTTGGACTCAAAAATGCAGGGGCAACCTTTCAAAGAGCAATGGACATTGCTTTCGCCAAAGAAATTCATGATTTTCTGGTTATTTTTCTAGATTATTTAACTTTTTTTTCCAAAATAGATCAGCAACATTTAGATCATTTAAGACAAGTGTTTATAAAATGCAGAAAGTATGGTATTTCTTTAAATCTGAAAAAATAATTGTTTGGTCTTGAAGAAGGAAAAATCCTTGGCCACATTATTTCTAAAGATGGCATTAGAATTGATCCTGAAAGAATACAAGCCATATTGCAGATACCTCATCCCAGAAACATTAAAGAACTTCAAGCTTTCATAGGAGAGATCAATTTTTTGAGAAGATTCATTTCTAGTTTAGCTGAATTACTTAGACTACTTACTAACATGTTAAGAAAGGATTCAAGTATTGACTAGACCGTAGAAGCCAAGAAATCATTTGAAGAAATCAAGATGGCTTTAACCAAAACACCAGTTCTCACCAGTCCAAAATTTGATAGAGATTTCAAATTTTTTTCATTTGCTTCTGAACATACAATTGCAGTTGTTTTACTACAAAAGGATGATCAAGGATGTGAAAAACCAATAGCCTTTTTTAGTAAACCACTTAGAGATGCATCATTGAAATATAATATCATGGAGAAACAAGCTTTTGCACTTGTGAAAGCAATTAAAGATTTCAGAGTTTATATATTGTATTCTCATGTGATAGCTTATGTACCTAATGCTGTCATTAAAGACATCTTAACTCAAGATGGTATTGAAGGCAAAAGAGGTAAGTGGATAGCTACCATATTAGAATATGATATTGAAATAAAACCAACAAAACTCATAAAAGGTCAAGGATTGGCTCAACTCATGACTGAAACAAATTGCCAAGCCCTGGATATTAATGAACTGGATGACGAACAGGAGATGGCGACTCCACAGATCAGTCAGGCCTTTTTAGACTCACCCTGGTACACTGATATCATTTATGTTTTGTTAAACCTGCAAGCTCCTCCAGGGTTGTCCAGAACGAAACAAAGGTTCTTAAAAATGACATCTTTAAAGTATTGTATTTTAGATAGTGCTCTTTTTTGGAAGAATCATGATGGAATTCTATTAAATTGTTTATTGAAAGATGAAACTGACAAGGTTCTTAATGAATTTCATGCAGGAGATTGTGGTGGACACCTCTACTGGAAGTCAACTATAGATAAGATCTTAACAGCTGGTTTTTATTGCCCAACCTTATTTTCAGATGTTAAGAAATTTTTAACTGCTTGTGATAAGTGTCAGATCTTCGACGACAAGAGAAAATTGTTACCTTTACCATTAAAACCAATTTCCGCCGAGAGACCCTTTCAACAATGGGGACTGGATTTTATTGGAGAAATCCATCCCCCTTCTTCTGGGCAACACAGATGGATCCTCACTGGCACAGATTACTTTACTAAATGGATTGAAGCTGTCCCATGCAGACAAGCCAATGATTCTGTAATTATAGGGTTCTTAGAAACCAATATACTTTCAAGATTTGGTTGTCCAGAGAAAATTATAACTGATAATGATGCTGCTTTTAAGTCTAAGAAAATGATTAGTTTCTGCAATAAATATCACATCACTTTAGGCCATTCAACAGCCTATTATCCTGAGGGTAATGGACTGGCTGAATCTTCCAATAAAAGCCTCATTAATATCATTAAAAAATTATTGGAAGAGAATAAAAGGAATTGGCATAAAAAACTTACCAATGCATTGTGTGCAGACAGATCTACAACTAAGAAATCAATTGGGACCAGTCCATATGAATTAGTTTATGGTATTGAGGATATATTTCCATCATCCTTAGGAATTCCTGTTATGAAATTACTTCAGGAGGCTCAAGTAGAACCAAATGATATTCAGAGAAGAATAAACCAAACAATTCACTTGCAGCAGACCAGAGAAGAAGTGTATCAATGATCCCAAGTCTTGTAGGAAAAGCTAAAGAAAATGTTTGACAAAAGGACTAAAGCAGAAGATTTTCAGCTAGGAAACAAAGTCTTATGGTGGGATTCCAGAAGGGAGGATAAGGGAAAACATGGAAAGTTTGATTTCTTGTGGAGAGTTCCATACATTATTCATGCTTTGCAGGGAAACAACACTTATTTCTTGAAGAATTTGGATGGTACAGAAGCTCAGGAAGGACCAGTCAATGGTCGAATGTTAAAGCACTACTTTGATCCTATTTACTAGGATGTTCTGATTTCTTAACATGTACATATTATATCTTTTGTATTTCATCATTTTGGATTGGATAGTGACCTATTGGAGTTGAAGCCCGAAGAGAATGCCCTAAGCTTCAGACGTTTCACTGTCATACATACAATAAAGCAGCAAGAAGAAGAAGATTGCATTGTTCACCAAGGTCAATGGATGAGGCCATGTGATCTGTTGTTCTTGAATTTTCACCAGGAAAAGCCATCCCCATGTGGAGCCAGTGTTAGCCTCCTATACCAGTAGGTTTCATTTTTCATGATTGGCTTAATCAACTATGTAATATGTTCATACCTTTTCTTGTTGTAAAGGTTTCCATATTTTCAAAAAATCAAAAAATTTAAAAAATAAAAAGAGGGTATACCCTAAAAGAAAAATCAAAGGGTAAAAAGAATAAAAAGGTCAAAAAAGTGAAAGAAATGAACCCCAAAAAAAAATAGACCAGGAAAGTGTGCAAGTCTAAATGCCACTACTATTTCATATTCTATAATAAAGCAATTGTGTGCAGCTTGTTAGACTTTTTCCACAATTTATGAAGAGTCAAACTGTTTAAACTTGACTCATTCATTTTTAAATTTCATGTTGTAGAATAGAGAATAAATATCTGGCCAGACAGTTTAATCTTGGCAGATAAGTAGATAGGTAGAGTAAATAAAAAGGAGCTCAACAGTTTAATCTGAGCCCTTGGATGTAATAAGGTTAGAATTAGATAGATTTTCATATGTAAAAAGAAAAAGTATGATCAGGGTTTTCCAGTCTAAGTGCACCCTAATAAAGAAGACAAAATGGTAGAGTAAAGTAGATAGGGTAGGTATATGGTGTTGCAGATTTACATATGATGAATGATGGTGCTAAATGTGTTTAATCTTTTACTTTCATCACCAAGTGCAATGGTAGAACACTACATTGGCAGAATTTCAGAACAAAGCAAGGTCAAAATCATTAACTTCCCATCTCACTTTTTCCCTAACAATTTACTAATTTCCCCTAAGTACTAAGGAATTTGAAGATTAAAGGGGCTCAAGGCATTTCCTTGACTTTTGGAGGGACCTAATTTACCAATGATTGAGCAGAAAACCTTGTATTTAGAAAAATATTCCATCTCCATATCTATTCAATTGAGAAATGAGAAAATCTTTTCCTAAGAAAAATCCACTTATGAGGGAAAACATTTTAAATGAAATGAGCAAAAATCTATTTCACTCAAAGCATAAGTTAAATACATTATTGTGGTGTTTTATACTTTGCGCTTTTCTCTATTTGTCATGTTAATTTCTAACTTTATATATTAAATCCTTAGTGGAAATACCTTATCCTATTATATATTATTCCCTTTTATAAATAACCCAAAAAACCCTCCTACTATAAGTTTTTAGCCAAAGTATTTAACCCATGTGATTAAATAAAAATCCCACATTACAATGCCCTTTGGCTAAAAATATATCTATATAATTATCCCCGCCCCTATGGTAAGTGAATCATCTTGGTTTATTACCATATAATAAAAATATACGAAAAGGTTTAAACATATATTTTTATGTTTTAAACGAAAAAATAAATAAACCCGAAGTCTTTAAACCATCCATAACCCCAGCCCTTTATAAACCAACGAGATTAATTAATCACTTGGATTAATTAATAATCTTGTCAACCGCCAATCAAAAGCCTCCCGAAATGATTAAAACAATAAAACAACACGTCGGGCCCGCGCATTAACTCCCCCACCGACTTACCGTCCAAACCACCGTTCAATCGCCCCATCGAAGATCCACGGCGCTCGTTCATTTCGTTGCCCATCCTCCGTCTGAAAGTTAATGCGCGAAATGGAAGTGGTTTCCAAATAGTGCTCTGGCCACGCGTCGTTCGCTCAATGGAATCACTGCCAATTCGTGAAATACCGCCTGCTCCCAAAAGTGGTGCGAAATATACCGCTTACCGCCCATTCCCCGTGACGTCTCTGTCGTACACCAATGAAGTCATCTAATAAAATAATAAAAATTTCTCCCCTTTTGACTATGTGAATAAAACAAAAGTTCACGCATTTTTCATCATTTTGTATGCTTAAAATGACTGCGCCCTCCATACTGAGAAATTCAAAAATCGAATGTCAACTGCTACTAAATGAATTCTTCTGAAAACTATTGCTTGTCCAGTTTCCCAGCATTCATCCGCTGTCAGCTTGTACCTGTTAAACACTGCCATTTTCCCATAAACAGGTATTTATTCCGATTTCTCGTTGAACTTTGTTAAAAATTCTTGTTCGAGTTTTAATTTCGCAATATAGTCTAAATGAGCTTCAATGTGATGTGTTTTAGTTCCCAGAACTGTAATTACTATCTCCAAACCTGAAATTGTACCCCATTTTCATAAAAACCCCCCGAATTTCCATTTTTGAATCCACAAGAACCAAGAATGGAAGTCCCGGTGGCTTTAAATGTTGCTCCATTGAACGCCCCTCATAGAGAATTGGAATATTTGCCATTAGTGGATAAAGATTTTCAGATTAAAGACTTAGTTTTCAATGAAAGCCCCCTTCGAATTTATTTTCGTTGCAGAAACAATTATTTGAAAGGCTTGGATATTATTGGATTATGGGAATCTAATTTCCCGAGATACCTTTTGCCCTCAGTCCATATCTTCCCTGAAATTATCCATTATTGCCATGCTAATTATGATCCAATTCAGAGAGCAGTTTTATCCCCAAACCAGAATGTCATTTTTCCTATTACTGCTCAATCTATCAATGATATGCTCCATTTGAACCTGGCGAAGCCCTCACTCTCTTGTCCATGGGAGAATTGCTTGAAAAATCTACCCAGTTATCCCCTGAAGAGTTAAAACGCATTTGTCAGACTTTCATGTTACCTGAACATCAGCCCAAGGGCCCACCTCCCTATGTTTGTGCCTTTTTTACTGAATTGGGCCAGCTTATTCTGAATATGATTTCTTTTATCATGGGCTTTAATACTAGTGAGTATGTTTATGAATTAACCCTAGTATTATTGTCTATCTTCACTCCTGGACAGCCTCCTGCTGTCAAATATGACTTTGCATCCTACATTGCAGACAAAATCCATGATCAATTCATGAGATTAGAGAATGAGAAAGTTTTCAAATACTCTTCAGTCATTTACCATCTCATGCTCTATTACCAGTCTGAAAACTTTCCTTTCCATGTTCAAAAACTTGATGCCCAAGGAAATCCCAGGTCTGTCATATTTTGGTCAGCCATCACTCATAGTTCCAGAGATTCTCCTTATTCCTATAATGAGTTCATTGATTTTTTTATACACCCTGCAACTACCTTGTTGATAGGAGTTCCTACTCCAAGACTCGGCAATGAAATTAAGAAAACTCTGCAACTTTCAAAACAGTACAAAATTGGTGATTGGTACTTGTACCAAAATTATACAGAAGTCAGGATATATGGATGTGAATTATGTCCATTTAAGTTGCCAAAGTATGTGCCTATGAGACTTTTTGCTTTAGAATACTTCAAGAAAATGAATAACTCTGATATTATTCATTTTTGTAATGCAAAGAAGAAAGCCCAACTCCGAATCAAAGGTCAATTAGGTCCCTTTATATGCAATTCTAGAGAGGCTGGACAAGAAGCTGAAAAAAATACTAGAAGACCATTTCAGATTGCAAAGGAGTTTCTACTGGGCCCCTTATGACCCATTCAGCTTCATTTGTGACAAAAGAATAAAAAATAAATCAGCACCATACTTCCATCATAGGATTCCAGAAATTGAATAGTATGCTAATAAAGATGAATGGGTGGAGGGAACATTAATTGAACAGGATAGTGAAGAAGTCAATATGGACAATGTAATGAAAGATCATGGGAAAATTCTTGACCTAGAATCTTTTGGGCAAGTGCAGGTACCAGACATTGGTCCCTCTTCAGCAGGGAATTTACAACAGAGTTTACAGGAAAACATTCCAAACGTTTCAGTTGAATCCAAAGGAAAAGAGAAAGAGCCTGAAATACAAGTGATTGAAACATTCAAAATCACAGAACAACCTCAAACTTCCAAGGGACAGGATCAAGTACAGGTTTCCTCTATTCAAACTAATCCAGTAGAAATATCAATCTTACAAACTCCATCTAAGGTGGAAAAGGGCAAGAAAAGTGGGGCTAAATATACTACTCCTCTTAATGAATCTTCACAACAGCCTCAGACTAAAAGAAAAAAAGTAAATCCTCCACCAGAATTAGAATCTATTGATGAAATCATTGATAGTCCAGAGAGAGAGGGTAGTCAGTTAACAGGATCAGACAGTGGGACAGTTACTACTATTCAGTCAAGTATTAAAATGTCTTCATTCAAACAACCAATGAAAGATGCAGGAGACATAAAAAAGACATTTATTAGTATAAAAGCAAGGAATGATCCACTAAGAATCCAGGTGTATAATCAATATCTTAAAATGGCTCCAAAAAATCGAGAGAGATTGATCTCAGCTTTTGACATTCAACAAGGAAAAATGTTAATGATCCATTTCAAATCTAAAGTGCCACAACCACAGACAGGAGCTGATTATGTCAGGACCAATTTTGAGGTCCTAGCAAAAGATATTCATCCATTAGATCAAATTGAATTGCACAAGCAGACTGGAGAGATTATCTATTCCACCCTTACTGATAAAGCAATGGAAGCTCATAAATTGCAAGATTCTTTGAATAATACAAGTACCCAGTTGTAGATTGAAAAAGCTTCTTCTCAAGCAAAGGATAACAGAATAAAATCTTTGGAAGAAATAATTATCAGTTTGGGTCATAATCCCAAAGATATAAAAGGTATTGAAGCATTGATTAAAAAGAAGGATGATGATATTGCTGCACTGAGGAAGCAATTGAAATTACCAACTTCAAGGCATCCTCAAACTGAAGAAGTAATAAAGAAAAATTAAGAAGAAGAAATGATGGAGTTGCTCCTAAAAATGAATAAGCAACTAAGTGAAACAGAAAAGGAACTTGAGCAGGCATTGAAAGAAAAACAGTCTGCCATTAAAACATCCACAACAGAGGCTGTTACAGGTACATCAGCAACAGATCAGCAAACAGACCCATCACAGGTGAATACTTCTAGTTTAAGTTCTGAAGAATTAGTGAAACAAATGGAAAGTTTAAAACTTAGAGTAACAGAACTTCAGCTTACTAAGTTGCATCTCACTAATCTAGAACAAAAATATGATGTTTCAAAAAATACTGTTGCTGATCAAACAAGAGAAATCAAAAGGCTGGAAAAATTGGTGAAAGCTTTAGAAAAGGATCTCACATTGGAGATGCCTATTAAAGAAATAAGTGATATTCTTTGGAATGACATTAAACAGCCAATAAAAGATATTTGGTCTTCAATTCAAATAATATTTGAACAAAATGAATTAGTCAAATTAGCTCTGGATGAAGTTGATAGAACAAGAGAAGAATTGAGGGATAGACCTGAGCAAGCTAATCAACTCATACAATTCTTAAACACCTAGACTAAACAGAGACTTGCACAGCTTGGTATTCAGGACAGGACTGGTACAATATTGGAAATAAAAAGAGTGTTTACTAAGAGAACTCTTATGCAAAATATGGAATGTAGGTGCTCAGATATTCAAGAAGAGATCAGTGCATTCAGAGAAAGATTTAATGTTTTATTGGATAAAGGATTGCCTAGCCCTATGATTTCAGAGGATACAATAATGGACATGGAAACTTATGTTCAGAGATTGGATATACATGCTAACAATTTATCCAGTTCCTCTATCACTTCATCAAAAGCAACGTTACCTATAGGAAGGAATCTTCACGACAGATTAGAAAATTTGTTTTATATTGAGCATGAAGTTAAACATTTGTTCCCAAATCAGCCCAATTTTTTTAGATATAAAGAGGCTGATGAAACATTAAGGAAACTTCAAAGAACCAGAATAGCAGAAGATAAATGGTGGGAAGATTTGTTAGAGCTTTTGTAAAATTTATCTCCATGTGAAAAATTTTGCCTGTTTTTTACAAGTGTGAAAGATATATGGATAAAAAAAGGTCAAAGAGTATCAGCCCAGCAGATTAAAAGTGTATCATTAGAAACGAAGAGTATTATTGAAGCACAACAGTCAGAAAGAAATTACTGAATAGGACAACATCGAGCCAAATTATAGCACCTGCCTCCGACACATTCACAAAAGGAGGAAATAGCAAGCCAGCAGTTGCCTTTATCCTATCTATGAGACCATCTGTCTCTATTTCTATTGTAACTTATGCATTAGTCACCCTAGATTATTTCCTAGGTTGTTGTGAGATATTTTGTATCATTTTTTATATAAATAAGCCCTCAAATGACTTATTGAGGGTGGATTCTTCTACTTTGCTGTAACATTGATTTTTTGGAATAAAAGTGTTTTGGAGAAATTTCTTTGTGGCTTGTTGGATGATGAATTGAAGCTTATGACTTTTTGCAGGATTCATGTGTCATACTATAGTTCAATAAGTCATTTCTATCCTATGTTTTAAGTTTTATATCTGTTTATAATATCATTGTATTCCATTTCTGAATAATTGACAAAAAGGAATAAATCAGAAATTGCTTAAGTGTACTCTAATTTCAATTGTGATTGTTCTAAATGTTTTCTTCTAAACTGGTTATAAACAATGAATTCTTAATTGCTCTTGTTTCGCTGGTTTAAACATTTTGATTACTATAGTAAATAATTCTTAACTGCTCTTTATTTGTAATCATTCACTTTCTTTCTTTGAACATGTTTAAAGATTATTAATTGCCTTTCATCCCTTCAAAATCCATTCCATTCACTCTAATATCTAAAATTGTTCTCTGTTTGGCTATCTTGCCCTGTAAAGCCATCTTATGTGTAGAAACTTAATCCAGTAAAGCCATCCTTTTGACTCCATAACCCAATGGCCTGAATTACTCAATCGTACCCTTAGTTGGCGAATTCCACCATTCAAATTCAAACAAAACCCATGAACTTATAACTAGCCTAATATTTTCTAAGAACAAAGCTAAATTTTAAAGAGAGAGCCCTCTCTAGATACAGATTGGCTAGATTCTGTATCTAAAAGATTGGTTTGTGGTTACCTCGGACACCTTCCTTTTCCAACAACTTCAAGGAAAATCTGAGTGATAACACGGGGCATAGTGTGGAAAAAGTGAGTGTTTTTCACCATTTTGGGGGAGAAAATCATCTTCAATTGATCTAAAAATCACTAAGTATATCCCCCTGAAATTATGGCATCCAATGATACCATTTTCATCCTTTGAGGATGCCCCAAAAAGAAATGGCGATGCCCATGAGTTTTCGCGAAAAACCCAAAAATGACAAAAATAACCAAAACTTGTTGAATTTCACCCAATTTTGGTGAGCATGACCCTCAAAGGTTTTCAGAAACATGCTATGAAGCTGAGGCCAAAATTTGGAGCTTTGAGCTGTCTTTCTTCATTTTTGGTTCCGAGCGCCTCCTTTGTGCTTCCTTGAGTTTTTCCTGTGTGGCCTTCAATTTCCGCCAAGCAAACTGATTGAGCTTCTTATAATGCCTGGTCATCCTCCGTTGAAGGTCCAGATATCTATTGGACTTCTCCAACTTCTTTCCCAAGTGATCATTCACCCTCTCAAGCCATGCTTCTCGATTGTTCTCTATCTCTTGGGCAAACAAAGTAGAGAGAGGAAAAGATTGGAGAAGGGAAGCTTCTTCCTCCTTTTGTTTCTCAAGGGCTCTTTTTAGTCCCATGGTTCTTGACCTCTTTCTCCTGGGTTGATCTTCATATTCGCTATCATTGAACTCACCCATGAGTTCTTCCAATATAAATTGTGCCTTAGAGGCATCTTTTTTGTATTTTATGGCCCGTGTCTCATATACTTCCATTTGGACACTCATGTGTTTATTTTGAATTTGCAAAAAGTGATTGAAGTTTCTAGCCCTCTCTAGATCTGCCCTCAAAGCATCAATTTGGCTTTCTTTATTGATCAAGAGAGTCTCTAGGATTCGAGCCTCATTGTCGCTATCGTCACTTTGGATTTGAATTATGTCGAAGTCCCTCTCCTTTTCATGGCTGCTTTCTTCTTTCTCCTTTCCCTTGCTTTGGGTGGCCTTCTTAGTCTTCCTTTTCTTGGGTAATTCAACAATGGGCTGCTTAGGCAATTTCCCCTTGCTTCGGAGGGCCCTAGTAATATTTGGATTTATAGTTTTAGGCACCTTTTTCCTTGATGTCTGGGGCTTGGCCACTTTTGGAGAAGAAAGCATGGCCCCTTTCCTAGGAGAGGCAGCTAGCACATGCTCTATTGGCTCTTTGCCCTTGTTACTTTCCTCATCATCCTTGCCACTGTTTTGAGTTTCTTCATGGATGCTTTGACTGCCTTCTTGCATGTCTTTTTGAGGGCTGCCCTCTTTACTCTTGCCTTTGCTGTCTTTAGGACTTTGAGGCTCTGTCTCTACAATGTTTTGGGCTTCATCCTCATCCTTTTTGCTGCTGTGAGGGCTACCAATACCTTCATCAAAATTTTCAATCTCCTCGTCATTTCCCTCCTCACTGTTTTGAATTTCCTCATGGTGCTGCTCTTCATTATTGTGCTGCATATTATCACTTTTATGCTCTTCACCTTGCTTCCCTTCTTTACTGTGCTCTTTTTCACTCTGCTTCCCTTCTTCATTCTGTTGTTCCTCCTCTTCATCATGCTGCTGTTCATCATGTTCTTCTTCCCCTTGCGGCCCTTCCTCATCATGCTGTTGTTCATCATGATCTTCTACCCCTTGCTCATGCTCTTCTTCCTCGTCATGCTCTTCTTCCCCTTGCTCATGCTCTTCTTCTTGTTCAATGGGAAATTTGAGCTTCTTGGTGTTAGCCACCTATGAAATTTTTGTCAAGCAAACAGGTGGCTAAATTGTTTTATGAGCCTTCAAGAGATACATTTTCTATGAAAATCTCTCATCCTCGAAGCCTCTATGTGTCCATTTCCTTTAAAAACATCCTCACTGATATTTCCATCCAATAAGCCTCACTGACTGTAAAAAATTGTGCTCAAAAAGGCATTCATTTGCCCCTTGTATCCCTGCTGAATGTCCCATTTTAACCCTTTTTCCCCTTTGTCAAAGTCTCCCTTTTTACCCCCAAATCCCTTCCTAAACCCTCTAAATCATCTCCAATCCCCTTTAAACCCTGCAAACACCACTTGTTTCGCTTAATAACCCCTTTTCCTCTCTACTGTTACCCCTTTTTGGCCTTAAAATGCATTGAAAATAGACCAAAAAACCCATTTTTTACTATACGCGGGTTAGCCCCCTTCGGCCCAGCCCCGAAACCACTTTCCCATGTAACCTAGTGCCAAGACTAGGTGCCAAAGCATAAGACACTTATCGCAATTAGATAAGTGGTCGGGAGTGCATTCTTGTGTTAAAACAAAAACTCCGATGCGATGACGCTTTTGTTCTATGGGTCTCAGGAGTGTTTTTCACCGTCGATCTTATTAAGATCTGACGGCCTGCGCAAAATCGCTCGTGTGCCTTGCAGTAGCCCTTTGTAAACTGCCAATGATAATCTCCACCATTGATTCCCATTCAGATCCGACGGCCCTCACTTCCCTGCTCTAATCGCAATCACAATTTTCGAACGGTGCCACCCTTCGCCCTTTGCGATTGCGATCCTCCGTCCCAATCTCCGCCATCGATCTCACATAAAATCCAACGGTCATAGGCCAATCACTCCATCGCTCATCGGAGTTTGACCCTCCTATCACTCTCCCTCTGATTTGGTCGTAACCGTCCATTCCGTTTGATCTAATGGCCCATATCTAATCGCCCTCCGCTCGCAGCCAGGTCCCACCGTATCAACCCATTCCATATGTTTTCATTGCATTTTCATCTGTTCCCTTTGTATTCCATTCAAAGGTCAAATTTTAATGTTTGCATTAAAGTTTGTTACATTCCGCCAAACTTTCACCAGACCATTTTCCCACTATTTCGCTGCATTTTTCACCATCATCCTGCATTATTCCACCATTTTCCATTCGCATCCACTATTTTCACCATGTTGTGCTACCATTCTCACAGGCCTCCACAGCATTAGACCCCATGCATGGGTTTCTTAATGTGTTTGTGTGTTTTTTTCATGGTTACAGATGGTGGAAACCGCCATGGTTCATAGTCACTGTTATAGTGGCATAGAGCACAGAGAACGCTGGGTTCGAAGGCTGATATTACATAGAAGAGCCCGAGGAGGTGCTTAGAGCATAATTCTCATTAAAGGAAAGAGTTCAACTCTGCAAAACCTCTCTAGCACCACTAAATCTCACATTTCATTGATAGAGACAGTCATGAAGAGGCAAAGAGTATCAGTACAAAGTTAAGGAGTTCTAATGCACATTATTGAAGATTTTAAGCCTTAATTCAGTGTTTTAAAGACAAAATACCAAATTGAAGACCTCATGACTCACAGGGAAGGCCTAATAAGGCCCAATGCACAGAAAAAAATTATATCAGTGTCACCATCAGCAAAATTTTCTTTCCCGAGAAAGGACGAAGTGCCCATACTGTTTTCATTCTATACCGTGTTCCTGAGAAGATCTCCACCCTGACAACAGTCCTAATGCTAGCCAAAATAATTTTTTGCACAGTATGGTAGACCTAAAGTCATTTATTTTCCTTTTTCTTATTCACCAGAGTACTGCAAAGTACTGCAACAAAGTACATCAAAGAACATACCTAGAGTAAATTTCAGCCTGTCGAAGACCACTCTTTCTTCAAAGAGCACTGAAGATTAATTCATAGATATTAATATAGGATGGCCTCGAGCCATTCTTCCATTTTCTGTTTCAATGTTTCATTTAGTGTTTCACCTACTTTCTTTGCCTCTCTCTCAGCTATAAGAACTCAAGAAAAACTCATTGAAAAGGTTGTTGATCGGATATCTGTGAATTGTAAGTTGTTTCTCTTGAGATATAGTTCTTTGTGGAAAGTTGTAAGATAGGCTAAGGAAGATGTTTTCAGACTGAATATCAAGTTGTTGGCAATGTTGTACATGACTGGTGTTGCTCTTTAATATGACAATCACATTTCTTTGGATCCTGATTTAAAGCAGCGGTGATGTTTTCCTTACTTTGTCTCTGTTTTCCTTTGTAACTCATCACATTTCATTTCTCTGGTACGCATCAGAAATCTGGTTTAGGATATACCCCCACAGGGTAGCCTCAGCTTCTGCTCTCCCTACCTTTGATTTTTTCTGCTATATGTGTTATCTGAGTGCTGATTTAAGTCAATTTAACCAGTGTAGTGGCTATAATTTAATACCAGCTGATGTATGAATTAATGAATCTGTTCTTAGATATTCTTGTTAGGCTTTAATTGAATGAATTGGGATACTGGGAGTCTATAAAATTGTCTCTGTCTCACTAGGGCCCTTTTCAATCAGTTGAACCTTTCTAAGTTCCCTTAAGCTAGATGCCAAAGCATTGAGATTTCAAAGTCTCTCTCTAATCTCAGGTCTTCACCTTTTTGTTTGAATCTTTAATGTTCCCTTTGTCTGAAGAGTTTACCTTTCAGGTTCTGGATCACAGGTTGTCCAATGGCATGTCCTGTCCCTGGATTTGATTCTTGAAGGGTCACCTTGGAGGTTTCCTTGCCTTTCACCTTCTTTCTTGCCATTTCATGTCACATTATCATCTTCAAGATCCAATGCTTTAGATGACTAGCCCAACTGAAAGCCTGCATATTGAATAGAAAGTAAACCCTTTCTTGAATCCATTGCCCAATGGTCTTGAGTGTTCTTTGAAATCATCCCTCCTTTGCCTAAAATATTCTTTGCACATCATTGCCTCACATTGAACCCTTCCTTTCTGATTCCCAACAACCAAACAAACAATCAAACAAACAAACTCATGCCTATAACTAGCCTAATATCTTAACACAGAGCTTAAAGGACATAAAACCTTTGCCTATATAGAGAGATCCCTCTCTAGACCTAGTAGGGCTAGATGCTAAGGTCTGAAGTGGTTTTGATGTTGTCTCATCTTTTGGTATTGCCAAACTTGCCAAAACACGAGAACCCCAACATAATGGCAACCATACTGGAGAAACTTTGAGTAAAACACACCTTTAAACACTTCACAAACTCAAAGAAGACTGTAGTAGCCTTATTTTGGTGGTTAATCACTGTGGTGGACAATATACCATTCTTGAAACATTCTAAACCTTCCACCTGGCAACTCCATAGTTCCCTAATGACTAAAGACTCCACTGGTGATCAGTAGACCTGCTGATTATCTTGGTTCACATAAGACTCCACTGGAAGACCAACCTCCATAACAACATCAGCCATAATAGAAGTAACAGGTAGGATTAAGCTCCTTTGTTTAAAGACAACATTCTGGCTTCAAGAACCATTCATACAAGAGCTTATCCTAACACAAACCCACCTGAAATAGTTGACAACCCTGAGAGTATCATTAGGAAATCTCCTACACCCAGAAGGTCAACTATTCCCAGACATATCCATAGAGCTAACTCTGCACCAGAAAACTTTACATCTCTATCCGACCCTCTTTTTGACCTAGACTTACTGAGCAGTTTACTTAGAACTAGGTCATTCAGTGTTCTAGACCAGTCTGACCTTGAGCTCCCTGGTTCACCATCTCACAGTGGTCAACACGGTAGGGATAGAGAGACTCCCCCATCTACACCTCCGGATATTCATTTCATTCAAAACTTGGGGCTTTGCCATCCTAAATCATCTCAACAGACTACTACTGCTCCTAGTATCCCTGTCATCCACATACCAGCTACTCAAGCCAACCCTTTACCTCCTCAGAACATCATCATGGCAGCCTGGTATGCACCTCTGGTGTTATCTTAGCCTCTAGTACCCTTACCCCACGATTATCAATAAAAAATCCCTCATTTCACTGCAAAAGAGTCTACCATGACTCAACACCATGTAGATAGGATGGAATATTCTTTTGACTATATGGAAATAGATGACGAGACAATCAAGATGAGAATATTTGCCCAAAGTTTAGGAGGTGATGTGAAGAAATGGTTTAAAGGCCTGCCTCCCAATACTATCCATGATCTTCCCTCCTTATATCAGACCTTCATAAACAAATGGGAAGTCAAGACCAACCCCCTCCAAATCTTGGCAGAATACAAGAACCTTAAAAGAAATGTAGGAGAGAGTGTTCATGACTACTCTACAAGGTTCAACAGCGTTTATAATGCTCTTCCTCCACACATGAAACCTCCCCAAGGTATGGCTCTATTGAAATATCCCGAAGGCTTTGATGCCGATATGGTCTACCAGCTTAGGGAGAGAGATTACAACACACTGAAAGATATGAAAAAAGGAGCAGTGAGTGTTGAGGCTAACCTGATTGAGAGGAAATCCAAAATGAGGAATGAGAAAAGGGTGACATATAGAGATGACACCGTAGCTTCCACATCCGACCCCAATTATGACCGTCTATCTAAAAACGTGGAAAAAATACAGAAAATGATGGAAAAAATGGTTGTCACAGTCAGTAACCAAAACAAAAACCAAGGTCAGAACCAGAACTTTAGAAGGAACAATACCGCTCCAAATAGGCAAAGGGACTCAGACCAGCAATTCATACCCCCATTTCAAGAGAACTTCCTTGATGAAGATGAGGGGATAATAAAAGAGTCTGAGGAAAACACAATAAAAATGATTGAGACAGATAACTCAATCCACAACTGTTCCACGGAGGAAGATCAGCCCTCACCCTCATATTGGGATGAGGAAAGATTAGAATCTGAGGATTACAAGCTAGGATTTAAAAATTCCATCATGTAGGTCAGAGAACAGTATGAACTTAGAAGCAAAAAGAGCCAAGACACTTCCAAACGAAAGGCTTCTGAGGTTATCATCAAGAAAAGGCTTGAGAAAACTTCTAAAGTGACTACTGAAAGTAGCAAATCAGCAGCCGAGAGTTCTGGGAAGGACAAAGGAAAATACAACCAAATCATTGATAAACAAGCTCAACCAACCAGCAGCACTAGCACTGCAGCTAGTGTTCCTAATAAAAATGCCACAAGAACTGTACATAGTGAGAATCAGCCCACTGATTCTACCACCAAGGTGGTGGCCAACAAAATAGAGTTGAGTGTCACAAAGAGTCAATCCATTTTCAATTTGGAGAGTGAGATTGCGAAAATTAAAATCTTTGTCCCGCTCTCTGAGCTAGCCACTCAGGATGTATATAAAGGACAAATTTTGAAAGCTTCAAATCTAGGGGAAAACAGTGACACTTTCAATCTGAGTGATGATCAACCAGCCCTTCTGTTTGGTCCAAAGATAGAGGGGAAGCTTCAGGAAGGGGTAGTACCTCCTTTTTATATTAGTCTCAATATCCATGACAAGATCCTTCACAACGCAATGCATGAATCTAGGGCATCACACAACTTAATGCCTAAGGTATTTATGGAGTGGTTAGGCCTAGAGATAACCCGTCCTTATAAAGATCTATATTCATTTGACTATAGGAAAGTAAAGTGCCTTGGCCTAATCAAGGACCTGTGTGTGAACTTGACCCAGATTCCAGCAAAATGTATGGTTATGGATGTTGTAGTGGGGGATGTGCCACCTAAGTATGGTATGCTATTGTCAAGGTCATGGGGAGACAAGCTGCAGGGTACAATGTAGATGGATGGGACATATGCCACAATCCCTATCTTTAGCCGGCTTAGGAGACTGTATAGAGAGGCACAAATGAAATTCCTGGTTAGCAGCCCTAAAAAGCCTGAAAATTCTCCTCTGTACTCTGTACACATAGATCTGGACTCCTTTATCCTTTGCAATAATGAATCCTTAGAAGAGCCAGAACTAGAAAATGGAGATACAAACAATGAGATAGCACCCATAAATTTCAACATAATGGCCACTCTAGACTTAGAAGAAAATGAGGATGAAACTTGTGGACAGTGCACTGAAGACGAAACTCTGAGTAAACAAGAAACAAAATGCAAACAGCTAACTAGTCAGCTCTCTAAAATCCATACGCATCATGAAGAGCAAAACCCTCCACACCACAAAACAGACCCTCCATTGCAGCATAACAATGAAACTAACACTAGGAAATAAACCAATGATAAACCCAAGAAAGAACCTTTATGGGAAATGAATTTCGATGGGTTCTGTACTAGAAAAACTACAGGGGTGAGAGTGTGGTTGCATAACACAGAGACTGACTATGCTGAGAGTCATGCCTTCAATCTAAACTTCAAGTGTACAAACAATATTGCAGAATATGAGGCTCTTATCCTAGGCTTGAATCTTTTGAAAAAATTAGGAGCCCATAGGATAACTATGCATGGAGACTCTGAG
The DNA here is from genome assembly GCA_034641835.2 of Pinus albicaulis. NCBI lineage: Eukaryota > Viridiplantae > Streptophyta > Pinopsida > Pinales > Pinaceae > Pinus > Pinus albicaulis. Next base: position 389,691,707 of record CM076573.1, read on the forward strand.
TTAATTATCAAACAAGTAAATGGTGAATATACAACTAAACACCCCAGGTTGAGAGCATACAGGAATGATGCTATGGATTTGTTGAAAACATTTATGGAATATGAACTGGTGTTTGTTCCTAGGAGTCAAAACATAATCACAAACGAATTAGCTTGCATATCTAGTTCATATCATGAGCCTCCCAGTGACAAACAAATCATCATTCAGACAAAGTACAGACCTGCAGTGCCTGATAACGAAAAATATTGGCAGGTCTTTCAGGGCGATAAGCAGATTGAGGACTTCTTGATTGGCAGGAACGAGTTTTAATTCTCCGATTCAGACTCTAAATCCAATGATAGCTACCTAAGTGAAGAGCCCTTCAATGAAGAAAAATCACCCCGTAACATTGAAATAAATGTGTTAACTAAAGAAATTGGAAATCCAACCGAAGAATAGAAAAGTGCAGATAAAGAGGAAGTAGAGGTGCTGCAGTCCAAAGATAAGAACATACCCCAAGGTCTGGCACCTTTAGAGGACCTTTTTGACTTTGACGATGTAGCAAAGAAACCCAGTATAAAACACTCAGACTCTGATGTTGCGGAATGCAATATAGGAACTGAAAACAAGCCTAAGATGATTAAATTGGCTAAGTCCTTACCCGCAAACATGAAAAATAAATACATTGACTTATTTAAAGAATTCATTGATGTGTTTTCCTAGAGCTACGAGGACTTAAAGGCCTATGAAACAAACATTATACAGCACAAAATACCCTTGAAAGAGAACCAAAAACCCTTCAGACAGAAACTTCACAGAATAAACCCAAAACAACTACCTGCGGTAGAAAAGGAAATAAAAAAGATGTACGAGGCAGGAATAATAGTCCCTGTGAGGTTCTCTGATTGGGTCTCAAACCTTGTAGCTGTGAGAAAGAAAACAGGTGAAATCAGACTGTGCATAGATTTCAGGAACCTTAACAAAGCCTCGCTTAAAGACAATTACCCCTTACCAAAGATGGAACATATCCTGCAGAGGGTAGTTGGCTCAAAATGGATATCCCTGTTAGATGCTTTTTTAGGCTATAACCAAGTGTTAGTACTCCCAGAAGACCAACACAAGACAGCTTTTACCACTCCATGGGGCACTTTTATGTACGTAAAAATGCCTTTTGGATTGATGAAAGCTGGTGCAACCTTCCAACGAGCGATGGACATAACATTTCTGGAGGAAATAGGGCACTTCATTGTCATCTATCTGGATGACATAACAGTCTATTCCAAGATTGATGAGGAACACCTAAGACATCTGAGAAGGGTTTTTGAAAAATGTAGGAAGTTCGGTCTATCATTAAATCCAAAAAAGACTGTACTCGGGCTGCAGGAAGGAAAGCATCTTGGCCATATCATATCTGAGAAGGGAATTAAGATAGACCCACAGAGAGTTGAGGGAATACTACATATCACACACCCGAGAAACATTAAAGAGTTACAATCCTTTATTGGGAAAATCAACTTCTTAAGGAGGTTTATTCCTGAGGAATATGACTAACATGCTGAAGAAAGGTGTAGGGGTTAAATGGACTGTTCAGGCCAAAAAATCTTTTGAATCAGTTATGTTGGAGTTCCCATGTTTTGTCAAGTTTGGCAGTACCAAAAGATGAGACAACATCAAAACCAGTTTCAGACCTCAGGATCTAGCCCTCCTGGGTCCAGAGAGGGATCTCTCTATATGGACAAAGGTTTTATGTCCTTGAAGCTCTGTTTTAAGGTTTTAGGCTAGTTATGAGGCTAGGGGTTTGCTTGTTTGATTTTTGTTTGGTTGTTGGGAATCAGGAAAGAAGGGTTCAATATAAGACAAGGATAAGCAAAGAGGGTTTTAGGCAAAGGAGAGGTAACTCAAATAACACTTGAGACCATTGGGCAATGGATTCAGGAAAGGGTTTACTTGCTATCCAATATGCAGGCTTTTAGTTGGGCTAGCCATCTAAAGCATTGGATCTTAAGGATGATAGTGTGGCATGAAAAGATAAGAGAGAGGGTGAAAGCAAGGAAAACTCCAAAGTGACCCTTCAGGAATCAGATCCAGGGACATGACATGCTATTGGACAACCTGTGATCCAAAACCTAAAAGGTTAAGTCTTTAGACAAGGAAACATTAAAGATTTAAACACAAAGGTGAAAACCTGAGATCAGAGAGAGACTTTGAACTCTCAATGCTTTGGCATCCAGCTTAAGGGAACTTCAAAAGGTTCAATTAATTGAAAGGGACCCTAGTGAGACAGAGACAGAGTTCTAAACTCCCAGTATCCCAATTCATTCAATTAAAGCCTAACAAGAACATCTAAGAATAGATTCATTAATTCATACATCAGATAGCAGTATATATTTGACCACTACACTGGTTAAATTAGCTTGAAATCAATCCTTAGATAACACATACAGCAGAAAACATTGAAGGCAGGGAGAGCAGAAACATAGGGTACCTAACAAGGGTAAGTCCTATGCCAGACTTATGATGCGTGCCAGAAGAAATGAGATGTAATGAACTGCAAGGTAAAACAAATAAAAAGATAGGGAAACGTCACCGCTGCTTTAAATCAGGATCGAAAGAAATGTTCTTGTCATATTAAAGACAAACACCAGTCATGTAAAACATTTCCAATGTCTTGATATTCATTCTGAAAACATCTTCCTCAACCTATCTTACAACTTTACACAAAGAACTATGTCTCAAGAGAAACAGCTTACAATTCATAGATTTCCGATCAACAACCATTACAATGTTTTCTCATGAGTTTTTATATCAAGAAGAGAGGCAGAGGAGGCAGATGAAACACTAAATGAAACATTAAACAGAGTAGGAGAAGTGGGTCGAAACCCATTCTATTTGAATGTTTATGCATCAAACTTTTGTACTCTTTGGGTGAAAGAGTGGTATTCAACAAGCTGCAATTTACTCTAGGTATGTCCTTGATGTGGTCTCTGACTATAGTACTCTACAGTAGTCTGGTGAATTAACAAAAGGCAGATAAAGATTATGAGGTCTGCCATACTGTGTAACAAATGATCTGGTAGCATTAGAGCTATGGTCAGGGTGGAGATCTTCTCAGGAACACATTATAGAATAAAAAAAAGCATGTTCATTTCATCCTTTCATGGGAAATAATGTTCTGTTGGTGGTGACACTGGTATTGTTTTTTGTGCCCCTAGTCTTCAACCTTCGTCTCCATCCTTTAATGCGGGATCAGGTGCCAAATGTGTAATTAACATGCCAGAATCCCTCTAATCCGCCTCTGTTGTGTTTCAGAATCACAGTGTGCTATGATTATGGAGGAAGAGTGAAAATTTCCACTCTACAAACCTTGCAAAAATGAAATAAACCAATTACGAAATCAGGGGTGGTGGAAGACACGTGGTGAAGGCCTGGAGGACAGGTGGCCCACAGTGGGAACGAAGGCTGGGCGGAAGAATGAATATGGGCCGTTCGATTAGCTGAGATGGTGATGATCAACGGTGGTGGTTAAGTAGCAGAGAAACTTTGGAAGTCGGGTGAAATATAAAGGAAATGGAAAATTTGATGAAAAATATATGACGTGGACTTTTGGCGGTGGGACCTGGTCAAAGGCGGGGGAGACTCATTCTAGACCATAGGATCTTAGGAGGAGATCAACGGAAGCGATCACATCGGAGGGCGATTGACTGTGGGCCAGGGGTCTTTTTTTCCTTGGTTTATCCCCCGAGCATCTTTTGGGCGCGATCACCATCGGATGGCCCACCCCAGATCAGACGGCGTATGCACATATCGCACCGGGCCCGCAGTCGATCTTTAAAGCGCGATGAGAGCGTATTTTCAAAACAGCTTGGGGCCACGCGTTAGCCAGTGATGTTGATTGCTGCCGATCGGAAAAAACAACCCTCCATCCAAAAGTGGTGTGATAAAAGACGCCGGTTTTGCACAGTGATTTACCGCAGGGACCACCAGGGCGACTGATTTGTGGGTCGTTGATCTACGGATCAGATCGATGGTTGTTATGTGATCGGGGGGAGCGATGGCACGATGGGACAAGCGCGGGCCATCCAATCAGATCTGGATTGATGGCTAGTATTGCACCTGACCACTGATACGATAAGCGCGTTATGGGCCAGTGCTTGGTTTCAGCACCCGGTTCATATGGGGAAACAATTTTGGGGGTTGGCCGAAGGGGGCTAAGCCTGCATATGACAAAGGGGTGATTTTGGCCCAATTTTAATGCATTTTAAGGCCAAAAGAGTAAAATGGTAGGGAGAATAGGGGTTATTTGGCCAAACAAAGGGTATCTATGAGGCTTAGAAAGGGAAAAGGATGATTTAGAGGATTAACGGGGAAAATAGAGATGAGTAAAGAGGGAAGAAAATAGAGGTCAAATGGGGGTGAGATAAGAGAAAAAGGGCCCTTGGGAATTCTTTTTTATGACAGAGAGGCTTTAAAACTAAGAATAGCAGTGAGGATTTTTCAAAGGACCAAGGCACAGGGAGGCTTCAAGGATGATGTGTTTTCAGGGGAGATGCATTCCTTGAAGGCTAAACAAACAATTTAGCCCCTTTTTTGCTTGTCAAAAAATTCATAGGGGGCTAACAGTGGCTCCACATGGGGATGGCTTCTTCTTGAAGGAGTCAAGAATTCAGAGAATGATCTTTGGTGTAGACCAAATACCTGCTGCTTGAAGCACCCTTTTCTTTCTTAGACTAGCTGCCACAAATCATGAAGACATTATATCAGCAGTAATATTCTCCCAAACAATAGCTACTCACCCAAGCTATGTCCTAACATTTTTTCTTCAGGGTGCATTTGGACTAGCAGACCCTTTACATCATCAATTTTTTGCAATTAGGAAAATAAACCTATTCTATTTCTACCCTTATTACTCCATGAGACCAGATTAAACTGTTGGCCTCATATGTTTCTCTACCTAATCTAATATCTGTTGGGATTAAACTGTCCAGCAAATTTCCTCTCTACATTTTACAACATAAATTTAAAAACAGACAAAATAGGATTAGACAGTCTAGTTTTTTGTAGATCCAAAGAATAAAGACAGTTGCACATGGACTAAAATTGTAGAAAATTGAAAACAAAATCTTGAAGGCTTTAAATCTGAAACTTTGAAGCATCCTTCCTTTCTTTGTGACTCAAGCTTTGAGTTTGTTAGAGTCACTTTCTTCTTCATTTTAGCTCTGGTTTTGGGCTTGTTAGAGCTGATTCTTCACTTCTTTTGGCTCAGGTTTTGATCATGTTAGAGCCAATCTTTGCACTTTAGAGGTTCTTGTTTTGAGCATATCTGAACCTCTCTTTCTCTTTTTTTTTGAAACATTTTCTCTTTTTCTTTGAAAACAAAACACAACAATGGTATTTACAATGGAAATGGAAACTGGAAATTGGAAATTAGCAGTATTAATGTTTGAGCATCTTGCCATTGATAGGACCCCCAAACAGATCTGTACCATCTAGCTCTTGCAGAAAAAAATCATTTGGACCAATGGTGGACTGGATGATGTAGGGACCTTGCCACATGTCAAACTTGCCATGCTTTCCCTTGTCTTCTTTCCTTAAGTCCCACTTCAACACTTTATCACTAGTTTTGAAGTTAGAAGCCTTGGTTCTCTTGTCGAACAATTTCTTTATGTTTTTCTAAACTTGCAGAGCTCTGTTATAGACCTCTTTCCTTGTTTGTTGGAGATGAATTGTTTGGTTTATCCTCCTCACCATGTTGTCTTCTTCTGTCTGAATCTCTTAGACAAATTTAATCACTGGTACCCTAAGGCTGGTAGGAAACACTGCCTCTGTTCCATAGACAAGCTGATATGGTGACGTGCCAATGGATTTCTTTATTGTAAGCCTGTCAGCCCATAAAGCATGCAATAACTTGTTATGCCATGAGTTCTTATTCTCTTCAAGCAGTTTTTTGATAATGGTCACCAAGCTCTTGTTTGATGATTCAGCTAACCCATTACCTTGTGGGTAATAAGTAGTTGAATGACTGAGTGCTATTTGATACCTGTGACAAAAATCAACCATTTTCTTGGATCCAAAAGCAGCAACATTATCAATGATTATTTTTCTTGGGTAGCCAAATCTAGAGAGGATGTGGTCTTCTAGGAACCTAATGATGACAGAATATTTGGCGTTCCTAGAAGGTATGGCCTCTATCCACATAGTGAAGTAGTCTGTGGCTGTTAGGATCCACTTGTGTTGTGTAGAAGAAGCAGGGTGTATCTCTCCTATGAAATATAGGCCCCATTGCATAAATGGGCCTTCAACAGTGATGGGTTGTAATGGTAAAGGGAGGAGCTTCTTTTTGCCTTCAAAAATCTGGCATTTATGGTAGGCAATTATCATCTTATGGATGTCATTGAAAAGTGTAGGCCAATAATCGCTAGCTCTGAGTATTTTGTTAGCAGTGGCTTTCCAGCTCAGGTGACCTCCACACTCTCCTGCATGGAACTCCTATTTAATCCTCTCTGCTTCAGTTTCAAGCAAACATTTAAGAAATAGACCATTTGTGTTTTTCCAGTATAAGCACTCATTTAGTATGCAATATTTTCTGGCCTTTAGCTTCAGGAATCTGGCCTTAGTCTTTGATAGTTCAGGCGAGGCATTGAGGTTTGTGAGCACATACAAGATATCGGAATACCAAGGATAGTTTTGAAACTGCTTTTCAACAGTAAGGTCAGGCAATCCTTCTTGCTCAGCCAAGGCATCTACCATGTTTATGTCAAGGGTTTGCAAATTTGATTCAGCCATTAGTTGAGCTAAGCCCTGACCCTTGATCATTTTTGTGGGTTTTATCTCAAGGTCATACTCTAAAATCATGGCAATCCACTTGCCCCTCTTCCCATCTGGGTCTTGGGACAAGATGTCTTTAACCATTATGTTTGGCACGTAGGCTATGGTGTGGGAATGCAGTATATACACCCTGAAGTATTTCAAGGCCTTTACCAAGGCATAGGCCTATTTTTACATTATTTTATATTTCAAGAGTGCATCCCTCAGAGCTTTGCTAAAGAAAGCAATAAGTTGTTCTGTTCCCTCTGGGTTTTTCTGCAGCAGAACTGCAACCACTGTATGCTCGGAGGCAAAAGAAAAGATTAGGAAATCCTTTGAGGAATCTGGGTTGATTAGGACAGGAGCCTGGGTGAGTGCAAGTTTAACCGATTCAAAAGATGTTTTAGCCTCAACAGTCCACTTAACCCCTACACCCTTCTTCATCATGTTAGTCATATTCTTGAGGTGTTCAACTAAGTTGGGAATAAACCTCCTTAAGAAGTTAATTTTCCCAATGAAAGACTGTAACTCTTTAATATTTATCGAGTGTGTGATTTTTAGTATTACCTCAAATCTTTGTGGGCCTATCCTAATTCCCTTCTCAGATATAATTTGGCCGAGAAGCTTCCCTTCTTGCAGCCCAAATACAGTCTTTTTAGGATTCAATGACAGACCGAACCTTCTACATTTTTCAAAAACTCTTCTCAAATGTTCTAGGTGCTCTTCATCAGTCTTGGAATAGACTGTTATGTCATCTAGATAGATGACAATGAAGTTCCCAATTTCATTTGAAAAGGCTATTTCCATCGCTCGTTGTAAGGTTGCACCAACGTTCATTAGTCCAAAGGGCATCTTTACGTACATAAAAGTGCCCCATGGAGTGGTGAAAGCGGTCTTGATTTGGTCTTCCAGGAGTACTAAAACTTGGTTGTAACCTAAAAAACCATCTAACAGGGAGATCCTTTTTGAGCCTACTACTCTCTGAAGAATGTGTTCCATTTTTGGCAAAGGGTAATTGTCTTTAAGTGAGGCTCTGTTAAGGTTACTGAAATATATGCATAGTCTGATCTCACCTGTTTTCTTTCTCATAGCTACAAGGTTTGAGACCAAATCAGAGAACCTCACAGGAACTATTATTCCTGCCTCATACATATTTTTTATTTCTTTTTCTACTGCAGGCAATTTTTTTGGGTTAATTCTGTGAAGTTTCTGTCTGAAAGGTTTCTGATTTTCTTTCAAAGGTATTTTATGTTGTATGATGTTTGTGTCATAAGCCTTCAAGTCCTCGTAGCTCCAGGCAAACACATCGATGAATTCTTTGAATAGGTCAATATACTTCTTTTTCATGTCTACGGGTAAGGACTTAGCCAATTTCATCACCTTAGGCTTATCTTCAATGCCTATGTTGCATTCTTCGACATCGGAGTCTGAGTGTTCTATAGTGGGCTTTTTCGCTACATCGTCGAAATAAAAAAGGTCCTCTAAAGGTGCCAGTCCCTTGGGTATATTCTTATCTTTTGACTGCAACACCTCTACTTCCTCTTTATCTGTGTTCTCATACTCTTCTATTCAATTTCCAATCTGTTAGTTTAAAGTGACTATTTCTATGCTACGGGGTTATTTTTCCTCGTCCTAGGGCTCTTCACTTAGGCAGCTATCATCAAACTTAGAGTCTGAATCGTAAAATTCAAACTCGTTCCTGCCTATCAGGAAATCCTAGATCTGCTTATCACCCTCAAAGACCTGCCAATATTTCTCATTATCAGGTACTGCAGGTCTGAACTTCGTCTAAATGATGATTTGTTGGTCACTGGGAGGCTTGTGATATGAACTAGCTATACAGGCTAATCCATTTTCAATTACATTCTGACTTCTACGAACAAACACTAGTTCATATTCTATAAAGGTTTTCAATAAATCCACAGCGTCATTCCGGTACGCTCTCAACCTAGGGTGTTTTGCTATGTATTCACCATTCACTTGTTTTATGATCAACTCAGAGTCTCCATGCACAATTATCCTATGGGCTCTTATTTTTTTCAACAGATTCAAGCCTAGGATAAGAGCCTCATACTCCACGATATTGTTTGTGCACTTGAAGTTCGGGTTGAAGGCATGAACCTCTGCATAGTCACTCTTTGTATTATGTAACCACACCCTTGCTCCTGCAGTCTTTCTAGTACAGGACCCATCGAAATTCATTTCCCATAAAGGTTCGCTTTCGGGCTTAACACCGTTTTCTTCCCTAACGTTGGTTTCTCTGCTATGTTGAGGTGTGGGGTCTGCATCGTGGTGTGGGGGTTTTTATCTCTCCCTGATGTGTATGGAATTCAGAGAGGTGACTATTTGGCTGATCGCATTATATTTCTTGTTCACTCTGAGTTTTTGTTTCAGTGCACTGTCCAAAGTTTTCTTCTTCATTTTCCTCTAAGTCCAGAGTGGCCATTATGTTAAAATCTATGGGCTCTATTTCATTGTTTGTATCTCTGTTTTCCAATTCTGGCTCTCCTAAAGAATTAGTGTTGCAAAGGAAAAAGGAGTCAAAATTTGTGTGTACAGAGTATAGAGGTGAATTTTCAGGTTTTTCAGGGCTAATGGCCAGGAATTTCATTTGTGCCTCTCTATACAGTCTCTTAAGTTAGCTAAAGATAGGGATTGTGGCATATGCCCCATCCATCTACATTATACCTTGCAGCTTGGCTCCCCATGACCTCGATAGCAACATACCTTACTTAGGTGGCACATCTGCCACTACAACATCCATGACCATACATTTGGCTAGAATCTGGGTTAAGTTCACACATAAATCTTTGATCAGGCCGAGACACTTTACCCTACTAGAGTTAAACGAATATAAGTCTTTGTAGGGGCGGGTTATCTCTAGGCCTAACTTTTCCATAACTACCTTAGGCATCAAGTTGTGTGAGGCCCTAGAGTCATGCATTGCGTTGTGGAGGATCTTGTCATGGATATTGAGACTGATATAAAAAGGGGGTACTACCCCTTCCTGAAACTTCCCTTTTATCTTTGGACCAAACAGGAGAGTTGGTTGATCATCACTCAGATTGACAGTATCACTGTTTTCCCCTAGATTTAATGCTTTCAAAATTTGACCTTTATATACATCCTGAGTGGCCAGCTCAGAGAGTGGGATAGAGATTTTAATTTTAGCAATCTCACTCTCCAAATTGAAGAGAGATTGACTGTTTGTGACACTCAACTCTATTTTGTTAGCCACTACTTTAGTGGCTGAAACAGTGTGCTGATTCTCACTATGTACAGTGTTTGTGACAATTTTATCAGGAGCACTAATTGCAGTACTAGTGCTACTAGTTGGTTGACTTGTTTTGCGGCATTTTGGCTGTCCTTTTCTTTGTTCTTCCTAGAACTCTCAGCCGCTGATTTATTATTTTCAGAGGTTACTTTATAATTTTTCTCAGGTCTTTTCTTGATGGTAATCTCAAAAGCTTTTGGTCTAAAATTTTCTAAGCTATTTTTTCTTCTAAGCTCATATTGTTCTCTGACCTGCATGATTGCATTTTCAAAACCTAGCCTATAATCCTCAGATTACAATCTTTCCTCCTCCTAATATGAGGGCGAGGCTGATCTTATTCTATGGAATAGTTGTGGATTGAGTTTTCTACTTCAAACATGTTTATTGTGTTTCCCTCAGACTCTTCTATGATTCCCTTATCTTCATCAAGAAAGTTTTCTTGAAATGGGGGAATAACTTGCTGATCTAAGCCTCTTTGTCTGTTTGGAGCAGTGTTGTTCCTCCTAAAGTTCTGGTTATGATTCTGGTTCCTGTTCTGATTACTAACTGTGACAACCATTTTTTCCATCATTTGCTGTAGCTTTTCCACGTTTTTAGATAAACGGTCATAATTGGGGTCAAATGTGGAAGCTACAATTTCATCTATATATGTCACCCTTTTCTCAGCTCTCAATCTTGCTTTCTTCTCAATCAGGTTAGCCTCTACACTCATTGCTCGTTTTTGCATGCCTTCCAATGTGTTGTAATCTCTCTCCCTAAGCTGGTAGGCCATGTCAGCATCAAATCCTTCGAGGTATTTCACTAAAGCCATACCATGGGGAGGTTTCATATGTGGAGGAAGGGAGTTATAAACACTGTTAAACCTTGTAGAGTAGTCATGGACACTCTCTCCTACGTTTCTCTTGAGGTTCTTGTATTCTGCTAAGATTTGGAGAGGGTTGGTCTTAACTTCCCATTTATTAATGAAGGTCTGATATAAAGCAGGAAGGTCTTGGATACTATTAGGGGGTAGGCCTTTAAACCATTTCTTCACATCACCTCCTAAGATCTGGGGAAATATTCTCATTTTGACCGTGTCATCATCTATCTCCATGTAGTCAAAAGAATATTCCATCCTGTCTACATGGTGTTGATATGTGGTAGAATATTTTGCAGTGAAGTGTGAGATTTTTGATTGGTAATCATTGGGTAAGGGAACTAGAGGTTGAGGTAACACCATAGGTGCATACCAAGCTGCCATGACGGTATTCTGATGAGCCAAAGGATTAGCTTGAGTAGCTGGTATGTGGATGGCAAGGATATTAGGACCAGCAGAAGTCTGTTGGGCAGATTTAGGATGACGGAGCCCCAAGTTTTGAACGAAATGAATATCAGGAGGTGTAGATGGAGGGGTCTCTGTATCCCTAATGTGTTTACCACTTTGAGGTGGCAGACCGGGAAGCTCAAGGTCTGGCTGGTCTAGGTTACCGAATGACCTAGTTCTTATTAATCTGCTTGGTAGGTCTAGGTCAAGATGAATGTCTGATAGAGCTGTAAAGTATTCTGGTGCAGAGTTAGCTCTATGGATATGACTAGAAATAGTTGGTCTTTTAGATGTAGAAGTTTTCTTGAGGATGCGCTCAGTGTTGTCAACTATTCCAGGTGGGTTTGGGTTAGGATAAGCGCTTGTGTGAATTGTTCTTGAAGCCAGAATCTTGTTTTCCGACAAAGCAGCTTAACCCTATTTGTTACTTCTGTTATGGCTGATGTTGTTATGAATGTTGGTATCCCAGTGGATTCTTATGTGAACCAAGGTAATCAGCAGGCTTACTGATCACCAGTGGAGTCTTTTGTCTTTAGGGAACTATGGAGTTTCTAGGTGGAAGGTTTAGAATGTTTCAAGAATGGTATACTGTCCACCACAGTGATTAACCACAAAAATAAGGCTACTATGGTCTTCTTCGAGTTTGTGAAGTTTTTAAAGGTGTGATTTACTCAAAGTGTTCCCCAGTGGAGTCGCCATTATGTTGGAGTTCCCATTTTTTGGCAAGTTTGGCAATACCAAAAGATGAGACAACATCAGAACTGCTTTCAGACCTCAGGATCTAGCTCCCCTGGGTCCAGAGAGGGATCTCTCTATATGGGAAAGGGTTTTATGTCCTTGAAGCTCTTTTTTAAGGTTTTAGGCTAGTTATAAGGCTTGGGGCTTGTTTGTTTGATTTTTGTTTGGTTGTTGGGAATCAGGAAAGAAGGGTTCAATATAAGACAACGATGAGAAAAGAGGGTTTTAGGCAAAGGAGAGGTAACTCAGAGAACACTCGAGACCATTGGGCAATGGAGTCAGGAAAGGGTTTACTTGCTATCCAATATACAGGCTTTTAGTTGGGCTAGTCATCTAAAGCATTGGATCTTAAAGATGATACTGTGGCATGAAAATATAAGAGAGAGGGTGAAAGTAAGGAAACCTCCAAAGTGACCCTTCAGGAATCAGATCTAGGGACAGGACATGCCATTGGACAACTTGTGATCCAAAACCTAAAAGGTTAACTCTTTAGACAAGGAAACATTAAAGATTTAAACACAAAGGTGAAAACCTGAGATCAGAGAGAGACTTTGAACTCTCAATGCTTTGGCATCCAACTTAAGGGAACTTCGAAAGGTTCAATTAATTGAAAGGGACCCTAGTGAGACAGAGACAGAGTTCTAAACTCCCAGTATCCCAATTCATTCAATTAAAGCCTAACAAGAACATCTAAGAAAAAAATTATTAATTTATACATCAGCTAGTAGTATATATTGTCGAGATGTAAAAAGGTATCTTTTTAACACCTATTTATCTCACATTAATTATCAATCCGGGAGCAACCTTTTATTTCAAGAGTGTACTCTGTCTGAGGCAGCAATTTATCCAAGAGTAATGCTGTGAAGATGTAGTATAAAATATCGAATACAAAGGTAACAAATTCTTGTAAAGAAACCTAATTACAGTAACAAGAATGGAAAGATTAAACTACTTCAATCTTGCAGAACATCGATCAGGGATGCAGTAGCAATAACTCTTTCTCTTAGAAATCGATGCAAGATTACTAATTCTGGGGACTTGGAAGCGAAAGCCTCTATCCTCTACAGTTGGAAACCTTAAAGAAATTGAAGCACAAGCAGGATAACCAAAAGCAATTTAAAATAAATGTAATCTGAAAAGGAACAACAGTATTCATCTATTTACAAATCGAAAATTGTAAATAAACAATGAACATAAAATGGATCCGCAGTATAAAATGAACAACAATTACAATTCTAACTAATGATTCACACTTTAGTCATAACAAATCATAAATTAAATGAACAACAATATGAAATGAACAGCATTTGCGAACTTCACAATACTTTAATCTATTGCTGGCCAATACTACAAATCAATCAATCACAGAGAATAATAACTTAAAGTCGAATACAGAACAACAAGGCTTTCTTAATGATAACAGAATAAATGAAAAACAAAGTAGATAGCAATGTAATTCGTTAATGGATCTGTATTCAAAGTAATAAATTAACTCTGTAATCAAAATAAGCAGTAAAAACACTTCACACAACAGAAAATAAAGAAATAGAAATACAAACAGCAGAACGATTCCACCAGGGTTGGGCCCTCAACCACCGGTGAAACGCTGTTGTGCTTTACTCCAGCGTTTGAGAAATGGAACGAGAACAAACTCTTTTATTAATCATGCATGAATATTGTTTACAAACAGCTCGTACTCTCTTAACAAGATTCGATGCACAATTCTACAAATTACAACCGGAAAGTCTCTCTTCCTCCCTCCAATACACAATACATGTTCTCCTTTTATAATCAGAAGGAGGAGAAATTAAATAGTAAATACAATCTCCCATAACAATATTGGATTTTTCTCAATCAATTGATCAACAAGAAAATATATTTACATCCATCTTTCAACAAGAGCAAGGCGAATTTGGCTTTGCAGCTGAGATTTGGAGGATGGTCGCAACAATAGAACTGAGAAAATCGTGCTCAAAGAACTCTGTGTTTCTCTCAATACAAGCTGAATTTGGGCAAACCGTTCCTTGGTAAAGTTAATTGGGCCCGTTCTGGACAAAACCCATGTTTCGGATTTTCCAGATTCTTCTTCATTTGCCCAGAATCTTAACCGCAAAACTGTCACTTCTTATTCCAGCGGATTTCTGAGTTGGAATATTTCATAATGATTTGGAAATCAAATATTCAATCTGGAAAATATCTTGGAGGCTAAAATGGTAAGTGATGTTACAAAATATATCAATAAACCATCATTGATAAAATTATACATAATAATCATCAATTTATTAAAAATAAAGGAGAAGAAATAATATTCATCCATAAGAGCATAAATCATTATAAAATGGATTTATATGATAAATTATAATAAATGATATGATAAAGAAGAGTAAAAATGGATAAAATAAGTGTTAATAAGTGGTCGTATTCATGGCCCAACATATATTTGACCACTACACTAGTTATATTAGCTTGAAATCAATTCTCAAATAACACATACAGTAGAAAACATTGAAGGCAAGGAGAGAAGAAACAGAGGGTACCTAACAAGGGTAAATCCTATGCCAGATTACTGATGCATGCCAGAAGAAATGAGGTGTAATGAACTACAAGGTAAAACAAAGACAAAGATAGGGAAACGTCACCGCTGCTTTAAATCAGGATCCAAAGAAATGTGCTTGTCATATTAAAGAGAAACACCAGTCATGTACAACATTTCCAACAGCTTGATATTCAGTCTTAAAACATCTTCCTCAACCTATCTTACAACTTTACACAAAGAACTATGTCTCAAGAGAAACATATTACAATTCATAGATATCCGATCAACAACCATTACAATGTTTTCTCATGAGTTTTTATATCAGGAAGAGAGGTAGAGGAGGCAGATGAAACACTAAATGAAACATTAAACAGAGTAGGAGAAGTGGGTCGAAACCCATTCTATTTTAATGTCTATGCATCGAACTTCTGTACTCTTTGGGTGAAAGAGTGGTCTTCGACAGGGTACAATTTACTCCAGGTATGTCCTTGATTTGGTCTCTGACTGTAGTACTCTGCAGTAGTCTGGTGAATAAACAAAAGGCAGATAAATATTATGAGGTATGCCATACTGTGTAACAAATGATTTGGTAGCATTAGGACTGTGGTCAGGGTGGAGATCTTCTTAGGAACACGTTATAGAATAAAAAAAGCATGGGCATTTCATCCTTTCATGGGAAAGAATGTTCTGCAAGTGGTGACACTGGTATTTTTTTTTGTGCCCCTAGCCTTCAACCTTCGTCTCCATCCTTTAATGCAGGATCAGGTGCCAAATGCGCAATTAACAGGCCAGAATCACTCTAATCCACCTCTACTATGTTTCGGAATCACAGTGTGCTCTGATTATGGAGGCAGAGTGAAAATTTCCACTTTGCAAACCCTGCAAAAATGAAATAAACCAATTACGAAATCAGGGGTGGCAGAAGACACGTGGTGAAGGCCTGGAGGACAAGTGGTGCACAGTGGGAACAGAGGCTTGGTGGAAGAATGAATATGGGTCGTTCGATCAGCTGAGATGGTGATGATCGATGGTGATGGTTAAGCAGCGGAGAAACTTTAGAAGTCGGGTGAAATACAAAGGAAACGGAAAATGCGATGAAAAATATACGATGTGGACTTTTGGTGGTGGGACCCAGTCAAAGGCGGGGGAGACTCATTCTAGACCGTCGGATCTCAGGAGGAGATCGATGGCTATGATTGCATCGGAGGGCGATTGATTGTGGGCCAGGGTTCTTGTTTTCCTTGGTTTATCCCCCGAGCATCTTTTGGGCGTGATCGTTGTCGGATGGCCTGCCCCAGATCAGATGACATACACACATATCGCGTCGGGCCTGCAGTCGATCTTTAACACGCGATGAGAGTGGGTTTTCAAAACAGATTGGGGCCACGTGTCGGCCGGTGACATTGATCACTGCCGATTAGGAAAAACAACCCTCCATCCAAAAGCGGTGCGATAAAAACCGCCGATTTTGCACAGTGATTTACCACGAGGACCACCGGGGCAGCTGATTTGTGGGCCATTGATCTGCAGATCAGATCGATGGATGTTATGTGATCGGGGAGTGAACGGGGGAGTGATGGCACGATGGGATGAGCACAGGCCATCTGATCAAGTCTGGATTGATGGCTAGTATTACACCTGACCGCTGATACGATAAGCATGTTACGGGCCAACACTTAGTTTCAGTGCCCAGGTCATGTGGGGAATTGGTTTTGGGGGCTGGCTGAAGGTGGCTAAGCCTACATATGACAAAGGGGTGATTTTGGCCCAATTTTAATGCATTTTAAGGCCAAGAGAGGAAAACGGTAGAGAGAATAGGGGTTATTTGGCCAAACAAAGGGTATTTGTGAGGCTTAGAAAGGGAGAAGGATGATTTAGAGGATTAATGGGGAAAATAGAGATGAGTAAAAAGGGAAGAAAAAAGAGGTCAAATGGGGGTGAGATAAGAGGAAAAAGGACCCTTGGGCATTCTTTTTTATGAAAGAGAGGCTTTAAAACTAGGAACAGCAGTGAGGATTTTTCAAAGGACCAAGGCACAGGGAGGCTTCAAGGATGATGTGTTTTCAGGGGAGATGCATTCCTTGAAGGCTCAACAAACAATTTAGCCCCTTGTTTGCTTGTAAAAAAATTCATAGGGGGCTAACAGGTTAAACTTTCACTGACCAGGGCTCTTGTCCTAATCAGCTCAAATTTCTCAAAATATTTCCTGATATTTTCATTTGCCTCCGAGCATAGAGTGGCTGCAGTTCTACAGCAGAAAAATCCAGAGGGAATAGAACAACCCATTGCTTTATTCAGCAAGGCTCTGAGGGATGCACCCTCGAAATATAACATAATGGAAAAATAGGCCTATGCCTTGGTAAAGGCCTTGAAGGACTTTAGGATGTATAAACTGCATTCTCACACCATAGCCTACATGTCAAACATAGTGGTTAAAGACATTTTGTCCCAAGACCCGGATGGGAAGAGGGGCAAATGGATAGCTGTGATATTAGAATATGACCTAGAAATAAAACCCACAAAACTAATCAAAGGTCAGGGCTTAGCTCAACTAATGGCTGAATCAAATTTTCAAGCCCTTGACATTAACATGGTAGATGCCTTGGATGAACAGGAAGGATTGCCTGATCCTACTGTTGAAGAACAATTTCAAAATTTTCCTTGGTATTCTGATATCTTGCATGTGCTCACAAACCTCAACGCCCCTCCTAATTTATCAAAAACTAAGGCCAAATTCCTAAAGCTAAAAGCCAGAAACTATTGCATACTGCATGAATGTTTATACTGGAAAAATAAAAATGGCCTATTTCTTAAATGTTTGCCCGAAATTGAAGCAGAGAGGATTAAACAGGAGTTCCATGCAGGAGAGTGTGGAGGCCACTTGAGCTGGAAAGCTACTGCTAACAAAATACTCAGAGCTGGCTATTATTGGCCTACAATTTTCAATGGCATCCATAAAATGATAATGGCCTGCCATAAATGCCAGATTTTTGAAGGCAAAAGAAAGCTCCTCCCTCTACCTTTACAACCCATCACTGTCGAAGGTCCCTTTATGTAATGGGGCCTAGATTTCATAGGAGAAATACACCCTACTTCTTCTACACAACACAAGTGGATCCTTACAGCCACAGAATACTTCACTAAGTGGATAGAGGCCATACCTTATAGGAATGCCATAGATTATGTTACCATCAAGTTCCTAGAAGACCACATCCTCTCTAGGTTTGGCTGCCCAAGAAAAATAATCACTGATAACGCTGCTACTTTTGGATCCAAAAAAATGATTGATTTTTGTCACAGGTATCAAATAGCAATCGACCATTCAACTGCTTATTACCTACAAGGTAATGGGTTAGCTGAATCATCAAACAAGAGCTTGGTGACCATCATCAAGAAGCTACTTGAAGAAAACAAGAATTCATGGCATAACAATTTAGTGCATGCTTTGTGGGCTGATAGGCTTACAATAAAGAAATCCATTGGCATGTCATCATATCAGCTTGTTTATGGAACAGAGGCAGTGTTTCCTACCAGCCTTGGGGTACCAGTGATTAAACTTGTCCAAGAGATTCATACAGAAGAAGACAACATGGTAAGGAGGATAAATCAAAAAATTCATCTCCAAAAAATGAGAGAACAGGTCTATAACAGAGCTCTGAAAGTTCAGGAAAATATAAAGAAGTTATTTGATAAAGAACAAAAGCTTGCGACTTCAAAATTGGAGATAAATTTCTGAAATGGGACTCCAGGAGAGAAGACAAAGGAAAGCATGGCAAGTTTGACAGTTTGTGGCAGGGTCCTTACATCATCCAGGCTACTGTTGGTCCAAATGCCTTTTTTCTGCAAGAACTAGATGGTACGGAGCTGTTTGGGGGTCTTGTCAATGGCAGGATGCTCAAGCACTACTACTGCTGATTTCCAATTTCCAGTTTTCATTTCCATTTTAAATACCATTGCTGTGTTTTGTTTCCAAGAAAAGAGAAGATGTTTCAAAAAAGAGAGAAAGAGAGGTTCAAACATGCTCAAAACATGAACCTCTAAAGTGCAAATATTGGCTCTAACATGATCAAAACCTGAGCCAAAGGAAGTAAAGATATCTAGTTCTAACATGCCCAAAATCTGAACCAGCAAAGAAGAAAGAAGAATCAGTTCTAACAAGCCCAAAACTAGAGTTGAAATGAAGAAGAAAGTGACTCTAACAAGCTCAAAACTTGATGTCACAAAGAAAGAAGGATACTTTAAAGTTTCAAATTTCAAGCCTTCAAGATTTTGTTTTCAAAATTTCTCCAATTTCAGTCCATGCACAACTATCTTTATGCCCTAGATCCATAGCAAACTAGACTGTCTAGTCCTAGTGTGACTGTTTTTAAATTTCTGTTGTAGAATGTAGAGAAGAAATTTGCTGGAAAGTTTAATCCCAGCAGATATTAGATTATGTAGAGAAACATGGGAGGCCAACAATTTAATCTGGTCTCATGGAGTGATAAGGGTAGAATTCGATTAGTGTGTTTTCTGTTTTCAATAAAAAATGATGAAGAAGGTTTGCAAATTCAAATCAACCTTGAAGAAAAATGTTAGGACTGTAGGATGGGTAGGTAGATTATTTGGGGAATGTGTTCTGCTGATTAAAATCCATCATGTTTGTAACTACTGAAATCAAGGAAGAGAAGATGGTTCAAGGATCAGACATCTGGCCGACTCCAAAGATTTATTTTTTGAATTCTTGACTCCTTCAAGAAGAAGCCATCCCCATGTGGAGCCACTGTTAGCCACCTATGAAATTTTTGTCAAGAAAACAGGTGGCTAAATTGTTTTATGAGCCTTCAAGAGATACATTTTCTATGAAAATCTCTCATCCTCGAAGCCTCTATGTTTCCATTGCCTTTAAAAATATCCTCACTAATATTTCCATCCAATAAGCCTCACTGACTGTAGAAAATTGTGCTCAGAAAGGCCTTCATTTGCCCCTTGTATCCCTGCTGAATGTCCCATTTTAACCCTCTTTCCCCTTTTTCAAAGTCTCCCTTTTTACCCCCAAATCCCTTCCTAAACCCTCTAAATCATCTCCAATCCCCTTTAAACCCTGCAAACACCCCTTGTTTGGCTTAATAACCCCTTTTCCTCTCTACCGTTACCCCTTTTTGGCCTTAAAATGCATTGAAAATAGACCAAAAAACCATTTTTTACTATACGCAAGTTAGCCCCCTTCAGCCCAGCCCCAAAACCACTTCCCCACGTAACCTAGTGCCAAGACCAGGCACCAAAGCATAAGGCACTTATCGTAATCAGATAAGTGGTCGGGAGTGCATTCTTGTGTTAAAACAAAAACTCCGATGTGATGACACTTTTGTTCTATGGGTCTCAGGAGTGTTTTCCACCATCGATCTTATTAAGATATGAAAGCCCACGCAAAATCCCTCGCACGCCCTATAGCAGCCCTTTGTAAACTTCTGATGATAATCTCCACCGTTGATTCCCATTCAGATCCAACAGCCCTCGCTTCCTCGCTCCAATTGCAATTGTAATTTTTGAATGGTGCCACCCTCATCCCTTTGCGATTGCGATCCTCTGACGCAATCTCCGCTATCGATCTCACATAAAATCCAATGGTCATAGGCCAATCACTCCATCGCTCATCGGATTTTGACGCTCCTATCACTCTCCCTCCGATTTGATCATAACCGTCCATTCTGTTTGATCTAATGGCCCATATCTAGTCGCCCTCCGCTCGCGGCTGGGTCCCACCGTATCAACCCATTTCATATGTTTTCATCGCATTTTCATCCGTTCGCTTTGTATTTCATTCAAAGGTCAAATTTTAATGTTTTCATTAAAGTTTGTTACATTTCGCCAAACTTTCACTAGACCATTTTCCCACTGTTTCGCTGCATTTTTCACCATCATCCTGCATTATTCCACCATTTTCCATTCGCATCCACCGTTTTCACCATGCTGCACTGCCATTCTCACAGTCCTCCATAGCTACCTACCCCATGCATGGGTTTCTTAATGTGTTTGTGTATTTTTTGTAGGGTTACAGGCGGTGGAAACCGCCATGGTTCATAGTCACTGTTATAGTGGCACAAAGCACAAAGAAAGCTGGGTTCGAAGCCTGATATTACAGAGAAGAGCCTGAGGAGGTTCTTAGAGCGTAATTCTCATTAAAGGACAGAGTTAAACTCTGCAAAACCTCTCCAGCACCACTAAATCTCACATTTCATTGATAGAGACAGTCATGAAGTGGAAAAGAGTATCAGTACAGAGTTAAGGAGTTATAATGCACATTATCGAAGATGTTAAGCCTTAATTCAGTGTTTTAAAGGAAAAATACTAGATTGAATACCTCATGACTCACACGGAAGGCCTAATAAGGCCCAATGCATAGAAAACAATTATATCAGCGTCACCATCAGCAGAATGTTCTTTCCCGGGAAAGGATGAAGTGCCCATATTGTTTTCATTCTATACCGTGTTCCTGAGAAGATCTCCACCCTGAAAACAGTCCTAATGCTAGCCAGAAGCATTTGTTACATAGTATGGCAGACCTGAAGTCATTTATCTACCTTTTTTTTATTCACCAAAGTACTACAACAAATTACATCAAAGAACATACCTAGAGCAAATTTCAGCCTGTCAAAGACCACTCTTTCTTCAAAGAGTACTGAAGATTAATGCATAGATATTAAGATAGGATGGCCTCGAGCCATTCTTCCATTTTTTGTTTCAACGTTTCATTTAGTGTTTCACCTACTTTCTCTGCCTCTCTCTCAGCTATAAGAACTCAAGAAAAACTCATTGAAAAGGTTGTTGATCAGATATCTGTGAATTGTAAGTTGTTTCTCTTGAGATATAGTTCTCTATGTAAAGTTGTAAGATAGGTTGAGGAAGATGTTTTCAGACTGAATATCATGCTGTTGGAAATTTTGTACATGACTGGTGTTGCTCTTTAATATGACAGACACATTTCTTTGGATCCTGATTTAAAGCAGCGATGATGTTTTTCTTACTTTGTCTCTGTTTTCCTTTGTAACTCATCACATTTCCTTTCTCTGGTATGCATCATAAATCTGGTTTAGGATATACCCTCACATGGTACCCTAAGCTTCTGCTCTCCATACCTTTGATGGTTTCTGCTATATGTGTTATCTGAGTGCTGATTTAAGTTAGTTTAACCAGTGTAGTGGTTATAATTCACTGCTAGCTGATGTATGAATTAATGAATCTATTCTTAGATGTTCTTTTTAGGCTTTAATTTAATGAATTGGGATACTGGGAGTCTAGAAAATTGTTTCTATCTCACTAGGGCCCTTTTCAATCAGTTGAACCTTTCTAAGTTCCCTTAAGCTGGATTCCTAGGCATTGAGTTTTCAAAGTCTCTCTCTGATCTCAGGTCTTCACCTTTGTGTTTGAATCTTTAATGTTCCCTTTGGCTGAAGAGTTTACCTTTTAGGTTCTGGATCACAAGTTGTCCAATGGCATGTCCTATCCCTGGATCTAATTCCTGAAGGGTCACCTTGGAGGTTTCCTTGCCTTTCACCTTCTTTCTTGCCATTTCATGTCACACTATCATCTTTAAGATCCAATGCTTTAGATGACTACTGAAAGCCTACATATTGAATAGAAAGTAAACCCTTTCTTGACTCCATTTCCCAATGGTCTCGAGTGTTATTTGAAATCATCCCTCCTTTGCACATCATTTCCTCACATTGAACCCTTCCTTTTCGATTCCCGACAACCAAACAAACAATAAATCAAACAAACCCGTGCCTATAACTAGCCTAATATCTTAACACAGAGCATAAAGGACATCAAACCTTTGCCTATATAGAGATATCCCTCTTTGGACCTAGTAGGGCTAGATTATGAGGTCTTAAAGTGGTTTTGATGTTGTCTCATATTTTGGTATTGCCAAACTTTCCAAAACATGGGAACCCCAACGCTTGGGAATGGGCTTGCTTGAAGAAGGTGAAGGATGGGGAGTGGAAGGAGAAGGAGATGTATGGAATGAAGGAACAATGGCGAAATCTACATGTGTAATGAAAGCATCCCAAGAGATTTCCTTCTTCTCAAGCTGATGAAGAATGATAACCTTGATGAGGGAGTGATGGAAAAGGCAAGCTGATTGCTGAGAAGGAGGTTTTTTCTGAATAGTGGAGGCCATTTTTTCAATACTTCTATGGAGGAAGAAAGGGAGATTTAACAATTTGGCTCTTGTAAAATGCATGAGCAATCGGACATGGTAAGCATAGACCTTGGAGAACCCTCCCTCGCAAGTGAAGTATTTCATGATTATCTTCATGAGGGGGGCATAACTATTCAACAGATATGAGAAGGGAAAGATAGATGGACATGTATCTCTATGCTTAGGCTTCAAAAAGGTTTGTACTATTCTGAGTCTAGGTGGATTTGTTTAAACCACTTCTCTCCAACATAAGGGATTTTGGTGGCCTTGGAAATGGACCTAGGAGAGAACTTGAAATCCAAGCCTGCCAGCTGAAAGTGTTTCCCTTGAAATCTCAAAGCACAAAGATGTGTCAAAGGGGAATAGCTTTTCACCTCCTGCACCCTTTGACAAAACTCTAGACATCCAACCTCATGAAATTTAAACAAGACTGATGGATGAGCATTTACCTCTTCAGTTGAAACAGGCTCAAACCTCCTGTGAAGGCCACTTCTACTGTCTTGCCTGCGAAGCACTTTGTTTTGAATATTATTTGTCGACTGACAAAAACAAGTTGTCTCAAATGGTCCTTGAAATGGCTTCTCAAGAACACAACCTGTCCTCTTTATAAGTTATTGTTTGTCCTCTTTGATGCCAATCAACAAGTATTTGTCAAATGAAATAAAATCAACTTATCATTGTGCTTGGGCAAATAACTCTGAAAAGATATGTTTGTGGTTTATTGGTGAAGAGAGAATTTCTTGTGTTTTGACACAAACACTTTTTCTTCCAAACACCTTTCTTGTGTTGTTCACTGCTCTTCACAAAGTAAAACAAAACACCCTCCAACTGATTTAAAATACCTTCACAGCATACTCTATTTTTTGGAACTATGGAGGCTGCACTAGGTTTCACTGTTTCACCATATAGAGAGGACTCTTTATAATGACAAGCTTTTACCTTATAAACACTGTTTTCACCTTTGAAACTTCAAACAAAGTCTGCTCTTGTTTTACCTGTGGGCTATCACTATTCTTAAAAGAAGTTAAGGTCCTTTAAGATTGTTTGAAACATCCACCTAACATTGTAATGGTGTGTGACAATCACAACAACAAAAACCTTTGAGTTTGCTCAAAAACCCTGCCCTCTAATCAATGTCTATCTCATGTTTTTAAATCATGAAGTGGTTTCAAAGGCACTATTTCCTTCTCACGAAAAAACACAGCAAACACCCTTTCAATATTTGAAATTTTCCAAGATGAGAAGTAGAATACATTGAAGAAGAGCTTAAATACCTTGTTTGATTGAGTCGGCAATTTTAGAGCTTGTTAGAAGGCGAAAAGAGTGAGCAGAACGTTCACTGAAAATAACGCCGCGCAGTCGGGTCGGCCTCGGGCACTACAGGCACACCACACAGCCTTTATAACCCTATGTATTCCTCTCCCAAGTGCGCCGTGCAAGCTTTAAACCTTGAAAACTCTGAAATTTGCTCAAAGTTCCTCGTTTCTCGAGTGGGCAGCTTAGGGGAACATTGCGTGCGTTTTGAATTTTCACAATGAGACTTTGCCAATGGTCTCTTCTCCTCTTAAAGTCGAAAAGGCTAACACATCTTCTTATTTTTCTTTTCTAAGGGTTTGGAGGGTACAAATGCATTTTTGTCTTAAAACAACATAAATTACTATCTTTATGCTTTTGAATACCTTTTCACTCTCTTAAAACAAAAATTTTATTTGAACAAGTGTAGTTGTAATTCGGGTAGTCTTCTAACCGCTGTCTCACCATTTCTTGATCTGTATTTCTCTGGAACCTTAATAAAAGAGCCTTTATCGGCCGATGAGGGTCCTTTGATATAACATGAAACTTGTTTTGAGTATCTCTCTAACCATCTGTATGAGCAAATTTGCATGGTGACAACCTTAAGAAAACTGACCCTCTGCCTTTTGTGAGGGAGGCCATCTTCAAGTTGACAAATCAATTGTTCTTTCTCTAGGTGACTTTGCTTGTGACCTATGTCTCTCTAAACACTGTATATCCTTTGAATTTTTAGACAAGAAGCATGGTTTTGATCATGAAAGTGTTCTTTGCCTATGTGTTGGGAAAAGCACTTGGATAGATAGCAATGTCGTCTCCAAATATGTGACTTTGTATCTTTTGGAGGAAACCCTTTTTAAATATAAGAAAAAGAGACCTTTTCACCCTCATGCCACATCTTGGAAAGAGATAATTCACAACTCCAAAACTTACTTTGACAATTTCTTCTCTCCTGGTGTTTTGATGATGATTAGGGCTATTGTGTAGTTTGATCAAAACAGTCAGGCGCCCTTGGATATTTTCCTTTGACTGTGGATGAAAAACCTTATTTGTATTCACCCATGGCTTGATTATTTGAATGTTGTCCCTGAATTTAAAACACATGCCATACCCTTTCCTTACATTTGATGAGTCTATCCTAATTTTGTTCATTTTAGCTGCAAGTTGTCTTTGAAGGAGATCTTTGATAGAAGAAAAACCAAACCTCTTTGATTATTACAGTACCACTGCTTGGCCATCTTCTTAACAACATTTTTCCACTCATAATCATCCAATTGTTTCCCACCGCACTCAAACTCTGCCTTTCAACCAGTGAAACCATATAATCAATTCTTGAAACACCACTGCTGTGTTAGTAGTTTCATCCATTGGAGAAAAAAAAAGGTGTAAAACAAGTTTTTAAGGCTATTTGCAACTTTGTTAGCCTTGTGCCCTTAAATGAGGCTACACCTCTGTTCCTGACCCTCTGCTTATTAAATGAAGGAGGTCTTAACTAATGACCTAACCATCTTCTCATACTTGGAGGAGGTTTTGCACAGTCACCAACCCTCTGCTCATGTTTGGAGGAGGTTTTACACAGTCATGCTATTTCATCTCTTTGTTAAACTGTGTCATATTTCCTTGTAGTGCCTATTCACAATTAAGTAGATAAGAGTGAAAATTTGACAAAATTCCATGAGGGGCATGCTCCGAGAGGTGTATTTCTGTTTGATAGAATACCCTTATGTATCTTTAGAAAATAGGAGCAATCCTAACCTATTTCTGCAGAGTAATACTTGCTAGTCATAGGTCACTAACCTTTTGACTGTGTTTGCAGGAGTTCATTGAATTACCTCCGACTAGTACTTGCATCCCAGGCTCAAAACCACATGAAAATTAGATGTCTTATCATGTTAATTTTAATAGTGTCTTCTGGAACAATGGTACACTTCTGCTTTTGAAAAGGACATTGAAACACTGTAAATCCACCTAATATCAGTTTGACTTGTGGCACTTGAGACATCAAGGTTTGTTAGTGGTGCAACTTAAGGGTGTATCAAGCTTTATTTGCAGAATAGGGAGGTTATCTATGACTGGATGATATTAGATAGAGATTATTTTGACTTTAGGATAGTTTTCCAAGGGAGGAATGCCTAAAGAGCCACTACCTAACTTAGGGGAGACTTTTTTGAAAGATTTGGAGTATTCTTTTTGGAGCTGATGGACAAGTTTGTATGACTAAGACTAGATAGGGCTTGACAATTAGGTTTTATCTCATTATGGGCTGATTTTAAAAGGTAGGAGGAAAAAAATGTTTATGGGTGTTTTCTAGCTGGCAAATTTGACAAATTAGACATCAGCTGCTAGAAAACTTGGCTTTAAAAACTAGTCATCATCAACAGGTGAAAAATACTGATGACTAGCAGGTTGCTCAATAGCTTCATAGATGCCTATAAAAAAGGTTTGACCTCCTCATCTGCCTTGAGGTCTCCTGGCGACTGTGAAGAAGTTGCCTCTGCCTTAGCAAAGTATTTGTGAGCTGTGACCAACATTTATTTTTCCTTTCTTAGATCCAAACCTTCCTGCTTGATAACTGCTAGTCGGATCAAATATTCGGACATAGTCTTCTCCCCAGGCCACCCGGTGGCCATCCCACTACGTGTTACGACATTCACGCTTGGATATTTGTATCGTTGTTCAGACTTAACCCCTTGCACATTCTGTGTAGGTGTCTCTTGATTCTCCTGCATTCTTGCTATCAAGATTGGACAATCTTCAATCGCATGGTCTAGATGTCTGCAACACTGGCAGGAAATCCTTGTAGGGTTTGGGCAGTCCCTGGCAAAGTGTCCTACTTCTTCAAAATTGTAACAGATTAGTTACCCTTGTCCCCGACCTATGCTTCCACCTCTTCTGCCTCCCCTGCCCCTGGCTGGGGAGCCACCTGTGCTTGAGAGGGATCTTGGCGAGGATGGATCCAATTGTACCCTATAGAGGTTCCCTCGATCAATCATCAAATCATACGTCTAGTAGTTCTATTCATCTTGTCCTAATGACCTGCATAACCTGCACCATTGCTACTTTAATTCTGGGATATGCGCAGCAAGGCGGGGATAGTGGTTTGTGTCGTGCAGCCCCGTAACATCACAATCATTGCACCATAGCGCCAGCCCACTTGATCCTGCAACTTCCCTAGGGCGCAACAGAATAGGTCCCCCGGCCTGCATATATTCTGCTAATAGAGGGCAGTTATCCTTGGTGTGACCATTCGTCCTGCATCGTATGCACCACCTTTCGGGGCTAGCTTCCGCTCCTCGCTCCTTTCACAGATTCTGGATCTCCATGTGCATCGCATCCAATTGTCCTTGGATTTGTTTGACACTTAGCTGGGTATGATCTCTAGGTGCAACATCTATCTTCATAGCGACCTCCAAAGCATTTTCCTACGATTTGAAATTTTGATGACCCATAGGTATGCGTAGGTGAGGCAACATAATAACAATGAACCATTCCATATGCTATTTTTCATCATACCGAAATCCTCCTTCTCTAATCACCTTCTTGAGTCATTGATCGACCTCCCAACATAGACTCATAAGGCCCCTTCTTGAAATATTTTAGATCAACAACTATTTGAGAGTGGGGCTTAGGCTTCTTAAACTGTTGCTTCAAGGCATTCTTAATCTCTTCAATGGTCACGTTTTCATGTTGGATGATGTATCCCATGTACCAGTCCAAAGCTCTTCCTTCGAAGGCAATAGATAGTTGTGCCCTCTTCACTGCATCACTAGCTACATTGTACGCAGTCCATACCAATCTTGCGATAAACCAGAACTGATCCATGTCTTCATCTCCCACACCCTTAAAGGTAGGCAACTTCATGTGCGCAACCATGTCGTCTTCCAATGGAGGCAGAGGTGTAGGTGAATTCTTACCCCTATGCTGGTTGGAAAGTGGTGTGGCTGGAGGACTCTACGTAGCCGCTTCTCTTACAAGACTGTAGAAAAATCTATCTCCTTCTTGGTTGGTCGAATAGTATTTTACAGTTCGTGTCGCACTGCCATCCAGATCAGAGGTCATTCATTCAATGTGACTACACAAAATACTCTTTTCGCACAGTAATATCTTAATCAACAATGGTAAGGTCTTCAGAAACTTACCCCAAAAACCCTTGAAGAATCTTCACTCTACTTCAGAGTGGGAGAAGAACTGATCGATGGAAAATTTTTTCACGAACCCTCCTAACACACTGTCCACCCAGTGGTCCATCATTTGAGTGATAGTGTTATCAGTTTTTTCTAACTGTTGGATCAATTCAGGGGTCCACTGTGTGACCCGTTAGTCCTTCCAACACTTCTGAAATTCTACCAACCTTGCGAACCACTCTTGGAGCTCGATCGCAATTGTTACAAAGAAGATCTCGTAGATCTCTATGAAAATATACTTATTCTTCCACTCTTTGGTGGTCAACCTCTTACTGTGGTTTTCTTTTACTGCGAATTCCTGAGCTTGCTGTTCAAACCATTCGTCAATTTCTTTTCTTTTAGGTTTCTAATACGGCCTTGGAATTCCCTAATCCATCTCTCAAAATGTTGTTGGTCCTGGCAATGGAACCATTTTTTGGCTCAAGCGGTTCTGACCCAGGTTCGGAGGTGAAGGTTTGCCAAAAAACCGATTTAGTACTGGCCCTTTCAGTAGTGACCTGCTTGCGCAGGCCAAAGTCTCAACCAAAGCAGTATGGGAGGGTGTTTGAACCAAGTTTCGGCACCCTGGGAGAGGTTAGGTAAGTCAAGCAGAGCTGTGTTCGTCTTCATAATTACTAGATCGTATACCACAGAACCCAGATCTATAGATCCCTTCGCATCCACGTGCACAGTACCAATTATAATCGCAGTAATTAATAGATCCTATGTTCACAAAATAATAACGTAATTATAAAGTATAATAGACAAATCTAGATCAGATGTTAACGCAGCATAAGAAAAAACACAATACTTTCGTAGCTTAAAAAAAAACCATGCACCATAAATTCACATTAACAGATTCAGATATTCCAACAACCTTCTGCTTCATTAATCCTTCAGATCCTTTTACAATACCCAAAACCTAACCTACATACACAGTAGCAGGGTCTACACACAGCAGGACTGAGGATCTCTGTGCACACAAATAGCAGGATTCGTTTCCCCCAATGACCCCTAATAGATCTACTAAGTCGTAATTCTCACCAATCTTGATTCTTGCCTACATATTGACTCAAAATTTCCTTCTATTTATAACAATCTAGCCTAATCTTTCCTGTGGTCCGCAAAGCATGGTTTGTGGACTCTAGTTCTACCCTTTGACCCATTACAATGCTTTCAGGGCTTTGACCCACCCCAAAACCTCTGTGCTAGACTAAAATATGCCAAAACTATACAAAAATACTCAAAACTGTCCCAATTCACAGCCTTTGGAGGACCCTGTTCCAACACTCATCTTCATAGAACCTTCTATTTCTCTCAATCCATGCCGAATTTAGAGAAAATTCTCATGACGAAATAGAATTGGTCTATTCTGCACAAAACAAATATCTTATATGTTTGAGATTCATCTTCATTTTCTCGAAACATCCAACGCAAAACTGTCACTTTTTATCCCAACGAATTTATATGTTTTCTGTTTTTGTATCGCTCAGAGAACCTTTTGTTTATCTCAATACATACCGAATTTGAAAAGACTACTCATAGGGAAATAAAATTGGTCCTTTCTACACAAAACCCATGTCTCAGAATTTCTAGATGTAGGTTTTAAACCTGTACATAAATTATCTGCAAATGAATCTTAAAAATAGAAAATAAACAATAGAAAGAGAATAAAACATAAAACAAATATGCACAGAGATTTTCCCCTAGATCCCAAATTGGGACGACCAACTTGATTTTTCATTATATTCCTTTTAGTGTTACAACACATATATATACATGCTGAAGCATACATAAACCCCAATCCATTAACCATGGGTTAGAACATAACCGTATTTCACTTGACCAGATCTACAAAATAACAGGGGCCAAAAACCATCATGCCCCAAAACCATGTGCAAACCCATGCACAAAACCATAGGTGAGCCTGCCCACCAAAAAATGAGGTCCAAAAAAAATTTCATGGGGCGCTGCCTTAGACCCCAAACAGGGGGAGCTGCTACCCCCTTTGTCACCCCCCTATTGTGTCAGGTGCAACGTACAAGGGGGCTTCTGCCCCCCCTATCACCCCCACACACATGACTAGTCGTGGAAAGAATATAACACATACCCAACATTCTCCCACTTGTTGTTTTCTTTTCACAGGGGGCGAGAGGAGAGATTTTTCATTAACCCAGGTTTGCAACACCCATTGTTTCTCTACACCAATAGAACTTCTGAGTGCTCACGGACTTCGTCAATGCATCTCCAACATTCTTCAAAGTATCCACCTTTACCAGCAACACCCTTTTAGCCTCAACCATATATCTTACAAAGTGATATTGAACATCAATGTGCTTTGTCTTTGAATGATAAGCAGGGTTCTTAGCCAAGAAAATTTCATTTTGGCTATCACAGTCTATCCTTATATCTTGCTGCAGCAAACCCATACTTGAACACAATCTCTGCAACCAAACTACTTCCTTTCTTGCATGAGTGGCTGCCATGTATTCTGCCTCTATAGTTGAAAGAGCCACTACAGACTGTAGTTTACTCATCCAACTAATTGCACCTTCAAATAGGCTAAACACATACCCACTTGTAGATCTTCTTTGGTCTAGATCTCCAACCTGGTCTACATCAACAAAACCATGAATGTCCAATACTCTTTCTAATCTTGGTCTTCCCTTGTAATATTCCAAAATTAACATGCATCTAATTGGAATATTGAATTTTTCTTTTTAAACCTAGAAGATGAATAAATGGGTAAGGAGGCCCATACATTTCAGAAATATGTATAAAATTCCTTATGTTGTGAAAAGGGATCATTATAATAGTTTGATTTCACACCCTCATGTGTGAAAAGGGGCATTTACATGTGGACAAGGTCATGTTTGACCAATTCAATAGCGCTAGAATAAGAGGTGGAGACCATCTAAGGAGACAGCGCAGTTATAGTGGGAGGAATATTCCTTGGTGGAGAAAACCCTAATGAGTGGGACCCAAGGTCAGAAGGCTTCCATTTGTATATAAGGAGGGCAAGACATCCATAGCAAGACATGTTAAATATTATTGAATTTGTGGTCTGCATGACTATTGTGCTTTCTTCAACTGTTTAGTTGAGATTGTTATGCTACTTAGCACAAGGAATTCCTGTTTAGGAATTCCTTCTCCTTTCTTGAGAGGACTCTTGAGGGAGATTGCATTTAATTTCTCCACATCCAAGCTTCAGGTCAAGCTACCTTCTTCAGCTACAATGTTATTTCTACATAGTATAATGTTGTGTTGAAGGGTGTTGCAGTGGAGGGTTGATAACACCACTTTCGGAGCTCGTTTTTTAGCGGAGGAAGCTTTCTTTCCTTTGGAAGATCAGTGAGGAAGATTCATGAGCTTATTTCACATCTTGGCACTTGGCCAACATATTTTCTTTCACCTACAAAGCAGTATACCTCTTGGACTACGTTATTTTATTGAGCATCTACAGTGAAGGGTTGCATTGATTGATTGGAGGGTGAGATATTCAGTGTTAGGATCAGCCTTTCACTTGGAAGATCCATTGGAAGAGGTTCATTCATCTCATGTTTCATCTTCATCCATCTCCATCCAGACATTAGGTTTTAGCTGCTACTTAGCCCGAGGGCTGCACTCTGGCATTTTTGCCTTTTTGCATATCTTAGGAAATCCTCTCAGCATTGTCTTGGAATTGTTTTTGGGAGTCTATATCTTCACTCCCACTTGTATGAGCCATATAATTACATATCTATATTATTGTACATCAAATATAGTAGTTTACCTTTTATTACTATGTTTTTCTTGTTCATGAGCATTCTACAATGTAGTAGCATTCCATCTTTGGCATATGTATTCATGAGAGGCTTGTTTTCCTTGATTATTTGAGTTATATTGCACTTATTTTCTGTTGATTTACATAATAAAATGGCTCAATGGTTTTCACACATTTTGGTGTAATTTTATTCACTGTTATTTCCAGTTTTATGTTCATATATTGCTGCTTCCCCATTTGGGAATATTACAGTGGTATCAGAGCATAATCTTGGCTCAGCCTATGGAATCTCAACTATTATGTTATCAAGAAGACAAGAAGAAGAAAAGATGAATAGAAAAGACAAAAAGAAGACTCCAATATTTGGAGGAAGAAAGGAGGAGAGACTTTCAAAGTTTCTTTCTCAAACTTTGCAGAGAATTCATGGAGATCTTAAGAAGATTAGGAAGGAGATTTGTAGAGAATTTCCAAGAGAGTTTGGATTTGAATCAAACTCTAGATTTTCGTATGATGAGTGTGAGCATGCAGCCACATACTATGATGCACAGCACAGTCATATGCCCAGATTTGCTATGACGAAGATAGAAGAAGAAGAAATTCCTAGGAGGGAAACTCTTAGTTATTTTCTGCAAGAATATGAATCTCAAACTAAGAATTTTAGAGATCATATCACTTTTTCAGAGTTTTGCAAGATCAAGGTGGAGAGAAGAAAGCAGCATAATATGATGGTTCATCTACATGTTCAGCCAGAGCTTGGGTGGAGGAGCTAGACACCTATTTGTAGCAGCACCAAATTTCTGAAGATGAAGCCATCAAAGTTACAACACTGCATTTTAGAGGTAAGTCATATGCTTGGTGGATATTTGATTCTTTTTAATTAAGAAATGCAAATAATTCTTCGTATGCAAGGTTCACTAAGAGGATAGTGGAAAGATTTGATGGAAAACCTTCTGAGACATCCTTGGTGAAACCAAACAAACCCAAAAAAATAGAAACTTTGCATATATTGGAGGAAATGATAAACTCAGCTCCACTTCAGAAAACTATTGAGGAGGCTGATATCTTGCATAAAACCTTGCTAAAGGAAATACCTATATCTCATAGTCTTGAACAAAAGGGCATGGAGATTCCTTTTTCAAAAGAGGATCCAGTTATTGGGAGGTTGCCCATTCATATTGGAGAGGAAGAGAAGGTTGGGGGCAACAACATTATCATGCCTAGAGTTTATCTAGCACTCATGCAGAGGAAGAGGGAGCTCTTGCTCCAACAAAAGGGATTCTTGTATCATTGCAAGAAATTCCCCAGGATTTCATATTTGGAGATAAAGGCACAACCCATGATCAACATGTGCCATTGTTGATAGATTGTGAAACCATGCAGATAAAAGGAGGAGGTAGGGATGATGACCAACATCATATGATGAGGAGCACACACCCCTATCTATTTCAGAGGGTTGATGCATAGAAAAAGGAAATTGAATTGGGCAGTGAGGGCAGGGACAAGTCTAGCCATTCATATATGCAGTCTACTCTTGATATTGATGTCTCATTGCATTGATGCATTTCACCAGGGAGACCACCAGATCAACAGATGATGAGGGATGCTTTACATTTGGAGGCACCACTAATTGATTGCAGAAGGGTGAGGACCTTGGGAGAGCTTGGTACAACACTGGGAGTCTTGGGTAGACTCAAGGAGAGGAGAGGAATTCTCTCAACATCATCATTACCCACTCTCATTTCAGATTCTGTGTTGTGGCAGGAGTAGTAAGGGAAGGATAGCAACCTTCCAACTTGCATCTTTGGCATAAGTGATGTCAAAGAGGAGGATAGCCATATGAAAAATGTTCTTTGTGATAGATCATCAACGCCGTCACTATGGAGGATAGATCTATATTGGAAGTCCTAGCTATTAGTGGGTTATTCCAAGGATCTTTCGACTTGTATGAAATTGGATGACCAGTTGCATGAGGAGGGATATTCAGCCAAAGATGAGATCATCTACTATGATGGTAGGATTTTCTTATCTAGAGCTCCAAGCACAAGGAGAAGTCAGCTCATAAGGATTTTCTCTTCAGCCACACTTACTCTATGAGAGCATACCACACCATCATGGAGGGGTATACTTGGGAAGGCTTTGAGGAGGAGATATATCAGCATTTGAGGAGATGCATGGATCATGTGAAGATGGAGGAGATACATAACTCTTTGGGGGATTTATCATAGCCACCTCTTTTCTCTTTGAGAATGAGAGAGGATTTAGCAATGAGCCACTCCATTTGCATGAGAAAATCATATGGTAAGGGTATTGTTTTGTTGCATAATTATTTGTATAATGAATATGTGCATTCCTTAACCATATATGTGCAAGACATTTCTCCAAGGAGGAACATTCTTTCTTCTAGACTTCATGGTCTACTTGAGGCCATAAGCAGTATTGGTGATGACCACTCCGTAGAAGGACTTGGGGAGATTATATCTTTTGAAGAACATGCTCACTTTGCACCATACACCATACACTTTCTCCAAACATGGGAGGAGATTGGGACATCAAGCAAGTGGTTGGGAAGCCACACATCATGCCATTTTCTAATGCAGTTGAGAGTAAAGCTGCGTTGGTTGCATTTGAGGGACCATTTTCCTTCTCCCTTGCTACATTCGCAGTTAGTATGATTCTCTTTATGGTTCCCTATGTTGTTGTTGTTCTTATCTTTGTGGGTAGCATGTTGGGAGGAGATACACATTGGTTAGATGTGTCCATGGGGAATGAAATTCCCACACATTTTATGCTTCATGCTTCAATAGGAGTATGGGAGATGGCTTGTCATGTTATGTTTGGCAACAACAATTAGAAAAACTACGTTGTGACCACTTGGGAGGTTGTTGGTACCTTCCAGCACTACATGAAACCTTCATTATTCCTCTCATTTGGATGTCATATGATGGTGATTTACTATTCATCATATATGGGATGGTTTGGGCCAACATGATTCACAACGTTGGAGAGAAGATCTTTGGAGATCCAGTCTTCTTCTTGCCACTTGGAGGCAACATTATTGTAGCCCATGATCAGCAACTACTCTACACTTATCATAAGTGGAGAGAAGGATAGTGTGGGGTAGGCTATTTTTTCTACCATGTTCAGTTATTCAACCCACCTACATTGCAGGAGCCAAAGGTGGAGGAGAATTTTCAGGAGTTGCCATGTTGGGAGGTAACTCATTTTGTATGGTTCATAGCTTGGGGACAGAGGATCCACATGGGAATGATGATTCCCAATGCATTTTAGATGCCATGTCTCAAAGGGACCTCTAGACAGCACCTTATTGCCTCCTTGAGTACTCTAATTATTCATGATGATAGCTATTTAGCTAGCTTTCATGCTTGGGAGGGGCAATATGGAGATTTATTGATGAGACAACATCTCATTCCTTGGAGGAGTTTATCATATGTGAATGCTACAGTAGGAGGAGGGGAGACTTCTTAGTTCTATCCTTGGATTTTCTTGAGGACAAGCAACATTTGGGAGGGGAGGATTGTAATATTTGAAAATTAGTATGCAGCTAATTGGAATATTGATTTTTTCTTTTTACACCTAGGAGATGAATAAATGGGTAAGGAGGCCCATACATTTCAGAAATAGGTATAAAATCCCTTATGATGTGAAAAGGGATCATTATAATAGTTTTATTTCACACCCTCATGTGTGAAAAGGGGCATTTACATGTGGACAAGGTCAAATTTGACCAAGTCAACAACGCTGGAATAAGAGGCGGAGATCATCTATGGAGACAACACAATGATAGTGGGAGGAATATTCCTTGGTGAAGGAAACCATAATGAGTGGGACCCAAGGTGAGAAGGATTTGATTTTTATATAAGGAGGGTAACGCAGCCATAGCAAGACATGTTAAAGATTATTGAATTTGTGATTTGCATGACTATTGTGCTTTCTTCAACTATTTAGTTGAGATTGTTGTGCTCCTTAGCACAAAGCATTCTTGTTTAGGAATTCCTTCTCCTTTCTTGAGAGGCCCCTTGAGGGAGATTGCACGTTTTTATCACTCAGATTTTCCTTGAAATTGTGAGAAGAGGAAAGGGGTCCGAGGTAACCACAAACCAACTTTTAGGTACAAAATATAGCCAATCTGTATCCAGAGAGGGCTCTCTCTATAATTTTTAGCTTTGTTTTGGAAGATGTTAGGCTAGTTATAAAGTTCAAGGGTTTTGATTGAGTTTGGTTGATGGAATTCTATAGCAAAGGGTAAGATTGAATAGTTTCAGGCCATTGGGCTAATGGAGTCAAAAGGATGGCTAAACTGGAATAAGTTTCTTAACAAAGATGGTTTCACAGGGCAAGATAATCAAATAGAGAGCAATTACAAATCTAAAGTGAATGGAATGGAATTAAAATGGATGAAGGGAAATTAAGAATCCTTCAAAACATTTGAAAGAAGGAAATTGAGTGATTATCAATAAAGAGAAATTAAGTATTCTTTACTAAATAATCAAAATGCATAAACTAGAGAAACAGGAGCAATTAAGAATTCACTGTTTAAACCAGTTCATAAGAAAACATTTAGAATAACAATGATTAAAATCAGATTACATTCAAGCACTTTCTGATTTATTCCTTTTCATTAATCATTCAGATATGAAACATAGTAATATAATAAACAAATATAAAACTTCAAAACATAAGAGAGATGACTTATTGATCCGTTTTTCGATTCATGAATCCTGTAAAAAGTCTTTGCGTCAATCCTTCATCCAGCTAGCCACAAGAAATTTCTCCAAAAAGCACTTTATTCCAAAATGATCAATGTTACAAAAATTTCTAAGAATCCACCCCAAAATACTTCCAAGAGTGAATTAGTTATACAAATTCTAAACAAAAATATCTTGAAAAAATATCAAGATTGGTTCACAAATCTCTCCAACTATTTTACGTAAATAGAACTTAAGTAAAGGACACTCAAAGTAATGCATCTATTTGACACTATTTTTTATGGATAGGTGATGAAAAAGAGGAGAATTCGAATTTGATCAGACTCTTAGTTGATGATGAGGCATCCAAGTCACTAACTGCTTCCTTTCTTTGTGCATTCTGCTCCAACAATTCTGCAAAATGGGGGTCCGATGATATCTTTTTATTTATCAAT
Organism: Pinus albicaulis; assembly: GCA_034641835.2. Lineage (NCBI taxonomy): Eukaryota > Viridiplantae > Streptophyta > Pinopsida > Pinales > Pinaceae > Pinus > Pinus albicaulis. The sequence goes on from CM076573.1 coordinate 389,728,900, forward strand.
CCGTAATAGATATGTAAAAAGTGAAAGAGGTTATTGTGCATTAATAGGTTGGTGAGATAAACCTCTTTCAGTTTCCTAAAATTCCTCTCCAGCTATGCAAAATAATCTCTGCAAAAATATGTGTAAAAAAGAGTTTTACAGAGTCTGAAAAATAGCCTCTAAAGATGTGCATGTATCTCTGATTCTGAAATCAGTGTGAAAAACGTGAAATATATTTTTTTAGATGGGTCTCTTAGGAACAAAAACCTCCTTCATTTTTGTATTATGTATTTCTTATTGGCCACAATATTCTCTGCAAAATGATGACTTAACTGGAATTTTCTGCAAAAAGTGCTTTCCAACATTGTTTAATATTTCCAAAACCATAATAGTTATTAGAAAAGTGAGAGAGGTTTTTTTATATGGTCCTATTAAGAACATAAACCTCCTTCAGTTTTGCAAAATTCATCTTATATTGATCATAATAGTTTCTGCAAAACAATGACTAAAACATGAAATTTCTGCAAAAAAGTTCCTTCTTGTTGTGTTTTTCATATTTTCATTTTTTTGTTCTTTTGACTGTTTTACTTTCACTTTAGACAAAATTCAATGTTGGTGAAATTATTCTCATTTCTTTTTACCATTTTACTACCTCTGTATTTAATTTTACTGTTTACCTTTGACTGCTCTGTAACTTCATTTTAACTTTCACTCTGACTTTTACCTGATACACTTCAACCACTGATACTCTTTAACTTTTTACGCTCTCTGTTTATTTTCTGTTTATCCTTTTTATCATGACTTACTGTAGTAACAATAAAAAATTTATCCAAGGATATTTTTTACAAAATGTCCAACATGTCTTCCCACCATTGTGCTTCTGGTATTCTGGTTCTGTTTCGGAAAGTGAATAGTGAGGAAACACGTGCAGGCAATAGCTGACTGGTTCAGCTGAAAATTGTTTGGCAAAGTGGCTGTTGGAAATCTTCAACAACTTGTTAGCGCTCGAATCTACCTTAGGCTGAAATAAGGTAAAACTCAAGGAAACATCAAACCAAGCTCAGCCTCGTAGCTAGCCCTACGAGGACAGGAGAGGGCTCTCTCCGGGTCTATCTCGGCAAAAGGTCTTCAAAGGGGCTAAGATGACTTATAATGAATACTAATTTTAGGCTAGTAAATACATAGGAAAGGGGTTTTTGATAAGTGACTGGGTTTTCTGGGCAGTATGGGGACAAAGGACAGCATGAAGTAGAGAGATTAAATGAAAGACACAAATTATCTCATGAGGCAAGATAGGCAAGAGCTTAAGCATTCAAATTGAAATTATATGGAGTGGAAAGACTGCTGAGAGGCCGAAAAGGGCATACATAATGAATCATTTTCAGACATAAGAAGGTACACATAAAATGAACGCTTTCCCAAGGTAGAGCAATAAAATGGATTCTACCTTTCTTACTTAAAAGCATTCAACTAGAAATGATTATGAATGAATAGTAAAACATAACAAGATACATATGAAACAGAAAGAAAGACATATGCAAAACTCACACCACATGAATCTCATGAATCAGCGCTGCATCATTTCATTAATTCTCTGTCAAACTGTTACAACAATAGCAGCCTCACTCTGCTGCAAAACTCCAACCCCTACACTATGAAACTCATAAAATATATACATTTTCTCATCCTTGTACTAAGGGAATTGAGCTCAACCATTTTCTTAAAAATAGAGTCAGTTACATTAAACTTGGGCCAATTTCTGAAAATAGGTGTTGAAGATGAACTCGTATCTCCCCAAAAATAGCACCTGTTATAAAACTGAAAGAGGTTTTTGTAGATCAGGTCATTTTGGAGAAAAACCTCTCTCAAATCGGTAAAATTCGTTTCCAATTGCTCGAAATATGTTCCACAAAATCATCTCTAAAACAGGAAATCATTAAAAATTTAAATCTGTGAAAATGAGCTGTAAAGATCTAGTCACATATCCCAATGCGTGACACCTTTGAATAAACTGAAAGAGGTTTTTGTTATATGGCTCGTGGGTAACCAAAACCTCTTAGGGTTTTGAAAAATTACTTTCCATCTGCTGTAAAATGGCTCTGTACTAAAATGACTAAAACAGTAAAAAATATGAAAATTTTGCTTTGTTTTAATGTAGGCTTCAAATATCATTGTATATCTCCCACATAGTTGCACATGTGCATAAAATTAAGGAGGTTTTTGTTATGTGGAATGTTATGAACAAAAACCTCTTTCATGTTTGAAAAATTCCTCACCATTATTTCACAAACTAATTTTGTACTAAACTTGTCATTGTGTGCAGCAACTGACCTCAAAACATGCATAACCAAGAATCACTCATTCATTTTGATCATATCTTCTAATCCAGAAACCGGTTATGGGAGTGTGATATACCGTTGGAAATATTTTTCTGAGATTCTTCTGATGGACACACTTGTGACATGTTTTGTGCTGAAAATCATGTGCAAAACATCTAACAAAACCAGACATAGTAAGAGCTCATGTTGATCTCTGGTAACAGGCTGCGAAGACTGGAACTAACATTGGCTCCAATGGGGATGGTAGCTCCTTGGAGGTGCCAAGAATAGTAGAAATTTGGGAGAGTAGACCAGTGCCTTATCATTTGGGCATGGAGTCTAAAAACTGCAAACCAAACTACTCATACCAATCCAAAAACATATACATACTGCAACGTGTACATAAGCAAATACCGGAAACTGAAATGTTGCCTTTGGCAGCTTATTTATTTACAAATATCCCCTACTTTGCTACAAAACCAATAGATCAAGTAACACTGTAATGCCAGATCAACCAATCAAGTAACTGTGACAAGGATGCTGCTTGAAAGTGCTTCCACCAGGACACAGATGTAATTGCTGGCAGCCATACATGCACATAATGAGTCTGGTTATGTAAAAGACAGTTTGATCTATCATTCAAACTAAAAAAAATTTCCATATATGTTGCAATAGGATCGCAAAAGCCAGACTTTGTTTCCTGCCCCAACTCTGCAATACATACTTCCAGCTGCACACTGTCAATGCAAACATCCACAGGCAGTTCTATTGTTTCTTGTTTTGAAAGAGGGAGAGTTTCCAAGAACTTTTTGGGATCTCGGAATTCATATGATTGGATCTGATCGTTTAAATACTGAATCTCCTTCTCAAACTTTTCAAAAACTCAATCAAAGAAACTAGTTTTAGCTTCAGCAGGAGACTTTGGAGATCTCAAAAATTGAAGCACGACACTGAAAAATGCTTCATTAATTTCAAAATCCACTAACCAATCTCTAACTTATTTTAAAACTTCACAAAACGCAGGGTTTGCCACATAACCTACCATTGCATGAGTGGATCAGTGAGCACTAGAATCTCTGGATTGAGTTGGAGTCGCCAGGTGAATGTTTCAGCCTTCATATGTGTCTGACCGTTGTCCACCATCAACAATCAGATCTGAAACTTAATACATATACTGGGGAAATTCACAAGCTAAATGCTACGATTACAAGTTAAACCGGAGATTGACTGAAGCAGCATTTATCTACTTCGCTTATGCATAACAAAATCGTTTCGAAGGCTACCTGGCGTGACTTCAGATTCCGTCTATAACAGGTAAACGTTTTAAGTTTCTCCCCAGTATGGTCGCCACTATGTTAGCGCTCGAATCTACCATAGGCTGAAAAAAGGTAAAACTCAAGGCAACATCAAACCAAGCTCAGCCTCGTAGCTAGCCCTACGAGGACAGGAGAGGGCTCTCTCCGGGTCTATCTCGGCAAAAGGTCTTCAAAGGGGCTGAGATGACTTATAATGAATACTGATTTTAGGCTAGTAAATAGATAGGAAAGGGGTTTTTGATAAGTGACTGGGTTTTCTGGGCAGTATGGGGACAAAGGACAGCATGAAGCAGAGAGATTAAATGAAAGACGCAAATTATCTCATGAGGCAAGATAGGCGAGAGTTTAAGCATTCAAATTGAAATTATATGGAGTGGAAAGACTGCTGAGAGGCCGAAAAGGGCATACATAATGAATCCTTTTCAGACAGAAGAAGGTACACATAAAATGAACGATTTCCCAAGGTAGAGCAATAAAATGGATTCTACCTTTCTTACTTAAAAGCATTCAACTAGAAATGATTATGAATGAATAGTAAAACATGACACGATACATATGAAACAGAAAGAAAGACATATGCAAAACTCACACCACATGAATCTCATGAATCAGCGCTACATCATTTCATTAATTCTCTTTCAAACTGTTACAACAATAGCAGCCTCACTCTTCTACAAAAATCCAACCCCTACACTATGAAACTCATAAAATATATACATTTTCTCATCCTTGTACTAAGGGAATTGAGCTCAACCATTTTCTTAAAAATAGAATCAGTTACATTAAACTTGGGCCAATTTCTGAAAATAGGTGTTGAAGATGAAGTCGTATCTCCCAAACCATAGCACTGGTTACAAAACTGAAAGAGGTTTTTGTAGATAAGGTCATTTTGGAGAAACACCTCTCTCAAATCTGGAAAATTTGTTTCCAGTTGCTCGAAATCGGTTCCACAAAATCATCTCTAAAACAGGAAATCATTAAAAATTTAAATCTGTGAAAATGAGCTGTAAAGATCTAGTCACATATCCCAATTAGTGACATCGTTGAATAAAATAAAAGAGGTTTTTGTTATATGGCTTGTGGTTAACAAACACCTCTTTGGGTTTTGCAAAATTACTTTACATCTGCTGTAAAATGGCTCTGTACTAAAATTACTAAAACAGTAAAAAATATGAAAATTTTGCTTTGTTTTAATGTAGGCTCCAAATATCATTGTATATCTCCCACATAGTTGCACCTGTGCATAAACGGAAGGAGGTTTTTGTTATTTGGAATGTTATGAACAAAAAAATCTTTCACTTTTGAAAAATTCCTCACCATTATTTCACAAACTGATTTTGTACTAAACTTGTCATTGTGTGCAGCAACTGACCTCAAAACATGCATAACCAAGAATCACTCATTCATTTTTATCATATCTTCTAATCCAGAAACCGGTTATGGGAGTGTGATATACCGTTGGAAATATTTTTCCGAGCTTCTTCTGATGGAAACACTTGTGACATGTTTTGTGCTGAAAATCATGTGCAAAACATCTAACAAAACCAAACATAGTAAGAGCTCATGTTGATCTCTGGTAACAGGCTGCGAAGACTGGAACTAACACAACTGATTTTGAATTTTTTTGCATGGGACTCTGGTTGTTACATAGGATAGTGAAAATGATGTGGGCACATTTGTTTTATTTACAAAGACAAATTTTGGCAGATTTTTTATTATCTTAATGGATGACGTACACGGGAAATGACAGTTTGTCATATGCGGAGGGCAGTAAATGGTATGTATCGCACCGCTTTTGGGGATGGGTGGTATTCAATGGAGTGGCAGTGATTCCATATGATGAACGACGCGTGGCATGGTACTATTCAGAAAATCGCTTGGCCATCGCGCGTTATCATTCGGACGTGGATGGCTAGTGATATTGTTATTAACCGTTAATCTCTAATGAGTTGATCGAATGGTTGTCGGGAAAGGGAGATGACAGGGATTTAATAGGGCGGGCCCAATGTAATTAAGTGTTAATTAATTGCATCGGGGATTATTCTATTAGTGGGACAGGTTATTAATTAATCTTGAGGATTAATTAATCCCTTTATAAAATGCGGAAAAGTGATCGGGAAAGGTTTTAAACTGGGATTTAACCAAGGTTACGACTTGTGGTTAAGGGATGTGTATTGGGGATTTTAACAAAGGGTTATAGTTTTAACCTTGGGTAAAGGGATTCGGGGAAGAAAAATACACAAGGGAAGGGTTACTTTGAAGTTTGGTTTAAACAAAACTTCATTACTTTTGTTTTAAAACACGTAATAAAACATGTTTTAACTGTTTTTCAATATATTTCTATTATATGGTAATTAAATCAAAGTAATCTAATTACTGTAGGGGGCGGGATTAATATAAAGATATATTTTAGCCAAAAGGGAGTATAATGAGGGTGTTTTATTTAAACATGTGGGGATTAAATACTTTGACTAAAATTATAATAAATGGGTTTTTGGGTATTTTATATAAAAAGGAGTTATATATAATAGGAGAAGGTCATTCTTTTAGGGATTTAAATAATAAATTAAAAAATTAATATGGAAAATGAGTGAAGTGCTAAGTATAAAACATCAATGTAATGTATTTAACTTATGCTTTTATGAATAGGGTTTTTGTCAAAAATTGCATGATTTTCCTAAGAAAAATGGGATTTTACTTAGGAAAAGATTTTTAGAAGTGAATGAATGTCATGATGAATGATTTCAAGTACTTAGGTTTTTCCAATTATTGGGCCGAGGGTCTGGTCCCTCCAAAAGTCAAGGAAATGCCTTGAGCCCCTCTAATTTTCAAATACCTTAGTACCTAGGGGAAATTAGTGAAATATTTAGGGAAAAATGAAAAGGGAAGTTAATAATTTTGACTTTGCTTTGATTTGAAATTCTTCCAGTGTAGTGTCTGTCTTTGCACTTTGTGATGAAAGTAAATATCAACACATTTAGAGTCATTATCCATCACATGTAATTCTGCAACATCATCTAACTACCCTACCTACTTTACCCTACCATTTTTTCTTCTTTGTTAGGGTGCACTTAGACTGGCAAACCCTTATCACACTTTTTTTTTTACATGTGGAAATCTATCTAATTCTACCCTTATTACATCCAAGGGCTCAGATTAAACTGTTGAGCTCCTTTTATTTACTCTACCTATCTACTTATCTGCCAAGATTAAACAGTTTGGTCAGATTTTATTCTCTATTTCTAAAACATAAAATTGAAAGATGAATTAGCCAAGCTTAAATTGTTTGACTGTTCATAAATTGTGGCATAGGATACAAGTTGCGCACAATTTATTTATTACATAAGAGTAAAAAGTAGTGGCATTTAGATTTTCTCACTTTCCTTGGCCTTTCTTTTGGTGGGGTTCATTTTCTTTTACTTTTTGGCCATTTTTATTCTTTTTACCCTTTGATTTTTCATTTAGGGTATACCCTCTTTACATTTTTTAAATTTTTTGATTTTTTTGACAATATGGAAAACCTTTGCAACAAGGAAAGGTATAAACATATTACATAGCCCATCAAGTCAATCATGATATATGACACCTATTGGTATAGGAGTCTAACACTGGCTCCACTTGGGGATGGCTTTTCCTGGTGAAAAGTCAAGAACAACAGGTCAGTTGTCCTCATCCATTGACCTTGGTGATCTTGTAAATGTCTTCTGTCTTCTGCAAACTGAAATATGATCTGAAACTAAAACAACACACAAAAATTTTCAAAACAACTTAATGAAAAACTAGCTGAAAATTGAAAACTAAAAAAATTCTCAAAATTCTGAGCTTATTGGCACTCATCTACCTACTCAATCTACTAAAAATCTTATTGAATCAGGCAATACAAAAATGCCAATGAAGCCAATCAAGTAGCTGTAACAATAAATGGATAACTTGATTGCTTGTGATCAAAATTGGAAGTATGTTATGATCATGTGCCTTTATAGTAAATGATATGATGTGTAAAGGCCACTTTGATGTATTTGATCCTTATAGAGAAAACATGTTTGCTTATTTGGGCTAAAAATATTCTCCATATAATCTGATATAGGATCAATAAAAGCATGATGTATGTTATTTACTTCTAGGCCTTCAATGACTGGTTGCTCAGTTGTATTCTGAATATTAAGCCTTGAAACTAGTTCTTCAGTCTTGTGTTTGAAAGAATAATCATCCTTAATATGCAAGTCAAAAGATAGTACAATTTCCTCTTGCTTAGGAGAAGGAATATTTTCAAAGAATTCTTTAGGATTTCGGAAATTGTATGATTGAATTTGAGAATGCAAAAGTTTAATTTCATTTTCATAATTTTCAGAAATTATCTCAAGAACATATATTTTCAGTTTAGGAGAATATTTTCTTGATTTCAAAATAAGAAATAAAGCTCTTAAAAAATCCTCATCAAGCTGAAGTTCTAATATCTCATCGCTCAAAATAGCTAGTGATTTTTTTTTGAAATTATCATAATTATCATCATACTGATCATATTTAGGCAAATCTTCAGAATAAGGAATGTCATCAATTATAAACATTGGATCAGCATATTTCTCTTCCAACAATCCCAATATATCTTGATTAGATTGGTTGCATTCTATTTGAAAGTCATTATTTTTCTCAATAGGTGTGCTATCAAGCAATGGGCCTTTTTGGGAAGGTAGAATAACATGAGCATCAACTTGTTCTTCTGTCTCTTTATGGATAAAAACTTTAGTATATTCCTCAACATTAGAAGAAGTAGAAACAATTTCTTCATTATGTAAATATTTTGAGGATGGTTCCATGTTTAGAAGCAAATTGATTTCTTCTTCGGTGAGGGAGGTTGGGAATCTCTGAATTCTTAGCTTGAAAGGACAGCTGTTTTTTCTCTTATCTAAAAATTGATCATGAGGTTGATTATTTTCTTTAACTCCATTCAAAACATTAAATGAAACATCATTTGTTAATACAAAGGGGTTTTGTGGATCTTGATTTATCTCCTGACTTATTTCATCTTTGTTTAACTCCTCTTGATTATTATGACATTTAACTTGAGAATGAAAGTTTTGGACTTCTTCTAATAAATCTTCGGGAAACCAATTTCCAAAATCTTCATCAATATTTTTAAGGTAATGTATAAGATCTTCAGCTTGATCACAACAATTTTCAGCTAATGATAAAGATGGAAAATCTTTTTTGTAATGCTCATAAAATACCTTATGAAAATCTTTTAGAGAAAACAAACTTGCAGGTTTGAGAGCTTCGTACCATTCCCTTGCTTTTCCTTATAAGGTTACCATGAATATTTTCATTAGGCAATTCTCATGCCAATCACCCTTCAATCTTGATGAGTGTATATGAAATTTAATGAGATGTAGTAAAGGATCATCAATATTCTCATCTTGAAACATAGGCAGATTTTCACTCCAATTTACGTTTGGTAGTTTGTGTGGAAATCCAAGTATGTGATCTCTGCTCATGGGAGCATATATTCATTTTATTCTTGGATCATTTTGAAAATCAGCCATAATGAAAAGCCATTTTATCTGTACAACCAAGTTAGATCCTTATATAAAATATAATACATATTGAAAAACCTTCTTAAGGAGAAAGAACATAATGTCTTAGATTAAGATCCAATTTGAAAGCCTGATATTTCCATATTGTTCTTCCAGGTTCATTCCTCCATTGGAGTCTTGATTGCGAAATTGATTTGGAGTCACCAAGTGGATGATTTTAACCTTTGTGTGTCTGATCATTGTCCACCATCATAGATCAGATCTGAACCTGTAAAATATTTCTAAAGAAAAAGGTTAGTCTTCCCCAGTATGGTCTCCACTATGTTATCACTCAGATTTTCCTTGAAGTTGTGAGAAGAGGAAAGGGGTCCGAGGTAACCACAAACCAACTTTTAGGTACAGAATTTAGCCAATCTGTACCCAGAGAGGGCTCTCTCTATAATTTTTAGCTTTGTTTTGGAAGATGTTAGGCTAGTTATAAAGTTCAAGGGTTTTGATTGAGTTTGGTTGATGGAATTCTATAGAAAAGGGTAATATTGAATAGTTTCAGGCCATTGGGATAACGAAGTCAAAAGGATGGCTAAACTAGAATAAGTTTCTTAACAAAGATGGTTTCACAGGGCAAGATAATCAAATAGAGAGCAATTATAAATATAAAGTGAATTGAATGGAATCAAAATGGATGAAGGGAAATTAAGAATCCTTCAACACATTTGAAAGAAGGAAATTGAGTGATTATCAATAAAGAGAAATTAAGTATTCTTTACTAAATAATCAAAATGCATAAACTAGAGAAACATGAGCAATTAAGAATTCACTGTTTAAACTAATTCAGAAGAAAAAATTTAGAATAACAATGATTAAAATCGGATTACATTCAAGCACTTTCTGATTTATTCCTTTTCATTAACTATTCAGACATGAAACATAGTGATATAATAAACAAATATAAAACTTCAAAACATAAGAGAGATGACTTATTGATCCGTTTTTCGATTCATGAATCCTGTAAAAAGTCTTTGCATCAATCCTTCATCCAGCTAGCCACAAGAAATTTCTCCAAAAAACACTTTATTCCAAAATGATCAATGTTACAGAAATTTTTAAGAATCCACCCCAAAATACTTCCAAGAGTGAATTATTTATACATATTCTAAACTAAAATATCTTGAAAAAATATCAAGATTGGTTCACAAATCTCTCCAACTATTTTACATAAATAGAAATTAAGTAAAGGACACTCAAAGTAATGCATCTATTTGGCACTATTTTTTATGGATAGGTGATGAAAAATAGGAGAATTCTAATTTGATCCAACTCTTAGTTGATGATGAGGCATCCAAGTCACTAACTGCTTCCTTTCTTTGTGCATTCTGCTCCAACAATTTTGCAAACTTGGGGTCCAATGATATCTTTGTATTTCTCAATATGTAATATATATGTAAAAAGTGAAAGAGGTTATTGTGTATTAATATGTTGGTGAGATAAACATCTTTCAGTTTCCTAAAATTCCTCTCCATCTGTGCACAATAGGCTCTGCAAAAATATGTGTAAAACAGAGTTTTACAGAGTCTGAAAAATAACCTGTAAAGATGTGCATGTATCTCTGCTTCTAAAATCACTGTGAAAAATGTGAGATAGGTTTATGTATATGGTTCTCTTAGGAACAAAAACCTCCTTCAGTTTTTTATTATGTATTTCTTATTTGCCACAATCTGCTCTGAAAAATTATGACTTAACTGGAATTTTCTGCAAAAAGTGCTTTCCAACATTGTTTAATATTTCCAAAACCATAATAGCTGTTAGAAAAGTGAGAGAGGTTTTTGTCGATGGTCCTATTAAGAACATAAACCTCCTTCATTTTTTCAAAATTCATCTTGGATTGATCATAATAGTTTCTGCAAAAAAATGACTAAAACATGAAATTTCTGCAAAAATGTTCCTTCTTGTTGTGTTTTTCATATTTTCACTTTTTTGTTATTTTGACTGTTTTACTTTCACTCTAGACAAAATTAAATGTTGGTGAAAGTATTTTCATTTCTTTTTACCATTTTACTGCCTCTGTATTTACTTTTAATGTTTACCTTTCACTGCTCTGTAACTTCATTTTAACTTTCACTCTGACTTTTACCTGATACACTTTAACCACTGATACTCTTTAACTATTATGCTCTCTGTTCATTTTCTGTTTATCCTTTTTATCATGACTTCCTATAGTAACAATAAAAAATTCATCCAAGGATGTTTTTTACAAAATTTCCAACATGTCTTTCCACCATTGTGCTTCTGGTATTCTGGTTCTGTTTCGGAAAGTGAATAGTGAGGAAACAGGTGCAGGCAATAGCTGACTGGTTCAGCTAAAAATCGTTTGGAAAAGTGGTGGTTGGAAATATTCAACAACTGATTTTGACGTTTTTTGCATGGGACTCTGGTCGTTACATAGGATAGTGAAAATGACGCGGGCACATTTGTTTTATTTACAAATTCAAAGGTTGGCGGGTTTTTTATTATTTTAATGGATGACGTCCGTGGGAAATGACAGTTTGTCGTATGCGGAGGGCGGTAAATGGTATGTATCGCACCACTTTTGGGGATGGGTGGTATTCAGTGGAGTGGCAGTGATTCCATACGATGAACGACGCGTGGCATGGTACTGTTCAGAAAACCACTTGGCCATCGCGCGTTATCGTTCGAACATGGATGGTGAGCGATAATGTTATTAACCGTTGATCTCTGATGAGTTGATCGAACGGTTGTCGGGAAAGGGAGATGACAGGGATTTAATAGGGCGGGCCCAATGTAATTAAGTGTTAATTAATCACATCTGGGATGATTCTATTTGTGGGACAGGTTATTAATTAATCGTGAGGATTAATTAATCCCTTTATAAAACGCAGAAAAGTGATCGGGAAAGGTTTTAAACTGGGATTTAACCAAGGTTACGACTTGCGGTTAAGGGATGTGTATTGGGGATTTTAACAAAGGGTTATAGTTTTAACCTTGGGTAAAGGGATTCAGGGAAGAAAAATACACAAGGGAAGGGTTACTTTGAAGTTTGGTTTAAACAAAACTTCATTACTTTTGTTTTAAAACACGTAATAAAACATGTTTTAACTATTTTTCAATATATTTCTATTATATGGTAATTAAATCAAAGTAATCTAATTACCATAGGGGGTGGGATTAATATAAAGATATATTTTAGCCAAAAGGGAGTATAATGAGGGTGTTTTATTTAAACATGTGGGGATTAAATACTTTGACTAAAATTATAGTAAATGGGTTTTTGGGTATTTTATATAAAAAGGAGTTATATATAATAGGAGAAGGTCATTATTTTAGGGATTTAAATAATAAATTAAAAATTAATATGGAAAATGAATGAAGCGCTAAGTATAAAACATCAATGTAATGTATTTAACTTATGCTTTTATGAATAGGGTTTTTGTGAAAAATTGCATGATTTTCCTAAGAAAAATGAGATTTTACTTAGGAAAAGATTTTTAGAAGTGAGTGAATGTCATGATGAATGATTTCAAGTACTTAGGTTTTTTCAATTATTGGGCCGAGGTTCCGGTCCCTCCAAAAGTCAAGGAAATGCCTTGAGCCCCTCCTTGCTTCTGGTGAAGCCAAGTCCCCATATATAGGTATCAAATTTCTAATACCACATCCTTGGTGACTGTTTTAACCCATACAGAGACTTATTTAACTTGCATACCAGTTATTTCTTCCCCTTCACCATAAAGGCTTCAGGTTGTTTCATGTAGATCTTCTCTTCTATATCCCCATGAAGAAATGTTGTCCTCCCATCCATCTGTTCTAACTCAAAATTAAATGCAGTAGCAACAAATAAAAGTAATCTAATAGAAGTAACTTTGGGAACAGGAGAAAAAATATCACCAAAATCAATTCCCGACACTTGGGAATAATATTTTTCTACCAACCGAGCTTTGTATTTCTCCACCTTGCCTTCTACATTCATCTTCTTCTTAAACACGCATTTTCTCCCGATGGGCTTCCTTCAAGCCGAAAACTCCACCAGATCCCATGCCTCATTTTTATGCAAGTATACCATTTCATCAACCATGGCCTCCTTCCAGATTTTTCCATCCTATGAATCTACTACCTCCATGACGGTTCTGGGATCATCATCAGTTATAGTTAAAGAAAAATTTGAACAGAAAGCAGATGGACTATACCTTTCTGGTTGTATTATTTCCCGAACTGATCTTCTCATAGCTGCAGTTTGTGGCTCTTCCTCTTCTAAGTATTCTTCTGTTGTAGAGTTTGATTCATCCTCCTTTAGCTCAAACTCTAAAACATGTTACTTCATGTTTAACAACATCTTTCACCTCTCTAAACACTAGATCTCAGTTGTACACAACCTTCCTTGTTTCTGGGTTCCAAAGCTTGTAACCCTTTAAACAATGCTTATACCCAATAAAGATTCACCTTTCAGATTTATTATCCAACTTGGATCTTTTCTCCTTTGGAACATGTACATATGCATCACATCCAAATACCCTCAGATGTGAAAGAGATGGTTTCTTACCAATCCATACCTCATGTGGATTCTTATCCTCCAACGTTGATGAAGGTGATATGTTAACCACGTAACATGCAGTCTCCACTGCCTCTACCCAAAATTCTTGTCCTAACCTGGTACCACTGAGCATGCTTCTTGCCTTTCCTTTCTCAAGAGCATCATCAGATCCCTTTCCTTTCTCAGGAGCTTTAGATCTACAGTCCTTTTTATAGTACCCTTCCTTTCCACATTTCTAGCACACCTTTACATACTTTCCAGGAGATTTAGATCTCCCTCTAGATTTAGATCTCCCACTCGAAACCTTATTATTGTTTCTGTTCTGGGACCTTCCTCATACAGATAAGGCATCTCCATGTTGACCCTCCATATTTCTCCGTATCATTTCCTCTAACAACAAGGCTAAGACAATGTCATCAAAATTCAAGGTAGTTGTATTTCTACCTACTGCAATAACCAGACTGTCCCACGAGTCTGGTAGAGAACACAACAAACTGATGCACTTATCTTCATCTGAGATTTTAATATCAATAGATGACAACTGACTTACCATAGTATTGAAGGTGTTCATATGATCTGTCACTGAGTCTCCATCCTTCATCCTCAGGTTATACATCTTTTTTCTGCAGGAACAATTTATTTACAAGAGACTTAGATTGGTACAAAGTCCCAAGTTTGTCTCACAAATTCTTCGTCGTAGCTTCCCCGGATACATTCAACAATACCGAATCTGAGACACACAACGGTATTGTGCTCTTCACCTTCCGATCCAAATTTTTCCAATCTTCATATGTCATTGTCGTTGGTTTAGTACCTAGATCTACCACGATCCACTGGTCTTTATCCACCAGCAGATGCTCCATCTTGAGCTTCCACAAAAAAATATGACCATTAAAATTCTCAATCTCTATCTTTCCACTACTCACCATCTTCTTTCACCGTAAGAATCGATCCCAAAGATCTCCCACTGAACATGGTCTACCACTGGCTTGAGAAAAACACCCCTTAGTAGCAAAGGTGTCCCCTTGAAGCTGAAATTGATCCAATACTAGATGTAGGTTTTAACCCTGTATAGAAATTATCTACAAACGAATCTTAAAAACAGAAAATAAACAGTAGCGAGAGCATAAAACATAAAACAGATATACACAGATTGTTAGTATGAATCCTTTGTCGAAATGTACAAAAAAGGACCACTTTAGCTACGCATAACTAATAGCCCTAACAACGAAAGTGGCTGCCAATATCTTCAGATCTGCAGTTATTTAGACAAGAAAAGAGCTGCAAAACACCAGATCTATGCATGGAAAGACATTAAGCAGTAAAAATAAGGGTTTGCTCCATATACCAATAGACAAGACAAGAACAATTTTTGAAATAATTTTTGTATTAATGGGGCACCTGTGAGGAAAACTAGAAGGAGTATCCAATTCCCCTCGGTGGGATGGGTTCTTGGAAGTCCTCAGCACTTCAGATCTAAGATTTCTCTCTCTAGTTGATGTAGAAAACCCAATGCAAAGAGTAGAGCTCAATGGGAGCAAATGATGGAGATATGTGACCAAGTGTATAGATCCAGAGTGATCTAATAGGCAGCAAAAGGTGAAGAATGGTAGGAAAAACCCTCCTATTTATAACAAAATATTGGGTCATTCTAGATCTTGGTGCATGGGTTAACCAGATCTAGATCCACTTTTTATGGAATATTTTATTATATTTGTTGGAGGAAAAGGTATTTGACTTGGGTCAAATCCCTTAATTTGTCAAAAATAAATAAATAAATGATTTATTTATCTTTTTAAGGAAGTGGTTAGAAGATAATCAAATAAATAATGGTTTATTTAATTATTTAAGGAAGTGGTTGAAAGATAATTAAATAAATAGTGATTTATTTAATTATTTGTGGGTGATTTGGTCATATTTAACAAGGAATATCATCTAAATGAGGTTTAAATAATTATTCCTAGAAAATAATAAGATAAATAAAGGTTTATCTAATTAATTTCTTTGATTTTGGGTTAAACATGACTGGGAATAATAATTAAATTGTGGTTTAATTAATTATTCCATGAGGAAAATCAAACAAATATGGGTTTGTTTAATATTTCCTTTTGGGGTTTCCTGTTTTAACATAGTGAAAACAGTTTTACTTAGGGTAAAACTGGTCTTACATGGTGTACTTGGGTCCATCTAATGATAATAGGTTAGATGACCAAAAAATGGTGTAACAGATTGCCCCCTAGCGTGCGAGTGTCAGGAGCAAATCGTATGACCGAAGTACGTTGTAAGAACACAATCACTAGACAACAAAAGGGGTGTCAGAGAGAGAAATGTGAGGTAGATAGTGTGTTGAAGGACTAGACCCTGAGGAGACGAGACTCGCAGGTGCAACAAGTCTCTTTTTATGAGAGGGTACCTGTGCTGAAGGCGGCGGGGGAGGCATACCTATGCCCGCCGAGACAAAGTACAAAAGAATAGTGTGTCCAGTAAACAAGGGACCGAACCATAAAATACGGCTGGCATAATCATGAGCCAGATAAAAATACAATGAGGAATCCCACATACATGCTGTGCCTGGGATAACAGCCAGGACTTGTACAATAATATCTGAGTACATGAGATACAAATACAACCCAAATTCCCCCTGCAAATGGGGAAGGGCTCACAAAATCTGACTGATACATGCAAATCGAAGAGGCGCTGCAAGTGGCTATGGCCAACATCATCAAATATCTGGAGCTGCATCGAAGGCTGCAAAGAAGAGGCCATCCGGGCATGTGGGGGGCTACCTGCAGGGCCACCCCCTCATGAGGGTTGAAAACATCTCACACACACACGGGAATCATCAAGAGCTGCTGCTGGATCACTGGACCATCAAGTATACGAATCTCGATCATGCTGAAGGAGCTGGAGAAACAATCAAACCAAAGGGAAAGGAGATATCCCTTTGCCTGATCCGAGGCACCGAACAAGAGTGGAAGCTAGAACCAAGGTACACCACCCTCTAGACCTGGCTTCTGGAATAAATGAGCTGATGTCGACAGAAGGAGGTCCGCCATAGTTGAGGCAATGAGAGACCCTCAACTAAGGCACGAGAGAAAAGAGTAGAGCGACGGACAGACTGACACTAATGATGATAGTGAAGTGGAAAGGACTGAGTAGCTAATGGATGACTTCCCTTGCTAGAGCATAAAGGGCATGAATGACATGGTAGCGACTGACACAACATCATCAGGGATGGGGGACAGTGGAACTGAAGGTCATAATGTGCGACACAAGAGAGAGACCAATCAATGACGGATGGAGGGCTATAGTGGGGTACAAAGGGACTCGGTATAGACTCCATGGAGGGAATGATGACTCAACTTGGATGCTCTAAACAAGGGTGACTCGATGGTGCTGCCACACAGTAAAGGCCCCAATGGGGGACCGTGGAAACATGAGTACATGATGGGAACTCATGACAAAAATCAACACGAACGAAGACAAGTAAGAAGGCAATATGGTGCCCCAAGTACAAGTGTCGTAAGTGAGGAAATTCGATTTTAAGGAGAGGTGAAGTGACCCTTCTTGGACAAAATGTGTCCTGGTGAAGTATCAGACCACAAAAAACTAATAGATACCCATTTAAAAGTTCGGTGAGAGCTTTCCAACGGTGCAGACGGTTCGTCAAACGGGGCTACGGTGTGGTCATAGCAGTCGAAAGAAGAAACAGGGGTTCTCTTTTAATAAGGCAGTTTTCCCTCCAAAATCACTCATTTGCTATTGTTGCTGTGGTGAATGTGGAGAGAGAAGGCCCTAAATCTTCCAGCGAATGTAGTGGAAAAACAGACCGTTGGAATCGCGATTCGTCAGTTGCAGGTAAGAGGTATAACCTTTCTCTAGCATTTTGATGGATTACATTTTCAGTTTAGGGCCCAGAATCCCAGAAACAGCCCCTCCTTCATATCTACGGCCAGGTCGCACTTTTTGGGGCAAAAAGTGCGACCTAGGATGCAGGTATCAGGGTAAAAAGTGCGACCTAGTCCAGAAAAGAGAAGAAAACTGTGACCTGGGAGATGAAGGGGTTTTGGTGCTGTTTTATGGCTGGAAGTTGGGTTTTGGTGTTTGGTTATGGTTTTCCTGATCTGTACGCTGACAAAAATGATGTGTTTGTGCAGGTATGGCAGAGTTACAGGTCAACTAGAGAGAGAGAGATCTGGGGACATTACGGACAGAGATCCAGGCGGATCAGGGTGTCCGCCGTGTATTGGGCAGATTTGGGGTTCTCAAGTTTTTGGAGAACCCATTGATGAGAGCAGGGGAACCGTTACTGGCCCGGATTGTCAGTTACTGGGATCCAGATCAGGAGATCTTTGTAGTGCAGGGGCGCAGGATCAAACTGATGGTCCAGGACGTGTACTTCCTGACTGGGCTCCCGCCACTGGGCATGGTGGGAAACACACAGCCAGTGTTGCCGCGGGGGTGTCATATCATGGATTTTGTGTAACGTCATTGTCGACCGGGTCTCCAAGTCAAGGGGACTTGAATACCGATCGGGGATCTAGAGAGGCTAGAAACCCGTGCAGTGGCCGCAGCTGTGCTGCGAATCCTGGGCATCCAGGCGTTCCATCACATCACTGGGGGGCAGATGATGATAGTGGAAAGTGTGTTGGGAGGGACCTACTATGGGTGGGCCCAGATGTTGTTGGTGTCGCTAAAGCGACAGTTGTCACTATGCAGGCGGCAGGTGAACCATGACTGCTCATATGGGACTTTGTTGTGCGCCTTCTTCTTTGAGAAGATCCAGACCTTGAGGCCTCGTGTACAGCTTCCAGATGAGGGCCCGAGAGAGCCTAGGATGCGCCGTTGGGGGTGGCTACTGTGCAGAGGAGGAGGAGGGGCGGTCGAGCGGGTGTTTCGACCGGAGTTTTTTTCCCATTGGGATCAGATGCCATTGTACATAGACGACTATCCCTATAGTGGGATGAGCTACTGTGGAGATCCGGATCTGCCACTTCCGCCTGGTCGAGTCTGGGGGCCCGATGGTAAGTGACAGATTGCTATTCTTGTGTGGGCATGGTAAAGTGTTTGAATAGTAATTGATGGTACTGATTCATGTACTTTTGGTATGCAGATATAGCACCGGTAAAACCGGCCGGATATATGGGACGACCGGCAGCGTCTGAAGCTACAGGTCCAAGTGGGTCGAGAGCGGCGCAGAATGAGGATGCAGCCACCCTGCTGGAGGACATCCACCGTAGATGCGAAAGGTTGTTGACCGGAGTATGAGAGCGCGGGTGGCAGGACTTAGACGACCAGTTCATAGAGCCATGTGTTGGTCTCCCCTCAGAGTGGCGAGGTGTCATGCGGCGCGTGCCGATGGCCGGTCAGGCTATGCGCGATCTACATGCTGCAAGGGCAGAGCCATTGGCCTGGGAGCCTCCAGATAGTGATTAGGGGTGGGGCATGTGGTGCCCCCTATGATGTATGTAGGGGCAGGTGGTGCCCCCAGTTTTGGGTTTTTGGTTGTAACATGCTATGGGCATGTCGTATGTATCATAGTAGCTGGACTCTAAACACATGTTTAGCGACACATATTATGGATATGCATCGTTTTTTGATGGTTATTTAATGTTATTGTCTTTTATGAAATTTGTGTGATAAATGCCAATCTAGAACATGGTTTGCAATACTATCTACATAGTGATTCTGTTTTCGAGGTACATGGTTGAAAGTTATGGTTTCAAATGCACGTATCAAGATTTTCACTCGTAAATAGCGTCTAAACAGCACAGGGTTATGCACACGATAAACACCATTTATTTGCATTACAAGAAGTAGGGAATCCAAACGAACGTGCAGATGGAGGATGTGATGAAAGAGGGCATCGGCTAAGAGACCACGCACTGCATCATATTCGGCCTGATTGTTGGTGGCAGAACCAATGCATACCCCGTTAGAAAGAACAAGGGCATGCAAGGGGGTGAAGATGGCCCAACCTGCCGAGGCTAGATTCCTGGAGTAGCGACTTGCACCATCGGCGTAACCGATAAAGGGGGTGGACGGGGGGTCCTGTAGAATGGTGTGACAAGACAACAAATGAGGGGAGGAAAGGTAATGACGGCAGCGTGAGTGTACAGAAGTCATCAGGCGGCAACCGCAGGAGGGAGTGCAAGGGGCAGGATGACCATGACTCATACAGGGTGGTATATGAGGGCTATCGGAAGCATGGTGAGGACTCGGGCTGCGGAGGTCAACAGAGACACGGGTGGAGTGATCTCATGTATGGGTAGGAAAAGGGTGGTCAAGGGACACAACAGGGGAGGATGCAGATGGGCTAGGCTCCGAGTGTCGCGCAGAGGAGGATAGGTAAAGAATGGTTACAGTAGACTCCGTCATCTGAACATCAGGGGGGGGAATGTCGATGGGAGCGGGGGGATCCTCAAGCTGACCTGAAGAGTACTGCGCGAGGATAGGAGAGGCGGATTGATTTTGTTCAACCTCATACTCTCGGATGACCTCTAAAGAGGCGCGGTAGTGCGTCAGGTGAGGAAAATGGTGGGAGTAATGGCCATGAACGTCGCACAAAGCACAGGGCTTGTTGGTGCGGAGAGTCTTGGGGTTCTTGGTTACGGACGGAGAAGGAATGGGGGCTTCAGGGAACGTAGATTCAGGGAACGCGACTTTAACCATGGGCTGAATACGGGGCAACTCGAGACAAGCATGGGTGGCATGACCGGTGACATCACATAAAGCGCAAGGCTTCGCGGGCGGCGGAGGGGTCGGGTCAGTCGTGGTAGTCTTGTCTTTGGGTGCCCCCTTGCGGGCTTTGCCTTTCTTCTCGGGTTCCGTCACGACAGGAGAAGGGTCCTGTGGAGGTGCTGGGGGCACAGAGGCAACGGAGGAAGCTAAGGGGACCGGTTGAACCGATGTCAAAGCCATATAGGGCTTGGGATGACCAGGAGGGGTGGCGGCTGGGGGATCAAGGTACCAGACCGGTATGCCCAAGGTCAAGTTAGGGAGAGAGAGGGTGGCCATGACGGGGACAGAATATACTCCGGGAGGGGGAGCTAGGAAAGGGATCTGCCCAGCAGGGTAATGACCAGGAGGGACGGCTTCGAGATGGTTAAGGCCAGGAGGAACCGATCCAGGAGGGTAAAGGGGTTCAGGGATACCAACTGTAGGGGTAGGGCCAGAAGGAGGAGGTCCGGCTGGCTGAGATGAATGGCTAGGAGTGGGTTGCGGAGGGCGAGGAGGAGGTTGCTGACTAGCCGAGGCAGGCCGCTTACGGGCAGCCTGAGACGATTGCATCATGCAAACATTCGATGAGCTGGGATCGGTGACAGGAGGGGGGGGAAGGTTAGGGAAAGTTCCAAGTAGGGAGGAATCTTTGTAAACACCGGGGGAGACACTGGTCAAGGAATCAACGGTTTGCTTGTTGGCTACAGAAGAGATAGTCGTCTCAGGGGAGGTCTGAGATTTTGGCTCATGAAATGTCAACTGGTCAATGGTGACTATCTTTCCATTATGGGGGAAATACATCTTGCGAAAGACCGCGGATGGGACAACAGACATAGCATAGGTGTAGCTTTGCCCCAATAGAATGTTGTAATCTAGCGGGGCGTCAATGACTTCGACGTCAACGCAAAAATTCTTACCGGCGAGGGTGATAGGACAATTACGAAACAGGCCAATGGGCTGGGAGGCATGACCATCCCACGCTCGAAGGGTGATCGTGGAAGGGGCCAGCTCAAGAGATCTGAGTTTCTTCCAAACCGAAGTGGACATCACGCATGTGGATGCCCCCTCATCAATTATACACCAGGACACGTTGGCGTTCCGAATTTTGACTGGGATTTGGAAGGTGATGGAAGGAGGAAGGGGAGGATGGTCCGATTGAGTGGCGTCGAAAACAATCATTTGGTCATCAGCAGGATCTACAGCGCCCACGACAGATAATAGAGCCTTCTTTTGGGAAGGGCACGACTGGAGGAGTTCTAGTGTGGAAATGGCAGCAGGAGATTGCGCCAGATCATCTACTATGCTATACGAATGAGCAGCTCGACCAGAAGCAGCATTTCGACGTAATGGTCCCTTAGGAATCTTGGTATGGACCTCAAATTTGGGTTGAGGGATATGTAAGGGACCACTGGATGTCAAAAGAGGCTCTGTAGAACCTAAAGAGGGAGGCTCGGGGGCAGACTGAGCAGGAGGCTTGGGGTACTGACGAGACCGAGTTTGAAGGTGAAGATCGACGGATGGGTTAGGATCGGAGTGCATCATAAGGATCTGGTAATCAGAGGAACCAGAAAGGGAAGGGGGGGTGGCTACCTGGCTGTCGGGCGGTTGGGTAGCCATGAATCCTTGCTGAGGGAAAGGATCAGTAAACACAGCTGGCTGGGTAGTGGCCACATTAGGAGGAGCATGAGGGGAGGCGTGCTGTCCGCGCAATGTGGCTTGAGACTCCCACATCTGCCGCATCTGGGGTAAGAGGGGGCAATCGTGGGTGTAATGACCATAAACACCGCAACACGAACAAGGCTTACTTGTGCGAAGCGGCCTGTTCGGCTTGGGCTGAGTGCCCTGTTGCTGGTTGGCAGTGTTAGGGTCCACACCAGGATTGGGTC
Organism: Pinus albicaulis; assembly: GCA_034641835.2. Lineage (NCBI taxonomy): Eukaryota > Viridiplantae > Streptophyta > Pinopsida > Pinales > Pinaceae > Pinus > Pinus albicaulis. The sequence continues at coordinate 389,751,193 of CM076573.1, forward strand.
CACGGGTACCAGGGGCAGATTGGTTTGGATTGCCTCTCCGCCTTCTTTGAGAAGAAGGGGGATTAGTCACGCCCTGCTGTGAAAATACTTGCCCTGGAGGGGGCTGTAGGTGCTGGTGCTGGGTTTGAGGAGGAAAGGGAGGAGGAAGCGCATATGCTGGAGGAGCTGGCGCACCAGGCTGTGGATAAGGGTAATGAGTAGGTTGGGCAACATTGAGGTAAGCAGGAGGTTGGGCAAAAGGAGGAGGCATGCCATATCCTGGATACATGCTACCGGGAGGGGGGAGAGTGCTGGAGGAGCTGGCCCCTCCCTGAGGGAGACCATAGCCCATAGGAGGTTGAGCGCATGGATGGGAAAGGGCTCCAACGATACCGTCTCGCGGAATGAGATGCCCCCGGGTGTTAGCGCCTAACGCCCGGGGGAGGTCGTGAAGAACGATATAAACCATACCAAGATTGGGTGTAGATCAGGTCATATTTCAAGGCTATTTGGAGGGCGGCTTCTTCGGTTTGAGGAAAGTGAGAGGCGACATATTTTCTGATGGGAGCTGGAAGGGTGCGAAGGAACCAGTCCATATAAACCCGATCTTCGAAGGGAGGGGCTTGACATAAGCTTCGTCTTCGTCGCCATTCCTGAACATGGGCGGAAAGGCGTGTTGAAGAGGATTGCTTGAAGGAAGTCAAGAGCTCCGTGCCAGTATCGTATCGAAGAGGGAGCTGGAAATACGACAAAAAGGCTTGGGCCAGAGTCTTAAAGGTGGTATGGGTAGAGGTGGCTTGTTCGACATACCATTTAGAAGCTTCGCTAGTAAGCGTGCGTTGGAACAAACGAAGATGGATGGAGTCATCGGTAATGGAATTGGAGGAACACCACATATGGAAAGATCGGACATGATTGGTTGGATCTTCACCATTAAGGCCCTCAAACTTAAGGATCTCGGAGGGGAGCTTGGTTGGCATAGCAGGCCAATTAGCATTGTGGTGAATGGGGTCATTGATCAACTGATGGAAATCGGGGAGGCTAAGGCCTGCAATGTACGGCAGCATAGGGGTGGTCGGGGTAGTTCCCGTGGCGGTTCCGCTAGTAGTAGGGTCGGCATTAGGGCCGGGAGAACCGCTAGCATTAGGCCCAGGACCAAACATAGTGAAGGTGACAGGGGGAGAACCAGGAGGAGAAGGAGGACCCGATGAATCAGGAGAGGAGTCGGAGTGCAGACTCGAAGGTGGACTGGCTCGACGATGGCGGGGCGGAGTAGGTCGATCGACCGGAAACTGAGGATGAAGGCCAAGAAGTCTCTGGGAAAGGCACCTTGGGGGCGCAATGATGACAGGAAGAAGGAAACCGACAAGGGCAGAAAGGGACAGAATCAAGCGATGTCGAGGGTAGATAAGGTGCAGTGACAATTGATTTTAGAGTCTTTGCCAGGCGGTGTTAACCAGACACTTCTTCACTTAGGGTCAGTGTGTGGTGTGCGTTAATTTTAATTTTTAAACCCTTTTCATTTTGAGAGCAAGAAAAAGTGTGCTGCGTAACTGAAAAGAAATCTGTGTAGAACAATATAGATTGCTGAAAGAACAGAACATTTAACAGCTAACTATGCATCAATCTATCCCGAAAAGGCGGGTCTCTCAAAACTACTCTAAAAGAGGGAAAAAATCTACTCAAAACACACATAAAAAGAGGTTAATAGATCTAGGGTCGAAAGGGACAGGGATCTAGAGGATAAAGCTGCTGAAAAGAGGTGCAGATCACAGCCAAGAGACAGAGGCAAGGTGGCTGGAAAAAGGAAGGAAATCAGCAAAAAACGGAGGGGACAAGGGGGAGGCCTGCAAAGTAGGTCCAAACAAAATGACAGAGGTGATTTGAAATGAAGAAAGGTTGGATTTAAAAGGAATCTCGAAAGGGAGGTAACAAGATCCGGGATAAAGGAGGGTCAAGCTCCAAAACAGATCGAAACAAATTAAAACTCTTTCCACAAAAGAGTGGTACTAAAGCCCTAGGGGGCTAGGGTTCCCACTTAAATGAGTAAAAACAGATCAGAACTTGGTCAAAACGGCCTGGACAGAGGTTGGAGGACCCCGGTGCAAGCCGGCAAAACCCAAAAAATTATGTAAAAAATTGCTGAAAATGGCGTGTCGCGCTTTCGACCATTTATGGGCAGTGCCTAGAAACAAATAAATGCGTGGACCTCGAGGTTCTTAGTCTGCAGTTTAGGCCAAAAAGTGCGACCGTTGAAACATTTGTCTCGACTAGCAGATTTGAAGAAAAGTTGTCGGCCTTAGCTTGCGGCTGGTGTCGCTTACTTGCGCAATAGGGCCAGAAACACACGAAAGTTAGAAATTTTAATGTTTTAGGGTTTTATGTGAGAAAAAAAACATAAAAATAGGAAAAATAAACAGCTGAAAAGAAACCCTAGGGTCTGAAGTAGCTAGATATGTAGGAATATGAAAAACGACAACAGTCGTAATTTAAAACTTGTGTGGAGTCGCCATTTGTTAGTATGAATCCTTTGTCGAAGTGTACGAAAAAGGACCACTTTAGCTACGCATAACTAATAGCCCTAACAACAAAAGTGGCTGCCAATATCTTCAGATATGCGGTTAGTTGAACATAAAAGAGCTGCAAAAACCAAATCTATGCATGGAAAGACATTAAGCAGAAAAAACAAGGGTTTGCTCCATACACCAATAGACAAGACAAGAACAATTTTTGAAAGAATTTTTATATTAATTGGGCACCTGGGAGGAAAACAAGAAGGAGTATCCAATTCTCCTTAGTGGGATGGGTTCTTGGAAGTCCTCAGCACTTCAAATCTAAGATTTCTCTCTCTTGTTGGTGTAGAAAACCCAATGCAACGAGTAGAGCTCACCGGGAGCAAATGATGGAGATATGTGACTCAAGTGTAGATCCAGTGATCTAATAGGCAAAAAAAGGTGAAGAATGGTAGGAAAAACTCCTCCTATTTATAACAAAATATTGGGTCATTCTAGATCTTGGTGCATGGGTTAACCAGATCTAGATCCACTTTTTATGGAATATTTTATTATATTTGTTAGGGAAAGGTATTTGACTTCAACAATCCCTTAATTTGTTAAAAATAAAATAAATAAATGATTTATTTATCTTTTTAAGGAAGTTGTTAGAAGATAAATCAACAAATAATGATTTATTTAATTATTTAAGGAAGTGGATGAAAGATACCAACAAATAGATATTTATTTAATTATTTATGGGTGATTTGGTCATATTTAACAAGGAATATCATCTAAATAAGGTTTAAATGATTATTCCTAGAAAATAATAAGATAAATAAAGGTTTATCTAATTAATTTCTTTGATTTTGGGTTAAACATGACTGGGAATAATAATTAAATTATGGTTTAATTAATTATTCCACGAGGAAAATCAAACAAATATGGGTTTGTTTAATATTTCCTTTTGGGGTTTCCTATTTTAACATAGTGAAAGCAGTTTTACTTAGGGTAAAACTGGTCTTCCATGGTGTACTTGGGTCCATCTAATGATAATAAGTTAGATGACCAAAAAATGGTGTAACACAGATATTTTCCCTTGGATCCAAAATCAGGACGACCAACTTGATTTTTAATTATATTCCTTTTAGTGTTACAACACATATATATACATGCCGAAGCATACATAAACTCCAATCCATTAACCTTGGATTAGAACATAGCTTTAGTTCCCTTGACCAGATCTACAAAATACCAGGGGCCAAAAACCATCATGCCCCAAAAACATGTGCAAACACATGCACAAAACCATGGGCAGGTCTTCCCATCAAAAAATAAGGTTCAAAATTTTTTTCCTAGGGCGCTGCCCCAGACCCAGAACAAGGGGGGTTGCTGCCCCCCCTATGACCCCCTGTTGCACCCGGCGCAACGTACAGGAGGATTTATCACCCCCTGTGCGTGACTAGTCGTGGAAAGAATATAACACATACCCAACACTAGATTCATCTTCATTTGCTCGAAACATCTAACACAAAACTATCACTTTTTATTCCAAAAAAATTTTGCATTCTCTGTTTCTGTATCTCCTTATCTAGTCCATAATGTATTCTCTATCTTCGGGTGTCATAGAACAAGTGTTCCACAGGCTGAGCCAAGTCTATGAGCTCTAATACCACTGTAATATTCTAAATAGGAAATGATAGTATTAAAAAACACAATAAACTGGAAACTACAACAATAAGGAAATAAACTGAAAACACCATAAAAATAGACGGAATAGTTGAGCCCTTTTATTAATATGGAGGTGAAGACAATACAACAGTGCTTCAAAATAGATAGCATGCAAGCTGGAAAAAGCAGGCTGGAACGGTGTCAAGCTCTCCCACTAAAAAAAAACTACTCTCTAATGCGTTTCTAGAGGTCTCCCTCTACGCTGCCTTGCTAGAAATGTTGCTGATGGGTGAATAGGACTACGTAGATTAGGATTCTATGATACCCAAAAAAATATGGGATTTAGAATCCAAACTCTATGGAAAAAACCCAAAATAACCTAGAAAGGATTTCTAAATTGGCCGACCTCAGAAAATCATCCTCCTAGGGTTCACAATGAATAACTACTACGTAGGCAGATCTATGGGCTGAACTAAAAGATATATTATTTGCAAGTACTCCCAATCCAAGCTATTGAATGGTTGATCCCTTCAATGGATTCCAAGCAGAAATTCTATGGAATTTCACCCTCTTCTGATGAACTCTGCTACTAGACTGCGTAAGTCACTGAGTGACTATGAAACACTAGAGTGTTACACCATTTTTTGGTCATCTAACCTATTATCATTAGATGAACCCAAGTACACCATGTAAGACCAATTTTACCCTAAGTAAAATTGCTTTCACCATATGAATTAACATTTGTCTATATTTCCTGGTCATATTTAACCAAAAACAAGGAAATCAATTAAATAAATCGTTATTTATTTGATTATTTCGTAAGAATAAGTTATTTAAATCACTATTTAAATGCTATTCCTAGTTAAATTTGACTAAATCATTTTTAAATAATTAAATAAACCATTATTTATTTAATTATATTCCCATAATTTCCCTAAAATAATAAATAAATCATTTATTTATTTGTTATTTATTAATAAAGGAATTGACCCAAGTCAAAAATCCTTTTCCCTTCAACAAATATAATAAAATATTTCTAAAGGGTGATTCTAGAATTCGATTAATAATATTTTATTCATGCACTAAGTTCTAGAACACCCCAATATTTTGTTATAAATAGAAGGGTTTTTCCCATTCATTATTCACCTCCATTGCATTAGATCACTCTGGATCTATTCTTGGTCACCATTTTTCCATTTTTTGCATTGTGAGCTCCCATTGAGTTCTATGTTTGTCTAGGTTTTCCATATCAATAGAAGCGAGGAATTTTTAGATCTGAAACAATGAGCACTTTCAAGAACCCATCCCATTGAGGAGAACCGGAAAACACCTTTCTTGTTTTTCTCTCAGGTGCCCCATTCTTTAATATAATATAAAATTATTTTAAATACATTGTTCTTGTCTTGTCTATTGGACGCATGGAGCTGTATTGTATTTTATCTGTGTTAGGAAATTTACCGCAGCAATAAAATAATTTACCGAGAGAATAATTAAACATGAAAAGAACCAGCAAAAAATCATGAACATAAACACAAATGTTTATCCAGGAAAACCCCAAATCCGGGGAAAAACCCAACCAATGAAATTTCATTAACCATTGGCCAAAACCCTAGCCAATCCGGCCAAGTGAGCCTTCACTGCTCACCTCCAGGCCTACATTACAATGAAGTCTTTCCAGCCTTTTTATAGGCTCCATCACATGAAATACCATGGGCTAAAACCATGGGTGCACAAAACCATGTGCCCCAAAAACCACTACTGTTTACCCTACTCAACATTGACTCTACCCCGAGTCATGTTTACCTAACAATTCCCCCCTTAAACTTGACTTGTGGATTATTGACTAAACCTAGCCAAACCTGCTAAATGAGACAACCCCGCTCACTCTAGCTCTTCCCCCCCTCAAATTTTTACCCAGGGTAATTGTTAACTTGACATCCCCCCTATCACCTAGGTCTAACCCAGAATTTACCAGTGATTACCTAGGGGTACGCATGCCATACCAGGTCTTACAGCAGTATGCCCATTTACATGTAATAAAATTAACTCCGTAATAATAATTTTTTTTTTTTTTGTTTCATTGTCACTGTCTTTATACATATGAAATCAATGTCCATATAAAAAGAACCCATCTACCGAATTACATGGGTCACCAGCCTCTGTAACCGCCATTCCTCTAGGAATTATCTTCAGATACATGGCTCATCAATTAATTAATCCACGTGCTCATATTCTCTCTCATTCTCTACGTTCAATTCATGATGTCCTCTCCAAAGAGGACATCATAGTTGTACATGAATTTTCCCTCTACGCTTTTGCTAGTCCATTATAATTATCTGCTTGTGCCAAGTGAAGTACAACCCTTAGGCTCACTGCACCTCCCCTAGGTCCTCCCTCTCTGCATGAGATGCTTTTCTAGTGTCATTTGGCATATATTCAGCCACAAGAAAACGCTCATCACCACAAAAACATCGTATAAAATTCACCAATCTCACATGGCGAAGTTGACCCACAGCTCTTGCTTCCTCCAAAAAACTGTCATGTAATGGACCAAGCTGTTTTCTGAAACCGCTTAACTGCAATCGGATGGTTGCTCTTGAGCCTGCCTTTGTAGACAACGTTGGGAGCCTTTTCCCTGTGCCTTGAACACATAAAATTATTCTGTAATACATGTTCTCAGCTCTAAAAAAAATCGATCCCTTTCACCATTCAAGACTAGTGCAACATCCAGCGCTTCACGTTGCACTATGGAACACACTCATTTAAATTTCTTGTGAGCTTCTTTTCACCAGTCTTTGTCGCACGCAGACTTTTATGCTCACTTCAAACTAGTTTCCTGCGCTTCTTCACCACAGTGGACACTGCCAGGCACGAGATAGCATCTGCTAAAAAACGCAAGAGTGTCCTCTCCACGTCCCTGCTGAGCAAAACCTGCTTGTCCAGGTCTGGATCACCTAGTCTCGCACAAGCCTTGAACACCTTGCTTGCAATACGCTCCCCAATTTTGTGGTGAGAAATGAAATGCGTTGTACCCAAAAATCGTTCTCAACTCCTCTATGAAGCATCGAAACCAGTAACCACCATGCTCTTCTATGGCTACTTCAAGTGGCTAATCTGTTCAATGAATCCTGAGATCTGGTGCGTTGAAATGCTGACTAAGCTGACTAAGCTCCGATACCAGTTGTTCAAAAATTAAATATTATAGAGCAATGAAACACATAAAATATGCGGAAAATACAAGCACACAAAACACATAAAACCAGAGAGACACAGATATACGTGGTTCACCCAGTTTGGGCTACGTCCACCCCGAACAGCCAGTCCTTCCTTTATATTATCCAACAAAATGAAGAGACAAAACCTACAGCAGATCCGCTGTAATACCCTTTGTTCTCTCTCACAGTCTCCCTCTCTGTTTCTCACTCCGAGAATACACTCATAATACACAGCCGCAATACAATGCCCCCATATATACAAGGGGGTTGCCTTCTAGGGCAAAAAACCCTAATCTAAACATAACTTCTACCGTCAGATCATTTGCCTAATGAATGGCCCAGATTGACTAGAAATTACTATACTTTTACAAGGCAATTTTACCCCCCTGGACCCCCCACGGCAGCGATTAAATTTCGGGCGGCGTTGCCGCCCCTTTTAAGGTATAGGGGTCCAATGCTGTGATACAAAGTAAACAAGATAATCAGGCTCCACACCCAACAATCTCCCACTTGGAGACTGATTGTAGCAACTCCACCGCTGCTTCATTTGCTGGACAATGACTCCTCTTTGGACTTGGCTATTCCTCATCTTCATCGTCATCCTTGAAGACCAATTGAAACTGAGCATGTTCTCAGTTTCTCCCTGGTTACAACTTTTGTTAGCATATCTGTAGGATTCTGGCTAGTGTGTATCTTTTCCAGCTTCAACTCTCCATCTTCCAATATTGACCGTATGAAATGGTACTTGAGATGTATGTGTTTAGTCCTGGAATGAAATGCTGAGTTCTTTGCAAGATGAATAGCACTTTTGCTATCACTGTATAGTGTGCCCATATCATGCTTCTTACCCAATTCATCCATAAACCTTTGTAACCAAATCATTTCTTTACTAGCCTCTGTAGCAGCAACATACTCGGCTTCTGTTGTTGAAAGTGCAACAACACTTTGGATTTTTGAAACCCAACTGACAGCTGTTCCACCTACAATAAATACATATCCTGTAGTGCTCCTCCTGTTATCTCTGTCACCTGCCATATCTGCATCAACATATCCTTGTAGAGAAATGTTTGAACCACCAAAGCATAATGCTTGATTTGTGGTACCTCTAAAATATCTGAGAATCCATTTTACTGCCATCCAATGTTCTTTTCCTGGATTGTTCATATACCTACTTACAACTCCCACTGCATGTGCAATATCAGGCCTTGTGCAGACCATTGCATACATTAAGCTTCCAACTGCTGATGCATATGGAACTTTAGACATATAATCCATGTCTTCTTGGGTCTTTGGGCACATCTCTTTACTAAGTTTGAAATGGCTAGCAAAAGGTGTACTAACTGGTTTTGCATTCTGCATATTAAATCTTTTCAACACCTTTTCTATGTACTCATTCTGAGACAGTGTTAATTTGTGATTTTTCTTGTCTCTAGTTATCCTCATACCAAGGATTTGTTTTGCAGCTCCCAAATCCTTCATTGCAAATAAATTTGCCAATTTTATTTTGAGCACATTTATTTCCTGCATGTTAGACCCTGCAACAAGCATGTCATCTACATACAATAACAATATAATATAGCTGCCATCATTTTTCCTTTTCAGATAAACACAATGATCAGAGTGACATCTAGTATAACCTTGTTCAGACATAAACTTGTCAAATTTTAGATACCACTGCCTTGGGGCTTGTTTTAAGCCATACAAGCTCTTCTTTAACCTGCACACCAATTTTTCGCTCTTCTTTTCTTTCCCAAATCTGAGAAATCTGACTCTCTTCTGTTTTCCATAAATGAAATTCTCACAGAATTCCAAATCAACATTCTTCAAACCTGGCAACAAATTTCTTGAGTGGAGAATCTTCATTCCCTTCTCACTCATGTGTCCGAGCCTATGATGCCATAATGCTGCATCTGCTCCTTTGGAAGTTAAAGCATTAACAGAGTTAGAAATACCATTGCATAAATACAATGTACCAACCTTTTCGCCTTTTGATATTACCAGGGCTCCTTTGGCGACCTTCTAAGTTTTATCTGTGAAAGTTGTCACACAACCTTCACCGCCTAACTGCCCTGTTGAAATCAGACTTTTCTTCAGATCTGGAACATGCCTTACCTGCTTTAGTAGCCATTGGTTTCCATTCTGTTGTTTTACAAGAACTTTACCCATTCCAACAATTTTACAGGGTTTATCATCACCCAAACGAACTTGTCCAAAATCTCCTTGGACATAGTCATGAAAATATTTCTTATCAGGTGTGGCATGGAATGAAGCCCCTGAATCTACAACCCAAGAATCAGTAACATATTCAAAAGAAAGAATCAAAGCATCTTGTAACACATCACCTATCACATTTGCTTCATGATTTTTTTCTTGTTGTGTGTCTCCTTCTTTTCCCTTCCGAGATCTACAGTCTTTCTTTAGGTGTCCTTTCTTTCCGCAATTCCAGCACACTATCCCCAATCTGGACTTGGATCTGCCTTTCCTTGATTCTTGCGATATCCCGAGCTCTTTCCTCTTTCCATTCTTCTTCCCCTAGACTACGCACTCAAAGCATTATTGCGATGTCTCACTAGGGCTTACTGGTATTTCCTCGCTGGATAGCACCGAAAACATCATCAAACTTTAAAGTACTAGATCGAGAGACAGAGTTACTAATGGCCATTACTAAACCATTCCAACTCTTTGGAAATGAGCACAAGAATAACAAAGCTCTAACTTCATCATCAAAGTTTACCCCTACAGAACTTAACTGACTAGTAATTGTATTAAAATCATTTAAATGGTCTGCAACAGATCCACCTTTCGACATCTTCATATTAAATAGTCGTTTCATAAGAAATACCTTGTTTGAGGCCGAGGGTTTTCGGCGGGTTTAATAGCATCACATCAAACCCTCTGTTGTTGTTTCCTTCGAAATATTGAAGGCGACTGACGCCGCAAGACACAACCGTACTGTTCCAAGTGCCTTTCTATCGAGAATGTTCCATTCCGCATCTGTCATGGTCGTTGGCTTCTTTGTTTTTCCGCTCAATGGTAGGTACAGATCTTTCTGATACAGATAATCTTCCATCTGCATCTTCCACAGTGCAAATTTTTGGCCGTTAAATTTCTCGACCCTAAACTTACCATCGTCCGCCATTGCTCCCACTCGAACCAGGAACCCTTTCTTTCCTGCGAGTTTATCAGCCAAATATACCTTCGGCTCCGATACCAGTTGTTAGGAAATTTACCGCAGCAATAAAATAATTTACCGAGAGAATAATTAAACATGAAAAGAACCAGCAAAAAATCATGAACATAAACACAAATGTTTATCCAGGAAAACCCCAAATCCGGGGAAAAACCCAACCAATGAAATTTCATTAACCATTGGCCAAAACCCTAGCCAATCCGGCCAAGTGAGCCTTCACTGCTCACCTCCAGGCCTACATTACAATGAAGTCTTTCCAGCCTTTTTATAGGCTCCATCACATGAAATACCATGGGCTAAAACCATGGGTGCACAAAACCATGTGCCCCAAAAACCACTACTGTTTACCCTACTCAACATTGACTCTACCCCGAGTCATGTTTACCTAACAATCTGCTTAATGTCTTTTATGCTTAGATCTTGATTTGTGCAGCAAATTTAAAGATATTTTTCAACTATAATTGATGTTAGGGCTATTTTTTATGCGTAGCTAAAGTGATCTTTTACGACGAAAGATTCATACTAACAATTGGCGACTCCACATGGGTTTTCTTTTGCGACCACTGTCGTTTCATATATTCCTGCATATCCAGCTGTTTCAGACCCTAGGGTTTCTCTTCCATTTTCTTTTTTTCCTATTTTTATGGTTCATTCCACCTCTAAAACCCTTAGACAGTCAAATTTTTAACTTTTGTGTGTTTATGGCCTTATTTCACAGGTGACAGACATCAGCCGCAGCTGAGACGACAAAATTTTTCTGAAATCTGCCGCCGAAAGAGCTGGATTTACAGGTCACACTTATCGGCCCAAAAAGTGTGACCTGGACCTGAGGACACACTTGTATGCCCCAAACCTGCGACCTGGACTGAAAACAAGTCAAAAACTGCGACCTGCACTTTTTTCGCAAATTTTCCAGCACTTTTTCTGGGTTTGTCTGAAGCTTCTGTCAGGGTTTTCCAGCCTCTACCTCTGCTCGTTTAGACCTGTTTCTGGTCTACTTCACTCAACTAAGAGGGAATATTTCCCCTTAGGGCTCTAGTACCCTCCACTTTTTGTGGGAGAGTCTTTTCTATTTCAGAAGTCTGAATTTTCAGACTTTTAGTCTTATTTCTCTCAGATCTGATACCTCATTTTCAGATCCCTTTAGATCAGCTCTTCTCCCTTTCAAATCACCTCATATCGTTTTGTTTGGGTTCCTGTCTAAGGCCGCTACCTTGTCTCTTCTATTTTTAGCTGATCTCCTTCTTTTTAGCAGCAACCTTTCCTCCGCCTATTTGCTGTTCTCTGCACCTCTTTTCAGCAGAGTTCTCCTTTAGATCCTTGTCCCTCCTGACCTTCAATCTATTGGACTACTTTTCACGTTCTTTGCTTAGTTTTTTCCCTCTTATTGAATGGTTTTGAGAGACCCGCCTCCTTGGGTTAGATTGATGCATTGTTAGCTATTAATTTTCTGTTTTTTCAATCTTATTTACTGCAGATTTATTTTCAATTACGCAGCACACTTTTTCTCTCAAAATGTCTGGGTTTAAACAATTAAAATTAATGCACGCCACACACTGACCCTAAGTGAAGAAGCACCTGGTTAACACCGCCTGGCAGAGAATTTAAAATAAATTGACACTGCACCTCCTTGCCCTTGTCATGTCTTGCTTTTGCACCTTGCTGCCCTTGTCGGTCTTTCTTCTTCCCGTCATCATTGTGCCTCCAAGGCATTTGTCCTGGAGACTTATTGGCCTTCACCCTCAGTTTCCGGTTGGTTGACTTCCTCCTTCCCATCGTCATCGAGTAAGTCCTCCCCTCAATCTGCACTCCGACTCTTCCTCTGATTGTTCGGGTTCTCCCCCTACTCCTGGTTGTCCCCCTCTTACCTTCACCATGTTTAGTTCAGGACCTAGCCCTAACCTCAGTTCTACTGCTGAGTCCGTTTCTAGTGGAACCACTACAGGAGCTACCTTGACTACCCCATTTCTCCCTTATATGGCCGGCCTCAGTCTCCCCAACTTCAATTAGCTGATTAATGATCCTATCCGCCACGATGTCAGTTGGCCTACTATGCCAACCAAGCTCCCGTTCTACATTTCCATGTTCGAAGGCCTTGCTAGTGAATATCCCTCTAACCATATCCGATCTTTTCACATGTGGTGTTCTTCCAATTCCATCACCGATGACTCCATTCATCTTCGACTGTTCCAATGCACGCTTACCGACGAAGCTTCCAAATGGTATGTAGATCAAGCCACCTCTTCCCATACCACCTTTGCGACCATTGCCCAAGCATTTTTATCCTGTTTCCAGCTCCCTCTCCGATACGACACTGGTACTTAACTCTTGAATTCCTTTCATCAATCCTCTTCGACTCGCCTTTCTGCTCATGTCCAAGAATGGCGAAGAAGAAAAAGCCTATGTCGCACTCCCCCCTTTGAAGATCAGGTTTATATGGACTGGTTCCTCTGCTCTCTCTTACCTCCCATCGGCAAAGATGTCGCATCCCATTTTACCCAAACTGAAGAAGCCGCCCTTCAAATAGCTTTGAAGTATGAACTTATTTATGCTTAATCTGGCTATGTTTATACCATCCTTCCTGACCTCCCCAAGCCCGGTGGCCCTAATGCCTCGAGAGCCTCTCATTCTGCCGACAATATCATCAAAGCCCTGTCACATACCCCTACTCAACCTCTTATGGCCTATGGGTTTCCTCCAGGAGGGGCCAACACCTCCAACACCTTTCCTCCTCCCACTAACATGTATCGAGGATATGGCATGCCTCCTCCTTTTGCCCACACTCCTGCTTACCTCCATGTTTCCCACTCCCACCCTTATCCTTACCCACAGCCTGGTGTCCCAGCCCCCCCAACATTTGGACCTCCCACTCCCTTGTCTTCTCCACCCCCACAGCCGCACTTACTACCCCATCTAGGGCACGTATTTGTGCAGCAAGGTGCGACTATTCTTGTTCCTTCTCAACGGCGGAGGAGAGGCAATCCATCCACCTCTAGTAACCGTGGATCCAATCCTTCTAGTATTGACCCTAACACTACTAACCAGCCACAGGGCTCTCAGCCTAAGCCAGACAGGTCGCTTCGCACCAATAAGCCCTATTCATGTTGTGGTGTTTTTGGTCATTACACTCACGATTGTCCCCTATTACCATAGATGTGACAGATCTGGGAGTCTCAGTCCACTGTCCGGAGACAACACTCCTCCCCTCCTGTCCCTCCCAATACAACTAATTCTCAACCCGTCGTGTTTACCGATCCTTTCCCCCAACAAAGATTCGTGGCTACTCAATCCCATCATGCCCCGGTAACCACTCAACCTCCTCCTTCTGGTTCCTCTGATTACCAGATTCTCATGATGACATCTGTCGAACCTCTCACCGTCGACCTTAACTTTCAAACTCGATCTCGACAGTACTTTCCACCCCCTGTCCCATCTGTCTCTGAGTCCCCATCCTCAGGTCGTACAGAGCCTCTGTCGACACCCAATGGTCCCTCGCAAATCCCTCCTCCCAAAGTTGAGGTTCATACCAAAATTCCTAAGGGCCCCATACGCTGAAATACTGCCTCTGGTAGGGCTGCCCATTCATACAGCATAGTAAATGATCTGGCACAATATCCTACTACCATTTCAACACTAGGACTCCTCCAGTCGTGTCCTTCTCAAAATAAGGCTCTACTATCTACCGTGGGTGCTGTAGATCTTGCTGATGACCAATTAATTGTTTTTTACGTCTGTCAGTCAGAACATCCCCCCCCCCTTCCTTCTTCCATTGCTTTCCAAATCCCAATCAAAATCCAAAATGCCAACGTAACTCTGTGTATTATCCATGAGGGGGCATCTACCTGTGTAATGTTCGATTTGGTTTGGAAACAACTTGGATCTCCTGAGCTGGCCCCTTCCACAATCACCCTTCGTGCATGGGATGGCCATGCCTCCCAACACATTGGCCTTTTTCGTAACTATCCTATCACCCTTGCCGGCAAGACTTTTTGTGTCGATGTTGAAATTATCGATGCCCCACTTGACTACAACATTCTTTTGGGGCGTAGTTACACCTATGCCATGTTTTCCGTCCCCTCCGCAGTCCACCGCAAAATATTTTTCCCTCATAATAGCAAGATTTTCACCATTGACGAGTTGACCTACCATGAACCAAAATCTCAGACCTCCTCTGAGTCCACCATCTCTACTGTCACCAATAAACCCACCGTTGATTCTTTGACCAGTGTTTCCCCTAGTGTCTACAAAGACTCCTCTTTGCTTGGAAATTTTCCTGGTCCTCCCCCTCCTCCTGTCCCTGACCCCATCTTAGCGAATGTTTGCATGATGCAATCATCCCAGGCTACCCTTCCACAGCCTGCTTCGGCTAGTCAGCAACCTCAACCCCATCCGCTGCACCCTACTCCTAGCCCTTCACCTCAACTGTCTCAACCTCTCCCACCTGGTCCTTCCCCTACCCCCCACACTCAGGAACCTCCCTACCCTCTTGAGTTGGTTCCCTCAAGTCTCCACCATTCAGGAGCCGTTCCCCCTGGCCACTACTCTGCTGGTCAAATACCTTTCCTTGGTCCCCCCTGGAGTCTATTCGGTTCCTGTCATAGTCACCCTTTCCCTCCCTAATTTAACCTTTGGAATCCTGGTATGGTATCTTACTCCTCCAACCACGACCCCTCCAGGCCACCCTAAACCATACATTGTTGTGACACCCGTACAACTGATCCCCTCCGCTCCTCCCACAACTACCATGCCCCTAGCTTCTCCGCCTGACCATCCTCAAGCCGTCACCCCTACAGGTAAGAAAAGAAAAACTCGCAAGGGGGCATCCAAAGATAAGGCCACCGCACCCGACCCTATTCCCCCTCCACCCGCCAAGCCTTTCGCCTTGTGTGATGGTATCGGTCACGCCACCCATACTTGTCCTGAGTTGCCCTGAATCCAACCCATGGTCAAAGTCGCGTTCCCTGAATCGATGGCCCCTGAGACCTCTGTTTCTTCCTCACCCGCAACCAAGAACCCAAAGACTCTTCATACCAAAAAACCTTATGCTCTTTGTGGTGTCCATGGCCATTATTCTCACCATTGTCCTCACCTCACACATTACCGAGCCTTTTTAGAGGTCATTCGCGAGTACGAATTTGAACAAAACCAATCCGCCTCTCCCATCCTTGCTCAGTATGCGTCAAGTTTACTTGAGGATCCCTCGGCTACCATTGACATACCTCCCCCTCATGTTGAGATGTTCGAATCTGCTACCCCTCTCTTGTACCTATCATCATCCACCCAACCCTCGGAGTACATCCCCTCTGAATCCACTCCGTCTATTTCGCTTGATCCCCCTTTAACCACATGCTTGGGCTCTTCAAGTTTTGATCATCTTTTTACTTGCTCTTCTGTCATTTCCCCTGACGACCCTTATGTGCGCCTTTCTTCCCAGACTGATGATTTTGGTATCTTTGCAGCCTCCTATCGTTCCCTCCACCGTTCCTTCACTTTCCATGATACCCTCCGTATCTATGATGTACGTCGCAACATAAGTCCCCACTCTTCCTCCCATTTCTTGTCTTGTGATGCTATTCCATTGACCCTTTCATCCACACATTACATTGGTTATGCCGATGGAGCAAGTCGCTATTCCCGGAGTCTCACCTCAGCCGCCTACGCCATCTTTACTCCCTTGCATACCCTTGTTCTTGCCAATGGGGTCTGCATTGGTAACGCCACCAATAATCAGGCTGAATATGATGCAGTTTGTGGTCTTCGAGCTGACGCTCTCTCCCATCACATCCATCTGCACATTCATTTAGATTCCCTGCTTATTGTCTTACAACTTAATGGCGTCTATCATGTGCATAACCCTACCCTGTTTAGACAATATTTACGAGTGAAACTTTTGATACATAATTTTAGATTCATTACTTTTAACCATATACCTCAACGTCATAATCACTTCGTAGATCAAATCGCTAATCATGTTCTAGATTGGCATTTATCACACACAAGACAATAACATTTAACACCATCAACAAACTGCATAAAAATCATATATATCATATAACATGTGTTTTTAGAGTCCATCTACTCTAAAACATATGGCATGCCCATAGCATGTTACAAAAAATACAACTACAAAAATGGGGAGCACCACTTGCCCCTACATCGACATTGGGGGGCACCACCTGCCCTACATCTAATCACTCTCTGGAGGATCCCGAGCCAACGGCTCTGCTCTCGTAGCTCGTAGATCATGCACAGTCTAATCGGCCATTTCCATGCATCACATGATACCTCTCCATTCCGAGGGTAGCCCAATACATAACTCTATGTATTGGTCCTCTAAATCCTGCCAACCACGCTCTGACACACTGGTCAGTAGCCCCTCACATCTGTGACATATGTCCTCCACCAGTGCGGCCATCTCCTCATTCTGTCCCGTCCTCGATCCAATTGCACCTGTAGCTCCTGCTGCTGCAAGTCGTCCCATATATCCGGCCGGTTTTACCGGAGCTATATCTACATTCCAAAAAGTATCAAGCTTAGCACCATGAATAATAGTCACAAACTCTAAAATGCACATAACATATTAGTTTCTTGTCACTTACCATCGGGTCCCCATACTCGACCAGCCAGAAGCGGCAAGTCCGGATCTCCCCAATAACTCATCCCACTATAGGGATAGTCGTCTATGTATAACAGCATCTGATCCCAATGGGTGAAGAACTCTGGTCGGAACACCCGTCCGACCGCCTGTCCCCCTCCTCTACTCAGTAGTCGTCCCCACCGATGCATCCGGGGCTCTCTTGGGCCCCCATCAGGTAATTTTATATGAGGTCGTAAGGTCGGGATCTTCTCAAAGAAGAAAGAGCATAATACCGTCCCATATGCACAATCATGATTCACTTGCCTCTTACATAGCGACAACTTTTGTTTCAACGACACCAACATCATCTAGGCCAACACATAGTAGGTCCCACCCAACACACTCTATACAATCATCATCTTCCCTCCAGTGATGTGATGGAATGCCTGGCTGCCAAAGATTCGTAACACTGCTGCGGCCACTGCCTGGGTCTCCAACCTCTCTATATCCCCAATGGATATCCGAGTCCCTTTGACTCGAACACTCGGTCGAAAATGTCGCTCAACAAACTCCATAATATTACGCCCCCGTGGTAACACTGGCTGCGTATTCCCCACCATCCCCAATGGTGGGAGACTAGTCAAGAAATACAGATCCTGGACCGTTAGCTCAATCCTATGCCCTTGAACTATAAACGCCTCATGATCTGGATCCCAATAACTGATAATCCGGGCCAACAACGGCTCCCCAGCCCTCATCAAAGGGTTCTCCAGAAATTTCAAAACCCCAAATCTAGCGAGTGCACGACGGACACCCTGATCCGCTTGGATTTTCATCCGCAATGTACCTAGGTCTCTTTCTCTCCATTTGATCGGTATATCTACCATATCTGCACCAAAACATCACCTTTGTAAGTCTACAGATTGCCAAAACTACATTAACTCACACCAAAACTGAATCTCAACCCAAAACAGCACTGAAACCACCTCCCTCTCACAGGTCGCACTTTTCAGCAAAATTATGGGCCAGGTCGCACTTTTCAGGCCTAAAAATCCTTCCCAGGTTGTAGTTTTTTCCCTGCAAAGTGCGACCCGGCCATGAGGATGAAGTAGGGGTAGTTACTGGGATTTCAAACCCTAATCTGAACTTTGAATCCATCAAAAACAAAGAGTAGGATTAGACCTCTTACCTGCAGCTGACGGATCACAATTCCAACGGTCGGTTTGTCCGCTATGATCAATGCAAGATTTAGGGCCTTCTATCCTCTCCACATTCACCACAGCTACACAAGAAAATGAATGATTTTGGAGGGAAAATGCCTTATTAGAAGAAAACCCCTATTTTTCTTTCGCCTGCTGCGACCACACCGTAGCCCCGTTTGACAAACCGTCTGCACCATTGGAAAGCTCTCACCGAGCACTCAAATGGGTATCCATTAGTTTTTCATGTTTTGATACTTATACAGGACCCATTTTGTCCATGAAGGGTCTCTTCATCTCTTCTCAAAATCAAATTTCTTCACTTACGACACTTGTACGTGGGGCACCACTTTGCCTCCTTACTTATCTTTATTCGTGTTGATTTTCGTCATGAGCTACCCTATTGTACTCATGCTTTTACGGTCCCCCATTGGACCTTTACTACATGGTAGCACCATCGAGTTGCCCTTGTTTAGAGCATCCGAGTTGAGTCCTCATTCGTCCTTGAAGTCTATGTCAGATCCCTTTGTATCCTGACATAGCCCTCCATCCTTGATTGTTCGGTTCCCCTCTCATGTTCCACATTATGGCCTTCAATAACATCTTCACTCATCCTCCTTGATATTGTGTCAGCTGCGGCCAAGAAATTCATGCCCTTTATGCTCTAACAAGGGAAGTCATCCAACCACTCATCCGTATCCCTCATTTCATCCTCATCATTACTGTCTATCTGTTCGTCGCTCTACTATCTTCTCTCATGCCTTAGCTAGGGTTCCCTTATTGCCTCACCTATGGCAGACCTAATTTTGTCAACATCAGCTCATTTACTCCAGAAGTCAGGTCCAGGGGGTAGTATACCTTGGTTTGTGCTCTTTTCAGCATGATCGTGATCTATACACTTGATGGTTCAGTGATGCAGCAGCAGCTATTGGTGATTCCCGGGTGTGTGTGAGATGTCTCAACCCTCATGAGGGGGTGGCCCTGCAGGTAGCCCCCCACATGCCCGAATGACCTCTTCATTGCAGCCCTTGATGCAGCTCCTCGTATTTGATGATATTATCCTCAGTCGCTTGCAGTGCCTCTTCGATTTGCTTGTATCAGTCAGATTTTGTGAGCCCTTCCCTGTGTGTAGGGGGAATTTGGGTATATTTGTATCTCATGTACTAAACTATTATTGTGTAAGTCCTGACGGTTATTCCAGGCATCACATGTATGTGGGATTCATCATTCTATTTCTCTGGCTCATGTTTAAGCTAGCACCTATACCATTATTGTGTTCCGTGGTTTTCCGGGCGCCTTATTTTTTGTACTATTGTTTCGGCGGGCATAGGTATTGTTAGTCATCAGTATTTTCACCTGTTTTGATGACTAGATTCCTTATCTGGGTTTTCTAGAAACAAATCTTGAACAGTCAATTTGTCCTCTAAAAAAAAAAAAAAAACCCTCAAACAAATTTTTGTCTTTCCCCCCTCTCATGCATATTAACATGGAAGTGGTCTTCATGTTTCAGTCCTGTCCTAAATCAGCAAACCTTCCTTATGCATGATCGCCACAAGCCTTGTACCTCTGATATCAGTTTTCCCTTGCTTTCACATAGATCACTGTCCAGCATAAATCAAGTTGCTTACTCCTCTCTCATCATCTATTTTGCCATATAATGACCTAACAATATCTCAGAAATCCCTCAGAAATTATGACAAAGTCTCTAGGTCTAGGTGGTGGTGTTTAGGGCAAATACCTTGAGAAAAGCTATCTCTAGTCAAAACACTTGTCTTCAATATTAGTCAGCCATAATTTATTATTATCTGGAAAAAAAACCATTTTCCTATCTATAGGTCATACACCATCAAAGTGGTTGTTGTATTTTGTTTTAGCAAAGATAAAAAATGTTCGATTCAAGAAAAAGCAGAGTTTTTAGGTCTTATGTCCAAAGAAAGAAGATCAACTGAAATTTCAAGCATTATCATCACGACACTACAAGAAGGAACTCCAATGATCAAAGCTATTTTAACAATGCATCTCTGCAGGGGTGCTAGTATGAATGGCTCAAATCAGTGTTGGGCAACATAAAATTCAGGAAAAGACTTCAAATTGTAGCAGTTCACTGTTGGAAATCAAAAGAGAATGTAGTTTGCAAAGAAAGGAAACCATGCATTTGTCAAAATAGGCCTCCTTCATCTGTAAGCAGAAGGCCAGGTCTCTATTCCTTTAAACAAAACAAAGTTGAAAAGTAATTGAAATCAGCAGGGTTATTGACTTCTGGAACAGCATGGGCTATTGCTCTAACTACTGAAGCTCCATTAGGAGGAAAATGGCTAATAAAAGCCTTGGTGTCTGTGATTCATTCTAGCAACCTTCCAGATCTCATATATCGGTCTCCTCAACATGGAAAAAGTGTAAACAGATTTTGGTCTCAGGTTGAAGGTGACAAGGGCTTACAAAGATCATTATGGAAAACAGTGTAAAAACTGTAATGAAAGGGACCAGCAAAAATGTAGAAATATCCTACAGTGTTCATTTATGATATAATAGTATTAGACTGCCATGACATATTTGAATTATACACCATGGCAAGTTGTAAGGATGTCACACAGAGATTAGTAAATGTCGGATAGAAGGAAGCTCCAGCATAAGCAGGTTATCAAGAATTTCGGGAAATTACCGCATCAAAGTGTTATCTTACAAAGTCTGCAAAGAACATCCAGTCACTTGAAAGGGTCAAAGACAGATTTCAAAAGATTTTTTCACCTCATGGAATAGTGAAAACACATGAGTGATCATTGACAAAGACTGCTGGCCATAATTGTTTGAAAGTTGTTCAAAATAGTATAGCATTGGTAAAGGTCTCACAAAGGTGTTTTAGGTTAAAAAGGCCTCCACAGAAATATTATGGAGAAGGGTTGTTTAAAGAAAAATGAAACAATGGTTAAAACACTGCCCTAGATTGAAAAATAACACCTATAATTTCTATTCAAGAGGAAGTTTCTATTTAAACAAGGATTTGGAAAGAAATTTCAGTGGTACTTCTGGCTTTGAAATATGACATTGGATGATTGAAATGTCCCAATGGCTATATATAGATGGTATCCAATCATATCAAGCATCTAACTGGAACAAAACCCTAGAAATACTTTCTATGGAATCATCCTAGTTTACAAATAAAAGAAAGTGTTCATTTGGAGAGTATTCTGAATTACGGGCCTTCATTGAATGAGTTTGGATCTGCAAATCTTAAAAAAGCCTCAATCCCTACAAATGAAACAAGGGTCCTCCTTCATTATTTTTGAATCAATTATCAAAATATCACAGCTTCTTTGTAGTTATAGATACAAGGTTTCTGGACGTGGACATGAATAGCTGGAAGGCTCAAATATATCATCTCATCAAATAAAAAGGGATAGTAAAATTTGCATGGCTGTTGAATCATGATACCTGTGCCACAGTAAAATTAGGGTTAAGGAGCACCCGGGAATTTTGTTTCAAAATGTGTTTCTGACCAAAATAATATGAAATTTAAAAAAGTGAGAGATTTTTTTGTCCCTCATAGGTTTAAGAAGAAAAACCTCCTTTAGTTTCTACACAGGTATCATGGTTTGTGAGAAATGTGAAAATACAGATGTCACTGGAGAATTTCTGCACCAGGATTTACCATTTTGACCAGTGATGGGACAGTCAGATTTTGAACAACCAAATGGACTCCAAATGAAAACATTCAAATTTTTCTGGAACGTAGACTTCCATATCTTTCCGACGAGCCATATTGAACCTTATTTCGACATCGGGAAGGCTGCCAAAAGTTGCCGGCAAGTCAGGGGACCTTTTGCTGATGTTTTTTCTGAGTATTTTTGTAAAAATTGAACCTTTAAAAACTGCTTTTTCCTCATGTGGGTTTAGCTATTTTTGCACATGAGAAGTTGTGAAAAGTCAACTTTTTTCCCTTTTTTATCATTTTTTAGATATTTTATGAGATATTTTGTGCCTTGGGCTTTGCAAAGCCTCAAGGACAAATCTAGATATTTTGAATAGGCCAGTTGAACCATGAGGTTTTCCTCACTTGAGCCTATATATTCCAAAGGCTTTCATTGTAAACAAGGCTGAACTTGATGATAGAAGCATTATATGGTCATATAAGCTTTGGAAGAAATACTTGTCTCATGCTTTTGGATAGTCTCTTGGATGTTCTTGGATGATGAAAGAGGATTGTTGTTGGATTCCATGACTTAGTAGAATGGTATAGTGTCTCTTTCTTTGTTTTTTCTTATAGTTTTCATTCATGAATACATGTTTCTTGGTTGCTATAGATCAGTAGAGAACAAATTTGAGACATGCCCTTGGAGGCACCTCAAATTTCTTGTTTCTTCATAGCTTTCATGTTTTCTTCTTCCTTAGTCACATTAAAGAATTCTTGATTTCTCTTTAATAACTTGAGGATATTGTTGCTTGTTTCATTCGTGGTTTTATGCATGCTAAGTATGATTTATGGTACGCCCTGCTTACCTATGGCTAGCCATAGCTCCATCCATGAAATTTATCTTTGATTGATTAGATTGTCATTTGTTGAACCAAGGAGGTCTTGTTTCGATCTTGCCCTTTGTCTAAGACTATGAAATCTTGTTTTCAAAGTGCCCAATAACTTGAAGTTCTGTGTTTAGGCGTTCCGGCATAGGGATTTGAGTTTTTTTTCTCTCTTAAGTGTTTTTCCCCAAATTCTGATAGTCATTTCCCGAAGTTAGAGAGTTATATATCTCTATGCATGGCTTGAATTTTTATTTCTATGTATTGATTAGCTTATAGTTACATTTTGCATTATTAATGGTTTTCCCTACCATGTTTATGTCTACTATTAAACTAGTTATGCTTGAAATCCCTTGTTGTTCACAAACTTGATGTCCATTTACTCCATTTTTCCCAAAGATCCTTTCTACCTCGAATCAAATCGGCCCTTCAACAGCCTTGTATCACCATCTAATAGCTTTCTTGACCTTTTCGACCCCATGGCCCAGTTGATCTGACATCCTTTTACCTATCTTATATCTTTGATCAATTTCATCCCTCATAACTTAAAAAACCAAAACCAAAAAACCTACTTCATAACTAGCCTAAAATCAGAACACAATAAGCAAACACATAGATATCCCTTACACAAATAGAGAGAGCCCTCTCTGAGTCTAGGAAGGCTAGGTACTCGGGCTCCAAAGACTGGTTTGATGTTACACTGTCATTTGGCTTGCCAATCAGCCAAATCACGGGACCCTAACATAATGGCGATCACAGTGAGACTTTGAGTCAAAACATCCTAGGCATCCCTTAGGAACTCTCAAAATATCAGTCAAACTTAGAAGAGTAGAATCCTCTTGTCTCACCATCCTAGCAAAATGATGACTCAGCTGTAGGACACTCTTCCAAGCCTTAGGATTACATAAAAACTCAAAAAACCCCAAAAACTCCCTTAGATTGGTTTTTGTCAGTACTGCTAGTGGACCATACACATATACCTCAAAACAAACAAGTTCCACCTGGTGACTCCACTAGCCTCCAGTAGGCCTTACTATTTTACCAAAATTTAAGAATACTATCCGATCGACCTATCCCACTGCTCACTAACATAATGGCGATCATGGTGCGACCTTCCGAGTTAGTGACAATCTAAGTACTCCTTAGTAACTCTCGAAGTCTCAATCAAATTTAGAAAAATTAAGTGTTGTTTGAAGAGTCGAAGCTATCTTTTTCACCATCTTAGAAAAATTATGATTCAGTTATAGGAAACTCTTCCAAACCTCATAGGCACATAAAACTCAAAAAAAAAAAAAACCCAAAACATTCCTAGATTGGCTTTTTCCCTAGTTACTGGTGGTGGACCATAGCTACAACTTTACAAAAACAACCAAATTCCACCTGGAAACTCCACAACTCTCAAATGACCTAAAGACTCTACTAGAGGAAGAACCTAAAACATGACCAGTCATCCTAGAAAGAAAAAGCACTCAGGCCTTAGTTGGATTCAAGAAATTATTGTCTTTATCTATAACTATGTTCTATCCTACTTTGAGCCTGATCAATAATACACCGATGAGATCTACATTGATCATTGGAAGGATCTCAAACCTCGAAAAACAAAGCCTCAAATTTCAGTTCATGAGTAGGCTTATACACCTGTGCTTACCCTAGATTCACCTATGGAAAACCTAGCAAATCATGAGCCTCATGCTACCTTTCCCACTCTAGTTGAAACCTAAAACAGTCACGAATCTCTTTTTACACTACCTATATCCACAAAGGTCCTAGAAAGATACAAGCCTCTAGTTTTACCTCCCATCTTCCGAGCCCTCCCTGCAAATCTTCAAAATAAATTACCTAGATTTGATGGAGAAAGCTCCAAAGTCACCACTAAAGAGCATGTCCAAAATCTTGAGGATTTACTTGACCTTTATGAAATAGAAGAAGATGATGTGCGTATTATAATGTTTGCCTTATCATTACAAGGAAAAATTAAGAGTTGGTTTAAAGACCTTCAAGCTGCAAGCATTACCAATTTTCATCAGTTCACTCAAATCTTCCTAGATAGGTGGGTGATCATGGGTAATAAAGTTCTCATCATAAAGGAATACAATCAGTTAAAAATACAACTAGGGGAGACAATACAAAACTTTTCAGCTAGGTTCAATAAAGTATACCAGGCAATGCCTGCCAACTTAAAGCCACCCCTCGGATGTGCTCTCTTGCACTACCCAGATTCTTTTGACCTAGAGATGGTTTTCCGGATAAGAAATAAAGATCCTATGACCCTAGAAGAAATGCAAAGGATAATAGTTGATGTAGAATTCAACATACTAAATAGGGAGGCACAGCTAAGAATAATAGAGAAAGACAAAGAAAATCAAGAGAGACTAATATCCTTAGAGGAAAAGTTGAAAAAATTGGTATGTATGTTCGGCAAAATAGAGCATCTACTTGATAGGAAAAGAGAAAAACACAAAGTTAACATTGCTTATTCAAACCAACCTACACTTCTTCCTCAAGATGAACACACTCGACTATTACAAGACAAGAGTTATAAACAAAATGTGCCTAATGGGAAAGTTGAAAATAAAAACATAGAGGAATGATCTAAAGAGACCATCGGCCATTTTGAAATAACAGATTCTGAAATGGAAGAAGAATCAAAACCTTTAGGTTCTCTACCCTTATGCTTTAAATCATTCCAGACTTTGAAAGAAAATTTGCATCCTAAATATCTCTCAGCAGTTATTCAGGAAAACCCTTCTCAAGTTAACTCTCACCTAAATCAAGAAGAGTTGATTGAAGAGGAATTCAATTCTGAGATAGAAGATAAATCAAAACCTGTAGGATCTCTACCTTTATGCTGGGAATCATTTGAGTTCATAAAATCAAATTGGCCTCCTAAGAATCCATCAGAGGAAACTCATGAATCCCATGTTTATTATCCTAAGCATCAAGAAGAGTTGAGTAAGGATGAATTCAGATCCGAGATAGAAGATAAATCAAAACCTGTAGGATCTCTACCTTTATGCTGGGAGTCATTTGAGTTCATAAAAGAAAATTGGCCTCCTGAAAATCTATCAAAAAAAACTCATGAATTACATGCTAACTATCCTCAACATCACAAAGAATTGGTTGAATATGAAAACAAGCAAGAAATGAAAGAGAACCCACAAGATCTCTCTAAGGGCATAAGTGATGATTCATCATCTCTCATAGGTGAAGCCAAAAAATACATTCATCTTTCAAATCAGATTTCCCAAGAGAAAGAGGATTATTGTAGAGAAATGAAAATGCCTCCCTTTTTAACTGAAGAGGAAATAGATCAACTTATAAACATGCAGACAGCCTCTGAAACTTCATATAACCAAAAAAATTTTGATCTTTTTCCTATTAATCTTTCATATCATAAGTCAAAAAATAGATTTATAAATAAATTTGAAGAAAAGCAATCTGATAGTCCAATATGCATGTCTGGTGACATTACTTATATTAATGATTCTCCAAGGTTTGATCAATATGTTGATGATTATGATTTCCAAACAGAAGCTAACTTTGCAGAATACTCAGTATATTATTATTGGGAGGAAGCTCAGTTTCATAAACTTGAGAAAAGTGAGCAGCCAATACAGGTCATCTATGACACTGATGAGGAGAGCCTTGAGATTTTAGAAGTAAGTGAAGAGTCTCGGACTTTTTGCTCTACTTCACTTCAATCCATCAGAGATAACATTCACATTATTGGAAATCAACAGTCTTTTAGCTTTGATGTTGAGGTTGAGGAGGATGATGAAATTCTCGAGCAGGTTGTAAATGAGAAGCCTTTTCCTGAAATGGTTGAGGAAATCATTTTGGGCATGGAATCTTCCTTAACTCCAGATTTGCAGCCACCAAGTTCCATTGAGTTACAAATTGTAGATGAAGAAATAGAGGTTGATAAACACATGAGAGTTGTCACACTATCCTTTCAAGATAATTTACTGTCAAAGTGTATCCCTCCCCATCAACCTAATGACCTTCAGACAGTTTTCAGTCCACTTAATCAGAACACATCAGCTTGGAAAGAAAGCTACACTGCAATATATGATGAGTCTGACAATTCAAGTGATCATGAGCAAGGGGAAGAGTTGCTTTACTAGGAGAGTCCCAAATATAGCCAAGTGGAAGAAAGAGTAGTCCTAAATGAAGCCTATATATAAAATCCTCTAGATCAGGTACTATTCCAAGATCCATTTGTTGTTTCCCTTGAGAAATCTGAAGGAGTAGTGGGTTCTATCATGAACAAATTGCTACCAAGAATGAGAAAAAACTTACGCACTATTGTCTGAAAACAAGCCAAATGGGAGTGGCCTTTTCATTACTTTTGCATCTTGAAAGAACTAAACCAAGATCAACCATGCAATCATCTACTTGACTGGCTATATTGGAAAGAAGAGTTCACCAAATGAATGTATGTTGTGTACAGTTTAGACTAGGATAGATAGATAGCTGTGAAAAATAAGCTCAACCTTGTGAGCATCTTTTCATTTTTAGTTTGTTTGAAGAAAAAGTGGAAAAGTAGAAAATAAAAAAATAGTAAAAAGTAGAAAAAGAGGGAAGTTTCTAAAAAGCAATGGTACAGCCCCATGTTCCAAAAAATAGTCCTTCAGAAAGCGCGCAAGTCTAAGTGCCGCTACTAGTACTCAAATGTCTTGTTCAGTTATCTAGCCTAATCATAGTTGAACATGTTTAAATTTATTTGCTGATAAGTTAGTGAGTGAAAAATATGGTCAACATTGTGTAAGCTTGACTTGTCAAAGAGAGTAGATTAGGAAAAGATACTGGTTCCACACGCCCAAAACAGAACCAAACAGAGAAGTGGGGATGAAAAACAAATTGTGCATCTTAGCCCCATTTTTCCTAGTTTCCATTTTATGCAAAATAATATTTGTGTGCAGCTTGTCTTTCATGCCGCAAATACATGAAAAATCAGAATGTCTAACCCTGATTTGATCATTTTAAATTTCATGTTTTAGATTAGAGAACAAAATCCTGTCAAACAACTTAACCTTGATAGTTGATCTAGCATAGGTAGAGTAATGAAGGAGTTCATTAGTTTAAGCTGAACTCCCGGTAGATATAAGTGTAGAATTAGATAGGTTCATTTTACTAAAAAGAAAAAATATATTGTCAAAAAGGTTGCTAGTCCAAATGCACCCAAAAGAAGAAAAAATGTTAGGAAAGATAGTGGGGTAGGTAGAAATATCATTCATGCTAATCATGCTGTCATTTTTCAGAAGTAACATCAAGGAAGAGTGAAATTCACGCCAATGGGTAAGGAACTGGTCTTCATAAGCCAAAGATCTACAATTCTGGACACCTCCTGAAAAGGAGATGCCCTCCCCAAATGGAGCCACTGTTAGTCATCAGTATTTTCGCCTGTTTTGATGACTAGATTCCTTATCTGGGTTTTCTAGAAACAAATCTTGAACATTCAATTTGTCCTCTTAAAAAAAAAAACCCCCTCAAACAAATTTTTGTCTTTTCCCCCTCTCTTGCATATTAAGATGGAAGTGGTCTTCAAGTTTCAGTCCTATCCTAAATCAGCAAACCTTCCTTGTGCATGATTGCCACAAGCCTTGTACCTCTGATATCAGTTTTCCCTTGCTTTCACACAGCTCATTGTCCAACATAAATCAAGTTGTTTACTCCTCTCTCATCATATATTTTTCCATATAATGACCTAACAATAACTCAGAAATCCCTCAGAAATTATGACAAAGTCTCTAGGTCTAGGTGGTGGTGTTTAGGGAAAATACCTTGAGAAAAGCTATCTCTAGTAAAAACCCTTGTCTTCAATATCAGTCAGCCATCATTTATTATTATCTGGTAAAACAACCCTTTTTCTATCTGTAGGTCATACACCATCAAAGTGGTCATTGTATTTTGTTTCAGCAAAGATCAGAAATGTTTGATTCAAGAAAAAGCAGATTTTTTAGGTCTTATGTCCAAAGAAAGAAGATCAACTGAAATTTCAGGCATTATCATCATGACACTACAAGAAGGAACTCCAATGATCAAAGCTATTTTAACAATGCATCTCTGCTGGGGTGCTAGTATGAATGGCTCAAATCAGTGTTGGGCAACATAAACTTCAGGAAAAGACTTCAAATTGTAGCAGTTCACTGTTGGAAATCAAAAGAGAATGTAGTTTGCAAAGAAAGGAAACCATGCATTTGTCAAAATATGCCTCCTTCATCTATAAGCAGAAGGCCAGGTCTCTATTCCTTTAAACAAAACAAAGTTGAAAAGTAATTGAAATCAGCAGGGTTATTGACTTCTGGAATAGCATGGGCTATTGCTCTAACTACTGAAGCTCCATTAGGAGGAAAATGGCTAATAAAAGCCTTGGTGTCTATGAGTCATTCTAGCAGCCTTCCAGATCTCATATATTAGTCTCCTCAACATGGAAAAAGTGTAAAATGATTTTGGTCTTAGCTTGAAGGTGACAAGGGCTTACAAAGATCATTATGGAAAACAATGTAAAAACTGTAATGAAAGGGACCAGCAGAAATGTAGAAATATCCTATAGTGTTCATTTATGATATAATAGTGTTAGAATGCCATGAAAAAATTGAATTATACACCATGGCAAGTTGTAAGGATGTCACACAGAGCTTAGTAAATTCCGGATAGAAGGAAGCTCCAGCATAAGCAGGTTATCAAGAATGTCGGGAAATTACCACATCAAACTGTTATCTTACAAATTATGCAAAGAATATCCAGTGACTTTAAAGGGTCAAAGACAGATTTCAAAAGATTTTTTCACCTCATGGAACAATGAAAACACATGAGTGATCATTGACAAAAACTGTTGGCGATAATTGTTTGAAAGTTGTTCAAAATAGTATAGCTTTGGTAAAGGTCTCACAAAGGTGTTTTAGGTTAAAGAGGCCTCCACAGAAATATTATGGAGAAGGGCTGTTTAAAGAAAAATGAAACAATGGTTAAAACACTGCCCTAGATTGCAAAAGAACACCTATACTTTATATTCAAGAGGAAGCTTCTGTTTAAACAAGGATTTGGAAAGAAATTTCAGTGGTACTTCTGGCTTTGAAAGATGGCATTGGTCGATTGAAATATCCCAATGGCTATATACAGATGGTATCCAATCATATCAAGCATCTAACTAGAAAAAAACCCTAGAAATACTTTCTATGGAATCATCCTAGTTTACAAATAAAAGAAAGTGTTCATTTGGAGAGTATTTTGAATTACGGGCCTTCATTGAATGAGTTTGGGTCTGCAAATCTTTAAAAATCCTCAATCCCTGAAAATGAAACAAGGGTCCTCCTTCATTCTTTTTGAATCAATTATCAAAATATCACAACTTCTTTGTAGTTATAGATACAAGGTTTCTCGACTTGGACATGAATAGCTGGAAGGCTCAAATATCTCATCTTAGCAAATACAAAGGGATAGTAAAATTTGCATGGTTGTTGAATCATGATACCTCTGCCACAGTAAAATTAGGGTTAAGGAGCGCCCGGGCATTTTGTTTCAAAATGTGTTTCTGAACAAACAGAGATGAAATTTAAAAAAGTGAGAGAGGCTTTTTTTCCTCATAGGTTTAAGAATAAAAACATCCTCCAGTTTCTACACAGGTATCATGGTTTGTGAGAAATGTGAAAAATAAAGATGTCACGGGAGAATTTCTGCACCATGATTTACCATTTTGACCAGTGATGGGACAGTCAGATTTTGGACAACCAAATGGACTTCAAATGAAAAAATTCAAATTCTTCTGGAAAGTAGACTTCCATAGCTTTCTGACGATCCATCTTGAGCCTTATTTCAACATCGGAAAGGCTGCCAAAAGTTGCCGACAAGTCAGGGGACCTTTTGCTGATGTTTTTTCTAAGTATTTTTGTAAAAATTGAACCTTTAAAAACTTCTTTTTCCTCATGTGCGTTTAGCTATTTTTGCACATGAGAAGTTGTGAAAAGTCAAAATTTTTCCCTTTTTTAGCATTTTTTAGATATTTTATGAGATATTCTGTGCCTTGGGCTTTGCAAAGCCTCGAGGACAAATCTAGATATTTTGAATAGGCCAATGAGAGTGCAATTTGAACCATGAGGTTTTCCTCACTTGAGCCTATATATTCCAAAGGCTTTCATTGTAAACAAGGCTGAACTTGATGATAGAAGCAATATATGGTCATATAAGCTTTGGAAGAAATACTTGTCTCATGCTTTTGGATAGTCTCTTGGATGTTCTTGGATGATGAAAGAGGATTGTTGTTGGATTCCATGACTTGGTAGAATGGTATAGTGTCTCTTTATTTGTTTTGTCTTATAGTTTTCATTCAAGAATACATTTTTCTTGATTGATATAGATCAGTAGAGAACAAATTTTAGACATGCCCTTGGAGGCACCTCAAATTTCCTGTTTCTTCATAGCTTTCATGTTTTCTTCTTCCTTAGTCACATTAAAGAATTCTTGATTGCTCTTTAATAACTTGAGGATATTGTTGCTTGTTTCATTCATGGTTTTATGCATGCTAAGTATGATTTACGGTACGCCCTGCTTACCTATGGGTAGTCATAGCTCCATCCATGAAATTTCTCTTTGATTGATTAGATTGTCATTTGTTGAACCAAGGAGGTCTTGTTTCGATCTTGCCCTTTGTCTAATACTATGAAATCTTGTTTTCAAAGTGCCCAATAACTTGAAGTGTTGTGTTTAGGTGTTCCAGCATAGTGATTTGAGTTGTTTGTCTGTCTTAAGTGTTTTTCGCCAAAGTCTGATAGTCATTTCCTGAAGTTAGAGAGTTATATATCTCTATGCATGGCTTGAATGTTTATTTCTATGTATTAATTAGCTTATAGTAACATTTTGCATGATTAATGGTTTTCCCTACCATGTTTATGTCTACTATTAAACTAGTTATGCTTGAAATCCCTTATTGTTCACAAACTTGATGTCCATTTACTCCATTTTTCCCAAAGATCCTTTCTACCTCGAATAAAATTGGCCCTTCAATAGTCTTGTATCACCATCTAATAGCTTTCTTGACCTTTTCGACCCCATAGCCCAGTTGATCTGACATATTTTTACCTATCTCATATCTTTGATCAGTTTCATCCCTCACAGCTTAAAAAACCAAAACCAAAAAACCTACTTCATAACTAGCCTAAAATCACAACACAATAAGCAAACACACAGATATCCCTTACACAAATAGAGAGAGCCCTCTATGAGTCTAGGAAGGCTAGGTCCTCAGGCTCCAAAGATTGGTTTGATGTTACATTGTCATTTGGCTTGCCAATCAGCCAAATCATGAGATCCTAATAGGTATGCCTCCCCCGCCACCTTTCACATTGGTACCACTTCATAAACTTGAGACTTGTTGCACCTGTAAGTCTCCTCTCCTCAGGGTCGAATCCTCTAACACTTCAGACTACCTTACATTCCTCTCTCTCATTTCCATCTTGTTGTCTAGTGATTGAGTTCTTACAACGTACTTCGGTCATACGATTTTCTCCTAATACTCGTACTTTGGGGGGAAATCTGTTACACCATTTTTTGGTCATCTAACCTTTTATCATTAGATGAACCCAAGTACACCATGTAAGACCAATTTTACCCTAAGTAAAATTGCTTTCACCATATGAATTAACATTTGTCTATATTTCTCAATCATATTTAACCCAAAACAAGGAAATCAATTAAATAGATCATTATTTATTTGATTATTTCCTAAGAATAAGTTATTTAAATCACTATTTAAATGCTATTCCTAGTTAAATTTGACTAAACCATTTTTAAATAATTAAATAAACCATTATTTATTTAATTTTATTCCCATCATTTCCCTAAAATAATAAATAAATCATTTATTTATTTGTTATTTATAAATAAAGGAATTGACCCAAGTCAAAAATCCTTTTCCCTCCAACAAATATAATAAAATATTCAAAAAACGATGATTCTAGAATTCGATTAATAATATTTTATTCATGCACTGAGTTCTAGAACACCCCAATATTTTGTTATAAATAGAAGGGGTTTTCCCATTCATTAGTCACCTCCATTGCATTAGATCACTCTGGATCTATTCTTGGTCACCATTTTTCCATTTTTTGCATTGTGAGCTCCCATTGAGTTCTATGTTTGTCTAGGTTTTCCATATCAATAGAAGAGAGGAATTTTTAGATCTGAAACACTGAGGAATTTCAAGAACCCATCCCACTGAGGAGAACCGGAAAACACCTTTCTTGTTTTCCTCTCAGGTGCCCCATTCTTTAATATAATATAAAATTCTTTTAAATACATTGTTCTTGTCTTGTCTATTGGATGCATGGAGCTGTATTGTATTTTATCTGCTTAATGTCTTTTATGCTTAGATTTGGATTTGTGTAGAAAATTTAAAGATATTTTGCAACTATAATTGATGTTAGGGCTATTTGTTATGTGTAGCTAAAGTGATATTTTACGACGAAAGATTCATACTAACATAGAGGGTCTGCAACTAGCCTGAATGTCGGATGATGATATCATCTCACATGGACAACAAAAATCCTCTCCTAAGTAGGCACTCAAAGTCCCCCGAGGATGAGGTTGGAATCTCCAGTCGGAGACACCCTCGTACTAAACAACACTGCAGACTCGGCTAAATAGCTCAAGCATGCTCAAGTCGTGAACGACAAGAAAATAATAATAATCCAAAATGATCTCCATGGATGTCGTCACCCTTCTCTTATACTTTTGGAACCCTCACACCCTTGGCCCCACACAATAATGATGCTACTCTCATGGCCACTAACCTCCATTATGACTGTGTTGTCCTCCATTATCTCCACTACCTCCATGATTGCACTGTTGATTTGGTCAAATTGACCCCATCTAGATGCACTGACCAACATTCACACCAAGGAGTGGTTTATTAATCTTGACCCTATCTATATGCATTGATCCACATTCACATTAAGAATTCCCTTTATTCCTAATAATGGGATTTATGGGTCCCTCTACCCTCTTAGTCATCTATTAATTAAGGAAGACAAAATTTGATATTCTAATTAGCTAAAATCTAAATTAGGAATATTATATTGACAATAGTTGAACTTGGTTGAGCATGGTTAACAATGGTTGACCATGTTTGACCATGGTTAACCATAGCTGATTTTTGGCTTGAGGGGTTCTAGCCCAGGTTCGGAGTTATCATGCAACCAACAAGCCCTCCAAATACTGGCCCTTTCGGCAGTGACCTACTTGTGCAGATCAAAGTCTCACCCAAAGAAGTATGGGGGGTTGTTGGAACCAGGTTTCTGCACACTAAGGAAGTTTTTGATGTAGTGGCCCTAAGCAAACTTATAACATATTATATAACAGATGTGCAGATCAACAGATCAAACCCTTCCACAGATTATTAAAAAATACTTCAATATATCTTTCCAATAGTAATGGAATATACTTCAATCAGATATATTCATCTAAAATCAACTTATATTTGTGCACATAAGAAATTAACCAATAATATAAGTAAATGTGCAACACATAATAGATTTTAAATCAAATAATAGATAATCGATACATCAATCACATAAGATTCTAGGTTCACCAAAAATTTTCTTCTTTATTAAGAGATCTATCAATTCAGTACGTTCAACCCTTCCGTGCACACATCCAGTGGAGTCCGCACACAGCCAGGATTTAGGTCTCTCTGCACATAACCAATTGGAGCCTTTCTACCCAAAAAAACCCATACTTAGATCAAAATGTTAACAACCATCACAATATAACATTAGACTGACTTTTCTCGACTCAATCCTTACATATTTATACTATATAGACGCACACATGCCATGGTCTCAAACCATGGTTTGAGACTCATGGTTTTATCTTTTAAACTCATTACAATGATTAAGGGACTTTGACCCACCCAAAACCCCCTTTGACTCTTTACGCGTGCAACATGTACAAAAAAACTTATACAAAGTTACCAAAAAATTCACCCCAGGGGACCTCGCTCCAACAGACCCCCAACACAAACTTGTGACTCGCCCCAAGTCACTGCGGGGTGGTCTCCTTCATCTTTGTTTTTAGTGCTTCGACGAAGTTCCAGAGTGGCATGATGACTTTGAAACTCTGTGTGGCAGCACCCTATGCTTCATCAACAAATTTTGTGGACATTGGCCCCTCTACTACCAAATTGATGTTGTGTTGTGTTTGTTGGAGGCTTTTGAGGGTTCCATCAAGAGTCTATGAGAGCTAGAGGGCTTCCTTGGCTGATCTGGTCACATAATGTGTTCCAGTGATTGTGCACCTACCTTGTTCCCTGGAGGTTCGATAGGTCCAACAAAATCAATGGTCCATTTTTCAAAAGCTTGCAACGCCATTTGTGGGTGCAATAGAATCTCATCTTGGTGCGATGGCTTCCCCATCCTTTGGCATACATCACAAGTGTGGAAATATGCATGTGCATCGTTGTGCACCGGGGGCCACTACAAACCAACTTGCAGGATCTTCTACATATTTTCTTTCCCTACATAGTGACCTCTTGCAATCCCTCCATGAGCCTCAGCTAAGATAGTATGTCTCTATAATTCTAACACATACCTTCGCAGAATTTCATATGCACCCATTTTGTACAACTGACCAGAAATTAGATTAAAGTCAATTTTGCACACGATCACCTCTTTCTTCTCTTGCATCCTATACTCCATGGGCGCACTTCCAGTGGTCAAAAAATGAATAATATCTGGAAAATGTTCATCAACTACCTTTATAGCAAATAGTTGTGTGTCTGGTAAATTGTATTCCAAGCTAGTGGGCTCTTCTCCACTTTCAATGCATGACAGGTGGTCTTACCCAGCAGTCAGTCTCCTAGGCTTCACAATTACTTCAAATTCATACTCTTGAAATAGGAGCAACCATCTGCAAATCTCCCTCCCTAACACAAGATTATTAACCAGGTAATTTAGCACAGAATGGTCAGTAAACATCTTAAAGTGGCCACTTAACAAGTAGTGGTAGAATTTTTGCAGCGCGTAGACCATAGCCAATCCTTCCTGCTCCATGGTTGAGTAATTACGCTCCGCGCTTGACAATTTCTTACTTGCAAATGCAATAGGGTAATCAATCACCCCAGCTCCTGGTTGCACTAAAATACCTCCCAGCATGTTGCAGGAAGCATTTACATGTACATGAAATACCTTCATCCAGTCTGGAAAGAACAATATGGGCATAGTCACCATATTCTCCTTAAGCAATTCAAAACTATTTTTGCATTCTTCATCCCAACAAAATGACGCATCCTTATTTAGAAGCTTCTCTATGGGCATAGTCATCAACGCGTGATCCGGGTTCGTTAGCTTCCAAATTTACCCATGATCTTTTACTTCTGTAATGTGGTTATAATTGCACTGAAAAGAGCATTAAAAGAACACATATGCATTCTTTAAGCAAGAGGAATCAAGACAACAATCAACAACGTAAGAACACGAGACATTGATAATAGAGTTCACCCCATATGGGCTACATCTCTGGACCCAATGTCAAAATGGGGTAGGCCACTTCAGATAGTGTTGGAAATGGTGATGATGTGCATGGACTAGGTTTTTCTTTCATACAAGGATATATGCCCTCACCATGAGTGGCTTGTCTGTCCATGAGACATTCCACTATAGGAACTCTCACTCATAATAGGCCTCCTATCAACATGACATAATATCATACAAGGTGACAATGATGATCCCTTCAACAAGGTTACATAGGGATCATAAAAATCCATGGAGAATACACCTCACATGAAATAGAAACATAGATCCTACAAGATACATCAAGAAAGGAACTATATACACATCTCACAGAAAATGGTAAAAGAGGCACATGACATCAGTACTACATACACCTCAACCCTTGACATACACCTCAACCCTTGAGGTTGGCTGATGAAGTGGATGCTCAATTGTTGAATCTAGCTGCACCATTGAATTTGTGGCATCGAGAGGCATAAAAACGACTGTCCACACTTGGGAATATGAAAACATCACTCAAATATGGAAAATGGCCAAAAAATGGGAAGATTTGCTTCTAAAACATAAATATCCATTGGAATCCTATCGCATAGAGGTGTAAAATCGACATACAATTTGTCAAATTTTGACTTAGGAAAGTTCGGGACCTCAAGGAATTTTTTGATGCCCTTCAAGATTCCCTAGGCAAGGTTCCACCCCTTTGGCCACTCATGGTTCCACACCTACAATAAAAAAAATATTATTCATTGAAGAACACGCTAGTTTTCTCCACGTTCTGCCTCTGCTTTTCGCACGGCTCCATTGGCCTCCCTTTTCCCTCATATCTCATGTATTCTCCATCATTCTCCATGGTTTCCTTGAACCATTTGCACAACCTCCAATGGCTGAGTTATGCCTTGGTAATTAACACCAAGTCCTCTTGCTTTATACCCCATTTTGGTAAGGATTCTCATGCCAATTCCTGTAATGGTTATCTCCACGTTTCCCACGGAAATTATAACATGTGAAGATGAAAGTGAAGAACAATCAACATTGTTTACCTCAGATGTCGATTCAGAAATAGGTCGTGAAGGATTCTTTAAGCCTTCGTTGCGCTTCAACTTCTCCAAGGCCTCTTCCATGACTCACAATTGAAGTTTCAATCTCTGCTTCTCCTCCTTCCCTTCTCGTAGTACCCTCCTTAATTCAACATTCTCTTCTTGAAGATTTTGGTTAATCTCCTCATTTGAATGATGAGAAGATGATGAAGGCAACAAAGAAGATGGATAAGCACTGGAAGATGTGGATGAAGCATCATTCTATGATCTTTCTTTCTCATCTTCCTCTATTCTCTTCTCATAAGCATCATACATTATGTCTACTAATTTGGACATCCTGAGAATGGCCTCATACATGTCTTTTTCATTCTCCATTGTTACACGTTCAATTGATGTTTACACTCACAATTCACATCAGCAAGAAGACCACTCTGATACCACTTTATATAGGTCCATCAACTTCTGCATTTATCCATGATTGTTACACCATTTTTTGGTCATCTAACTATTGTTATTAGATGGACCCAAGTACACCATGTAAGACCAATTTTACCCCAAGTAAAATTGCATTCACTATGAAAAATAACTTAGTAAACCACCTTTATTAAGTTGTTTATGGTCTAAACAGGAAACCCCATTAGGAAA
The DNA here is from genome assembly GCA_034641835.2 of Pinus albicaulis. NCBI lineage: Eukaryota > Viridiplantae > Streptophyta > Pinopsida > Pinales > Pinaceae > Pinus > Pinus albicaulis. The sequence continues at coordinate 389,789,218 of CM076573.1, forward strand.
TATTAAATAAATCTATATTTGTTTGATTCTCCTCAAGTAATAATTAGTTAAACAACAAATTAATTAATATTCTTGGTTATATTTAACCCAAAACAGGGAAATTAATTAGATAAATCATTATTTATCTTATTATTTCCCAAGAATAATTATTTAAACCTTATTTAAATAATATTCTTTATTGAATATGACTAAATCACCCTTAAATAATTAAATAAATCATTATTTATTTGATTATTACTCAACCACATCCTTAAAATGATAAATAAATCATGTATTTATTTATTATTTACAAATAAAGGGCTTTGACCCAAGTCAAATTCCTTTTCCCTCCAACAAATATAATAAAATATTCCATAAAAGTTGGATCTTGATTTCGTTAATAATATTTTAATTATGCACCAATATCTAGACTAACTCAATATTTTGTTATAAATAGAAGGTTTTTCCCATTCATTTATCACCTTTTGTTGCCAAAAGATCACTCTCGATCTATACTTTTGGTCTGACTATTGATCCACCATCATAGTCATATTTTGCTACCATTTTTTGTCTGGGTTTTCTACACCATCAAGAGAGAGGAATTTTAGATCTAAAGTGATGAGGACTTACAAGAACCCATCCCATTGAGGAGAACAGGGAACACCCTCTTGTGTTTTCCTCCCAGGTGCCATTAATACAAAATTCATTCAACATATTCCTGTCTTGTCTATTGGATGCATGGAGTAAATCTTGTTTTTTCTACTGCTTAATGTCTTCTAATGCATAGATATAGATTTTTGCATCATTTATCTTGATCACCTAACTACAGATCTGAGGATATTAGCAGCCATATTTGTTGTTAGGGTTGTTTGTTATGCACAGCTAAAGTGGTCTTTTTACGTACGCTTGGAATTAAGATTCATACTAAGAATTGGCGACTCCATAGGGGTTTACGATTACGATCGGCATCATTTTTCTGATCTTTGAATATCTAGCTACTTCAAACCCTAGGATTTCTCTTCAGCCCCTTTTTTTTTCTTTTCTTGATGTTTTTTTTAACCTATAAAACCCTAAAACAATAAATATTCCAACTTATGTGTGTTTTCGTACCTATTGCGCAGGTGACAGACATCAACCGCAGCTAAGACGACAATTTTTTCTGAAATCTGCCGCCGAGAGTGTCGGAAGTGAAAGTCACACTTTTTCACCCAAAAAATGCGACTTGGAGCTTCAGGAAGCAGGAATCAGCCCAAAAACTGTGACCTCTACTGAAAACAGGTCAGAAACTGTGCACTGGACTTTTTGCAGGGATTTTTCTGAAAGTTTTATTGGTTTGTCTAAGCCTCTGTTCAGGTTTGTCTGACCTCCGTCTCTGCCCATTTTGGACCTGTACTTGTTCTTTTTTTCTCAACTAAGTTGTAACCTAGCCCCCTACGACTTCAGTACCCTCCACTTTTTGTGGAAAAACTTTTGTTGTTGTTGGTTGTCTGAAATTTCAGAGTCTTCAGCCACTTTTTCAGATCTGATACCTCACCTTCAGATCCGCTTTAGATCAGCTTGTTATCCATCCAAATCACCTCATTTAGCTTTTTTTTGGTTTTCCTCTAGGGTTCACTCCATTTCCCTCTAGGAGATAGCTTTTCGCCACCTATTTTACAACAATTTTTCCCCTGATTTGTTGTTGTTTTCTGCACCATTTTCAAGCAGAATTTGACCTTTAGATCCCTGTCCCTCCCGACCTTAGATCTATTGGTTATTTTAGTGTGTTTTTTTTAGTTTTTTACTCACCTATAGACTAGTTGTTGAGAGACCCGCATCCTTGGGTTTAGATTATTGCATTATTAGCTGTTTATTTTCTGTTGTTGCAGGCTTATATAATGTCATTTGTAGGTTTATTTACCGCTATACAACACACTTTTTATTTTTTCTCTATGAACATCTAGGTTTAAAAATGAAAATTTACACACTTCACACACACACCCTAAATGAAAAATTGCTTGGTTAACACAGCCAAGCAAAGACTCTAAAACATTGAAATCAATTGATCCTGCACCTCTCTGCCCTTGTTTCGACATTGTAATCAGTTGATCCTGCACCTCCCTACCCTTGTCAGTCTCTTTTTCCTTTGTGCCATGTTTGTGTCATCATCATTCCTCAACCTCCCATGGGCTATCGTGTTCCTTAGGGGGGCCAGCACCTCCTGCACTTTTCCCCCTCCCGGTAGATACGTCATGCCTCCTCTTTTTGCCCAACCTCCTACCTACCACACTGTTACCAAGCCTCCTTATTATCCATATCCATAGCCTGGTGCTATAGCTCCTCCAGCATTAGCACCTCCTCCTCCCTTTCCTTCTCAACCCCCGCAATAGCAACCACTACCCCCTCGGGGTAGGTGCATGCACAGCAGGGTGCGACTTATCCTCCTCCCTCAAAAAAGAAGATAAAAGGCACTCAAAATCAAGCTGCCACTAGTAATCCTAAACCTAATCAAGGTAATGCTCCTAACACTACGAACCAGCAACAGGGCACCCAGCCCAAGTAGGACGGGCATGTTCGCACGAACAAGCCTTGTTCTTGTTGTGGTGTTTATGGCCATTACACACATGATTTTCCTCTTTTTCCAAAGATGCAGCAGTTGTGGGAGTCTCAAGCAACATTACGAGGACAACAAGCCTCCCCTTCCATCCCTCCCAGTGTTGGGCCTAGTCAGCCGGTTGTGCTTACTAATCCTTTCCCTCAGCAAGGATTTGTGGCTACCCAACTGCCTGAAGTTTAGGTGGCCTCTCAACCTCTTCCATTTGGTACCTCCGATTACCAGATTCTCATGATGAACTCTGATCAACCTTTAACCATAGACATCAATCTTCAGACTCGGTCCCATCAGTACAAAAATCCTCCCACTACGTCTATCCCTGAGCCACCTCCTTCAGTCTCTACAGAGCCTCTTTCGACACCTAATAGTCCCTTATAGATCCCTCAGCCCAAGGCGTAGGTTCATACCAAGATCCCTAAAGAACCACTATGCCAAAATGTTGCTTCTGGAAAAGCCGCCCATTCATGTAGCATAGTAGATGATTTGGCACAATCCCCGGCTGCCATTTCAATGCTAGAACTCCTCTAGTCGTGCCCTTCACAATGAAAAGCTCTACTATCTACCATGGGCACTATATATCCTTTCGACGATCGATTGATTTTATTTGATGTTGAAAGGTCAGAACATCCTCCTCTCCCTTCTTCCGTCACCTTCCAAATCCCAGTCAAGATCTGGAACACTAACATTTGTTAGTGCATTATTGATGAGGGGGTATCCACCTGAATGATGTCCACTTTGGTTTGGAAGCAACTTGGATCACCTAAGTTGGCTCCTTCCATGATCACTCTCCGAGCATGGGATGGCCATGCCTCCAAGCCCATTGTTTTATTCCGCAATTGTCCTATTACTCTTGCGAGAAAGACTGTTTGCGTTGGCATAGAAGTCATAGATGCCCCGTTAGATTACAACATTCTATTGGGTTGTAGCTACACTTATGCAATGTCTGTTTTCCCTTCTGTGATCCACCGCAATATTTCCTTCCCTCATAACAGAAAGACAGTCACCATTGACCAGTTGACATATCATGAACCGAAGTCTCAAACCTCCCTTGAGTCCACTATCTCTTCGGTGACCAACAATAAAACCATCGATCGTTTGACCATTGTTTCACAAAGAGTCTACAAATATTCCTCATTGCTTGGTACATTCCATGGTCTTCCTCCTCCTGTTTCTGATCCTAGCTCATCGAATGTTTGCATGATGCAATCGTCTCGGGATGCCCTCAAGTGGCCCACCTCGGCTAGTTAGTAGCCTCCTTGCCCTCTGAAACCTTCTCCTAGCCCTTCGATTCAGCCTTCTAGTGCTCCTCCTCTTGGCCCTTCAGCTGGTAGTCATGAGCCTCTTTACCCTCCTAGAATGGTTCCTCCAGGCCTTAAACATTTAGGAGCCGTCTTGCCTGGCCATTACCCCTCCGGTCAAATACTGTTCCTAGCTCCCCCACCAGGAGTCTATACGAAACCTATCATGGCCACCCTCTCTCTTCCTAACTTGACCCTTGGGATTCCCGTATGGTACCTTGATCCTCCAGCTGTTACCTCGCCAGGTCAACCCAAACCTTACCTTGCTTTGACTCTGGTTCTACCGGTCCCCATGACTTCTTCCGCTGCAATAGTGCCTCAACCACCTCAACAAGAACCACCTCCTATTGTGACCACTTCGGGTAAGAAGGGAAAAGCTTGCAAGAGGGCCTCCAAGGATAAGGCTTCCCCGACAAACCCTGCACCTACCCCGCCCACAAAGCCCTGTGCTTTATGTGATGTCGTCGACCATGCCACCCATAACTGTCCTAAGCTGTCCCGTATCAAGCCCATGGTTAAAGTTGCGTTCCCTGAGTCTACGGCCCCAGAAGCCTCTGTTTCTTCCTTGAATGTAGCCAAGAATCATAAAACTATTCACACTAACCAACCTTGTGTCCTCTGTGATCTCCATGGCCATTATTCTCACAATTGTCCCCACCTTACGCATTATCGCGCCTCGTTAGAGGTAGTTCGAGAGTACGAGACTGAACAAAACCAATCCACCTCTCCCGTACTTGCGCAGTATGCTGCAGGACAGACTGAGGATTTACCCGCTCCCATTGACATTACCCCTCCTGATGTCGAGATGAAGGAGCCTACGGCCACCATCCTCTACCTTTCATCATCAATGAGACCTTGGGTGGAAGCTCCCTTTGAATCTTCCCCTGTTGTTTCGCTTGACCTCCCTAAAGCGATCACCCTAGGCTCAACATCAGTAGATCCTTTATCTGCTTGTTCTTCCATCATCCCCTGTGACGATGCACATGTGAACCTTTCTTCTCATGATGATGAGTCAAGTAGCTTTGCTGCATCATGTGGTCTCCCTTCCTCTAGTGACTCCATCTTCTATTGCGATGATGACATCATGGAAGCCATGTCTACCCCTAACTTCATCTTTCCCACCCACAAATGGGATAGCACCACCCATGCCTATGGTGACTTTCGTGATCTTAGCACAAGTTACACCTCCGGTAGCTCCCACACTCCACCTCACCGTCGGCGTGTGAGTAGTAGACATCTTACCCAGATCACTTCCTCCCACGGAGTGCGTTTGATTTCTACTTTGCGCTCAGGTTGCCAGAATTTTTCATCATCCTTCCAATTATTGTCTTGTGGCACCTTTCATATGGACCTCCCATCCACACCTTATATCGGTTTTTTTTATGGTGCAAGTCGCTACTCCAAGAATCTAGCCTCAGTAGGTTGGGCCATTTTTACCCCCTTGCACTCCCTTGTTCTCTCAAACGGGGTATGCATTGGTACTGCTACCAATAACCAGGCAAAATATGATGCAGTATGAGGTTTATTAGCCGATTCATCGCATCCTCCACCTTCATGTTTGTTTAGATTCCCTACTTCTTGTCATGCAATTGAATGGTGTCTATCGTGTGCATAATCCTATCTTTTTTAGAAGATATTTATGAATGAAGCTTTTGATGCATGAATTTGAAATCATTACATTCAGTCATGTACCTAGAGCAGAAAATCATTATGTAGATAGCATTGCAAAGAATATTCTAGATTGATATTTATCACACGCATTTAACACAAGACAATAACATAAAAATATCAAAACGATGCATATCCATAATATGTGTCATATAAAATGTTCTAGAGTCCATCCACTCTGATACATATGACATGCCCATAGCATGTTACAAAACTCAAAACTGGGGGCACCACCTGCCCCTACACACTAATCACTATCTGGAGGATCCCGAGCCAATGGCTCTGCTCCCGCAGCTCATAGATCATCCATACCCTGTCTGGCCATCGCCATGCACTACATGACCCCTCACCACTCAGAGGGTAGACCAATACATGGCTCTATGTACTCGTCATCTAAGTCCTGCCAGCCATGCTCTGAAACATCAGTTAGAAGCCTCTCACATCTATGACGGATCTCCTCCAGGAGGGCTATTGCATCCTCATTTTTCTGTGCCCTCGCTCCACTAGATCTTGTGGTCCCCGATACTGCAGGTCATCCCATATATCCAGCCGGTTTTACTGGTGTTGTATCTGCATACCAAAAGTGAAAGAATCAGTACCACATACAATATTATAGACCTTTACAAGCACATAAAAGATTAGTAATTTTTCACTTACCATCAGGCCCCCATATTCGACCAAGCAGTAGTGGCAATTTCAGGTTCCCACAATAACTCATCCCACTATATGGATAGTCATCTATATACAGTGGCATCTGATCCCAATGAACAAAGAATTCGGGTTGGAACACCTGTCCAACTGCCCCACCTCCTCCTCTACACAGTAGTCGCCCCCACCGGTGCATCCTAGGCTCTCTCGGGCCCCCATCTTGGAGTTGTATGCGAGGTCGAAGTGTCGGGATCTTATCAAAGAAGAAAAAGCATAAAACTGTACCATATGCACAATCATGGTTCACTTTCCACTTGCATAGTGACAACTGTCGTTTCAACGACGACAACATCATCTGGGCCCACCCATAGTAGGTCCCACTCAAAACACTCTCCATAAGCATCATCTGCCCTCTAGTGATGAAATGGAGTGCCTGGTTGCCCAGGATCCGCAGCACCGTTGTGGCCACGCACGAGTCTCTAACCTCTCCAAATCCCCAATAGGTATTCGAGTTCCCTTGACTTGGAGACCTTGTCAAAAATGGCTCTCTACAAACTCTATGATATTTTTCCCTCACGGTAATACTGGCTGAGTATTCCCTACCATCCCAAGTGCTGGGAGACCAGTCAGGAAATATATATCCTGGACCGTCAACTCGATCCGGTGCCCTTGCACTATAAATACCTCATGGCCCGGCTCCCAATAGCTGACAATCCGGGCCAATAAGGGCTCTCTAGCTCTCATCAAAGGGTTCTCCACAAACTTCAGAACCCAAAAATTGGCCAGTGCACTACGGACACCCTGATCCTCCCAGATCTCTGAGAGTAATGCGCCCAAGTTTCTTTCTCTCCAATTGATCTATAATTCTTCCATATTTGCACAAAACCATCATATTTGACAGAATACAAATAGGAAATACTGTATCTCATCATAAAAAACCCAGCACTCAGCCAAAAAAAGCATAGAAAAACCCCTCCCTGACAAGTTGCACTTTTCAGGCCCAAACCTGGGATAGGTCACAGGTTTTTGCTCAAAACCTGCTACCCAAGTCACACTTTTTGCCCCAAAAAGTGTGACCCGGCCATGAGGAGGAGCAGGGGTTTATTCCTGAGCCCTGGGGACTTTTAATCCAATGAAAAGAAAAAGTAGGGTTAGGCCTCTTACCTGCAACTGACAGATCTCGATTCCAACGGTCGATTTGTCCGCTACGATCGCCGCAAGATTTAGGGCCTTCTCTACTCTCTACATTAACCATAGCTCCACATGTAAATGAGTGAATTTGGAGGGAAAAAACCTTATTAAAAGAGAAACCCCCGTTTTTTTGTTTTCCTACTGTGACAAAAGCATAGCTCCGTTTACCAAACCATCTGTACCGTTGGAAATATCTCACCGAGCCCTAAAATGGGTATCCGTTACTTTTTAGTGATTTGATACTTCACCAGGACACATTTTTTCCAAGAAGCGTCACTTCACCCCTCCTCAAAATCGAATTTCTTCACTTGCAACACTCATACTGGGGGCACCACTTTGCCTCCATACTTGTCCATGCTCATGTCGACTTTTGTCATGAGTTACCATCTTGTACTAATGTTTTTATGGTCCCCATTGGACCTTTTCTGTGCGGAAACACCATCAAGTCACCCTTGTTTAGAGCATCCGAGTTGAGTCATCATTGCATTCATGGAGTCTATCCTAAGTCCCTTTCAATCCCATTATAGTCATCCATCCTTCAATGATTGGTCCCTCTCTTGTGTCGCACATTATGGCCTTCAGTCCCATTGTCCCCTATCCCTCATGATATTGTGTCAGTAGCTGCCAGGTCATCCATGCCCTTTATGCTCTAACAAGGGAAGTCGTCCGTTCGCTACTCAGTACCCCCCATTTCATCATCATCATTGGTGTCAGTCTGTCAGTCACTATACTATTTTCTCTTTTTCCTTAGTTGATGATCCCTTATTGCCTCACCTATGGCGGACCTCCTTCTGTCGACATCAGCGCAATCATTCCAGAAGATGGGTCTAGAGGGCGGTGTACCTTGGTTCCAGCTTCCACTCTTGTTTGGTGCCTCGACTCAGGCAAAGGGACTCCTTATTTCCCTTTGACTTGATTGTTTCTCAGCTCCATCTCCTTTCAGCATGATCGAGATCCCTATACTTGATGGTTCAGTGATGCAGCAGCTGTTTATATCGGTGATTCTTGAGTGTGTGTGAGATGTCTCAGCCCTCATGAGGGGGTGGCCCTACAGGTAGACCCCCACATACCCGGATGACCTCTTTATTATAGCCTTTGATGCAGCTCCATACATTTGATGATGTCAGCCTCAGTCGCTTGCAGCGCCTTTTTGTTTGCATGTATCAGTCAGATTTTCAGAGCCCTTTCCTATTTTCAGGGGCATCTGTGTTGTATTTATATCTCATGTACTCAGATGTTATTGTACAAGTCCTAGCTATTATCCCAGGCACAATATGTATGTAGGATTCATTATCGTGTTGTTTATCTGGCTCATGTTTATGCCAGCATGTACTATATTGTTCAATCCCTTTGTTTACTAGACGCCTTATTTTTTGTACTTTGCCTCGGCGGGCATAGGTATGCCTCCCCCGTCGCCTATAGCACAGGTACTCACTCATCAAAGAGACTTGTCACACCTATAAGTCTCACCTCCTCAGGGTCTGGTTCTTTCAACACTTTGGTCTACCTTATACTTCTCTCTCTTTGACTGCCCCTTCGATGTCTAGTGATTGAGTTCTTACAACATACTTCGGTCATACGATTATCTCCTAATGCTCGCATGCTGGGGGGGCAATCTGCTACACCATTTTTTGGTCATCTAACCTATTGTCATTAGATGGACCCAAGTACACCATATAAGACAAATTTTACCCTAATTAAAATTGCATTCACTATGAAAAATAACTTAGTAAACCACGTTTATTAAGTTGTTTATGGTCTAAATAGGAAACCCCATTAGGAAATATTAAATAAATCTACACTTGTTTGATTCTCTTCAAGGAATAATTAGTTAAATGACAATTTAATTAATATTACTGGTTATATTTAACCCAAAACATGGAAATTAATTAAATAAATCATTATTTATCTTATTATTTCCTAAGAATAATTATTTAAACCTTATTTAAATAATATTATTTGTTGAATATGACTAAATCACCCTAAAATAGTTAAATAAATCATTATTTATTTGATTATTTCTCAACCAAATCCTAAAAAAGATAAATAAATCATGTGTTTTATTATTATTTACAAATAAAGGGATTTGACCCAAGTCAAATTCCTTTTCCCTCCAACAAATATAATAAAATATTCCATAAAAGTTGGATCTTGATTTGGTTAATAATATTTTAATTATGCAGCAGTATCTAGACTAACTCAATATTTTGTTATAAATAGAAGGGTTTTCCCATTCATTTATCACCTTTTGTTGCCAAGAGATCACTCTGGATCTATAATTTTGGTCTGAATATTGATCCACCATCATAGTCATATTTTGCTACCATTTTTTGTCTGGTTTTTCCACACCATCAAGAGAGAGGAATTTTAGATATAAAGTGATGAGGACTTACAAGAACCCATCCCATTGAGGAGAACATGGAACACCCTCTTGTGTTTTCCTCCCAGGTTCCATTAATACAAAATTCATTCAACATATTCTTGTCTTGTCTATTGGATGCATGGAGTAAATCTTGTTTTTTCTACTGCTTAATGTCTTCTAATGCATAGATCTATATTTTTGCAGCATTTATCTTAATCACCTGACTATAGATCTGAGGATATTAGCAGCCATCTTTGCTGTTAGGGATGTTTGTTATTTGCAGCTAAAGTGGTCTTTTTTCATATGCTTGAAATTAAGATTCATACTAACAATGATCTTTAACTTATGTGATGTGGTTAGAATTCCATTGAAAAGAGAATTAAAAGAAAACATATGCATGCTTAAAGCAAGAGGAAACAAGACAGCAATCAGCAACATAAGAACACGAGACATTGATAACAAAGTTCACCCAGTGTGGGCTACGTCTTCGGGCCTAGTGTCAAAATGGGGTAGGTCGCTTCAGATAGTGGTGGAAATGGTGATGATGTACATGGACTAGGTTTTATATCATACAAGGATATATGTCCTCAACATGAGTGGCTTGTCTCTCCACGAGACGTTTAGCTATAGGAACTCTCACTCACAATAGGCCTCCTATCAACATCACATAATCTCACACAAGGTGACGATGAGGATCCCTTCAAGAAGGTTACATAGGGATCATAACAATCCATGGTGAATACATCTCACATAAAGTAGAAACATAGATCCTGCAACATGCATCAAGAAAGAATCTAAAAAACATATTACATCTCACAACAAATGATAAAAGAGGAACGTAACATCAATACTACATATACCTCAACCCTTGAAGTTAGCTGATGAAGTGGATGCTCAGTTTTTGGATCTAGTTGCACCATCGAATTCATGGTGTCGAGAGGCATAAAATCAAATGTTTACACTTGGGAATCTGAAATTTTCACTCCAATCTGGAAAATGGCCAAAAAATGGGAAGCTCTTCTACTAAAACATATGCCGCCATTGGATTCTTGTCACTGAGAGGTGTAAAATCGAGATAAAATTTGTCAAATTCTGACTCCGGCAAGTTCGGGACCTCAAGAAATCTTTTTAATGCCCCTTAAGATTCCCTGGGCTAGCTTTTTCCCCTTTGGCCACTCATGGTTCCACACTTGCAATAAAAAAAATATTATTCATTGAAAAACACATCGGTATGCTCCATGTTCTACCTCTACTTTTCTCATGGCTCCATTGCCTTCCCTATTCCCTCATATCTCATGTATTCTCCATCATTATCCATGGTTTCCTTAAACCATTTGCACAAACTCCAATGGCTGAGTTATGCCTTGGCCATTAACACCCAACCCTCCTCCTTTATACCCCATTTTGGTAAGGAGTCTCATGCCAATTCCTGTAATGGCTATATCCACATTTCCCACAAAAATGATAGCATGTGAAGATGAAACTAAAGAACAATCAACATTGTTTACCTCGGATCTTGATTCAGAAGTAGGTGGTGAAGAATTATTTAAGCCTTCGTTGCACTTCAACTTCTCCAAGGTCTCTTCTTTGGCTTGCAACTGAAGCTGCAATATCTGCTTCTCCTCTTTCGCTTCTCGTAATAGCCTCCTCAATTCAAAATTATCTTCTTGAATACTGTGGTTTATCTCCTCATTCGAATGATGAAAAGACGATGAAGATGACGAAGAAGATGCATAAGCACTAGAATATGTGGATGAAGCATCGTTATGTGATATTTCTTTCTCATCTTCCTCTATTCTCTTCCCATAAGAATCATACATTATGTCTACCATTTGGACATCCTGTGAATGGCCTCGTACATGTCTTTTTCATCCTCCATTTTTTCATGTTCAATCGTTGTTTACACTCGCAATTCACATCAGCAAGAAGACCGCTCTGATACCAATTATCTGGGTCCATCAGCTTCTGGATTTACCCATGATATTTTACTTCTGTGATGTGGTTATAATTTCACTGAAAAGAGAATTAAAAGAACACATATGCATGCTTTAATCAAGAGGAATCAACACAACAATCAGCAACATAAGAATGTTGGAAATACTGAGAGGGGGGGTGAATCAGCATTCCTTTCAATTAGAGCATTAGTTAATATTCAATTATTATCAGTGTTTGTACAATGATAGCAGAAAACAAGAGGAACACAAATGCACACAGTTTTTAAGGTGGAAACCCACTCCGAGACAAAAACCACCTAACGTTTTTCTAATAATTCTTTAATATTCAACTCCAATTGAAAATAAAGCTCCAACTTCCTAGAATCTAGAAAAGCATTCTTCTCCAGCTCCCACAGGATGGACGCTCCAACACCTGAGATTCTTCAGTAGTCAATTGAACAGATGCCCCAACACCCAATGAGCTAAAGCTCACCCTAGCACCACCCTACCACCCTACAGAATAATAAAAGAAGAATGGACTCCTATACCAGGGAAAATGGTCCACTTTACAATGATCTAGAATGATGCAGAAGAAGAAGATATACTAGACCATAACCCCAACTTTGACACAACCACCTAATGATGATCCTAGACCTCCCAACACTGCCTCTTCAACCCTTGGTAGATAGACACTAGTACAATTTGTACAATAATGTATTTACAATGACTAAGTACAATGATACCTTTACAATGATTATATGCAGTGATGCCCACTTGAAGACTTTATATGATGAACTTCTTGCTTCTGTTATGCACCTTGGTTGCTTCTCTGGTCATGCTACCCTCTGCTGCACCTTGCTTTGCTTTTCTGCCATAGAAATTCTACTCCTTTGTAACCCTCGACAACACATGATCTAGATTTTTCTTGCCTTCAAGGAGCTCGATATTGAATCTGGTGTATCATTGTTATTTCAAATCCTCAATATCTGATTTTCGGTCCTGTAGTATTTCTATGAGTCTTCTTTCCAATGCCATGGGTCTGACCCAATTTGGATTCTTCAAGAGAGAGTTATACCCGATCTCTCACAATTCCCTAATTATGGACTGTTTCAGAAGAGTCCACTTGTACGGCGTGCCACGTGTCACTGTTTCCTCATTTGGCTCTAAAAATGATAGAGAAAATATTACAGACTGTGCAATATCCATCAAATTTTACAGAATTCCAATCCAATACTCAGAGAGAGAGATAGTTATGATGAATTTACCAAGGTCACTTCTTTGAGATGAATTTCAAGAGCCTGCAAAAACCCTGACTTCCACAAATCATATCTCCAAAAATATTGTGCACCTTGATCTGAAATTTTCATAGCATCTTCCTCAGGATTTCAGCTTCACCTTAGAAAAATTTCAGCTTCTTAACCTTCGTAGAAAAAAATTTAGATTGAAAATTCCACAATCACCTATTTTAGATGGCGAAATCCCTTGCCTAAGGAGGAAATGAAGATCACAATTTAAATTAATGCTTAAGTTGAGAGGGGCTTCAACAAGTGAATGTGGGAGGGATTTTAGGAGCTTAAAAAATATTAATTATGATTTTTCAGTGACCCATGCCCCAACCCCATGGGGTTTTAGCCCACTAACTGGGGGTACAAACTTCAAACATGAATATCTCTCAAACCCTGAAGAATTACATGGTGTGCCATATATCGACCGAAAGATCTCGACAAATAGAAACCATCAAAATAATTATTGACCCAGAATATATTAATTTGGTAGGTCAAAATTCCCTTTCAATATTGGGTTAGCCCCTGGTGCTGCTTGGGTTGACATCAATGACAACCACTGATCAACAAAGAACACAAGACGTTGATAACAGAGTTCACCTAGTGTGGGGTACAGCTCTGGGCCCGGTTTCAAAATGGGGTAGTTCGCTTCAGATAGTGCTGGAAATGGTGATGATGTACATGGACTAGGTTTTCTGTCATACAAGGATATATGCCCTCAACATGAGTGGCTTGTCTCTCCACAAGACGTTCCGCTATAGGAACTCTCACTCATAATAGGCCTCCTATCAACATGACATAATCTCACACAAGGTGATGATGAGGATCCCTTCAACAAGGTTACATAGGGTCATAACAATCCATGGAAAATACATCTCACATGAAGTAGAAACATAGATCCCGCAACATACATCAAACAAGGATCTAAATAACATATTACATCTCACAGCAAATGATAAAAGAGGCACATGACATCAATACTGCATATACATCAACCCTTGAATTTGGTTGATGAAGTGGATGCTCAGCTACTGAATCTGGTTACACCATCGAATTGGTGGCATTGAGAGGCATAAAATTGACTGCCCACTTTTGGGAATTTAACATTGTCACTCCAAACTGGAAAATGGCCAAAAAATAGGGTAGCTATGTTGCTGAAACGGACAATACCATTGGATTCCTGTCGCTGAGAGGTGTAAAATCGACATAACATTTGTCAAATTCTGACTCTGGCAAGTTAAGGACATTAAGGAATCATTTTGATGCCCCTCAAGATTCCCTGGGCAAGGTTTCCTTGAACCATTTGAAGGGAGTTTTATAACAAAGTGTGAGGGTGAATAAGAAAAAGTGTGAGGTTGGCACATTTTTTAGCATAATCATATTAAGATACTTGTTGTTTGGAGGTTTTGGGTTCAAATCCCATTGACTCCCAATATTGTTTTAAAGCCCAATTTTAGTTTTAATATAGTTTTTTCAAACTATATAATATATGGAATTCATATGTCCATATTGTAACGACTCCAAAAAACATGATACTAAGACAAAAAAATGGATGTTGCACCATCCACGGCCACTTGGGCCTAATTTGAGGTGCCATTTGGCACCATGTGATTGGGCCATGTGGCAAGCCCTCATTGCTAGACATAATATGCCACCTCTACCACCTACTTTCCATGTGTCGACTTGTGCTGCTGCCACATCACCTTTTTGTGGGTCCTCCTGTTTTGTTGATTGGGCTACCACATTAGCTTTGTGGGTCCCACTAGGCCTACCACACGTCATTCATACGACCTGCCACGTGGCTGAATTTTGACTATGACTTGTTTTAATGTTGTTTGGTACAAACTTCAAACTGCGATAACTTTCTCATACATACTCATATTTGAGTTTCTTTTGCGCCAATGGAATCAGGGCAATGAGCACTACAACTTCATCTTGGTTAAAAAGCATTATAATCACTTTGAATTTTGAACATTTCTAAGCCCTCTTAGTCTTCTAAGGGTGTCTGAAGCCACTTGGCTCAGCACGTAACCTTGAATGAACTTTTGATAATACCCTGTATATCCCAATATTGACCGCAATTGTTTCACATTCGCAAGAAATTCCAAGTTAAAAATAACAACGATCTTGGATGGGTCCACCATCAATCCTTGCTGACAAACAATATGACCTAACAAGATCCTGAATGGCATGCAAAAGATTCACTTTTTTAGATTAAGTGAGATGTGATAATTCTGACAAGTATCCAGCATTAGGCGCATATTTGATACATGCTTCTTCAACAATCCAAAGACAGTTCTATCATCAAAGTAGACTTCTAAGAACTTGAGGACGTATTCTTTGAACGCAGCTACTACCATGCATGAGAAGATAATTGACGCATTATTCAGACCAAATGGCATGACTGTATACCAAAAGGATCCCCATTCTATCACAAAGGTTGTCTTGCTCCTATCTTCCAGTGCCATTATGATCTGGTCCTCCTACATTGTCTAGGATCTCATCATAAAATGGGGTTGAGAATGGGTCATGCATGCAAGAATAATTCAATTTATGCAAAGCCATGAAAATCCTTATTTATCCCTTAGTTTTTTTTTCCTACACCACCATAGGACTCACCCAATCCGATTCCTCCATTGGTTCTATGATTCCTACAACAACCATTTTCTCCAATTCTTCCTTAAATTTCTGCTTATATCTGGTATTCAACCTATATGGGCACTTTTCATAGGTCGCGCATCTAGTTTCAAGGTAATCTTCATCACCCCGAGATCTCTAATGATCCCCTTCAACTTCAAAAATTTTGTAGGAAACAGGTCTTGATATTCAGTTAGCAGCTCAGGGACCTTTCCCACCATATCATCATCTCAGTAATCCTCGATCTTTGCTAATTTTGATTATTATTTTGATCCAATATTAACCTTTCAGATATTTAGAGGCTTAGTTACATCAAGTGACTCAATCATAGGTCCAACAACTACACGCTGACCTTCAGATTTAGGGACCACAATGTTCCTTGGATCTTCCTTGTTCTCTTCAACTAAAAAATTTCAAAAATTCACAATGTCCTTCATTTGCATGTACCATGTTGGTAATGTGCGCTCTACCTTCACTTTTTTGGTGTCAAATATGACCTCCTAAATATCCTGTAGTGCTTCGTTCAAGTATCTGAACCCACTTTTAAAACTAAAGTTCAAGAGAAAAATTTCTATCAGCGCATTCCGTTGATTAGTTCCTCATCACAGCTGAGTTTCTAGGTACCAATCTGTAGGCACCTTCCCAAAGTGTGGATGAATACATGCACCCATTTTGGTCTCGGCTCTGTTATCACTCTGTAATTAGCAAGATTGGCAAAGTCCAACTGCAGAGGTAACAACAAACCGCTTTGGGATTCAAGGATCTAGCCCTCCTGAATCCAGAGAGGGATCTCTCTATAAATGAGTTCGAAGATGTGATCTTTAAAGACAGGAATTATGATATTAGGCTAGTTATGAAGAGCATGGGTTTGTTTTGTTTGTTTTTGGTTGGGCGAAGACATGGTGAAGGTGAAAGCAGTTCAAAAGGGTGAAGAGCCTGCAAATGAAGGAATGTTTCAGTTGAAAGCAAAGGACAAAGACAACTTTAACCCATTGGGCTATGGAGTCATAGGAGGATTTAATTAGATAGAAATTCAAGAAGGATCCATGGAGCAAGTCATTTACATCAAAGGATCTCTTAAGGTGATTAATGGAGTGAAACAAATAGGAGTGAAAGACTTAAACAAATGAAAAAACAAAGCACAGTCTAAGATCAAGTAAGTTCTTTTAAACTAGCTTGCTTTCAACATGTACTTAAGGAGAAACATAAAAGTATTTCTGTTGATCAGGTAAGTGCTTTTAAACTAGCCTGCATTGAAGTACTTTCCATCAGACACATTTAAAAATAGTTCAAACAGCTTAAGATCAGGTAAGTGCTTTTAAACCAGCCTGCTTCAGCATATTCGATAAGGGAACACAGATGATAATCACAAAGAGCAATCTAGATCAGCTAAGTACTTTTAAACTACGTTGCATTGATAAACTCCAAGGATAACAAAGATAACATTCATCTCAAAGAGCTATCTAGATCAGGGAAGTACTTTTAAACTAACCTGCATTAATAAACTCTTCGAAGAGGACATTAAAATGAAGAAAACATAGAAGATAAAGCTTTCAGTAAGAGTAGGGTACCGTGGAGAGTATATCCTAACTCTATGTTTGCTGCTCTTTATCAGAGAAAGTGAACAGAGTGAAAACATTAAGTAAAACGACAATTGACAGTAAGGAACACATCACCATTGACATAGTTTCAGAATTCCATGAATCAGGAGCTTTTATTGATGTTCAAACCAGTTACAATCAGCAAGCCCAGTGGGTCTCTACAGCTTTGAACTTCTCATATCAGCTTATGTATCTTTCAATTACAGAACAGGGCATCAGTGGCTTCAGAATGACTATTACATGCGTTCAGATGTCCCGAGACCAACGCTTTGCTCATCTTTTACAGAGGTACTTATAGAAGAATGAGGCGGTGGTCCACTATGAAAAGATCTGTTTGGATCAATCAATTAATACAGAAGATGACTCTTCGGTGCTTTGAGGGCCTCGATCAAGAAATCTACAGGTGTTAACCTGCATTAATTGAGTTACACTTAAGATTAAAATCAGTGGGAAGTGTGCTATCCTTTGAAGCTCAGTGTCATGCTGGAGTGACTTTATTTCTACTTCCCGAGATGAAATGATCTAAATATCTGCTTCTGAACTGTTCTTTAATCTTCTCGAATGGTTCTGCCGAAAATTAGAGATAAGATAGCTCAATTAGTATTAATTGTTCGGTGGTCTTTGATCTCAACGAGACTGCAGGTGTCTTTTGGAGCTGTAGAGGGTTCAATTAGCCTCTACTTATAGCGGTGGGGAATTTCTCAGCTCGACAGATGTCTTCGCTCCTTCCCAAACACTTTACTTTGCTTGAGATCTGTGTTTGGGTCTTCAATCTCCGGTTCTGATATGTTTTATCTTCGGCGCTGATACTCTTTAACTGTTTTTGAATTAAAACAGTGTCTTGTTGATGTGCAGGGGCCGCACAGGCCTTTATGTGCTATCAATGCTTATGAAACATTGATAAAACTTCGAATCAAAACTTGCAAAATACAAAAAATTTGTTATAAAATCCTACGTATTTGGTTTTACTGCTTCAAAGGCGTAGGAAGAGAGCAGGACCGTCGGATGGCATCATCCAACGGTGGAGATTAACTGAGAGGAATTTTAAATGACGCGGGAGGAAGAATAAAACAGAACCGTCGATCACGCGATGAGAAACGGTGGGGGTGATCTGGGACCGTCCGATCTGGACACGTGGACGGCCCAGATTTAATCGGAGGATCGCAATCGGGAGGGAAGCAACAAAGCAAGTGATTGAAACATTGTGATTGTGCGCGGGTCATTAGATCTGGTCTAGATCAACGGTCCAGATCCTTTAATTTTTTGCACCGGCGGGACCCTTATACTTTGTGAAAAACCCATAAATTTCAATAAAAACCAAGGTTTTGAGTGGGATCGGGCGAAATATATATGATAGGCTGGTGCCCGATTGCGGGGCCACTGGGTGTATGGAGTACCATGGGCCCGGGGCTTTATATAACTAGGTCCAATCGCAATCGGAACATTCGGGCCCGGTCTTTCAATCAACCCATTTGTAACTTCTTCGATGCGATTGCGCATCGGTCTTTTTTATCAACCCATTGTGAATTATCCGATCGCGATTGCGCGATCGGTCTTTTTGATCAACCCATTTTATTTAAACACGTGATTTTGGCATTTTAAAACAAACTTTGGAATAATGGGTTTTCAAGTTTTACACAGAAAAATATTGATCAGAAAGGGATTTTTCAATGGTTTAGCGCCCGATTGCGGGCTTATGAGGTAGATGAAATGATAATACGATCTGTGGTTTAGGACAAAGGGGCTGATCGCAATCGGCATTTTGAAATGGCTCACAAACATGCACACTTTGAATCTTTCCGATGCGATTAGCGCTTCATGGGTTTGGCACTTGGTTTTTATGATGAGGGCGTATTGGGGAAGTGGTTTGGAAACTCAGGCCAAGGGGCTTAAACCCTTAATAGAGAAATGGGGTTTTTTACACATATTTTCAGTGATTTTCAAAGGTTTCTGAGGGTTTCGACAGAGTTCGAAAGAAGTTTGGAACTCTGCAAAGGCAAATTTATATGAAAAGAGGGTGAGGAAAATGGAGAACAAAGGAAAATGATGAAAAAATATGAAGGTTAGTCTCTGAGAGGAACAAGGGGAAAATGAGGAGGATATTGCAGCAGTCTTCTCATGGAATTTTTAGCAGAATTTTGAGTTTCTGAGAAATAACAGTGAAAACCTTGAGACATGAGGTCGTCTACAGGCTTCAAGAGATAATATTTTGGCCAGGAAAGTGTTTATTGAAGGCTGAAAACATGTTTTGGCCACCTTTTGATAGACCAAAATTTACAGGTGGCCAACAGTGGCTCCACTTGGGGATGGTGCCTTCTTGAAGGCATCAAGAACTTCAGAATTGCATTCTCTGGGAGGCTGATCAATGCCTCGTTCTTTGGGTTGTTGTCTTTGCTGAAATGATCTTATTCTGGCTGAAAAAAGGTTAGCAGCATTGAAAAACAATGAATCTTCATCAACACAGACTTTCTACCTACCCAATCCTACTGATCTAACATTTTTTCTTCATTTAGAGTGCACTTGGACTGGAAAACTCTTTTTCAACATTTTATTCTTTTGAAAATAGGAAATCTAATCTAATTCTACCTCTTATTTCTCCCTGAACTCAGATTAAACAGTTGAGCTCAGATGTTTCTCTACCTAATCTACTATCTGTTGGGATTAAACTGTCCAACAGATTTCATTCTCTAGATTCTAAGACAGAAATTCAAAAACAGTCAAGTCAAGATTGAACTGTTTGACTTGTTGTGATCTATGGCATAAAAACAAGCTGCACATAGACTATTAAAAATCAAAAATTGAAGGTTTGAAATATGAAATTTTTTTGAAGCATCCTTCTTCTTATTTGTGGCTCAAGTTTTGATCTTGTTAGAGCCACTTGCTTTCCTTGATTTCAGCTCTGGTTCGAATTTGTTTGAGCTGTTATTTCTTTCTTTCTGGTTCAGATTTTGAGTTGATTAGAACCAGATTTACAACTTTATGAATCAGAAAAATAAAACAGATTTGAGTCATCTCTTGCTAGGAAAATTTAGGTTCAGGTTTTGGGCTTGTTTGAACCTTTCATTTCTAGCCTAATCTATCTACTGATAAGCCAAGTTTACACAGTTTGGAAAATCCAATTCACTATCCTATCAGCAGAAAAATTTAAAGCTAATTAGTCAAGATTAAATAGTTTGACTAACTAGAAGTGTGTTTTTTGAGGAGTGGCATTTGAGCTTGCACACTTTCAGATTTATTTCTCCTTTTTTTTTTCTTTTTTTTTTTGGCATGGGGCTTTGCCTTTCTTGTTTTCATTTCTGCCCTCTTTTCTATCTTGTATTGTTTTTGTATTTTTTATTTTCTCTTCAAAGCAGAAAACAACAACTAACTACATGCTCATAAGTGAGCTTTATTGACATCCCTATCTAGCCTATTCTAAACATGGAGTATTTACATATTCATATGATACAAAAGTGCCAATGCAGCCAGCTGAGTAATGTCTAGAAGAAGTAGTAACTCTGGCTGCTTATCAGGGGTATCCATAGAATATTTTGAAGATTCATCTTCAAAATAAACACTATCACAGAAGGTGACAACTTTTCATGTCTCTGGCTCGTGCAAAGGATCACTGCTTGATAATTTGAGCCATTTTGTATTTCCACACACTCTTCCATAGGATCAACAAAGAAAAGGTGAAGGTTCTCTTCTTTTTGGTCCTCCGTATCTGGTAGATTGTCTGCTTCCAAGACTTCAACTTTGAGGGGTGTAACTTCAGAAATTTGCTTGGAAGCTTCATCATTCTTAACAGAAAAGGAAGAAGATTCCTCTTGAGAAGATGGTATATCCTCAGTAGGACAGTCTTCTATTTGTTTTTCTCCTTCATCTTCATCATCTTCTGAACTGGAGGACTCATCATATTTGACAGTGTTGTCCTCTTGTGGCCCTTGTATGCTCGTATTCAGTGGACTAAATTCTGTGAAGAGGTTATTATATTCTTGAGTAGGGGAGTACTTAAAGGTTTCCTCTTTTTCAAGAGAAGGCTCCTTGATTTCAACCTTCTCAAAAATTTCTTCGGTTCTTTCCTCCTTATCCTTTGAGCTGAAAGTCTGCTGATTCCCAATCATATGGAAACTATTACTAATGATCTGAAATGAAACAGAGAAAAGATCCAAATAATCTTCACTTGCTTCTAGACTTTGAAAACTTTCATCATCAGTATCATAAAGAGTCTGCACTGGCTCATTACTTCTTTGAGGAAACTGATCTTCCTCCCCTAAATCTGCTAATGATGATCCTGCAAAATTAACTTCTGTTTGGGAAGCATCATCACTAGATAGATCAAAGTTAGGAGAATCACGAATATAAGTAATACTACCAATCAAACATACTGGGTTATCAGCAGGTCCTTCTTCATTCTGATTTACAAAAGAACTTTATAAATCTGTACAACAAAGTTCTCTATGTGAATGGGCAAGAGTGTTTGTTTCACAAAAAATTTCAGAGAGCGGCTATTTATTTATAATTTGATCTATCTCTTTTGCTGTCAAAGGAGAAGATGTTTCTATGTTCCTTTGAACAAAAGGATAGCAGTTCTCTGTTTCTTGTGAAGACTAATTTTGAGGCTGGATGTCTTTTTGAGCCTCGGCTATAAGGGATGATGAATCATTATCTAAGTTTTCAGGAAAATCTTGAGGAATGTTCTTTATTTCTTGTTTGTTTTCTTCCTCAAGTGATTCATCTATGTTCTTAAAATTTTTCAGTAGGAGATTAAACTCATGAATGGTTGTTAAAAGATCTTCAGGATGCATCTCTTCCCAAGCTTCCTCATTATCTATAATGTGTTGGGTGATTTTTTGTGATGGATCATAATATATTGCACCCAATGATAATGATGTAGCATTTTCTTTATAGTTCTCATAGAACGTATATTCAAGATCTCTTAAAGAAAACAAACTACAAGATCTTAAGCATTCATACCAATCCCTAGATTTTCCTTCTAATGTTAACATGAACATTTTCATTAGGCAGTATTCATGCCATTCAACTTTCAACCTCCATACATGTATATGAAATTTGATGAGATGTAATAGAGGGTCATCGAACTTTTCACCTTGAAAAGCAGGCAGGTTGTCATCCCAATTCACCTGGGGCATCTTATGTGGAAACCCAGGGATATGATCTCTACTCATTGGGGCATATCTTCGTTGTATCCTTGAATTCATGTTTGTAAATCAAAAAGGAGGTCACTGCATCTGGTCAATCAGTTCAGGGTCTTCTACCAGTGGAGTCATTTGGTCTTTGGGGAGTTTCAGAGTGTGGAGTCGCCAGGTGGAAAAATTTTAGCTCGTAAGGAGTAAAAATGTTTTATGGTCCACCACCATGTTTATTGGATACCAATCTAAAATATTTTGGGTTTTTTCTGAGTTTTTATAGTGGTTTGAGAGACTAATGAGTCTACATAAGCTTGCTAAGCTACTATAAATTCAGAAAGTCCCTAGTATGGTCGCTATTATGTTATCACTCTGTAATTAGCAAGATTGGCAAAGTCCAACTCAGAGGTAACATCAAACCGCTTTGGGATTCAAGGATCTAGCCCTCCTGAATCCAGAGAGGGATCTCTCTATAAATGAGTTCAAAGATGTGATCTTTAAAGACTGGAATTATGATATTAGGCTAGTTATGAAGAGCATGGGTTTGTTTTATTTGATTTTGGTTGGGCGAAGACATGGTGAAGGTGAAAGCAGTTCAAAATAAAGGGTGAAGAGCCTGCAAATGAAGGAATGTTTCAGCTGATAGCAAAGGAAAAAGACATCTTTAACCCATTGGGCTATGGAGTCATAGGAGGATTTAATTGGATAGCAAATTAAAGAAGGATCCATGGAGCAAGTCATTTACATCAAAGGATCTCTTAAGGTGATTAATGGAGTGAAACAAATAGGAGTGAAAGACTTAAACAAATGAAAAAACAAAGCACAGGCTAAGATCAAGTAAGTACTTTTAAACTAGCTTGCTTTCAACATGTACTAAAGGAGAAACATAAAAGTATTTCTGTTGATCAGGTAAGTGCTTTTAAACTAGCCTGCATTGAAGTAATTTCCATCAGAAACATTTAAAAACAGTTCAAATAGCTTAAGCTCAGGTAAGTGCTTTTAAACCAGCCTGCTTCAGCATATTCGATAAGGGAACACAGATGATAATCACAAAGAGGAATCTAGATCAGCTAAGTACTTTTAAACTACGCTGCATTGATAAACTCCAAGGATAACATAGAAATAATTCATCTCAAAGAGCTATCTAGATCAGGGAAGTACTTTTAAACTAACCTGCATTAATAAACTCTTCAAAGAGGACATTCAAATAAAGAAAACATAGAAGACAAAGCTTTCAATAAGAGTAGGGTACCGTGGAGAATATATCCTACCTCTATGTTTTCTGCTCTTTATCAGAGAAAGTGAACAGAGTGAAAACATTAAGTAAAACGACAATTGACAGTAAGGAACACATCACCATTGACATAGTTTCAAAATTCCATGAATCAGAAGCTTGTATTGATGTTCAAACCAGTTACAATCAGCAAGCCCAGTGGGTCTCTACAGCTTTGAACTTCTCATATCAGCTTATGTATCTTTCAATTACAGAACAGGGCATCAGTGGCTTCAGAATGACTATTACATGCGTTCAGATGTCCTGAGACCAACGCTTTGCTCATCTTTTACAGAGGTACTTATAGAAGAATGAGGCGGTGGTCCACTATGAAAAGATCTGTTTGGATCAATCAATTAATACAGAAGATGACTCTTCGGTGCTTTGAGGGCCTCGATCAAGAAATCTACAGGTGTTAACCTGCATTAATTGAGTTACACCTAAGATTAAAATCAGTGGGAAGTATGCTATCCTTTGAAGCTCAGTGTCATGCTGGAGTGACTTTATTTCTACTTCCCGAGATGAAATGATCTAAATATCTGCTTCTGAACTGTTCTTTAATCTTCTCGAATGGTTCTGCCGACAATTAGAGATAAGATAGCTCAATTAGTATTAATTGTTCGGCGGTCTTTGATCTCAACGCGACTGCAGGTGTCTTTTGGAGCTGTAGAGGGTTCAATTAGCCTCTTCTTATAGCGGTGGGGAATTTCTCAGCTCGACAGATGTCTTCGCTCCTTCCCAAACACTTTACTTTGCTTGAGATCTGTGTTTGGGTCTTCAATCTCCGGTTCTGATATGTTTTATCTTCAGCGCTAATACTCTTTAACTGTTTTTGAATTAAAACAGTGTCTTGTTGATGTGCAGGGGCCGCGCAGGCCTTTATGTGCTATAAATGCTTATGAAACATTGATAAAACTTCGAATCAAAACCTGCAAAATACAAACAATTTGTTATAAAATCCTGCGTATTTGGTTTTACTGCTTCAAAGGCGTAGGAAGAGAGCAGGACCGTCGGATGGCATCATCCAATGGTGGAGATTAACTGAGAGGAATTTTAAATGACGCGGGAGGAAGAATAAAACAGAACCGTCGATCGCGCAATGAGCAACGGTGGGGGTGATCTGGGACCGTCTGATCTGGACACGTGGACGGCCCAGATTTAATCGGAGGATCGCAATCGGGAGGGCAGCAACAAAGCATGCGATTGAAACATTGCGATTGTGCGCGGGTCGTTAGATCTGGTCTAGATCAACGGTCCAGATCCTTTAACTTTTTGCACCGGCGGGACCCTTATACTTTGTGAAAAACCCATAAATTTCAATAAAAACCAAGGTTTTGAGTGGGATCGGGTGGAATATATATGATAGGCTGGCGCCCGATTGCGGGGCCACTGGGTGTATGGAGTACCATGGGCCTGGGGCTTTATATAACTAGGGCCAATCGCAATCGGAACATTCAGGCCCGGTCTTTCAATCAACCCATTTGTAACTTCTCCGATGCGATTGCGCGATCGGTCTTTTTGATCAACCCATTTTATTTAAACACGTGATTTTGGCATTTTAAAACAAACTTTGGAATAATGGGTTTTCAAGTTTTACACAGAAAAATATTGATCAGAAAGGGATTTTTCAATGGTTTAGCGCCCGATTGCGGGCTTATGAGGTAGATGAAATGATAATATGATCTGCGGTTTAGGACAAAGGGGCTAATCGCAATCGGCATTTTGAAATGGCTCACAAACATGCACACTTTGAATCTTTCCGATGCGATTAGCGTTTCATGGGTTTGGCGCTTGGTTTTTATGATGAGGGCATATTGGGGAAGTGGTTTGGAAACTCAGGCCAAGGGGCTTAAACCCTTAATAGAGAAATGGGGTTTTTTACACAGATTTTCAGTGATTTTCAAAGGTTTCTGAGGGTTTCGACAGAGTTTGAAAGAAGTTTGGAACTCTACAAAGGAAAATTTATATGAAAAGAGGGTGAGGAAAATGGAGAACAAAGGAAAATGATGAAAAAATATAAAGGTTAGTCTATGAGAGGAACAAGGGGAAAAGGAGGAGGATATTGCAGCAGTCTTCTCATGGAATTTTTAGCAGAATTTTGAGTTTCTGAGAAATAACAGTGAAAACCTTGAGACATGAGGTCGTCTACAGGCTTCAAGAGATAATATTTTTTCCAGGAAAGTGTTTCTTGAAGGCTGAAAACATGTTTTGGCCACCTTTTGATAGACCAAAATTTACAAGTGGCCAACAGGCTCTACACCCCACGATTTAGTCCATTTAGCCATATGTTTGTGCAGATCACCTTTTCTGGAATAGGGCTCTTCCATTCTGGTATTTGGATGCTCAAATCATAGTCTCATCATACAGGTGCATTCTTCCCAGTCACCCAAATTTCCCTTGTGTGTCTCCCACTAGCGCGTTGGGGTTGACTGCAGTGCTATATCAAGCGCATGGAATATTTGTGCTTCTAGAAAAACATTTTCAAGTTCTCTTAAAAAGAGGTTAACATTAGTCAGACCATCATTAAAAAGAAATTCTCCTACCTCTAAGGATATGCATCGAAGAGCTCTTGTCATGCAATTGCAACGTAGCGTAGATACTTCATGCAGATGATTTTTCAAATTCTCCAATTCTTCATCTGAATTTGAAAAATGGGAGCTATCCTTCTCCCAATTGAGTCTTCTATCAGTTTTTGGGTTGATCCAGTCTTCATTTCATGCAGTCAACTTATAGATATGTTCGACATCATCATCTTCGCTTTAGATTGATGACTCCACCCATATCAATGGCCCAATCTAAACCCAACATTGTAGGGTATGGATCAATATCATCCACAATCTGTATAACATCAAAATCTACAAGAACCTTTACACCTTTGATATCCACTACAACCTGCGAGAGTCTTCCTAAGGGGATAATATTTTGTTTATTTTCCATGCGCAGCTGGATAGTAGACCACTCCAACTTAGGTTCTCCCATTCATTTCCAAGTCTACTTTGGAAAAACATTTGCATCAGCTCCTTGATTGAAAATGACTTGGTCCATCTCATATGCACCAATCTGAGCAGTCAAGCGCATCTCTCATCAAATTCTTCTTTTTTTCTTTTAGATCTTGTTAACAACCTTATGTTCCATCCCAGATTGTTCTTTTTCTGTGCAGTTGTCTGTCAATTCTTGGAGGATCTCAACTGCCTTCTTATTGTGCAATAGTTTGATGCAAGCTTGTAGGAATGGATTTATCTATTCATCTACCTAGACCACGTCCAAAGGTTTTCTTGATGAGGATGCACTCGCTTCTATGAAACCATTTTTCTCTTCTACGAAGTTTTCTCTTTCGCACTACAAGTTGAATCATTCCTTCTTCTCAAACACTTTTTGGATCCAGAGATCAGTCTCAAGCTTCTTCCCTTTGTCTTCACCAGTGGCTGCACCACTCTTAGTGACAATATTCACGCTTGGTTCTTCTTCACGTAGCTCTTTGCTTACCATATGAATGTTTTGCATAGGAGTCTATGTTTTATATTTCTGCATCTTTGCAATCAAAATAATGCAATATCCAATAACATGATCAAATTGAATACAATACCTGCAATACTGTCATGCCAGATTTAGGCATTCGTGCTCATAATGACCAGTGTCTCCATAATTGTAGCAGATGAGCTGCCCCCTCCCTCGACCAACTCCTCCTCCTCTTCCTCGTCCTCTAGTTTGAAATTCACCATGCCCAGACAGGGAGGTTGGTGAGGTAGGTTCAACGTGCATTCTATATAGGTCATATTTTTCAATCATCAATTCAAAGTTGCGACAGTGTTGTTTGGCATGTCCCAGTGATGAGAAAAAATTACAAAAAGGTTTCTTTATCTCGGGCACATATTTTCCAATCCTCGGGTAGTAATTTGTCGTATGCATACCCATAGCTTGACATATCCCACACCGTAACGTAGGAGTCCCACTTGGTCCAGCCACGCTCTTTAGTGGGCTTGGTCCTCCAACTTGCAGATAATCATTGAATACAGGACACTGATCCTTGTGATGCTCGGAAAATTTATAGTGTATACACCATACATCTTTGCATACTTCCTTACCCTTATCTTTGCGTAGATTATGAATTTATAAGTATGTCACCTCCAATTGAATTTGGCTTTTCTGAGTCCTAATCTGCGCAGCTGGTACCGATGAAGCTTCTATCTTCATTGCAATCTCTATGGTTTTACCTTGCATGGAAATGTTTTGTTGACTCAGGGGCTGGCGCAAATGTGATACCAACATGGAAATAAACCATTATTTGTGTTGGGTATCATCAATAGTAAATCCTCCATCCCTTATAGTGTGATTCAACCTTTGATCCACATCTCATACAGATTCATTCAATTCTTGGCGAATCTCCTTCAACTCAGCTACACATTGCGTGAATGATTTCAGCCTCTCGAATTGTTCTTTTAGTGCGTTCTTCAGATTATCAATATTTTCATTAGGTTGCGTTGATACATATATTATATACCAATCTAGTGCACGGTCTTGAAAAGTAGTGGCCAACTACGCTTTCTTCACATCGTCATTATTAACCTGCTACGCTCTCCAGACATTGTCAGTAACAAACCAGAATTTTTTTTGTATTTGTTACCAGTACCATGGAAAGTAGGCAAGTTCATTGAGGTGTCCATCACAGCACCTAGTGGTGGAGGTGGAGGTGGAGGTGGAGTGGGTGACTTATTAGAGTAAGATGAATTCAGAAGTGGAGTGGATGTGATCTGAACTATGGCCAACGACCCAAGACTATTATGATCTCGCAATACTTCTTCTTCAAAATGTGCAGATTCACCAGAGCTACTAGTCTCTGATTCTTCGGCACTATCATATTTACTTTTGAGAGTATGGTAAATAAACCCTTCTTCTAGATCTACTCGGTAAGTTCTTCCACTACGTGTAGTTGTGCCTCTTTAGGACATTCACTCAATATGACTGCACAAAATACCCTATTCACACAATAGCTTTTTAATCCACATATTCAAAGAGTGCAGGAACTTACCTCTAGGACCTTTTGAAAAACCTTTGTTCTTCTTTAGAATAAGACACAAATTGATCAATAGTGAATTCAATCACAATTCCTACCAGAACATGATCGATCCAATGATCTATCCTGCGGGTGATCTTGTTGCTAGTCTTCTCTAATTGTTGTACCAATTCTGGAGTCCACTGAGTGACTGCATCGTCCTTTGCGCAGGTCTCAAATTCAGTAAGTCAAGACAACCACTCATGAAACTTAGTCGCAAAGGAAGAAAAGTAAATTTCATGGAATTCTTTATAGATATACTTTTGTACCCAAACTTCAGCAGATAATTTAGAGCTTTTGTTCTCTTGGATCATAAATTCAAGTATCTTCTTATCAAGCCAATCTTCTAATCAGTTCTGTGTCGGATGTCAAAACATCAAATCTCCCTCAAAATAGTGATCCTAGTTCTAGAAACGAAACCATTTTTTGGCTTTACGGTTAGGCTAATCGAGATTCAGAGTTATCACAAAACCAATAAACCCTCCAACTACTGTCCCTTTCGGCAGTAACCTGCTTGCACAGATCAAAGCCTCACACGAAGTAGTATGGGGGGTTGTTGGAAATAATTTTCCGCACCTTGAGGAATTTTTTGATGTAATGTCCCTAAGCTAACCTATAATAGATAATATAATAGATGTGTGCATCAATAGATCAAACCCTTCCACATATTACCAAAGATTACTTCAATATATCTTTCACACGGTAATGGAAAATACTTCAATCCGATCTATTCATCTAACATCAACTGATATTCGCACACATAAACAATTAGCCAATAACATAAGTAAATGCACAACACATGACAGATATTAAAGAAAATAACAGATAATCAATACATCAATCATATAAGAGTCCAAGTTCACAAACTTTTGTCTTCTTTATTAAGAGATGTATCAATTCAGTACATTCAATCCTTCTGCGCACACAACTAAAGGAGTCTGCACATAGTCAGGAATTAGGTCTCTGCGCACACAACGAGCATGAGAATTTCTACCAAAAACAACCCAGACTTAGATCAAAATGTTAGGAACCATCACAACATAACATTAGACTGACTTTACTTGAATCGATCCTTGCATATTTTTACTATCTAGACACACACATACTATTTTCCTCTCAGAT
This sequence comes from Pinus albicaulis, assembly GCA_034641835.2. NCBI lineage: Eukaryota > Viridiplantae > Streptophyta > Pinopsida > Pinales > Pinaceae > Pinus > Pinus albicaulis. The sequence goes on from CM076573.1 coordinate 389,818,989, forward strand.
AATTCTAGGTTAATTAATTATGCCAAAGCATCTAAAATATTTTATTGTTTTAAAAGGAGTTTTTGGATGACCAATGTATTGAGAATATAACAGGCATATTTTTTAAACTTTGATAATATTGAGTATTAAGAAAAGGGTTGTTGCTTTACTTCAAAACAGTGATTTGATTTTGCATATGTGAAGGCGAAAACTGTAAGAAAATATGATCAACTAAATATCCAGATTGAATATTTAGTTTATCATAAGTATGAAAGGCCGAAAAATAATGTTTACATCTTAAAAAAATATGTTTAACATTATTAATAGTACTAACAATTAATTGATATAGAGGGACATATAAAAATAGTAAGTATTATAAATCAATCTCTAAAATAGATTATAACTTTAGAGGATTTAAGATAGACTAAGATACAATTTTCTCTTACTTTCTTATCTCCACAAAACTTAAATACATGCAGAAAGCAAATGAAATGAATACTAGAAAAACTTAGATGGAGACAAACTATTTGAAACAAATCCAGAATCCTTTTATTAATCATCACTTATCAAAATCTCATACAATTCTGCTTACAAGTGCACATCCAAGGGTGCAACCCCTAATAACTCGAATGGAGAGTTATTTATACTGATTTCTATCTATTAGAAGCATCTAAACATATTACAAAAATAGTATTGAAATATAGGAATACAAAAACTACTGAGCTGAATTGTCACTATCTTCAAGGAAGTGGTTGATGATGTGGCACCAAAATGTGTTGCTTTTTCGGCATGCTGTTGGAGATGAAATTTACTCGATAGTTTCACATAAGTGTTCCCATCATTCTTGACTTGGTATATCCAGATGAATTAATCATATGAAAAATTCATCTACTTCAGTGTATCTCTCGAAATTAGGCTTATTGATAAAGATATGTTTGATTTCATGTCTGATTATTAAATCAAACTCTAAAGCCTCCAAAAAATATTTTCTTGTCATATGACTTTTAATCCTTGAAAATTTGGAGTTGCTAATTGAAATTGTGTAAATATTGTTGCAATACTCCTCTAAGTTGATTAATCTATCATTTGGCACTACTAATCCTAGCAATCCTCTCTAATTTAGCAGGTTGAACTTGATGTGAAATCTTTGGACAACAATGTCCAAAGTTTGACACTTGGTTTCCAACTGATTCAACAGATTCTTCTTCTGCGGAACTTTCTTAATTTCCATAATGTTTTATGTTCTATCTTTGATGTTAATATGTTCTAATTCTGCACTACTCTTTTAATTCAACACTTTAATCATATCTACAGCCTCAACTGGTTTTTTCTTAAGTGCTTCCTTTTCCTATGCTTAATGATTTATTTGCACTTACTGATTAGTTCTTCCTGTTCAAAAATAATATGTATGGAGGGAAATACTTTAGTCATATCCTGACTTATTTCTTGCAGATCCTTCCCTTGGTTTGGGCCAAGGTGTCTGCTATCAATAACTCACTCTATAACTTTAGAATTTTATGTGCTAACATGTGAGATTTCTGCATTTCTTCCATGTACAGAGTATCATTATTTATCTTTTGAGATTCTAGATTCCTGAACTTCTCCAGAAGATTTTAATTCTCTTGCTTTTGTAAAGTGAAAGCATGCACAAGTTTGCTTGGGTCACCTGTTGTTGATGTATATTTTGTTGTTTTTCATGAAGAGCTTGGTTATGTGCTTGCAACTGCAATAGGTACAGCTGAAATTGGAATCATAGCCAACTAAGTTGATTGTTCCTTCTTTTTATAGCATCATTTTTCACCCTCATGTGATTCATGCTTGTTTTTTGGCCTTGGGCACCCATTCCCACAGACTTGAATCAAAGTTCAATAAAAAACAGTGTTAAAAATCCCATACGCGGGTATGCCCATACTTTTATGTGTGTATACGCTAGTCCATACACACTTTTCCGCGTATGCCATTAAAATCATTAAAAAATATATAAAAATTCCCTATTTTCGGGCTGGGTTGATGGTTACTCCAGTAGTTCAACCACCCCAGCACGTGGCCAACTGTTTCCAACTAATTGAAACTACTTTCAAGGAGTATAAAATCCCCTCACATGCATGGCCTAAGGGAGAGAGAGAAATTCATAGATATTATACTCTGTTGGAGCCCCAATTCAAGTCTGATTTCCCGTGCCTCCTGCACTTCCCAGATTTATACAGGAAACCCTTGTTTCCTGGAGATGTTCATCAGCTTATATGTTATCTCGTGTGCACAAGTCTTGAAGGATTCTTAGTGGGGCAAGGGCAGGACGGATCCAGAGGATGGTCTATTCGAGGATCGTGGAAGGATTCAGGTGATCTCTCCACATTTCCATTACTATACACGCTGTTTTTAATGAAGAAGAACCATCTTATTCCCGAATTCACGTGTTAATATTTGCTTGCATATGTGAAAAGATTATTAATTAAGCATTTATTATAGTTTATATAATGTTTCACATCGATTACACTGACATTTAGGAGAGATATATGCTATACAACTAGATTTCCGTGCAGGTTTCTTCTTGTTTTTCAGTTTGAAGAGGAAGAAGGGTTGCTGGGGGTTTGGACCCTGCGGGATCTACATCAAACGTAGGAATACGGGTGAGTTCTACCATCGATGTTATATAGTTTTTAGCATACATGTGTGGTTGTGTGATTTTTTCTTGAATAACATGCTCTGATCTGTGGAGGTTTAGACCCAACAAACCTCTAGGGAGTTTCTTCCCGAAACAGAACTGGCGACCACACTGGGGATCACATTCTTGTGATTTCCCTGTTGGGTGGTTTCAACTGTTTTAACGGTTTCCAACAGTTTTTATCATTATTTCTAGTCCAGTTAGTTCTTTCTCGGTCAAACTTAAGACCTGGTTCTTTATCTAGGCTTGATCTTTTTTATTTTTCATTATTTACTCTTCCATACGCGAGTTGGTTTACACGCAGTTGCGTATATACGCATGTTTCTGTACAGGAAGCCGCGAATACGTAGGTTTCATTTATTACAGTAGCATATGCATGCGTGTTGCAACACTGACAAGTAGCGTATGCTTGGGAAAATTTTCAAATTTTTGATTTCTGAGCCTGTTGGTCTTGTCTGCCTGTAGTGACCTGTTCTTGTAGTGTCCTTTTAGCCTCTGGATTGTGTTGGAAGTGGTTATTGATCTTTTTCTCTCTTGTTTGATTGAAAACCGGTTCATTTGGCAAATCTTGTTTATAGTGCTTGCATTTCTGGTTCGAGTACCAAGATCTCTATCTAGGGATTCTTGGCTATTCTACTTAATCAGGACAGAGAGCTTCTGCTCATATACTCTTTCCTCACTTTATGTTTTTCTTTTCACTCGTATGTTTGCCTACTCTTTGGTTTTTTTTCTTGAAGTTCATTTGGCTAGGTCTTGTTGCAATTTTTGAAGAGTCTTTCTTGGTTCTTTGATGTTTTTGTTCGCTGCAAGATTGTGCTATCATTCTAGGCTGAGTTGCTGAGTTTCTCGTCTTCCTTTTGCTCGCATAAATCTTGCTAGTAAGTGGCATTATAAGATTTAGAGCATTTTTGTTGAAGTTTTGCTTGGAATTCAGGGATTATTTGGCTTAGTGATTGGATAGTTTTCCTAGCCTCTTTGGAGTCTTTCTCGTTATAAAATTCAAAAGCTCAAAAAACATTTTGTTTTGTCATTTGCTTTTGTTTTGCGTTTTTTTTTTCGTTTCTTTTCATCTTTTGGAGCTTTGTTGAGATTTCTTGCTTTCGGTTTTTGGACTTGATTTGGGAAGGGAATTTTCATTGATTTCTTTCTCTTATTTCGAGCATATTTTGGTGTCTCTATACTGAGAGTTTCTGATTTGGGAACTAGCTTAGTGGACAACCAAAAAGTGATAAAACTGAAGGATTCTTGGAAATTTCTCTTTGCTTTGATAGATTTTTGCATCTTAGAATTGGCATGCTCTTAGTTATTTACATTAGGTGTACTTAAGCATTACTAGTATTTTTCATAGATTTTGCGAGTGTGAGTTTGATATCTGAAAAGAAAAATATATAATCTCGTAGAACCTGTGTAGAAATTTCTTTTCATCGAAAGGCAAATATTGCATCTTCATGTAGTTTGGTTTTCATTAATTTCTTTTCTGCGTCTTAAAACATCACAAGTTTCATTTCCATATCCCTTTGACTTAATTTAACAGCCAATTAAAATCAGCGCTATAATTTAAAAACAACTAGCAAGTTTTTTTTATTAAGTGTCATACACCAACTAGCTAAGTTGTAGGGCCTTGGATTAGGTGAGTGGAGAGTTAACTCTCCAAGGTCGCTCAGACTAAAACATAGAAGTTTATTAATTGATAGAAATCCAACTCCGAAAGGTGGACCAGGAAAGCTCTCCTCTAGAGAGTCAAGCGCGAGGGGAAGTGAAGGCCGAGAAGAGAGATACCCCCTCTCTTATTTGCTGGATCTAACGTTAAGACCGTTCCACCCGGCTTCTGACACAGATGGGTGCCCATAGTTGCCATTCCTAGGTTCCACATAGGTGACTGTGGGGAGGAATACCCGTGGTACCTGAGGCAGACGTCGTATCACTTTCAGCAGTACTTCTGGAGGGTGCCCCGGTGCGCTTGGGTACTTACACCGACAAAGGCTGTTGTTAGGAGGTCGGCGTAACTGTTTCTGATACCTTCGCTAGTAGGCCTGGGCCGTAATTATCCCAGACTACTCTTGAGAGGTCCTATTTTTCGCTTTCTCGTATTTTGGGGTCCGGTCCTAATCACCCGGAGCGGAAATACTTGAAGGCTGTTTGCTTGGTTGTATCTCAGGGATTTTTTGTAGTGAGTGCTCTTTGCTCCTAGAGTGCCTAGCTTTATACTTTTTTGAGTGTAATTAATCTGATAAAGTGGCTGATCAAGCACCTCGTTGATCGAGGAGAATCCGGGGGTTATCTCCCGAGAGTACTGAGCCTTCTTCTAGAAGGTGTAGGAGTAATATAGCAGGTGAATATCACCCTGTGGTATCTGACACAATGGAGAGAGATCCTTCGTTAGGGTTTGAATGTCCTGTAGTTGGTTTTGGTGTTGGTTCCGAGAGAAGCACTCCCCTCATCTCGAGAGTCTTGTTTCCACGAGAAGCAGGAGAAGAAGTAGAAGTAGAGGAAGTATCTCAGCTATCTGAGTCACTTCCATCTCCTCTTCCTCCTGATTATCTGTTTGTTGTTGAGTACATCGGACCTGAGTCTGAAAGACCAGAAGATCCTCCATATTATTCATACCTTTCGATGGCCACGACTGGGAACATGGCTTCGGCTGTGAGTACTGCAGGCATTCAGACTCCTGCTTCAATAGAAGGAGGGGGCACAATTGCTATATCTACAATTGCTTCTAATACTGCTATGTTTGGCTCTGGTCACACCCAAGCACATGCTTCTCAATCTGGTCCCTTTTGTTTTGGAATGCCCACTAGTGGGATTCCTTCATTTTCCTTTTCCACTGCTACAGCTGCATCTACGCCCATGTCTTCCATGGCTAGTGGGTCAGCTTCTTTTCAAGGGTTCCCCTTCGGAAGTGGGCATATTCCTAATACAAATCCTTCTTTAGGGTATTTTCCTTTTACTTCACAGACCCAGAGTTTTAACCCTTGGTCTGGAGGTCAGAGTTCGACTACCTTTACGGGTTGGAACCCTGTATTTACAACAGTGGGGGTAGGGAATCAGTTTTACGCTGGTCACCAAGGGAATGCTTCTTTCCCTTCGTCGAGTGCTTATCAGGATTTTTCCCCTCTTTCTAACGCATGGAACCCCTATCAGGGGCTTTCCTCTTCATTTAATACTTCGGGAGGGGGAACTAGTCCGGTCTTTGGTAACTCTACATTGGGGGGGGGGGGTTCTTCTCCTTTTTCTACGAGTTCTTTCTGGAAACCTGGTGCCTCATCAAATCCAGGTTATTCTTTTCAGAATTTTGGGAATTCATCCCACAAAGGATGTAATCCTCAGGCTCCTCCTCATTTACCTTTTCTGGCAACTTTGAACTTGCCAAATTTGTCGAAATTGACGAATGATCCGATCCGATATAGTCCGGGGTGGCCTCCGGTTCCTACCAAACTACCTTCAGATATTCCAAAATTTGAAGGTAAGAATGGAGAGGACCCGGCTGACCATATCACCACTTTCCATCTATGGTGTTCATCTAACTCCCTGATCGAGGATTCGATTAGGTTGAGGTTGTTCCAACGCACCTTGACTGGAAACACTGCCAAGTGGTATATTGAGTTAACCGGGGGCAGTTTTGCTACTTTTGGAGATCTGGCTACCACATTTCTAAACCATTTCCAGTTTCCTGTTTGTTATGATGCCGGGACTGAGCTCCTAGCTAATTTTAAACAGGATGATGCAACCCACATTTCTGATCATATTCAGGAATGGAGGAGAAGAAAGAGGCTTATTAAAGCTCATATTCCAGGAGAATTTCTTTTGGAATGGTTTTTGAAATCTTTACAGGCAGATATTTCTAAGGATGTATCCATGTCAGGGGTATTTTCCAAGGAGCAGGCCATTTTCAGGGCCCAGCAGCTTGAATTGATATATTCTCAGTTTGGAGTCCTTCATAAATACTTGCCTAATGCTCCTCGCTCCAAATTAGATTTATTTAAGACTAAGCTCGGTCCTGATGGTGATGGACTTATTGGGTCGATCAATGATGGTGCAGCCAACGTGCTTAATCAATTGCAGCAGTTGTCTCTACAATATGCTCCTTCTGGTCAGGCTGTGCCCGCTGAGTCATCGCCTTCTCAATCTTTGTCGGTAAATGCCGTCCAAAATTCTAACCCTAAAGAGAATCCACAATCCGAAGGGAAGAAGAAGGGACGTAATAATAGGAAAAAGGGAAAGAATGGGAAGGGTAATGCAAATAAATCCAATGAGCATGTTGGAGAGGGTCCAAAATATAAAAAGAAAGTGAAGTTTCCATGCAAGTTATGTGCTGGAGACCATCTTACTCACCTTTGCCCTAAAATTCAGGATGCGCAACGCTTGTTAGCCCAGCAGGGTTCTTTCAGTTCCCAGGCTGTGTTGACAAACCCTTTTCCCCAAGGGAAACAATTAGTTGTTGGTGCGAATTAAAATACTGGGGCTTCCTCTGGGGGCACCCAGGAAGGGGAAAAAACGTCAAACATATACATGATGAATACTCACACGGATGTCACCACGAGATCTCGTGATTATGGCGAAGCTGAAACTTCCAAAGCTAAGGGTGTTCCCGATGGTACTGAGCCGCTACATATTACGAGACCTATTGTTGAGCCTATACCTCGGATGCCAAAAGCATCTAATAAGCATACGATGATTCATCCGAATGCCAAAGCTACCTAGAACTACTCTACTGTGGAAGATCTGGCGGAGATCCCTTGTGCTATGTCCACTCTTGAGGTGCTCCAGTCTTGTCCTGCTCAGCGCAGTGCTCTGCTCACTGCTATTAGGGATGTTGATCTGAAGAACTCTCTTATGATCACATTTGATATGTCTAACTTTAAAAAGAGACTCCCCCATCATATGTCTTTCCATATTAAATCATCGTATCGAAAATTCAATATCTTTCGAATGGTCATTGATGAGGGTGCTTCCACATGTGTCATGTCTCTCACATGCTAGAAGGGAATTGGATCTCCCACAGTTGTTCCATCTGCTACTGTTCTGACTGCGTTTGATAGTCATTCTCACAAACCACATGGTATTGTCCCAGCTTTGCCCATCTGTGTTGGGGGAAAAACTGTAAATATAGAGGTTGAGATAGTTGATGCAAGCTTGGACTACAACCTTCTGTTGGGGCGAAACTGGATTTATGAGATGGATGCCATTGCATCCTCATTACTACGAGTTGTTTGTTTCCCTCACGAAGTGAGGATTGTTACAGTGGATCAACTGGACTGTTCTCCTGCAGACCCCAATGCACCTACTGACTCAACTATTCCAAAACTGGATAATACCAAGCCGCCTGTTGAGAATTTGGGGGTTGGAATGTATTCTTCTTTGATGGGTACCCTTGATATTCGACCTCCTACTATTCATATAAATGCAATTTCATCCTTCAGGGCTCCTATTCGAAGAGAGTTCTTCCGAACTCATTATTTTTTGGACCCTTGGACCTTGCCTTCCCCTACCTCCACATTAGCAGAAGGTCAAGTGGGTGGAATGGCATTTCTGATGTCTGCATCCGAGATTTCTTATCAGTCTATTGTTGACTCTGCAGACTCCATTCCCGCTCCTCTTTCACCAGAGGAGTTGGATGGCGATGTGGCTCCGACTTGGACACTTAATTGTTCTTCTGCCCAGGATTTCCTTGATACCACTCTTCCATCTGAAGAGGCCATCCTGGAAGCTATGACTGGTATAGATAGACCGTGGGATGATTTTCATCATCGGTCTTACTTTTTACCTGATTTGAGCGAAGTTGAACCTAGTTTTCCAAGTCCTCCGTCTCCTGGTCCTGTTCACCCAGTCCTAAACCCTTTAGCACCAACACAGGTATATGCTGAAGGGAACATGGCTATGATTTCTCCAACTATCTCGGTGAACATTTCCAGGGATCCCAATGTTATTGAGAATGTCTTCATCGGAGCTTAATGTTCCCCTGAAGAGATTCAAATTTACACCGATCTCTTTAAGGAGTTTAGAGATGTATTCACTTGGTCTTATGAGGAAATGCCTGGCATAGATCCATCTATTGTTCAGCATGAGATCAAGACTTATGAAAATGCTAAGCCTATGAGGTAAAAGCTTCGTCCGGTCAATCCTAGGAAGGCTGTAGCTATCAAAGCCGAGGTGCAAAAGCTGCTTAAGGCAGGATTTATTTATTCAGTTCCTTTGACGGAGTGGGTTTCAAATCCTATTCCCGTGGATAAAAAACAAGGGACAATTCGAGTTTGCATTGACTTCAGAGACCTTAATAAAGCATGTTCGAAAGATAATTACCCCACACTATTTATAGATCAAATTATTGACAAGTGTGCCGGTAATGAGATTTTCTCCTTCATGGATGGTTTCTCCGAATATAATCAGATTACTATCCGTCCTGAAGATCAGCATAAGACTGCCTTTATTTGTCCCTGGGGTACTTTTTCTTACAAGAAGATTCCTTTTGGTATTAAAAATGTTGGGTCTACTTTTCAGCGGGCCATGTCATATGCCTTCCATGACATCAAACATATTATCGATGCGTATTTTGATGATTTAGCTGCTTGTTCTCGAAAGAGAAAGAATCATCCTGCTCACCTCCATCGAGTATTTGAACGGTGTCGTTTCTATAAGATTAGGTTGAATCTGAACAAGTGTGTTTTCACGGTTACATCTGGTCGGTTATTGGGATTCATAGTGTCTTCGGAAGGGATAAGGGTAGATCCCTTCAAGGTTGAGGCAATACTTCAGTTGCCTCCCCTGTCCTCTATTCGTCAACTTCAAAGTCTACAAGGAAAAGCTAATTTTCTTCGGAGATTTATCGTAAATTATGCTGAAGTTACCAAAGGATTTATGAGACTGTTGAAGAAAGGAGTTCCATTCTTTTGGGATGACTTCGCTCAGCGCTCATTCGATGCTTTGAAAAAGGCATTGACCTCTGCTCCTTTATTGAGTCCACCTGATTATAGCAGGGATTTCCTTTTGTATCTAACAGCAACAGAATCTACTATTGGTATGGTTCTGGTTCAAGAGGATGATGCTCTTGCAGATCATGTTATATACTATCTTAGTCGAGGCTTGGTAGGACCTGAACTCCGATATACTTTGATAGAAAAGCTAGCTTTAGCAGCTATCCATGCTATGCAGCGACTCTGGCATTACATTCGTCTACGAAAAACTTATGTTTTGGCAGCAGCCAATCTATTTCAGTTTGTTCTCAGTAGGCGAGTGATTGGGGGAAAATACAATAGATGGATTGTGATTTTGCTGGCAGCAGCCAATCCATTTCAGTTTGTTCTCAGTAGGCGAGTGATTGGGGGCAAATACAATAGATGGATTGTAATTTTGCATGAATTTTATCTTGAGTTTATGTCTACCAAGTCCAAGAAATCATTGGTTTTCGTGGAATTGATCTCCGAGTTGCCCTGTGGGGATGAGATAGTCTATGATGAATCCTTCCCGGATGAACATTTGTTTCTTATCTTTGCACAGGATCCTTGGTATGGAGATATCATTGTGTATCTTCAGACTGCGAAGTTTCCCTCTACTTTTTCGAAAGATGAGCGTCGTAAGTTGCGTCACTTGGCTAAAAATTATTTGATTATCGGTGATTCTTTATATCATCGAGGGGTTGATTCAATCCTGAAACGTTGCTTAACTCTCGAAGAAGCTGAGGCTGTGCTGAATGATTGCCACAGTGGAGCTTGTGGTGGTCATTTATCTGGGCTTGCTACAGCCCAAAAAATCTTGCATGCTGGATACTTTTGGCCTTCGATTTTCAAAGATTGTGTTGAGGCAGTCAAAAAGTGTCATCAATGTCAAGTCTATACTCGAAAAATGCACGCTCATCTAGCTCTGCTTTTTCCGGTCATTACTGTCGGTCCCTTTACAAAGTGCGGTATTGATTATACTACTTGTAACCCACCTTCGGCTAAAGGTCACAAGTACATTATCGTAGCAGTAGACTACTTTACAAAGTGGGCTGAGGCTATGCCTACTTTTTGGAATGATGGTGAGACAGTAGCTCTTTTTCTTTTCAACCAGGTTATTGCTCGTTTTGGTATCCCTAGAGAGATTGTCACTGATCATGGCAGTCATTTTCAGAACAGCATGATGGCTGAGTTGGCTCTTAAATTGGGTTTCCGGCAGGAGCATTCATCTCCTTATTATCCTCAGGCCAATGGGTAGGTCGAAGCCGTAAACAAATCCTTGAAAACCATTCTTCAAAGGATGATTAATAAAGCTCGATCCAACTGGCATATCATGATGTATCCTGTACTTTGGGCATACAGGACGTCAGTGAAAACTGCAACTGGCTTTACTCCATTTCAGCTAGTTTACGGGCTGGAATCCATACTTCCTATTGAATGTGAGATTCCTTCTCTTAAGTTAGCTGTTGAACTTATTCCTGACACTTCTAGTCTTGAAGAATGTCTCCTTCATCTGGAACATCTTGATAAGCAGTGTCGAGATGCCGCCACGATGAATGAGGCGCATAAAAATCGAGTCAAAGTTCAGTACGATAAGGTGGTCAAACCTAGGGTTTTCTCCAAAGGTGACCTTGTTTTGGTCTATGCCCAAGAGAAAGATGCCCTGGGGGCGAGAAAATTTAAGTCTATGTGGTATGGCCCCTTTATCGTCAAAAAATTCCTTTAGAAAGGAGCGTATACCTTGGTTGATTTTGAAGGAAACGAGTTGTCGGAGCCCAGAAATGGGCTCTATTTGAAGAAGTATTATGCCTAGGCCTTGGCTTGGAATTGTGCTTTTGTACATAGTAGTTTTTTTTTTGTACATATCTGTTTTTTGGGTTTTTTTTGGTGTGGTGGTGATGTTTTTGATCTGCTTTGGCAGGTTGTGTCGAATGTCATGAGTCATTACAGTTTCGCCGATGGTGCTAGTAGACACACCCGGAACTTGGCTTCCATGGCTTGGGTGCTTCATCATCCATCCGGTCAGCTGTTAGTATCAAGAGGGGTCTGCATTGGTCCTGCTTCCAATAATACAGCAGAATACACTGCAGTTATTTATCTACTCTCGGAGGCAATATCCTTGGGTGTTGATTCGTTAGTAGTTTTCTTGGACTCCCAGCTGGTGGTGTCGCAGTTGAACAATAATTATCGGGTTTGAGATCCATTTTTATTCCGGTTGTTTTCGAGGGTACGTTTGTTACAAATATCATTCCAATTTTTAACATTCATTCATATTCCTCGTGCAAACAATTGGATGGCTGACTCATTAGCTAATCAAGCAATTGATTGGCACATTAATCATTCAATACATTAACATTTAATCATTAGAAACATCATACATTTTTACACATTCGTTACATCACATCATAACTCGTTGTATATATATCATCAGAGTGTTCAAAAAAATTTACAAAATTTGGATCCAAAAAGTCATACAAAATTTGGGCTTATGCCCGATCATGTTCAAAAAATATACATTCATCTGGTAATCATATCTATCTACTCCTGTGGTCCCTGCCCAAGATTTTTGTTCCTATAGAACACGACCGCGGTAGCGACTCAGTGGAATAATCTAACCCAGTCACATGGTACTCCTATCACTTGTCTCTGGATGGCCTTGGGCAAGTCTTCCACTGCAGCCATAGGCACTTGGCGGTTCAAACCCTCCAAGTTCCTCTGTACAGCATGGAGGGTCCTGTCTAAGTCTACTGGATCCGCCTCGCCTCTGCGGCGCTTATGTCGTGGGTAGCCCTCAAGACGGACTGGTCCAATATCTACATCATGATCATTATAATATTGTAAGTCATTTTGAATCCAATCAAAAACATGTTTCATTTTTTCACACATATTGAAAAAATCTAAAAAAAATCATATAATCAAAAAATTTGTATCTTACCAATGGCGCCCCATGCCATGCCAGGTGGAAGGACGAGGTCCGAATCACCTTGAAAATCCATCCCAGCATATGGGTAGTCCTCCACTGCTATGATTTGTTCTGCGCACCATTGGAAGAACTCGTCATCCCAAGTGGTTTGGGGAACTTCACTTCCCCCCAATCTCTTCATCAAATCTGCCCACCGGGAAATTCTTGGGTCCCTTGGGCTGTTGATTGAAGAGATGACTTTGGGTCGAATCCCAGGAATCTTCTCGAAGAAGAATGTCATCAAAATCGTACCATACCCAAAAATTTTTGTCTTTACCTTTCGGATGGAAGTCAATTGTTGCTTCATGTTCATTAGTAGAGCTGTGCACCAATCATATACATGAGTTAAGCATTCTACAGCTATACTCATGTGAGTCCTAGATGCCTAGTGTAGGGAAGCAGATCCTGCTACCCTGCCAATGGTAAAAAGGAGAATTTTCATGTGCAAGTCTCTTACATCTCTGATAGAAATTTGAGTCCCAACTTTCTTGGAACCCTCTACGCAGTAGACGTGGACATAATCTTCCACGATAAGCCCTCCCAAAGGCTTATCGTGCAAATCCACTGAGTCTCCCCTCCGGGAAAGTCCAGTGATGAAGTAGATATCTTCTACCTCTATGCATATTGGCATTTGATCGATCATGAAACAATCTTCCTCTGGTTCTCAATAATTCACAAGCATTTCAAGTAACCGGACATTACTCTTCATATTTGGCATTTTGAAAAATTTGAGCAATCCACAATTCCAGAGGATATTAAGTGATGCTTGATCCTGCATCACTTCATTTTCTATAGCATTGTGCTCATGTTCCCTCCATGATATAGTCATCCTGCAAAAATTCGTTAATTGATCCGTTAGATACACATTTTTTCACTTCGGGCTGTGCATACGCGACTTTCTCTGTACACAGTTGCGTATATACGCGGCTTGCTCCATATAAACCCGCGTATGTGCAAACCCGTGATTTTACACAAACATTCCTACGGTGAAATCTCAAAATTTTAAATTTCTAAATGGACAAAATTGATGACAAGGATGGATTAAGACCTTACATGACTGATTCGGTGGGATTTGACAGTCGATTGCTCCCATTTTGACGAAAGAGGCTTTTTCTCCAGAGCTCTTTTTCCCAAATCAGCAAGTCACCATGAACCAAATATGAGGTAACATGTGTATTTATGCCCAAAATTTGAAATTTTTTGCAAAAAATTGTTATGCTTATTTTTTCAATCTATCTTAAGCTGCATAACCCGGATGCTTGTAAGTGCCGAGATTGGTACATTTACAGGTACATTCTGATGAAGTTGAGATTTTTCCGGTTTTTGATCCATGACTGTTGACCCGTCATGGCAGGTATATGATCTTCACTGGCATATAGGTTAGGGAATCCATTTTCCATTGCATTTTTCATACTATCCTCCATTCTAATCACTTGCCATAGGGTCGATCCCATCAGGTCATGAGTATTACACCCATTTCACTCGCCGATTATTTAACCATGACTTGGTGGTAGAGCCTTCCTTTACATGGGCTTCCTAGTTAGCTCCTCACTAGCATTAGTTGCCCATGCTGCATTTTTATGTAGGCTCGAGAGTCCTCTTTAGTCCCGCCATGACTTATGTGTTGAAGCTTCATTCTTCTTCTTCTTCACTATATTTTTTTGGCTATTACCCTAGAGGCTCCCTGGTGTTGTTAAGTTTTATTACTGCATTGCATATTGGCTACTTGTTTATCCTGGCCTTTGGCCAGCTTCATTTGGACTCGATGTTTAAGCCAACTTTTGACCTTGACTATCTGTACAAGTTAACCACTGCATGCACTTAGCTATCACGACTTGACACCCTTTTACCCATGGATGGAACATTCCTTTGAGTATCACTGACCAGTTTCCACCACCTTGCATTGAGCATAGGATCGTTCCAATCCCAGGAACTAGTGCATATGTTTCTTGATACTCGTTCCATCCATTGTACTATAGCATTATTTTATTCTTTTTCAAGCTTATTATATGAAAAAGACAAAAAAAATCAAATATATAAAAAAAAGAGTGGGAACAGGATGTTACTTCATAATTTTATGGCAGTACAGTGTCAGTTTGTCGCCCTTGAACAAAGCACATACACTTATATATTTCCTTCATTTGGGATGGTTTTAGTTTTGACCTAGGTTCAGCCTTTACCTTGTTTCACTGGTCAGTCCTCCCCCGATTGGTTATCTCTTCCAATCATATGGAGAGTTTGTTTTTGCCTCCTGCATAACAGACTTATACAGTGTCACTTTATACTGCCATGGTCATCACGAGTCATGCTTTTTTTCAAGGGAAGTCTAGCTAGAGTCGGCCATTCTGCGGTGTCTCTTGACTCATTATTCAGTCGGCCTTCCCGGTCTTGTCAGTATCTTGTTCTATCACATCAGATGTTTTGGTCTTTTTCTCGTGCTGGTTTGAGAAGGTCCCCATTGAATTCTCGTCGGCGGGTTTGTCTCTTATCGACTATGACACATTGCTCTGAGAGCAAACCTAGAGCCGCACCCTGGCCCTATTTCCATCATTGATAGGTGACCTTGTGCTCAGCATTTGATCATCATTATGGGTCTTTGACTGAGTGGTTTCCCCTGTGTTCGACGTCAACATACATTATCACACTTGGGATTCGTGCAGTACCTTGATTTCCATTTGACCCTATCGGTGGATTTCTAGCCTCTGTGTCAGCTTTCATTATTGGTTGGTTTAGAGGGTTTCTTCCGTTCCTAGCTTCATCTTGTGCATGTCGGAAACGTACTTCGGTTTGGTTCCATCACTCTGCTTCATCCGATTCCTTCCAAATCTTGGCCTGCGGGTTACACTCACGCTAGACTGATGTGGGATGCCTTAATGCCTTCCTTCCAGCAGATCTTTTCCCATCAACTCCAACTCATTGCTCTGGGAATAAGGTCTAAAGTATTTTTGTCAGTACCTTAGGGTTTGCAGTCATCAGTGGCAGAATCTTCTCTATCAATAGTGGGGATTCATCATTGCCTCCTGATTGGTAGATTCTTCCAAGTGTTCGACTTCAACTCATTTATTCGCACTTGTTAGATTGTACTAGGGCACCTTGACACCCACTATCATTATCGGTGGGTTGTCTCGTGTTGGTTAACGGTATTCATCATTGACCGGTAATCCAACGATTTCTCACATGGTCGACTTCAGCTCATTTATTCCCATCGTGTAGAATTGTGCCATCGAGATCGGTGAAGACCTCGGGTTGCATCAGCATTTTTTGGTTCACTTTTGACAGTCCATTCAGTTTCTGTCAGTGATGTCGTCCACCCTTATATGTTCCAGTGTTAGTACAACAGCATCCTATATGTTGGCTCCCAAGTTGCGTGATTGTACCATGAGTTCCACCCCTTATGATTTGGTACTTGGAGATTCAGTTACTTTTGTGATCAGATATCCATTTTCAGCATCATTGATCAACTTTCTATATGTGATACTTGGACATTGATTCTGACATATACTTTTGGGCCATGCTCAGATGATTCACTGTGTATTTTTCAGTTCAGCTATACTTGTATACATTTTGGATCTATTATGTACTCTCTATATGTTGTATTTTTGACTGAGCATGGGTATGCCCGCCTCAGCATGAGTTGACTCTCTGTTTTCTTTCATTGGTTTTTGGCAGGTTGAATTTTGGTGAAGTCCCCTCTTGTCCTTGCGAAGTTATTTCTATGCACATAATATATTTCGGCCATCATGCACCCCTTCTAACCTCATATATTAGGGGGCATCTGTTATAACATCATTTTTCACCCTCATGTGATTCATGTTGTTTTTTGGCCTTAGGCACCCATTCGCACATACTTGAATCAAAGTTCACTAAAAAATAGTGTTAAAAATCCCATACGCGGGTATGCCCATACTTTTCCGCATGTATACGCTAGTCCATACACACTTTTCCGCGTATTCCATTAAAATCATTAAAAAATATATAAAAATTCCCTATTTTCGAGCTGGGTTGATGGTTACTCCAGTAGTTCAACCAACCCAGCACGTGGCCAACTGTTTCCAACTAATTGAAACTACTTTCAGGGAGTATAAAAGCCCCTCACATGCATGGCCTAAGGGTGAGAGAGAAATTCATAGATATTATACTCTGTTGGAGCCCCAATTCAAGTCTGATTTCCCGTGCCTCCTGCACTTCCCAGATTTATACAGGAAACCCTTATTTCCTGCAGATGTTCATCAGCTTATATGTCATCTCGTGTGCACAAGTCTTGAAGGATTCTTAGTGAGGCAAGGGCGGGACGGATCCAGAGGACGGTCTGTTCGAGGATCGTGGAAGGATTCAGGTGATCTATCCACATTTCCATTACTGTACATGCTATTCGTAATGAAGAAGAACCATCTTGTTCCCGAATTCACGTGTTAATATTTTCTTGCATATGTGAAAAGATTATTAATTAAGAATTTATTATAGTTTATATAATGTTTCACATTGATTACACTGACATTTAGGAGAGATATATGCTGTACAACTAGATTTCCGTACATGTTTCTTCTTGTTTTTCAGGTTGAAGAGGAAGAAGGGTTGTTGGGGGTTTGGACCCCGCGAGATCCACATCAAACGTAGGACTATGGGTGAGTTCTACCATCAATGTTATATAGTTTTTAGCATACATGTGTGGTTTTGTGATTTCTTCTTGAATAGCATGCCCTGATCTGTGGAGGTTTAGACCCAACAAACCTCTAGGGAGTTTCTTCCCAAAACACTTCTCCTTGAGTAGACCTTCAATTGGTTCCTCCATCTTCTTGATTTGAATGTTCTGCTCAATGATGAGTTTGAGAATTTCTTCTTTATTATGTTCACTTTCCTCTATCTCCTTGGTCTAGGGATCTTCTATAGAAGGAAATTTGAGTTGCTTTCAAAGCGCTGCAATGTCTGCATTCTTCTTCTTAAGAATTTATTCTACAGCTTTAACATCCGTAAGGCTGAACCCAATATTTATTACAATATCTTCTAATGATTTTAATTTATTTTCTTTGGCTAAAGAGGAAATTTTTTCAATCTTCAATTGTGACTGTACATTGGACAGAGTTGTTCTCAATTTGGAAAATGCCATGGCAGTGTTAGTCATGGTAGAGAATCTGATTTGCATCAAATGAGAATATGGTTTTCCTATAATCAGAAGGAGTTTTGGGAAAAGGGACTTGGGCCTGTAGAAAAACCATCTGCAACCTTCCCTTTTCATTGTCAAAATCTATCAACAGCCTATGTTATGATGGAGAGGTCTTCTTCCAAAACTGACTGTAGACATTATCCTTTAGATTTTCATTCTTCTGTTTAATCTCTAGAAATTTAGATAAAATATTTTGATCACCCTGTTCACTGGTTCCAACTGATTCAATAATCTCTATGGGATCTTTTGAATCTGAAGAGGATGATGTAATATCAGTAACACTTCCCTTTTCTGCTATAGAAACTTACGCATCACCCAAATAAATGATCTTTGGTTCTTTTTTACTTTTCTCAGTAGAAATGGTGAAATCTATATTCCTCTTCTTTTGTTGGATAATGAATTCTTTTTCAATGTTTGCAGAAGATGATGGTTCCTCTCTAGGACTTTTCTGATGCTTGTCTTGAGAGTCAGGAGTTTGCAAAGTGGAGGAAGAAATAATCTGCTCCTCTTCTTCTTGCAATGTGTTTTCTGCCCATTGATCCTGGTTCACGAATTTCTCAATCCTGGGCCTACGAGTGTGGTTATAGGGCATTGTCTTCAGCTCCACTATCAAGTTTGAAATAATGTTGAATGGATCATATGAGAAAGTGAAACTTGGTTTAAAGTTCATCCTCATAAGGATTTCATCTTCTTCAATTCCTGTTGTTCTAGTATTGCATATCAAAGACCGTACTTTAGTCTTGATCTTAAACTGAGATTTTCTTTTACCTGAAACAAAGTGAAATTTATCCATGTTAATCATTTGCCTAATATATTCCAGAGAGAAAAGTCCCATTGCAACATATTTGGGTAGTTTGTAAGGTTCCAATTCATAGCCATATACTCTAATCTTTCTATAATTCTAGTAAGTATACCAGTCTCCTCTTTTAACTTGATCACTTAGATGGAGTATTATTTTGATGTATGAGCCATTCCTAGGCTCATTCTGACTGCTTAAAAGTTGGGCAACTGGATGAATGAAGGAATCAATGAAATATGCAAATGAAAAATCAGTTGAAATGGATATAACCAATTGATTCCAATGAATGAATGATTGGTTAACACCCTGATCATCCTATTTATGTAATGTAATCGATAATGAATTCCCCTGTTGAAAAAGAAACATGTGAACTAGTATAGAAGTGTACTTGAACATGCCTTGATTTTTCAAATGCATCATATGTTCATTCATATTATCAGTCAGGAACTAGCTATAATTGTACATGAATGTTGGTTGACTATCTTTGGAGAAAATGGAAAAAACCTAAATTGGCTCATCTATTGTTCTGTCACTCTGATAACCTACCAAACAAGAAATTATGGAAATAATATTCTTGGTTGCTTTAGGGAACATGGTTGATGGGTAAGGAGGGTTCTTCTTCAGAATCTTAGCATCATCTGGAAGAAATGTTTTGAAAATATGAGTTCTCTGAGGAAAAGTCAGTTTGTGGTATAACTCCATGAGAGTAGCTTGGGAAAACTAGCTGAGGGAATCACTCCGTGGGATAAGCAGCATCTGGTTTATGGTTTCAGGAGTGATAGAAATCAGAATGTCTCTATTATGAGCTACTACTGTCCTTTTAAGGGGATCATACCTACCTTGACACCAAGTAACTAGATCAAGGAATTCATGGGTTTGAGAAAATGTGTTCAGATGCAATAAAGTATCCAAGATATTGACTTCGTACTATTTGTCTAAATACTTCTTTTTAACCATAGATTCAATTCATAGAGCTCAATTCGCATTATGTTTCTTTAATCTTAAATAACCGTTCGACTAATGGGACATGGTTGAGATCAACAGGGACAGACACGTTTGGAGTTTCTTCAATGACTGGTTTTCGACCCTTTCCTTTGGGAGCCATATCCTCTGCAAAGTAAAAGAGAAGAGGTATTTTCTCAAATGAACTGATATCAAAAAAGGTGGTCTCTGCAAGTAAAAACTTTGTTGACAAGGGTGACATATGGCTAAACAGTATCTGAAATTATGTTTCTGCAAACCTGCAATTTGATAGAATGAGAAATTAACTAAAGGGTGGTGCAAGTAATGGGAAATGTTTATTTATAGCATGTTTGGATAACTGTTATATGGGAAGACTGTTGGAGAACTGGTCGTGGAGGTTTAGTGGATAACGGTAATGGAGCGGGTGAGAGTGAAAGCAACAGATAACGGTAAAGGAGCGGGTGTAATGAGATGGTATCTTGCAACGGTAAGAGAGAGAATGTTACGGGATGGTTACATGTGTTTGAATTTTATTGGGAATCTGGAAATGATCGTTGGAGAGTAGTCAAATAGAAATGTGTGGGAGTCAAAACCGTAGGTCTTGGAGGAGGCATATTTAACGGGGGTGGCGTGTCGTAGTGAGCGAGGGGGGTGCGAAATGACGGACGACACATATACGGGGCACAGAGAAATGACACTGACCCCCCCCCAACCTCCCCCCTGTCGTTAACAAGAAATGGATAAAGGGGTGTGAAATGGCTTCCCTGCCATTGATCTGGGCGAGGAAGAGATCCACAGTTGAAACTGGCTCTAATGATAATACAGAACGACAAAAGCACTTTGTGGCATTGCGAATTTAGAATAAATTCAATACATGTTTATTATTTCATTAATAATTATCCTCTTAATGAAGCAATTAACACTAATAAAACTTAATTTAAATCCTAATCTTATTTTTGGCACATTTGAAGAACTTTCCTTTAATTTTCCTAAGTCTAATGTTCAACCAAGTTTAAACATATTGGTGAACTTTAATTTCCTAATAAAAAATGCATAAATTTAAATATTTTTTTATCATGTTTAAGAAGTATGATCAAAAGCAAATTATTTTGGGTTGTGGCATCCTAACAAACTGCACACCACTTATCATTCTTTTTATTTGAAACCAAACAATTTTATTTCTTTTATTGCTTCAATCTATACCTAGCATTTTCAAATATTTTTGCCTTCATTTTTTAAAGCATATAATCCTATCATAGTTTGATATTATTATTTTATTTTGACATGTGTCCTAACATTTTTTGATTTTTCATCTATTCATATCCAAACGTAACATTTTTTTCATTTTTCAAATTTCTACTCTACAATGTCTAACATATCAAAGCAAGAAATGTTAAAACATCGGCTCCAACTGGGAATGCTCCCTCCTGTAGGATACAGAGAACTAGCATATCCAAGTTCCTTCTGCTCGGGCTAATTAAGTCTTTGTTGATAAAACAAACATAATTAAAACTAAAACAAGTCGGTAGATATACAATGATGAATGTGTGAATCACTCTTCTGCATCTTTAGTACTGAATGTAGTGCATCATATATCTTCCATTGATTGGAAATGAAGAACATTTTCCTTCCAAGTTCTCCAAGATGAAAGTATTATTATTCTTGACTTCTATAATACTAAAAGGTCCAAAATAGAGGTTGTGAAATTTTCCATGTTTTCCTCTTTCTTCCCTCCTAGCATCTTGTCTTAACACCAAATATCCTTCCCTGAAATATCTTTCTCTAGCTTTTCTATCAAAAAAAAATTTCATTTTGTTTTGGTAGTTCCTAATATTGTACTGAATTTCATCCCTATTTTCATTTAGTTCAATGATCTAATTGATTCTCTTAGAAAAATTATCAGGTTCTTCATTAAATTCTTGCAATAATTTCAAAACTCTTGTTTGATGACTCTACTAGACCATTTTCCTGTGGATAGTAAGGAGTAGAATGATGAAATATAATTTGATATTTTTGACAAAATTCAATCATTTTCACACTGCTAAATGTTGTTGCATTATCACTTACTATCTACTGAGGACATCCAAACCTGGCCATAATATTTTCTTTAATAAACTTGATGACTATAGTTTTTGCGGCATTTTTAACTGGAATGGCCTCTACCCATTTGGTTAAGTAATATGTTGCAGTTAGTATCCATATATGTTGGTTGCTTGATGCTGGATGAATTTCCCCTATGAAATCTAATCCCCATTGTAAGAAAGGTATTGAAACTAATACTGGAACCAAAGAAAGTGCTTCTAGTTTTTGCTTTCCAACAAACATTTGACATTGAGTACAGCTCCTAAAATTTTCTCCTACTTGTGCAAACATAGTAGGCCAATAGAATCCCGCTCTCAATATTTTATATGATGTATCTCTCTAGGCATAGTGTCCCTTGCATATACCTAAATGAAATTTTTCAATAATCCCTTCCATTTCACTTTTTGTCAAGAAAAGCAAATGGACATTGAGTGGATCCTTCCAGTATAAATTTGCATTGATGATACAATGATTTATGGATTTTAACTTTAGTGTCTTATGTTAGTCATCAGTCATTTTTACTTGTTGATGATGACTAGTTGTAACAGCCTAGTTTTCCAACAGCCGATCTAAAAATTTTTCAAATTTGCCAACTGGGAAAACACCCATAAAAGTTTTTTTCCCTCTTACCTTTTCAGTCCGCCCATGACGAGATGAAACCTCATTATCAAATCCTACTTAACCTCAACCATACTAGTCTAACCATCAGTTCTAAAGAAACAATCCAAGTCTGTTCAAACAACCTCCCCTAAGTTAGGAAGTGGCGCTTTAAGACATTTCACCCTTGGAAAACTACCCAAGAGCCAAAAAACCTCCATCTGCTATAGACCAGTCATAACAGACCTCCCTCTCTGCTAATAAATTTGGTCACAGCCCTAAGTCGCGCGACTAATACACCCTTAAGTCTCAGCACTACATAGACCATAATCTCAAGTTGATTTTAGGTGTTTTACAGTGTTTGGTGGATCTTTCAAGGACAGGAAACATACCAGCATCTCAACAGACAATTTTGGCGCCACATAAGAAGACAGCTACTTCTAAATGTGATCCTGAGCCTGAGATGTTTTCTACAGGGCCAAGAGTTACTCATCAAGCTCTTGCGACCTCATTAACAGCCTGAAAGGATAGCAGAGGAAAAAGCAACACTGTCAAGAGGCTGATGATATGTCATGGCTAAAAACCTCCTTCATCTATAAGCAGAGGGTTAAAGTGCCTCCTTCATCTATAAGCAGAGGGCGATGGCCAAATAAAAGTAATGATTGAAAACAGAGGTAAGAGAAGTAGTGTTCTTCACAATTTGTTTGTCTGCCATCATATGTGAAAGAAACCCTTGTCAATATGTTCATCAGGCAGCCTTCATATGGATGAGACAGAAGGTTGACAAAACATCAGATATTTTGACAAGTGAAGAGCCCTCCTTCATTCATTAGCAGTGGGCCATGGCAGTGATTATTTCTAGGTTTTCTCACTAAATGATAGACAAAGTATAAACATAATAAGGGATAGTTGAAACATAGAAGTACTGAAAAGAGACCAAAAGGAAAGAAGGGGTACCATTGCAATCCAAGGAGGTCAAGCTTATCTCTCAACAAGGTTTCTGTCAAAAGACAGTCTGCAGCTCCAAAAAAACAGAATTTGAAGAATGGTTGATGAGATGGGTCATTGCACAGGCGAAAGAACTAATGATGATTATGTTTCAAAGGGTGCTTAGTTTCCTGATGCATAAAGGAATGTCTTTCAAATTATTTATCATAGTGAATAGAAGGAAATCTGAGTTTAGTTCTTCCCAAGAAAGGTATACAACTGAACACAGAGGTTCATAAGTGCAAGAAATACTCTGGCCTGTTTTTCAGAATTTGGAGAAACTTTCAAAGCAAATATAGGCAAGTCCCTTATAAGAATAGGTCAAAGGCACTCTGTTGTTACATTTTGAATAGAGGAAAGTAGTAGGTTCTAAAAATAGTCTGCGGGATTTTACATTACCTTTGAAGCACAAAGAAAAACCTATAAACTGATAGGTTTATCATCATTGGAGAAATGTTGTGAAAATAGATAGTCAAAATGGTAAAAAGGGGTCTTGATCTCAAAACAAGCTCTGCCATCATGGTCAAAAGGAAGCCAAGCATTTGTCAAAAAGGCCATCCTTCATAAAAGAATTAAAGGAAACTCATCCTCCTGCGCATAAGAGAATGCCTTCAAATAGCTCGTCACAGTGGACAAGAAGGCAAAGTACATTTGGTTTTCCAAAGAAATTCTGCTCCTATAACAAAGTCAAAGATACCTTGCTGGTATATTTTGAGCAGAGGAAGGGTGTTAGAAGAAGCGCCCTTCTTAATAGATAGAGGATGAAAGAGTTTAAGTGAATGCCACTGAAGAAGTGTTCCCACCGTCAAAAAGAGGCTCAAATATCTCATCTCAGCAAATACAAAGGGATAGTAAAATTTGCATGGCTGTTGAATCATAATACCTCTGCCACAGTAAAATTAGGGTTAAGGAGCGCCTGGGCAGTTTGTTTCAAAATGATTTTCTGACCAAACAGAGATGAAATTTACAAAAGTGAGAGAGTTTTTTTTCCCTCATAGGTTCAATAAGAAAAACCTCCTTCATTTTCTACACAGGTATCATGGTTTGTGAGAAATGTGAAAAATTCAGATGTCACGGGAGAATTTCTGCACCAGGATTCATCATTTTGACCAGTGATGGGAAAGTCAGATTTTGAACAACCAAATTGACTTGAAATGAAAAAATTCAAATTTTTATGGAAATTATACTTCCATATATTTCCGACGAGCCATCTCGAGCCAAATTCCGACAATAGGAAGGCATCCAAAAGTAGCCTGCAATCAACGCTATGTTTTTTCTGCACCAGCATTCACCATTTTTTACCAGTGATGGGACAGTCAGTCTTTGAACACACCAATGGACACCAAATGAAACAAATCAAGAATATTTGGAAAGTATACTTCTCTATCTTTCCAACGAGCCATCTCGGGCCCAATTTCGACACCGGGAAGGCATCAAAAAGTGGCTTACAAACAGCACTATGCATTTCTACACCAGGATTCACCAGTTTTGACCAGTGTTGGGAGAATGAATTTTTGAACAACCAAATGGACTCCAAATGAACAAATTCAAGTTGTTCTGGAAAGTAGACTTCCACAGATTTCCAAAAATCCATCTTGCGCCCAATTATGACACAGGGAAGGCCTTCAAAATTGGGTTCAAAGTTGCGCAATGCATTTGAAAAGCTGCGCGGCGCTCTCAGGAAGAAAAATTCCAAAGGAATGCACTACTGTGCAGCGCTCCTGTAGCAGCGAGCGGCGCTCTTGTAGCACTGGTCAAAAATTCACTTAAAAACCTTTAAAAACTCTTTAGAGAGCTACTCAAACAATCAAAAAGGGCCCTTAAGTTTTTTTAAGGTATTCTTCTCACTCCATTGCCCAAGCACAGTAATCAATTGACTGTTTGTTTTTCATTACACCAAAACTTGTTATTTGGCATAAAGGAGGACAAAACAGTGATTTATTGGAGGAAGAAAGTTGGTTGTTTAGATAAAGTAAAAGGAAGAAACCATATCTTGTTTTTTAAACATACCATGTTTGTCATGATCAAAGAAACAATGACTTCAAATAAGTTCCTTTTTGTTTCAAATAAACATTGAGAAACAATGATTAGGGGATGAAGCTTTGTCAAAATTGTGAAGATAACCCTACTGTGGTAAAACAATGTCAAAATCTGTCAGCTATGTGCATTGTTTAAAACAGAAAGGAAGGATAAGGTGTTTTTTAGGGTGCGAATAGTAGGTCACTTATCTAAACACAATGATCATTAGATAAACACTTGTGTCTTTCCAAAATATCCTCCGTATATCAAAGGGACAAAAAGCAGTGTTGTGCCTTTCAAGTCCATAAGGCAGAAACAGTAAGAAAGCTGCCATTTATAGTTGGAGGGTGTGTGGATCAAATTAGTGTGAGAAGCAGTAAAGCAAAGGGAGGGCAGTAATTTGTTTAAGGAGGAGTTTGTTGTGATTGAATGCTACAGGATTTTTATGACTACATCAAAAGCAAGATAAAATATTTCCTCTCATACTATTACACAGTGACTTTGGACTGTGTAGATGCCTTTGTAACTGACTGTCTTCATATTGTTAAAAAATATCTGTTGAAAGGCACACCAAAAGGAGCATTTTTTTGTTTGAAGGAAAGTTTTATTGTTGAAATGCTACAAGACCTTTGTTAACACATCAAACATTACAAGCTTATCACCCTATCCTATGAACAGTCACCTTTGACTGTCTACACACTTTGGTTGACTGTGTTTATGGTGATGAATTGATTGATTGAAAAGCATACCAAAAGGCAGCAGTGTTTTGATTGAAGAAGAGTCTTGATTGTTTACACTGTTACAGATTGTTAAGCTCTTACCAAACATTACAAAACTCTGTCATCATTTCTATAAACGCAGTAACTGTTGACTGAGTAGATGCCTTCTTTGACTGACTGTCTTCATATTGCTGAATATACTTGTTGAAAGGCATACCAAGAAGAAAGCAAGGTTCTGAATTTAAGGAGATTGTTGTTTTACCTTTGTCAAAGATACAAGGTTATATTGTTATCCTCAAAATATCAAAAGGCAGGGTGACCTTATCACAAACACAGGAAATTCACTTTGACTGTCTATCTTTACTGACTGTGTTTTTTCCTCTTAAAAGTTTACTTGTTGAATTGCATATCAAGTGGAAAGCATTGTTTTGGAAAGGGAAAGAGGGTGGTGTGTTAAAGGGCGTTTTCACACTACATTCAAAATCATTGTTTCCTTATCAAACAGTGAGTTGACAGACTGAGACAGCGTTGTGTTTGAAAACACATTTCAAGAACTTTTGAGGCATCTTGATTTTGCAGAAGCGCCCGGCACGGAAAGTGAGAAAAGACACATCAGGACTTCATATTTTGGCTTATGTTTTAGAACACATTGCTAGGGACCCTTGAGGGTCATACACACTGATTTTGGGCAAATTTTGATATGCTTTGGTTTTTTGGCATTTTTGAGTTTTTGGTCAAAACTCATGAAATTCGCCATTTCATTTTGAGGATTCGTCAAAGGAGGAGAATGGTATCATTGGATGCCATAAATTCAGGAGTAAACCCTCAGTGATTTTCAGGACATTTGGAGATCATTTTCTTCCCTGAAATGGAAAAAAATGCTCGCTTTTTGCACACTCTACCCGGTCTATCAACAGACTGTAATTTTTGGTTTTTTACACACAGGTGCAGTTTTGGAGGACTTCCGGGCATCGGATTGGGAAAAATTCAGTTGTTCTAGAAAGAAAACACTTACAAATTTCCAACGAGCTATCATGAGCCTCGTTTCTACATCAGGAAGGCTACCAAATGTTACCAGCAAGTCAGGGGACCTTTTTCTGATGTAAATTTGAAATATTTTTGTAATTTTTGAACCTCTAAAATATGCTTTTTCCAAATGTGCGTTTAGCTATTTTTGCACATGGAAAATGATGCAAAGTCAATTATTTTTCCTTTTTTAGAATTTTCTTTAGAAAATGCAAGGTCCCAGAAAGATACAAGCCTCTAGTTTTACCTCCCATCTTTCAAGCCCTTCTTGGAAATCTTCAAAATAAATTACCCAGATTTGATGGAGAAAGCTCCAAAGTCACCGTTGAAGAGCACACCCAAAATCTTGAGGATTTACTTGACCTTTATGACATAGAAGAAGATGATGTGCGTATTAGAGTGTTTGCCTTATCATTACAAAAAAAAATTAAGAGTTGGTTTCAAGACCTTCCCGCTGCAAGCATTTCCAATTTTCATCAATTCACTCAAATCTTCCTAGATAAGTGGGCGGTCATGGGTAATAAATTTCTCATCATAAAGGAGTAAAATCAGTTAGAAAGACAACCAGGGGAAACAATACAAAACTTTTCAGCCAGGTTCAATAAAGTATACCATGCAATGCCTGCTAACCTAAAGCCACCCCTCGGATGTGCTCTCTAGCACTACCCAGATTCTTTTGACCCAGAGTTGGTTTTCCAGATAAGATACAAAGATCCTTTGACCCTAGAAGAAATGCAAAGGATAGCAGTTGATGTATAATTCAACATACTAAATAGGGAGGCACAGCTAAGAATGATAGAGGAAGACAAAACAAATCAAGAGAGACTAATATCTTCAGAGGAAAAGTTGGAAAAATTGGTATGTATGTTCAGCAAGCTAGAGAATCTACTTGACAGGAAAAGAGAGAAACACAAAGTTAAGGTTAACACTGCTTATTCAAACCAACCTACACTTCTTCCTCAGAATGAACACACTCGACTATTACAAGACAAGAGTTATAAACAAAATGTGCCTAATGGGAAAGTTGCAAATAAAAGCATAGAGGAATGCTCTAAAGAGACTATCAGCCATTTTTAAATCACAGATTCTGAAATGGAAGAAGAATAAAATCCTTTAGGTTCTCTACCCTTATGCTTTAAATCATTCCAGACTTTGAAAGAAAATTTGCATCCTAAAGATCTCTCAGCAGTTATTCAGGAAAACCCTGCTCAAGTTAACTCTCACCTAAATCAAGAAGAGCTGATTGAAGAGGAATTCAAATCTGAGATAGAAGATAAATTAGAACCTGTAGGGTCTCTACATTTATGTTGGGAGTCATTTGAGTTCATAAAAGCAAACTGTCCCCCTAAGAATCTATCAGAGGAAACTCATGAATCCCATGTTTATTATCCCAAGCATTAAGAAGAGTTGAGTGAGGATGAATTAAAATCTGAGATAGAAGATAAAGAAAAACCTGTAGGATCTCTACCTTTATGCTGGGAGTCATTTGAGTTCATAAAAGCAAATTGGCCTCCTAAAAATCTATCAGAAAAAACTCATGAATTACATGCTAACTATCCTCAACATCACAAAGAATTGGTTGAAGATGAAAACAAGCAAGAAATGAAAGAGAACCCACAGGATCTCTCTAAGGACATGAGTGATGATTCATCATCTCTCATAGGTGAAGCCCAAAAAGAAACTCATCCTTCAAATCAGATTTCCCAAGAGAAAGAGGATTATTGTAGAGAAATGAAAATGCCTCCCTTTTTAACTGAAGAGGAAATAGATCAATTTATAAACATGCAAACGGCCTCTAAAACTTCACATAACCACAACTTTTCTAATCTTTCTCCTGTTAGTCTTGCATATCATAAGTCAAAAAATAGATTTGTAAATCAATTTGAAGAAAAGAAATCTGATAGTCCAATATGCATGGTTGATGACATTAATTATAATGATTATTTTCCAAGGTTTGATCAATATTTTGATAATGATGATGATTTCCAAACAGAATCTAACTTTGCAGAAAACTCAGTTTTTGATTTTTGGGAGGAAGCTCAGTTTCATAAACTTGAGAAAAGTGAGCAGCCATTACAGGTCATCTATGACACTGATGAGGAGAGCCTTGAGAGTTTAGAAGTAAGTGAAGAGTCTCGGACTCTTTGCTCTACTTCACTTCAGTCCATCAGAGATAACATTCACATAATTGGAAATCAACATTTTTTCAGCTTTGATGATGAGGTTGAGGAGGATGATGAAATTCCCGAGCATGTTGTAAATGAGAAGCCTTTGCCTGAAATGGTTGAAGAAATCATTTTGAAGATGGAATCTTCCTTAACTCCAGATTTGCAGCCACCAAGTTCTATTGAGTTACAAATTGCAGATGAAGAAATAGAGTTTGATAAACACATGAGAGTTGTCACACTGTCCTTTCAAGATAATTTACTGTCAAAGTGTATCCTTGCTCATCAACCAGATGACCTTCACACAATTTCCAGTCCACTTAATCAGAACACATCAACTTGGAAAGAAAACTACACTGAAATACATGATGAGTCTGACAGTTCAAGTGATCATAAGCAAGGGGAAGAGTTGCTTTACCAGAGAAGTCTCAAATATAGTCAAGTGGAAGAAAGAGTAGTCCTAAATGAAGCCTATATCTCAAATCCTCTAGATCAGGTATTATTCCAAGATCCATTTGTTGATTTCCTTGAGAAGACTGAAAGAGTAGTGGGTTCTATCATGGACAATTTGCTACCAAGAATGAGAAAAAACTTAAGCACTATTGTCCGAAAACAAGCCAAATGGGAGTGGCCTTTTCATTATTTTAGCATCATGAAAGAACTAAGCCAAGATCAACCATGCAATCATCTACTTGACTAGATACATTGGAAAGAAAAGTTCACCAAATGAATGTTTGTTGTGTACAGTTTAGACTAGGATAGATAGATAGCTGTGAAAAATAAGCTCAACCTTGTGAGCATCTTTTCAGTTTTAGTTTGTTTGAAGAAAAAGTGAAAAAGCAGAAAATACAAAAAAAATAGAAGAACAGAAGAGAGGGCAGTTGAAAAATAGAAAAAGGCCCCATGTTCCAAAAAATAGTCCTTCGGAAAGCGCGCAAGTCTAAATGCCGCTACTGGTACTTCAATGTCTTGTTCAGCTATCTAGCCTAATCATAGCTGAACATGTTTAAATTTATTTGCTGATAAGTTAGTGAGTGAAAAAGATGGTCAACATTGTGTAAGATTGACTTATCACAGAGAGTAGATTAGGAAAAGATACTGGTTCCACACGCCTAAAACAGAACAAAAGAGGGAAGCGGGGATGAAAAACAAATTGTGCATCTTAGCCCTGTTTTTCCTAGTTTCCATTTTTATGCAAAATAAAATTTGTGTGCAGTTTGTCCTTTCATGCTGCAAATATATGACAAATCAGACAGTTTAACCCTGATTTGATCGTTTTAAATTTCATGTTTTAGATTAGAGAACAAAATCCTATCAAACAACTTAATCTTGATATTTGATCTAGCATAGGTAGAGTAATGAAGGATTTCATCAGTTTAATCTGAACTCCCGGCAGATATAAGTGTAGAGTTAGATAGGTTCATTTTGCAAAAAAAAGAAAAAAAATATGCATTGTCAAAAGGCTGCTAGTCCAAATGTGCCAAAGAGAAGCAAAAAATGTTAGGAAAGATAGTGGGGTAGGTAGAAATATCATTGATGCTAATCAGGTTGTCTCCTTTCATAAGTAGCATCAAAGAAGAGTGAAATTTTGCGCCAATCGGTAAGGCATTGGTCTTCATAAGCCAAAGATCTGAAATTTTGGACACCTCCTGAAAAGGAGCTGCCCTCCCCAAATGGAGCCACTGTTAGTCATCAGTGATTTTTACTTGTTGATGATGACTAGTTGTAACAGCCTAGTTTTCCAACAGCCGATCTAAAAATTTGTCAAATTTTCCAGCTGGGAAAACACCCATAAAACTTTTTTTCCCTCTTACCTTTTCAGTCCACCCATGACGAGATGAAACCTAATTATCAAATCCTACTTAACCTCAACCATACTATTCTGACCATCAGTTCTAAAGAAACAATTCAAATCTGTTCAAACAACCTCCCCTAAGTTAGGAAGTGGTGCTTTAAGAAATTTCACCCTTGGCAAACTACCCAAGCGCCAAAAAACCTCCATCTGCTATAGACCAATCATAACAGACCTCCCACTCTGCTAATAAAGTTGGTCACAGCCCTAAGTCACGCCACTAATACACCCTTAAGTCTCAGCACTACATAGACCATAATCTCAAGCTGATTTTAGGTGTTTTACAGTGTTTGGTGGATCTTTCAAGGACATGAAACATATCAGCATCTCAGCAGACAATTTTGGTGCCACATAAGAAGACAACTGCTTCTAAATGTGATCCTGAGCCTGAGATGTTTTCTACAGGGCCAAGAGTTACTCATCAAACTCTTGCGACCTCATTCACAGCCTGAAAGGACAGCAGAAGAAAAAGCAACACTGTCAAGAGGCTGATGATATGTCATGGCTAAGAACCTCCTTCAGCTATAAGTAGAGGGTTAAAGCGCCTCCTTCATCTATAAGCAGAGGGCAATGGCCAAAGAAAAGTAATGATTGAAAACAGAGGTAAGAGAAGTAGTGTTCTTCACAATTTGTTTGCCTGCCATCATATGTGAAAGAAACCCTTGTTAATATGTTCATCAGGTAGCCTTCATATGGCCGAGACAAAAGGTTGACAAAACTATCAGATATTTTTCCAAGTGAAGAGCCCTCCTTCATTCATTAGCAGTGGGCCAGGGCAGTGCTTATTTCTAAGTTTTCTCACTAACTGATAGACAAAGTATAAACATAATAAGGGATAGTTGAAACAGAGAAGTACTGAAAAGAGACCAAAAGGAAAGCAGGGGTACCATTTCAATACAAGGAGGTCAAGCTTATCTCTCAACAAGGTTTCTATCAAAAGACAATCTGCAGCTCCAACAAAACAGAATTTGAAGAATGGTTGATGAGATGGGTCATTGCACAGGCGAAAGAACTGATGATGATTATGTTTCAAAGGGTGCTTAGTTTCCTGATTCATAAAGGAATGTCTTTCAAATTATTTATCATAGTGAACAAAAGGAAATCTGAGTTTAGTTCTTCCCAAGAAAGGTATACAACTGAACACAGAGGTTCATAAGTGCAAGAAAGACTCTAGCCTATTTTTCAGACTCTGGAGAAACTTTCAAAGCAAATATAGGCAAGTCCCTTATAAGAATAGGTCAAAGGCACTATGTTGTTACATTTTGAATAGAGGAAAGCAGTAGGTTCTAAAAATAGTCTGCGGTGAAGCACAAAGCAAAACCTATAAACTGACAGGTTTATCATCATTGGAGAAAGGTTGTGAAAACAGATAGTCAAAATGGTAAAAAGGGGTCTTGATCTCAAAACAAACTCTGCCATCATGGTCAAAAGGAAGCAAAGAATTTGTCAAAAAGGCCATCCTTCATAAAAAAATTAAAGGACACTCATCCTCCTGCGCATAAGAGAATGCCTTCAAATAGCTCGTCACAGTGGACAAAAAGGCAAAGTACATTTGGTTTTCCAAAGAAATTCTGCTCCTATAACAAAGTCAAAGAATCCCCCTTCTTCACAGCATACACTGAAGCGAGAGGAAAGGGTGTTAGAAAGAGCGCCCTTCTTAATAGACGAGAAATGAGTTTAAGTGAATGCCACCCAGAAGAAGTGTTCCCACCAAAAGAACAAATATCTCATCTCGGCAAATACAAAGGGATAGTAAAATTTACTTGTGTTTAATCACTAATACCTCTGCCCACATTAAAATTAAATTTAGGAAGCGCGGACGGTTGTTTTCAAAATTATTTTCTGACCAAAAAGAGATGAAATTTACAAAAATGAAAGAGGCTTTTTTCCCTCGTAGGTTCAAGAAGAAAAATCTCCTTCCGTTTCTACACAGGTATCATGGTTTGTGAGAAATGTGAAACATTCAGATGTCACGGGAGAATTTCTGCACCAGGATTCATCATTTTGACCAGTGATGGGACAGTCAGATTTTGAACAACCAAATTGACTCCAAATGAAAAAATTCAATTTTTTATGGAAATTAGACTTCCATAGCTTTCCGATGAGCCATCTCGGGCCAAATTCCGACAATAGGAAGGCATCCAAAAGTAGCCTGCAATCAACGCTATGTTTTTCTGCACCAGCATTCACCATTTTTTACCAGTGATGGGAAAGTCAGTTTTTGAACACCAAAATGGACACCAAATGAAACAAATAAAGAATATTTGGAAAGTATACTTCTCTGTATTTCCAACGAGCCATCTCGGGCCCAATTATGACACTGGGAAGGCATCCAAAAGTGGCTTACAAACAACACTATGCATTTCTGCACCAGGATTCAACAGTTTTGACCAGTGTTGGGAGAATGAATTTTTGAACAACCAAATTGACTCCAAATAAAAAAATTTAAGTTGTTCTGGAAATTAGACTTCCACATATTTCCAACGAGCCATCTCGCGCCCAATTCCAACACCGGGAAGGCCTTCAAAATTGGGTGCAAAGTTGCGCGACACATTTGAAAAGTTGCGCGATGCTCTCAGGAAGAAAAATTCCAAAGGAATGCAATGCTGCGCGGCGCTCCTATAGCAGCGCGCAGCGCTCCTGTAGCACTGGTCAAAAATTCACTTAAAAACCTTAAAAAACTCTTTGGAGAGCTGATCAACCAATCAAAAAGGGCCCTTAAGCTTTTTTAAGGTATTCTTATCACTCCATTGCTCAAGCACAGTAATCAATTGACTGTTTGTTTTTCATTAGACCAAAACTTGTTGTTTGGCATGAAGGAGGACAAAACAGTGATTTATTGGAGGAAGAAAGTTGGTTGTTTAGAGAAAGTAAAAGGAAGAAACCATATCTTGTTTTTTAAACATACCATGTTTGTCATGATCAAAGAAACAATGACTTCAAATAAGTTCCTTTTTGTTTCAAATAAACATTGAGAAACAATGATTAGGGGATGAAGCTTTGTCAAAATTGTGAAGATAACCCTACTGTGGTAAAACAAAGTCAAAATCTGTCAGCTATGTGCATTTTTTAAAACAGAAAGGAAGGATAAGGTGTTTTTTAGGGTGAGAACAGTCGGTCACCTATCTAAACACAATGATCATTAGATAAACACTTGTGGCTTTCCAAAATATCCTCTGTATATCAAAGGGACAAAAAGCAGTGTTGTTCCTTTCAAGTCCATAAGGCAGAAACAGTAAGAAAGCTACCATTTACATTTGGAGGGTGTGTGGATCAAATTAGTGTGAGAAGCAGTAAAGAAAAGGGAGGGCAGTAATTTGTTTAAGGAGTTTGTTGTGATTGAATGCTACAGGATTTTTATGACTACATCAAAATCAAGATAAACTTTTTCCTCTCATCCTATTACACAGTGACTTTGGACTGTGTAGATGCCTTTGTAACTGACTGTCTTCATATTGTTAAAAAATATCTATTGAAAGGCACACCAAAAGGAGCAGTTTTTTGTTTGAAGGGATCTTTTATTGTTGAAATGCTACAAGACCTTTGTTAACACATCAAACATTACAAGATTATCACCCTGTCCTATGAACAATCACCTTTGACTGTCTACACACTTTGGTTGACTGTGTTTATGGTGATGAATTGATTGATTGAAAAGCATACCAAAAGGCAACAATTTTTTGATTGAAGAAGAGTATTGACTGTTTACACTGCTACAGATCGTTAAGCTCTTACCAAACATTACAAAACTCTGTCACCATTTCTATAAATGCAGTAACTGTTGACTGAGTAGATGCCTTCTTTGACTGACTGTCTTCATATTGCTGAATATACTTGTTGAAGGGCATACCAAGAAGAAAGAAGGGTTCTGAATTTAAGGAGATTGTGGTTTTACGTTTGTCAAAGATACAAGGTTATATTTTTATCCTCAAAATATCAAAAGGCAGGGTGACCTTATCACAAACACAGGAAATTCACTTTGACTGTCTATCTTTATTGAATGTATTTTTTCCTCTTAAAAGTTTACTTGTTGAATTGCATATCAAGTGGAAAGCATTTTTTTGGAAAGGGACAGAGGGTGGTGTGTTAAAGGGCGTTTTCACACTACATTCAAAATCATTGTTGCCTTATCAAATAGTGAGTTGACAGACTGAGACAGAGTTGTGTTTGAAAACAAATTTCAAGAACTTTTGAGGCATCTTGGTTTTGCAGAAGCGCCCAGCACAGAAAGTGAGAAAAGACACATTAGGACTTCATATTTTGGCTTATGTTTCAGAACATGTTGCTAGGGACCCTTGAGGGTCATACACAACGATTTTGGGAAAATTTTGACATGCTTTGGTTTTTTGGCATTTTTGAGTTTTTGGTCAAAACTCATGAAATTCGCCATTTCATTTTGAGGATTCATCAAAGGAGGAGAATGGTATCATTGGATGCCATAAACTCAAGAGTACACCCTCAGCAATTTTTAGGACATTTGGAGATCATTTGCTTCCCCGAAATGGCGAAAAATGCTCAATTTTTGCACACTCTGCCCGGTCTATCAGTAGACTGTAATTTTTGGTTTTTTACACATAGGTGTAGTTTTGGAGGACCTCCGGGCATCAGATTGGGAAAATTTCAGTTTTTCCGGAAGGTAGACACTTAGAGCTTCCCAACGAGCTATCATGAGCCTCGTTTCGACATCAGGAAGGCTGCCAAATGTTACCAGCAATTCAGGGGACCTTTTTCTGATGTAAATTTGAAATATTTTTGTAATTTTTGAACCTCTAAAATATGTTTTTTCCAAATGTGCGTTTAGCTATTTTTGCACATGGAAAATGATGCAAAGTCAATTATTTTTCCTTTTTTAGCATTTTCTAGATATTTTATGAGATATTTTTGTGCCTTGGGCTTTGCAAAACCTCAAGGACAAATCTAGATATTTTGATTAGGCCAATAGGATGGCAAGTTGCACCATGAGGTTTTCCTCACTTTGGCCTATTTATTCCAAAGGCTTTCATTTGTAAACAAGGCTGAACTTGAGAAGAGAACCAATATATGGTGATATGAGCTTTGGAAGAAATACTTGTGTTATGCTTTTGGATTGCCTCTTGGATGTTCTTGGATGAATGAAGAAGGATTGTTGATGGATTCCATGACTTGGTAGAATGGTATAGTGTCTCTTTCTATGTTGTTGTCTTCTAATTTTCATTCATGAATACATGTTTATTGCTTGCTATAGATCAGTAGAGAACAAATTTGAGACCTGCCCTTGGAGGCACCTCAAATTTCTTGTTTCTTCATAGCTTTCATGTTTTCTTCCTCCTTAGTCATACTAAAGAATTATTAACTGCTCTTTAGTAACTTGAGGATATTGTTGTTGGTTTCATTAATGGCTTTATTCTAGCTAAGTATGAATTATGGTACGCCCTGCTTACCAATATCCAGCCATAGCTCCATCCATGAAATTTCTCTTTGACTGATTAGATTATCATCTTGTTGAACCAAGGAGGCCTAGTTTCGATCTAGCCCTTTGTCTAAGACTATGCAAATCTTTTTTTCAAAGTGCCCAATGACTTGAAAAACTGTGTTTAGGCGTTCTGGCATAAATTTTTGAGTTGTTAGTCTGTCTTAAGTGTTTTCCCCAAAGTCTGATAGCCATTTCCCAAAGTTAGAGAGTCATACTCCTCTATGCATGGCTTGAATGTTTATTTCAATGTATTGATTAGTTTGTAGTTACATTTTACATGATTAATGGTTTTCCCTACCATGTTTATGTCTGCTATTAAACTAGTTATGCTTGAAACTCTTTTTTTTTCACAAACTTGATGTCCATTTACTCCATTTTCCCCGAAGATCCTTTCTACCTTGAATCAAATCGGCCCTACAGTAGCCTTGTATCATCATCTAATAGCTTCCTTGACCTTTTTGACCCCATAGCCCAGTCGATCTAACATCTTGTTACCTATCTTATATCTTTGATCAGTTTCATCCCTCACAACTTAAAAAACCAAAACCAAAAACTTACTTCATAACTAGCCTAAAATCAGAAAATAATAAGCAAACACACAGACATCCTTTACATACATATAGAGAGAGCCCTCTCTGAGTCCAGGAAGGCTAGGTTCTTGGGCTCCAAAGACTGGTTTGATGTTACACTGTCATTTGGTTAGCTAGTCAGCCAAATCACATGACCCTAACATCTTACACTGGTTCTTTGAAAGTTGAGAAGGACACTCAAAGTTTATTAGAAAATGTACAATATCAGAATTCCATTCTGACAACAAGAATTTCTCATCAATATAAACAGGAACTGATTGAATTGAAGATGAAGGTTCCTGTGTGTTCTTCCCTTCTGAGTCTTGGGAGGGTTCTTGTGGATTTTACCCCTCTTCATTTAGAGAAGGTTCTTGTGGATTCTCCCCTTGTGAGTTTGGAGAAGGTTCTTGTGGATTCTTCTCTGCTGAAATTTCAAAAACAAAAATTATTCCCAAAACTTTACAATTGGATTCAGCTAAAATTTTAGCCAAACCTTGACCTTTTACCAAATTTGTCTTTTTGATACTAAGATCAAATTCAATTATTTGGGTAATCCATCTTCCTCTTATCCCATCATTGTCTAGTTGAGTTAGGAGAGTTTTGGGACATAAGCATTAATGTTTGAGTGAAGGACATAAATTCTGAAGGACATTAAAGCTTGGACTAAGTAATAAGCATGTTTTTTAATGATTTCATACTTAAGTTCTGTGTCTCTCATGACTTTACTGAAAAAGGCTATAGGTTTATCATCTCCATCTTCATTCTTTTTCAAAACAACAACAACTAAAGTGGTTTCAGAGGAAAAATAAAATATGCTAAAGGGTTCAGAATAATTAGGGATGGCTAAAGCTGGGGCTTCAAAAATGGCCTTTTTAATTTGGTCAAAAGCATATCTAGCTGGTATTCTCCACTTAACTTCATGATTCTTCTTTAACATATTAGCGATATCCTTAACTATTTCAGCATAGTTAGGAATGAATCTCTTCAGGAAGTTAATCTTTCCAAGAAAAGCTTGGATCTCCTTTTTGTTCCTTGACAATGAAAGAGCTTGAATAGCTTAAACCCTCTTAGGATCAATTACCACTCCTTCCTTAGAAATTATGTGGTCAAGAAATTTACCTTCCATGATAGAAAACAAAGACTTCTTTGGATTGAGTGATATCCCTAATTTTCTACACTTGTCAAAAACTTTCATCAAGTGTTTTAAATGTTTCTGATCTGAGTTAGAAAAAATAGTAAGGTCATCAAGATATATAACAACAAATTTGTTTGTCTAACCCACAAAAGCTAAATCCATAGCTCTTTGAAATGTTTCTCCAACTTTTGTTAATCCAAAGGGCATCCTGGCATACATAAATGTACCCCAAGGAGTGGTGAAGGTAGTCTTCTCTCTATCCTTTGGGCTCACCATTAACTGGTTATATCCAGAGAAACAATCAAGCATTGAAATTCTATTTGCACCTGAAACTTTTTGAAGTAACTAATCCATTTTTGGTAATGGGTAGTTTCCTTTAAAGGATGGCTTGTTTAAGTTCATGAAATCTACATAGAGTTTGATTTTCCCATTCTTCTTTCTAACAAGAAGTAAATTAGCTACCCAATCTGAGTATCTTATTGGAACTATGATTTGAGCATCAAGTAACTTCTTAAGTTCTTTCTCTATGGTGGAGAGAAAGACTAGATTGATTCTCCTTAATTTTTGTTTATAGGGCTTTGCTTCAGGTTTTAAAGGAATTTTATTCTCAATGAGAATTATATCATAGGTTTTTAATTTAGCATAAGACCAAGCAAAAACATCCTTGTAAGCTTTAAGAAGATTAAAATATTCAATTTTTACTTCCTGAGTTAGAGATGTATATATTTTAATATTCTTTATTTCTTCAGGTGTTCCAATATTAGATTCTTCAATATCGTCTTTAGGTGAATTTGATAACGGATTCTTGGGCACATAATTTTAGTCAAATAATTTTTATAGAGGGACTAGACCTTTGGGAATAAATTTTTTAGACAACTAAATGATATTGTGGTCAGCCATTTTTGAATTTAAACAAAAGTTTCGTTTTCTTTATTGAGTTCATTTATATCCGACTGATCTTCTTCAATTTGCAAAACAGAGAATTCGTCAATAACCTGTAGAAAATAATTTAATTGTTCATCATCCTAAAACATTTTCCAGTATTTAAGATTTTCAAGAATAGATGGCCTATATTTGACTTGAATTTGATATTTCAATTGCATTTAATCTGGAATTTTTAATGAACTAGCTTAAA
Organism: Pinus albicaulis; assembly: GCA_034641835.2. Classification (NCBI taxonomy): domain Eukaryota; kingdom Viridiplantae; phylum Streptophyta; class Pinopsida; order Pinales; family Pinaceae; genus Pinus; species Pinus albicaulis. The sequence goes on from CM076573.1 coordinate 389,858,191, forward strand.
CGACTAGGGTTTCTACATGAATATTCTCATTGCTAGAGATAGTTGTAATATTAAATGCATGAAAGAAGTTTTCCAATGAATCCAAAATCTCATTTCTGTAAGATCTAACTCTAGGATGCTTTATTTGACAAATATTCCTAACTTGTTTGACTATGAGTTCAAAGTCGCTGAAAACACTTAAATTATGCACTTTAAGACTTCTAGATAACTCTAATCCTAGAAGAAAGGCCTCACACTCTGTTACATTATTAGTAACATCAAAATCAAGTTTGCAGGATTGAGTTATGTTTTCTTTTTCTGGTGAAATTAAAACAACACCATCTCGAACTCCATCTTTTGAACAAGACCCATCAAAATATAGTTTCCAAATATCAGTTTTGACATTTTTTGGGTTTTCTACAACATCTTCAATTTTAAGTTGAGAATTTTGTAAATTATTTGAAGATAATTGAAAACAACCAAAATCTTGGTCAACTACATATATAGGATGGTTTGTAGCTTGGTCTACTTTGAAAACAGTATGAATGAATCTAACCTCCCTTTATAACCTAAGGTTTTCACCCCCATATAGAGGAATTGTAGCAAAAGACATGTCCATTTAAAGGCTTCCTCCTAGCTTGGCACAACGAGACCTTTATAAGAGCATTAAAAACTTAGGAGGGATATTAGTGACCAAAATGTCCAAAAATACACTTTTTACAGGTATTTAGGTCAAATTTACCACTATGTATTTTATGAGTCCTAGACATGGTACCCTTTTGGAATCAAAGGTATATAGGTCATGGTAAGATTGAGTAATTTCCAAATTAAGTTGATCCATAATAACCTTTGGCATAAGATTATGTGAGGCTCCTGTAATATCCCAAAAGGGAGAATTCAGTAATACAAAAACACAATGTAAGAACTGCAGCAACGTAAACAAGTAATCTAAATACACCATACAAATGTACAGAATAGTTGAGCCATTTTATTAATATGGAGATGGATATGCAAGTAGAACATTACTCAAAATATGAGACACTCAAGCCGAAGAGATGGCCTATAATGACCTTGAAATGATCCCATAAGAGGGACTATGTAACTACAGTACTACTGGAGGGAATACTACGTTGTCCCTTCTACAAATTCCAGGATTTCAATTGCTAGAAAGATATATCAGTGTAGATTTGGTAGTTCTAGAGCTCCAGTGATGCTGAAAATATAAATCCAGGCTCTATGATGAATACCCAAGATAACCCAGAAAGGATTTCCAAGTCTAACAATATTGGAAAATCACCCTCTTAGGCCCTGAAACTATCAACGTTGGGTATGTAGATCTGAAGCATAATATGAATAATGATAATTGTAATATGATGTACAATTAGATCTATGCTTGAAGGGTTGATCCCTTCACTATATCCTCAAGCTAGAAGCTGAAGATCTAGCTTCTCTTTCCTCCTCCACTAAATGTGGTTGTTGATTACTCAACAGCTTTAGGAAAATGTGCTGTCAAGGAGGGAGAGTCTCAAGCCTACTACTAAATATGGAAAATCAACTCAGCAATGGTGGAAACAGTGAATACAAGGTGAGGAGATGGTCCCTCATATGATTTCTAGCTGAAATACTGGAAACTTCCTTCCTCCAATAGATCTACAGGACTGCACTGTGCAATCCTTGAGGGGACTGTTGCTACATGGAGGTAAAATACAATGGCTTGAATGCCAGATATATATTTTTTGCTCCTGAAAGGCTTAACATGAAGCACAAGGTGAAAGGATGAATCCTCCACTGGTTTCCTAGCTAAAATGCTACAAACAACCTCCACCTCTCAAACCCTAAAGCAGGAATGTGTTATTCTTGTGATTGAATGTGCATATGAGAGTGGCTAAATGTGGCACCAATTCCAGATGATGTATGGTAGCTCAAAGAAACCTTCCCAGAGTAGGCACTCGAAGTCCCTCGTGGGTAAGGTTGGGATTTTTGCTCGGAAACACCCATGTGCTAAACAACACTCCAAACTTAGCTAAACAACATAAGCGTACATAGAAATGTCAAATAAAAAATCTAGATCTAAACATATCTGAAATAATAATATAAAGCATGCCTTCTATTGCTGCCTTAATCTCCCTTATATGCTTTGTGAGCCTTCCATAGCCCTAGCCCACCTCATAACTGTGCTGCACATGTGGCCACTAGCCTCCATGAAGACTGTGTTGTCTCTCCATGTTATCCACCATTTCTACATTTAATTCCCACTCTCTCCATCATGTGTGTATTATATGCACTACTTCCTCAACTATGTCATCATTACTACTCTATGATCTTACTTTAAATGCACCATGACCTCGTTTGACTTCCTCCATGATCTCCATGATCTATCATTAATGTGGCATGATCTCCAATCTTCCTTCATTTATGAAGCTGCTCCACTACTCCATAATGCAGATCTAGATCTGAAATATCCATATACACACATCAAAAGTGGATTTTATTCATCTTTAGGGTTTGTGGGTCCCTCCACCCTCCTATTTACTTAATTAATTAGGAAAATTAAGAACTCTAATATTCCAATTATCTAATGGAAAATTGGGAATATTACAGTCCTCCCCGTGAAAATGTAGCTTGTCCTCAAGCAATTGAAAAAGTGGATGCTACAAAAAAAATCCTCCCCCCAAATGGCATCCTCATATGGAAGGCCTCCCCATCTGCCACAATGTGTAATGCATGCCCAGCTCCAAATCTACCTCTCTAGAATGTCTAGAATGGCCTCCAACTAAAAATTTATATGCTTTTCCTAATTAATGAATCTCTAAACCATATGATGTCCAAATATCTCCTCTATACATGAGATAAATGAAATGAAGTGGTTTCTTCCAAAAGTGGAAAGTCCCAACTCATGAACTATCTCTCCAACTCATGTTACATAGAGTAGATTGCATCTATCAATGCTCTCATCATTATCCCTGTTGGCCTTGTAGGATCCAAACATCATATCAACATAGTGGAAAATAAGAAGTAGAGACATATGGATGAACATGTAAAATTTCAAACCATACTCTCCCAACAACAACCACTGCAGCAAAGCCTCTTTCTGCCATGCTAGATCATCATGAAAATAAGTAAGAGAGCCATACTCTCTCAATAGAAGACACCGCAACAATGCCTCTTGTTGCCATGCCAAATCAACATCAATATAAATGTGAAATCCATAACCTCTCAAAATAATCCACCGCAGCAATGCCTCTTGCTTCCACATCACATCATCATTATACCAAGTACAATGACCATACTCTCCCAACAGAAGCCAACACAGTAAGGCCTCCTATTTCCATCCTCCATCAATGTCATGTGATTTATGGGGAGAAATCAGCCCATACTCTCCCAATAGTAACCAAAGCAACAAGGATTATTGCTGCCATCTTACATCATCATGATGAAAGTCATGGAGCAACAACATACTAATGGAAATGTGGTATGTCTCATTAGAATAATACAAACAAGCTCCCTTCTGCCACATCATGTGAGTGTAATGTTCCCAATTTTAGCTTCAAGACAGAATGGAACATTATAGTGGCATATTTTTATTTTGTTTAATAAAATGGGTAAGGAGACCCCTTAACCCCTTGGTGATAGAGAAATAACACTCCTTATGAGGAAGGAGGATAAATAAGCAGCTGAAATAAACACCTAATGGTGTGAACATGATGAGGATCACCTTGAGTTGGCCATCTTTGACCAAGTCAACAACGTCGCCTTAGAGGGGTGGCTTGCTTTAGAAGACAACGCAATTTTTGGAGGGAAAGCATTCAAAAGTGAATGGAAACCCTAGTTGTGGGACCTATGGTGAGAGAGAGTTCATTTTCTTTATAATAAAGAAGGAGCAACTCATTTGGTTCAGGCTTTGATTCATAAATTTCGTAGTGAGGCCAAGGACTTGCACATTTGGGCTGTTTAGCAGGATTGTGGTGCTCTTGAGCACTAGGGCTATTCCCGTGAGGGGATCCCCCATCTCTTCCTCATGGGAGGAGAGGAATTGAGTTGCATTTCCTCATTCTGGAATTTTTCCAAGCTTACTCCTTTACTTGCAGCATTATTTCTGTAGAAAAATGGTGTTGTGTTGGTGGGGTAGCAGCAGAGGAATTCATTGAGTCTTTCCTTACTTGATTTTTCAATGTAGGAGTGATCTCTTCATTGGAGGAGCTGTAGAGAGGGCTCTTGGACCATATTTTAGATCTATGGCATGAGGCCACTCATTCACCAACTCCCACGCGTAGTCACTTGGAGAAACTGTGTTATTCCATGAGGGCAATGTTGAGGGATATTCTTGTGCTCATCGGGAGGAGTGCTTTTGAGTAAAGGGGATCAGCCCCCTTTCCCTTGAGGGAATTATCAGAGGATGGAATCAGAATTTCAGATCATCCACAACCTCATATTCATTTGGTTTCAGTTACAGTGACAATTTGTTTGTCACTATTGTATTTTATCCGGCATTTCTAGCAATCTCCCTGAGATTGGCTAGAAATCCCATATGGAGCCCATTTTCCTCTTTTGGGCCATTTTCTTGTATCTCTCAGCTACATTATCATTTTATATGTATTCATCAGTTGCATCTCTCATAGAGACTACGCAGTCACTACCCTCCGACATTTTTTGCAGCAACAACATCTCATGCATTACACTTCTTATTCATTGGAGATTGGTTCTAAGACCTTGAGGACCTTGTTCCTCATGATATTTCTATACATTTTTTCTGGTATATTAATATAATGTTGACTGTATCATTTACCCTCTCATGATACATTCATATTTGCAGAGTTTCAGATTGATGTTTTGCATATTGTTGTAAGCTCTCTCATTGAGCATTGTTTTAGAGATCTAGTTTGGGGAGATTTGTATAACCCATCTAGAATAATTTCTTTAAGCTAATTTTCTGTAGGTAAGTTATATTAGATGTGTTCTAGGGAATCCCAGTGTTGGTTAGCCTTATTTATGCAGCAGCTTCCTTATAAAATGTCCTCAAGGACCCTGTGGCAGAAATTCCCGAGGTGGAATATTGCATATCCATAGGCAGAGTCTGTGAAGGGCCAGCTACCCTCAGGATCTCTCCCTTATTTGAAGGAGACATATCCTGTAAATTCTACAACATTCAATCTCTGAAATGGACTTGCAGTGTCTCACTGAAGAAGGAAAAATGGAATATCTTAAGATATTCCCAATGGAGCAGAAAATTCCAGATTTGGAATATTACAGTGGTATCATAGCATGATCTTGGCTCAGCCTATGCCCAAAGATCCAATGTTATTAGAAAGAGGAGCTTCTATCTAAGGAGAGGATATTTTCAAAGGAGACAAGGAAAGAGGAATGATGGAAGAGGAGGTTTCCCTTCTTCTTTTCCAAACCATTGAGGACACCATTGCAGATCTTGATGAAAGGGAAAATTTGGAGAAATTTTCTGAGAAAGGGTTTATGAATGATCAAGCCCTAGATATTCTCATGAAGGGTGTGAGCATTCAGCCACACATGCAGATCTACAGTGCAGTACATTGCCCATAGCTACTACAAGAAGGATGGATGGAAAGAGTTGAGACCTTTGGAGGAGCAGCACTGCAAACTCAAAGGTATGATTCACGATAATTGATTTTAGAGTTCTATTTCATGTTCTCATGCAAATGAGAGATCATATGTTGCAGTCAAAAAGATTTTTTCAAAGGGGATTAATGAAACCCAATGTGAAACATGGTGTGACAAAAATCCAAACACTTTGCATGCATGGAGGGGGACCATGAAACAAATATCATTCCATATTTCTAGAGGGGGAGTAAATCAGGAGAATGGTTTGCTAGAGGCAAGACCCCCATCGTATGAATGGAACTCTTCCATTTGTGAGAGTGTGGATACATTTCTTTCAAGGGAAGGCCAAGATTCAAGGTCTCTCCTTAAGGAGGAGATACACTCACATGATTGGAAGAAGAGGAGGTATATAGAAGAACTTACAGCGCTGCACCATTGAGAAGAGAAGAAAAGAAGAAAGATCAGCATGGAGGGATGATGGACATTCACCCTTATCTACTTCAGATATTTTCTTCACTGCACAGTAAAGAGAGAGAGGGCTTTTCATTCCTCATATATACAGTCCACTTCCAATTTTGATGTCTCACTTTTGGGGGCATTCCACTTGGGAGGCCACATGATTTTGAGATGATGAGAGGCATCATGTCATATTGGTTCACCACTCTTGGATCTTGGAGAGGTGGAGACATTGGAGGAATCCATCACAGCGCAGAGAATTTGGGGATAAGCTCAAGGAGGAGGGATACACTCTCTCATTTTCAGTCTCACCCATTCTCATCAGTTTTACTGTGCAAATAGAGTTGTTGTATGGATGGAGGATAGCATCTTCATGATGTCAGATGAATACTCCACAGAATTTATGAGAGGGAGGATACCTCCTTTGAGGAAGGACTCTTTCATGCTTTGGAGTAGATGGAGGCCACTCATGCTTACATTGCCTAGGATCGAAAGATTCTTTGGAGGTGTTAGTCTCTCATGGGAGGCTCATTTTCAGAGATGAATTTGGCATGAGGGGATGTCAACTTGGTAGGGAGCAGTGTGATGGAGCACCATATTGCAGAACACCAACGCTGTCTATGTGGAGGATTGATCCAGGAAGGAGGACTCAGCTTTGGGTGAGTATTACCCAAGATCTTGGTGCATGCATGATTTTCTAGATGGCCTTGATGGAGATGGCATATATTTAGTGGATGGTATGATCATCTATCATCATGGCAGACTCTTCTTGACTAGGGCTTCTAGTCTCAAGGAGAAATTGTTTGCATGCAGCATATGAAGGCTTCCTAGCTATGCACTTGGATGCATACTTTGCTTGCTATAGGAGTTCATTTGGAGGGAATTCAGTATGATCTACATCAACATATGGATAGATTCATAACCCACTTGATTATGGTGGAGAGAACCTCACAGCCACTTCCCTACTCATTGGAGGTAGAGGGAAATTCTCAGTTGGACCATTTCAGCTCAAGAGTTCAAGTACAAATTGGAGAAGGTATAATCTCATATTTTGTATTGTACTTTCCTCCTTGTTTGAGAAACATGATGAGTCAAGAGGAGTTTTTCCTTCTTGCATAATGTACAAGGATGTATTTGTATACTTTTTGTAGCAGAAGAATGGATTAGTCTTATGGTGGTTTGTAGGGGGAGCCATATGATCCTTGGTGTGCACCATTGGCACCAATTTATATTTTCATGCTCCTATATTTTGAGATGTGTGTGGCAGAAAACAAGTGGTTGGGAAAGCACTTGTTATGTATATTTTTGATGCAGGCAAGAGGCTCACTGCGCTGGTCCCATGAGAGGAGCAGTGACCCACTCTCTAGTTGTCTTGTGACAGCTTGTTTACATTGTATTATGCTACCTTGTATTGTTGATGCTTATTTATTCATAGGGAGCACTATTTGGAGAGTGATTTATATATTTGGACAACCCATTGGGATCACTATTCTCCCCATTACACATGCTCTATATTGCAGGAGATACCATGGGCAAAACATGATTTCCATATTATTACTTTTCTCTTGTTGTGGGGAAAACCACTTGGAGAATTTTGAGAGGCATTTCATGGATGAATATTTTGATGGGGTATCTTGGGCCACTCGTGGAGGCCATGCCATTTTAGCCCAAGGATAGAGGCAGCCCCATGTGTACTATATAGGGAGAGAAGAGCTTATTGGAATGAAGCATCAAAACTCTCCATTCAGCCCCATTACATTGCACAGAACCGGGGGCAAGGTTTTCATTTGGATGACAGCATGGATGAGGGGATCATTAGTGGGATTATATTTTCCCATGCATTTCATCACTCCTACCTTGAGGAGGCCACATTTCAGTAAAAGGATTTCCACCTACACCTTCTATATTTCAAGGTGTACACCATTTCGGTTTGATACTTGGGAGGAAGCATTGGAAGACAATTTTATTGCAGCATATCTTTAGCAGCGGTGGAGATTTTTGATGAGGAGGCCACAAGAGAAGAAGGGGGAGAAATTTTTGTTCTCTCTATGCAGTTTCTTTGGGACAAGAAACATGTGGGAGGGCAGGACTATAATGTTCCCAATTTTAGCTTCAAGCTAAAATGGAACATTATAGTGGCATATTTTTATTTTGTTTAATAAAATGGGTAAGGAGACCCCTTGACCCCTTGGTGATAGAGAAATAACACTCGTTATGAGGAAGGATGATAAATAAGCAGCTGAAATAAACACCTAATGGTGTGAACATGATGAGGGTCACCTTGAGTTGGTCATCTTTGACCAAGTCAACAACGCTGCCTTAGAGGGGTGGCTTGCTCTAGAAGACAACGTATTTTTTGGAGGGAAATCATTCAAAAGTGAATGGTGTTGGGGTTCCCATGTTTTGGCCAGATTGGCAAGACCAAAAGATGAGACAACATCAGAACCACTTTGGGGCCCTAGGATCTAGCCCTCCTGGACCCGGAGAGGGATCTCTCCAAATAGAGCAAAGAATGATATATCTTTAAAGCTCAGAAATAAGATGTTAGGCTAGTTATGAAGCACAGAGGGGGGGTTTGAATAATTTGGTTGAAGGGTTGCTGGGTTGGTTAAGAGATCATGGACTGGGAAAGCAATGGGAGAAAAGGAACAAAGCAGCAGGGTGTTTCAGCAAGGAGAGTGGGCCAAGACCGTGCCATCCATTGGGCTATGGAGTCATGATAGGAAGATTACTTGCATCCGCTAGCCAAGGCTTCCAAAGGGCAAGTCATCTATACTAAAGGATCTTTTTAGATAGATGATGGAATGGCACATTAAGGAGGAAAGTGAAAGAAGGAGAACAACCAGTTTTCTGTCTATAGATCAGGTCAGAGGTCATTTAACTCCAGACCTGCTTGGACATACTCAAAGGCAGCTCTCAAAGGTGGACAAAGGGGCAGCTTATAGATCAGACCAAAGGTCATTTAACTCCAGGTCTGCTTTAGCAACTCCAAGGGAAGAACAGAGATCAGATTACCAAGAAACATCTAAGAGGCAAACCCCCAAGTTCATACATCAGCCAGCAGGCAATAACATCCGCTGCACTGGTTAAACCCCACGAATTCACTCTTAGATATACATGAAGCAGAAAACATAAAGGTAGGGAGAGCAGACAGCATAGGGAACCTAACAAGGGTGAATCCTATACCATTATTCTGATGCCTACCAGAAGAACATGAAACAACATGGAAATGTAATGAACAGAGTAAGAAACATCACCAATAGCAATAGACCAGGATCCTGTGAAATGTGCTTTGATTAACAAATGCAAAACCAGTCATGTACAATATAGCTCAATGGCTGTTACAGTCCAGGCTTCTCCTCCCAGCCTATTACATACAAACTACTCTGCAACTCTCTCCCAAAACTGTTCTAACAGTCAGAATGAATCCCTCTAACAGCAATATGCCCAGCAAGGCAACAACAACCTTTTCAATTCGTTCTCAGGGATTTTTATAGGAGAAGAGAGGAATAGAGGTGTAGAATATACAATAAATGATCCATTAAGACAGAATAGGCGGAAGTGTCCACGCCCATGCCGCTTAATGGCTTTCTGCAGCGTTGTGTGTACTCTGTAATCTGTCTGGGGAGATCTCTGTCAGGTCGAAATCGACCTCGGATGTTTCTTTGAAGTCCTTCTGGCTGTTTGGACTCTGTGCTGCCGTTCTAAAATAAATGAACTGGGTGGAAGATCTGCAAGGCCCTCGATGCTTATTTAATGCTGCTTGACAGTCCCCTGAGAAGTTCTGTCAGTGCAATTTACTGCTTATGGGCTCGAGGAAGCATGGAGGCGCTGTAGGAAGGCGTACTTCTGGAGAAGAGTACTCTGCTGTTAGGTGGCGCAGTTATGGCGTGCTGGTGCGCTCTTAGTCTTCGAACTGAGCCTCAATCCTTTGAATACGGGATTAGTGCTTCAAATATTTAATTACGGGCTCGAATCCCTTCTAATCCGGTCTCTGCTGCTTTGCATGGCCGCTGAATCGGCCTCTCTGTACTATCTGCACACTTTTAAAATATACCTGTTTAAAGCCCGGGCAGTGGTGGCGGAATGCTGTGGAGGCGGAGGAGTGGTGGCAGAAGAGCGGAGAAACGAATGAAAGCGGTGGCGAGATGATCACACCGTGCAAAGACTCAAATGTGACCACCGGGGTGATTTACAAAGGAAAACATGAAAAAGCAATGGAGCGGAGGGGCAGACGTGGGACCCAGTAGGCGGAGGGTGATTAGATCTTAACCGTCGGATCTGTATTGGATAGACGGCTTAGATGCAATCGGGAAAGAAACGGGAGGGGCGATGGGCAATGATGCGATTGGCGCTGAGCCGTTGGATCTACGAGTGGAACGAACGGCTACGATGAAATCGGGCAATCGCAATCGGGGGTCGGAGCGGGTGGCAATCGCAATGCACAACAAGAATGTTCCGATTGCGATTGGGGAGGTGCTGCGATTAAACACCAATCGTCGGATCTGGGATCAGATCGACGGTCCACGTCTAATCGGAGGGAGATGGGGAGAGGCGGCGGGCGATGATGCGATCAGCGCAGAGCCGTTGGATCGACCGGGAGAGATCAATGGTGGGGAAGTAATCGGAGGATCGGGAGTGAGACTTGCGATTGATCGGAGGGCACGCACAAAACGATGCGATTGCGATCGGAGGGACGGGTGCGATTGAGCGCTGACCGTCGGATCGGCGGGGAGATCAACGGTGGGAGACGTGATCGGAGGATCGGGAGACAGGCTTGCGATCAATCGGAGGTCGGACGCGGAGAGTTGCGATTGCGATTGAATGGGGCAATGCGATTAGCGCTCCGCCGTCAGATCTATGATAGATCGACGGCACACAACGCATCGCGGGACTTACGTTAAAAAATCAATCGCATCGGGGCTTTTGAGTTTTTCAAAGGAAATAGACCCCCGCCGATGGTTCCGATTGCGATTGGCCCCGGGACTTAAGCGCTTGGTCCTGGGGATGGGTCACGTGGGGAAGTGGTTAAGGGGTTTGCGGTAAGGGGCTAAGCCCTATAATAAGGTCGGAAGAGGGTTATTTGCCCATTTTAATGGATTTTAAAGGTGAAGGAGGGGAACGATAGAGAAATAGAGGGGAAAGAAGGGAAAACCAAGGGTAGGGGAGGAGTTTAAAAGGGGATTTTGGGGGGAATTTGAGGAGTAAATGGGGGAATAGAAGGGGAGAAAAGGAGGGATAAAAAGAGGTTAAATGAGGGAAAAATAAAGGGGGAAGGAGGTCTTTGGGCATTTCTTAGTCAACAGAGAGGCTTTAAAAGGGGAACCAGCAGAGGGGATTAATCAAAGGATAAAAGACACATGGGGGCTTCAAGGAGACTGTCTTTTCAGGGGAAATGCATTCCTTGAAGTCTCAACGACAATTTAGCCCCCTTTTTGCTTGTCAAAAATTTCATAGGGGGGCTAACAGTGGCTCCACATGGGGATGGCTTCTTCTTGAAGGAGCCAAGAAACCAGAAAACGATCTCTTGGTGTAGGCCAGATGCCTGCTGCCTGAAACCATCCTTTTCTTTTCTTGATCAGCTGCCACAAACTATGAAGACAACATATCAGCAGTACAATTCTTCCAAACAACTACCTACCCACACTATAGTCCTATAATTTTTCTTCTTGGGTGCATTTGGACTTGCAGACCCTTTACATCATTAAGTTTTACAAACAGGAAAAATAAACCTATTCTACTTCTACCCTTATTACTCCGTGAGACCAGATTAGACTGTTGGTCTCATATGCTTCTCTACCTACACTACTACCTGCTAGGATTAGACTGTCTAGCAGGTTTCTTCTCTACATTCTAGGACAGAAAATGAAACAACTAATCTACTTGCTCATGTACTGAGCTTTATTGAGCTTTTCCTACCTACCCTACCCTACTGGAAATCCCTGATGTTCTAGGTGATGCAATAATGCCTATGCAGCCAGTCTAATAATAGCAAAAAAGGATATGAGCACTGGCTGCCTGTCAGAGATAACCACAAGGTGCTCTGCATGTGGTCTTTCAAAACCGAGGCCACCAGCAGTGGTGACCAATTTTTTTGTGTTTGGCTCTTGCAAAAGTATGATGCTTGCGGAGTTGAGCCAATCAGGGCCTCCATGTAGTCTGCCACAGGGTCAACAAACTCATGATGTAAACTTTTTTCTTCAAAGCCTACCATGACTGATAGGCAGTCTGCATCCTGGGCAGCTTCAATCGCTGCATCTGTAGTGAGACCTTTGCAATTATACTCCACCTCTTCCTGATTGGGAGTATTTGGCATATGGGCATCAACCAGGAATACCTCCTCCTCCTTTGCATCAATACAAAGATGTATGTGGGAAAGAGGACCTCGCTCACCTTCAATGCAGCTCGAGCTAGAGGGCTCATTATATTCAACAGTGCGGTCCTCTAGTTCCGCAGGTCGGTTCTGCTGCAATGGGCTAAAATCTGTGAAAAAATCAACATATTCTTGAGCGGCGACCTCTTTTATTACCTTAATCCCTTCGGGAGAAGGCTCTGGATATTCGTTCCGCTCAAGACTTCCCTCATCTCTTTCCTCCTTGTCTTCTGCGCTGGAGAGTTGTTGGCCTCTGTCCGCTTGGCAAGTGTAACCGATGTTCAGATAAAAATCAGATAGAAAATTCAATGAATCTTCGTCTGCTATCATGCTTTCAATGCTTTCTCCATCAGTATCATAGATGGCCGGCATTAACTCACCATCTTCCTGAAGTCGATGGTCGTAATCTTCCTCCCATGAGACCTCTGATGATGGCCGTGCAAGCTCGGTTTCCCTTTGGAAAAACTCCTCGTCAGACATATCCACATCAGAGAAATCATAATTGTAAGTATTTCCATCAATCAAATCTTCAGGACTCTCAGCAATTCTTTCTTCAAAATACTCTGCAAGTTCTTTTTCTGATTCAAGCCCTGGTTCATCATACATGCCATGCATGTAACTTCTGTCTTGCAGAGATCTGGTTTGTCTTTCTTGAGGACAAGGAGCATGTCTTTCCCAATCATCCTCTCTGGTTTCAGCCTCGTCTTCTTGCTCTTTTGCTTTCAGCAAGGAACGGGCAGCCTCTATCAGCCTCTCCAGCTGGTCCGCTAAAGAGATCTGCGTTGTTTGCTCTGTTCGGTCCTTCCTTGCTGCTATTAATCTTCCCTCCCTGCACTGTATGTTGTATTCGACAGTGATTGCTATATTCTGCATTTCCTCCAGGCTCGAAGGCTCTTTTTGCCTGATATGGAACTCCACCTCGGGGTCAAAAGAACTTGGATAGTGCAATAAAGCACATCCCAAGGGTGGTTTTATCTTGGAAGGCATTTCATCATATACCTTATTGAACCTGGCCGAAAACTCTTGCACTGTCTCCCCTGGCTGCCTTCTCAAATTTTGATACTCTCTTAGAATCAGGAGGGCATTCCTAGGGGCTGCCCACCTATCAAGGAAAACTTGAGAAAATTGACGAAAGCTGAAAATGCTTGCCTCTGGAAGACCTTTAAGCCAACTCTTAACATTTCCTTGTAACGACAAAGCAAACATCCTAATGCACACATCATCTTCTTCTATTTCATACAGCTCAAGTAAATCCTCCAGATTTTGAACATGTTCTTCAGCAGAGGACCCTTTATTTTCCCCATCAAAATGAGGCAGCTGGTTTATTAATTTTGTAGGCAGGGGATGGAAGAAGAGAGGTAAAACTAGAGGCTTATATCTTTCTATGACCTTTGTAGGTGTGGGTGATGTAATAATAGGCTCATGGCTGCTTGAAGCTTTTTGAAGAGTGGGAGATACGACATGAGCTTCTTGTTCCACCAGGTTTTTCACAGGAGTATAGGTCTGCTCACGGTCTGAAGACTGAGGCTTGAGATCTTTCCCATAGTCATTATGGGCTTCATCTTTGTACACTTGATTAGGCTTAAAGTAGGACAGAACATAGTGATAGACAAAAACAATGAATCCTTTAAACCAAATCCAACCAGTATGTTCTACCCTTCTATGAGGTCTGGCCATCTTACAGGTTCTTCCTCCAGTGGAGTCCTTGAGGATTATGGAGTGTGGAGTCGCCAGGTGGATCAATTTGACTGTTTGGAGCAGGCTGCTGTCCACCATCAGCAATGAGAAGCCAATCTAAAGGCAAAGTGGTCTTTCCCCAGTGAGTCGCCATTATGTTGGTGACGAAAATGGGAAAAAAGACCAACTATCAGCGGTTCTTGACTCTCAGATTCTTCCCCAGTGGAGTCGCCATTATGTTGGTGACGAAAATGGGAAAAAAGACCAACTATCAGCGGTTCTTGACTCTCAGATTCTTCCCCAGCGGAGTCGCCATTATGTTGGGGTTCCCATGTTTTGGCCAGATTGGCAAGACCAAAAGATGAGACAACATCAGAACCACTTTGGGGCCCTAGGATCTAGCCCTCCTGGACCCGGAGAGGGATCTCTCCAAATAGAGCAAAGAATGATATATCTTTAAAGCTCAGAATGAGATGTTAGGCTAGTTATGAAGCACGGAAGGGGGGTTTTAAAATGATTTGGTTGAAGGGTTGCTGGGTTGGTTAGGGGATCATGGTAGAGCCAAATGGGAGAAAAGGAACAAGACGACGAGGGTGTTTCGGCAAGGAGAGTGGGCCAGAGCAGTGGCCATTGGGCTATGGATTCATGAAAGGAAATTAATTGCATCCACTAGCCAAGGCTTCCAAAGGGCAAGTCATCTAATACTAAAGGATCTTTTAGATTAGATGGTGGGATGGAACATTAAGGACTGAAAGTGAAAGAAGGAGAACAACCAAATTTCTGTCTATAGATCAGGCCAGAGGTCATTTAACTCCAGACCTGCTTGGACATACTCAAAGGTAGCTCTCAAAGAGGGACAAAGGGGCTACTTATAGATCGGACCAGAGGTCATTTAACTCCAGGTCTGCTTTAGCAACTCCAAGGGGAAGAGCAGATCTATTACGAGAAACATCTAAGAAAGCAAACCCCCAGTTCATACATCAGCCCGACGAGACGATAACATCAGCTGCCTTGGTTAAATACCAGTACTCCAGATATACATGAAGCAGAAAACATAAAGGTAGGGAGAGAAGACAGCATAGGGCACCTAACAAGGGTGAATCCTATACCATTATTCTGATGCCTACCAGAAGAACATGAAACAACATGGAAATGTAATGAACAGAGTAAGAAACATCACCAATAGCAATAGACCAGGATCCTGTGAAATGTGCTTTGATTAACAAATGCAAAACCAGTCATGTACAATATAGCTCAATGGCTGTTACAGTCCAGGCTTCTCCTCCCAGCCTATTACATACAAACTACTCTGCAACTCTCTCCCAAAACTGTTCTAACAGTCAGAATGAATCCCTCTAACAGCAATATGCCCAGCAAGGCAACAACAACCTTTACAATTCGTTCTCAGGGATTTTTATAGGAGAAGAGAGGAATAGAGGTGTAGAATATACAATAAATGATCCATTAAGACAGAATAGGCGGAAGTGTCCACGCCCATGCCGCTTAATGGCTTTCTGCAGCGTTGTGTGTACTCTGTAATCTGTCTGGGGAGATCTCTGTCAGGTCGAAATCGACCTCGGATGTTTCTTTGAAGTCCTTCTGGCTGTTTGGACTCTGTGCTGCCGTTCTAAAATAAATGAACTGGGTGGAAGATCTGCAAGGCCCTCGATGCTTATTTAATGCTGCTTGACAGTCCCCTGAGAAGTTCTGTCAGTGCAATTTACTGCTTATGGGCTCGAGGAAGCATGGAGGCGCTGTAGGAAGGCGTACTTCTGGAGAAGAGTACTCTGCTGTTAGGTGGCGCAGTTATGGCGTGCTGGTGCGCTCTTAGTCTTCGAACTGAGCCTCAATCCTTTGAATACGGGATTAGTGCTTCAAATATTTAATTACGGGCTCGAATCCCTTCTAATTCGGTCTCTGCTGCTTTGCATGGCCGCTGAATCGGCCTCTCTGTACTATCTGCACACTTTTAAAATATACCTGTTTAAAGCCCGGGCAGTGGTGGCGGAATGCTGTGGAGGCGGAGGAGTGGTGGCAGAAGAGCGGAGAAACGAATGAAAGCGGTGGCGAGATGATCACACCGTGCAAAGACTCAAATGTGACCACCGGGGTGATTTACAAAGGAAAACATGAAAAAGCAATGGAGCGGAGGGGCAGACGTGGGACCCAGTAGGCGGAGGGTGATTAGATCTTAACCGTCGGATCTGTATTGGATAGACGGCTTAGATGCAATCGGGAAAGAAACGGGAGGGGCGATGGGCAATGATGCGATTGGCGCTGAGCCGTTGGATCTACGAGTGGAACGAACGGCTACGATGAAATCGGGCAATCGCAATCGGGGGTCGGAGCGGGTGGCAATCGCAATGCACAACAAGAATGTTCCGATTGCGATTGGGGAGGTGCTGCGATTAAACACCAATCGTCGGATCTGGGATCAGATCGACGGTCCACGTCTAATCGGAGGGAGATGGGGAGAGGCGGCGGGCGATGATGCGATCAGCGCAGAGCCGTTGGATCGACCGGGAGAGATCAATGGTGGGGAAGTAATCGGAGGATCGGGAGTGAGACTTGCGATTGATCGGAGGGCACGCACAAAACGATGCGATTGCGATCGGAGGGACGGGTGCGATTGAGCGCTGACCGTCGGATCGGCGGGGAGATCAACGGTGGGAGACGTGATCGGAGGATCGGGAGACAGGCTTGCGATCAATCGGAGGTCGGACGCGGAGAGTTGCGATTGCGATTGAATGGGGCAATGCGATTAGCGCTCCGCCATCAGATCTATGATAGATCGACGGCACACAACGCATCGCGGGACTTACGTTAAAAATCAATCGCATCGGGGCTTTTGAGTTTTACAAAGGAAATAGACCCCCGCCGATGCTCCGATTGCGATTGGCCCCGGGACTTAAGCGCTTGGTCCTGGGGATGGGTCACGTGGGGAAGTGGTTGGGGTTTTTTGCGTGGGGGCTAAGCCCTATAATAAGGTCGGAAGAGGGTTATTTGCCCATTTTAATGGATTTTAAAGGTGAAGGAGGGGAACGATAGAGAAATAGAGGGGAAAGAAGGGAAAACCAAGGGTAGGGGAGGAGTTTAAAAGGGGATTTTGGGGGGAATTTGAGGAGTAAATGGGGGAATAGAAGGGGAGAAAAGGAGGGATAAAAAGAGGTTAAATGAGGGAAAAATAAAGGGGGAAGGAGGTCTTTGGGCATTTCTTAGTCAACAGAGAGGCTTTAAAAGGGGAACCAGCAGAGGGGATTAATTAAAGGATAAAAGACACATGGGGGCTTCAAGGAGACTGTCTTTTCAGGGGAAATGCATTCCTTGAAGTCTCAACGACAATTTAGCCCCCTTTTTGCTTGTCAAAAATTTCATAGGGGGGCTAACAAATGGAAACCATAATTGTGGGACCTATGGTGAGAGAGAGTTCATTTTATTTATAAGAAAGAAGGAGCAGCTCATTTGGTCCAGGCTTTGATTCAGAAATTTCGTAGTGAGGCCAAGGACTTGCACATCCGGGCTGTTTAGCAGGATTGCAGTGCTCTTGAGCACTGGGGGTGTTCCCGAGAGGGGATCCCCCACCTCTTCCTCATGGGAGGAGAGGATTTGAGCTACATTTCCTCATTCCGGCATTTGGCCAAGCTTACTCCTTCAGTTGCAGTGTTATTTCTGTAGCAGAATGGTGTTGTGTTGCTAGGGTAGCAGCAGAGGAACTCATTGAGTCTTTCCTTACTTGCTTTCTCAATGGAGGAGTCATATCATCATTGGAGGAGCTGTAGAGAGGGATCTTGGACCATATTTCAGATGTGTGGCATGAGGCCACTCATTCACCAACTCCCACTGCGCAGTCACTTGGAGAAACTGCATTTTTCCATGAGGGCAGTGTTGAGGGAGATTCTTGTGCTCATCAGGAGGAGTGATTTTGAGTAAAGGGGATCAGCCCCCTTTCCCTTGAGGGAATTATCAGAGGAGGTCATAAGCATTTCATATCAGCCACAACCTCATATTCATTTTTTTCAGTTGCAGTGACAATTTGTTTGTCACTATTGTATTTTAACTGGCATTTCTAGCAATCTCCCTGAGATTAGCTAGAAATCCCATATGGAGCCCATTTTCCTCTCTTGGGCCATTTTATTGTATCTCTCAGCTAAATTATCATTTTATATGTATTCAGTAGTTTCATCTCTCATAGAGACTGTGCATTCACTTCCCTCCGGCATTTTGTGCAGCAACAGCATCTCATGCATTACACTGCTTATTCTTTGGAGATTAGTTCTAAGAGCTTGAGGGCCTTGTTCCTCATGATATTTCTGTACATTATTGCTAACATATTAATATAATGTTGATTTTATCCTTTACCCTCTCATGATACATTCATATTTGCAGAGTTTCAGATTGATGTTTTGCATATTGCTGTAAGCTCTCTCATTGAGCATTGTTTTAGAGATCTAGTTTGGGGAGATCTGTATAACGCATCTAGAATCATTTCTTTAAGCTCATTTTCTGTAGGGAATTTATATTAGATGTTTTCTAGGGAATCCCAACATTGGTTAGCCTTATTTATGCAGCAGCTTCCTTATACAGTGTCCTCAAGGAATCTGTGGAAGAAATTCCCGAGGTGGAATATTGCATATCCATAGGCAGAGTCTGTGAAGGGCCAGATAGCCTCGGGATCTCTCCCTTCTTTTAAGGAGACATATCCTATAAATTCCCCAACATTCAATCTCTGAAATTGACTTGCAGTGTCTCATTGAAGAAGGAAAAATGGAATATCTTAAGATATTCCCGATGGAGCAGAAAATTCCAGATTTGGAATATTACAGTGAGATTTATGCCATGTTCCCAACCCAAGTACATACATGAACATGAGATACATCCAAAAAAAATTTGGATTGAACGACGTGATACATATCCAAAACAAAAGAAAATACATGGACATGTTAAGGCCCTATAATTTGTAATATTGGCGAGAACAAATGATAGAGGACAACGTGAAACCACTTTGGATTCCAGGACCTAGCCTTCCTAGACTCAGAGAGGGCTCTCTCTATTTTTATGATTTATGAATTTAGCTTGATGGTTATATATGCTGATATTAGGCTAGTTATAGAAATTATGAGGGTTGTTTGTTTTGATTAATTGTGTGGTTGGATAGATAGATTTGTGAAACTTAATCCATTGGGCTATGGAGTCACAAAAGGCTGAATTGTGCATCAAATTGTCAAGGGCATTCACAGGGCAAGCTAACTATGCAGACTGGATCTTACTGGCAGTGTGAATATGAGATGAAAGAAAGTAGTGAGTTCAGTAATAGCTAAAGAGAAGTTAAGAATTCTTCAACTATACTTCAGAATAAAACATTAAGATAACAAACACAGATAGAATTAAGGTGCTCTCTTAGTAAATATTAATCTAAATTTTATGTTTTTCAATTAGATAAATTGATGCACAGCATGAAAAGATAGAGGAAAAAAATTAACACAAAGGAAAAAACATCACCATTAACATAGCTCAAGAATCCTGTGAACAGTCTCTTATTATTGATGCCCAGCTCAAATAGTTACAGTGCTCCAATACAATGATCTTTTATAACGCATAGCCTAACAAGGTCCAATCCTTCATAATGGAAATTCAAGTGGTATTTAACTAAAACCTAAGTCATTTTCCCTAATCTACTTTGGAAAACTTCATTAATTACAAAATAACTTAAATTAGACAAGTGTGGCCATGCAAGGCCCGAGCTGTTGGCCACCTATAAATTTTGGTCTATCAAAAGGTGGCAAAAACATGTTTTCAGCCTTCAAGAAACACTTTCCTGGCCAAACTGTTATCTCTTGAAGCCTGTAGATGACCTCATGCTCATGTCTCAAGGTTTTCACTGTTATTTCTCAGAAGCTCAAAATTCTGCTAAAAATTCCATGAGAAGACTGCTGCAATATCCTCCTCCTTTTCCCCTTTTTCCTCTCAGAGACTAACCTTCATATTTTCATCATTATCCTTTGTTCTCCATTTTTCCTCACCCTCTGTTCATATAAAATTGCCTTTGCAGAGTTCCAAACTTCTTTCGAACTCTGTCGAAACCCTCAGAAACCTTTGAAATTCACTGAAAATCTGTGTAAAAAAATCATTTCTCTATTAAAGGTTTAAGCCCCTTGGCCTGAGTTTCCAAACCACTTCCCCAATACGCCCTCATCATAAAAACCAAGTGCCAAACCCATGAAGCGCTAATCACATCGAAAAGATTCAAAGTGTGCATGTTTGAGAGCCAGTTTAAATGCCGATTGCGATCAGCCCCTTTGCTATAAACCGAAGATCGTATTATCATTTCATCTACCCCATAAGCCCGCAATCGGGCGCTAAACTATTGAAAAATCCCTTTCTGATCAATATTTTTCTTTGTAAAACTTGAAAACCCATTTTTCCAAAGATTGTTTTAAAAATGCCAAAATCACGTGTTTAAATAAAATGGGTTGATCAAAAAGACCGATCGCGCAATCGCCATCGAAGAATTCACAATGGGTTGATTGAAAGACTGGGCCCGAATGTTACGATTACGATTGGCCCTAGTTATATAAAGCCCGAGCCCATGGTACTCCATACACCCAGTGGCCCCGCAATCGGGCGCCAGCTTATTACATATATTCCGCCCAATCCCACTCAAAACCTTGGTTTTTATTGAAATTTATGGGTTTCTTACGAAGTATAAGGGTCCCGCCGGTGCAAGAAAACAAAGGATCTTGACTGTCGATCTAGACCCAATCGAACGGTTATCGCCCAATCGCAATGTTTTCAATCGCAAGTTTCAAATCGCATACTTTATATCTGTTCCCCCGATCGGCCCACCCCTCCGATTTACTCCCCGCCGTCGATCTGATCTGCAGATCAAACGGTTATCGCCCAATCGCAATGTTTCAATCGCAATGTTTTCAATCGCATACTGTTGTTGTGTGACCTGCCGATTGCAATCCTCCGATTAAATCTGGGTTGTCCACGTGTCCAGATCGGACGGTCCCAGATCACCCCCACCGTTGCTCATCGCGCGATCGACGGTTCTATTTTATTCTTCCTCCCACGTCATTTAAAATTCCTCTCGGTTAATCTCCACCGTTGGATGCAGCCATCCAATAGTCCTGCTCTCTTCCTAGGCCTCTGAAGCAGTAAAACCAAATACACAGGATTTTATAACAAATTGTTTGTATTTTGCAGGTTTTGATTCGAAGTTTTATCAATGTTTCATAAGCATTGATAGCACATAAAGGCCTGCGCGGCCCCTGCACATCAACAAGACACTGTTTTAATTCAAAAATGGTTAAAGAGTATCAGCGCTGAAGACAAAACATATCAGAACCGGAGATTGAAGACCCAAACACAGATCTCAAGCAAAGTAAAGTGTTTGGGGAAGGAGCGAAGACATCTGTCGAGCTGAGAAATCTTCCACCGCCATAAGAAGAGGCTAATTGAACCCTCTACGGCTCCAAAAGACACCTGCAGTCTCGTTGAGATCAAAGACTGCCGAACAATTAATACTAATTGAGTTATCTTATCTCTAATTGTCGGCAGAACCATTCGAGAAGATTAAAGAACAGTTCAGAAGCAGATATTTAGATCATTTCCTCTCGGGAAGTAGAAATAAAGTCACTCCAGCATGACATTGAGCTTCAAAGGATGGCAAAAAGCTCCCACTGAGCTTAATTGTAAGTGTACCTCAATTAATGCTGATGAACACCTGTAGATTTCTTGATCGAGGCCCTCAAAAGTACCGAAGAGTCATCTTCTGTATTAATTGATCCAAACAGATCTTTTCATAGTGGACCACCGCCTCATTCTTCTATAAGTACCTCTGTAAAAGATGAGCGAAGGGCTGGTCTCGGGACATCTGAATGCATGTAATAGTCATTCTGAAGCCACTGATGCCCTGTTCTGTAATTGAAAGATACATAAGTTGATATGAGAAGTTCAAAGCTGTAGAGACCCACCGGGCTTGCTGATTGTAACTGGTTTGAATATCAATACAAGTTGCTGATTCATGGAATTCTGAAACTATGTCAATGGTGATGTGTTCCTTACTGTCAATTGTCGTTTTACTTAATGTTTTCACTCTGTTCACTTTCTCTGATAAAGAGCAGCAAACATAGAGTTAGGATATACTCTCCACGGTACCCTACTCTTACTGAAAGCTTTATCTTCTATGTTTTCTTCAATTGAATGTCCTCTTTGAAGAGTTTATTAATGCAGGTTAGTTTAAAAGTACTTCCTTGATCTAGATAGCTCTTTGAGATGAATGTTCTCTTTGTTATCCTTGGAGTTTATCAATGCAGTGTAGTTTAAAAGTACTTAGCTGATCTAGATTGCTCTTTGTGATTATCATATGTGTTTCCTTATCGAATATGCTGAAGCAGGCTGGTTTAAAAGCACTTACCTGATCTTAAGCTGTTTGAACTGTTTTTTAAATGTTTCTGATGGAAAGTACTTCAATGCAAGCTAGTTTAAAATCACTTACCTGATCAACAGAAATACTTTTATGTTTCTCCTTAAGTACAGGTTGAAAGCAAGCTAGTTTAAAAGTACTTACTTGATCTTAGACTGAGCTTCGTTTTTTCATTTGTTTACGTCTTTCACTGCCTATTTGTTTCACCGCATTAATCACCTTAAGAGATCCTTTGATGTAAATGACTTGCTCCATGGATCCTTCTTGAATTTTCTATCCAATTAAATCCTCCTATGACTCCATAGCCCAATGGGTTAAAGTTGTCTCTGTCTTTTGCTATCAGCTGAAACATTCCTTTATTCGCAGGCTCTTCACCCTTTTGAACTGCTTTCACCTTCACCATGTCTTCGCCCAACCAAAAACAAACAAAACAAACCCATGCTCTTCATAACTAGTCTAATATCATAATTCCAGTCTTTAAAGATCACATCTTTGAACTCATTTATAGAGAGATCCCTCTCTGGATTCAGGAGGGCTAGATCCTTGAATCCCAAAGCGGTTTGATGTTACCTCTGTAGTTGGAATTTGCAAATCTTGCTAATTACAGAGTGATAACATAATGGCGACTCCACTGGGGAATCCTGAGTATTTCTTCGATTAGAAGACAATCATAAGATACCAGATATCCCTTGCTAACTGAAAATTAACTCAGAAAAACCCAAAAATATTTCAAATTGGTATTTAATAAACATGGTAGAGGACCATAACACCTCTTACCTCTGAAAAGGAGCTAAAAACTTCCACTTGGCGACTCCACAATCCTGAACAGACCTTAAGACTCCACTGGGAAGAACCCTCATTACTATACTATCCTTCAAACTCAGTCAGAGGACTGTAGGATTGAAATTTGTGTAAAACAGATTAGTTAACCTCTCAAAGATTGTCATACCTGGTTGAACTTTTCTTATTATTTGGGTCTAAAAAATTACAGCATAGTGGCTCCTAGAAAGATTCACACTAGAGCCCATCCTGACCCGGATCCACCTGAAATAGTTGATGACCCAGAAAGCATCCTTTGGAAGTCTCCTAGGATTAAATTATCAACTGTTTTCAGATCACCCTTGAGAGCTAATTATGTCCCAGAAAATCTTTCAGCTCTACAACAATCACAAGAAGACTTAGTAAATCCTTTTAGAACTAGGTCTCTTGGTGATTTAGATCAGTCAGATTCTGAGTCTTCGCCTTCTTCTCCTGAGACAAGTACACATATTGGTAGTAGAGAGACTACACCACCTAATTTACACTTCCTCCACAATCTAGGTGTCTCTCATCCGAGATCCGCTCAGCAATCTATCCCTGGTCCATCCATTTCTGCTCACCCTGTATCCACTGTTCCAACCACTCCCCTCCAACCCACTTTCACTCTTGTTAATCCACCTCCACCTCCTGCCATGGCTGCATGGTATTCCCCCTTAGTTCTCCCTGTACCTTTAGTCAATCTGCCACATGACTCTCTGTCCAAAATTCCATTGTATGATGATAGTGGTGCCACTACTGCATCACAACATGTGGATAAGATGAATGACTGCTTTGACAGAAATGAGATTGCTGATGATTCTGTCAAAATGAGATTATTTGCTCAAAGTTTGGGAGGAGAATTAAGAAAATGGTTCAAAGGCTTAGCCCCTCATAGTATTAATGACCTTCAAGGTTTCCATCAATCTTTCTTAAACAAATGGGAAGTGAGGAAGAATCCTCTCCAAATCTTGGCTGACTACAACAATCTCCACAGGAACCCAGGGGAAAGTGTACAGGCTTATTGTACTAGATTTAACAGTATCTATAATGCACTTCCCCCAGAACTAAAACCTCTGCAAGGCTCAGCTTTGAACAAATTTCCTAAAGGTTTTGACTCCAACATGACCTATTCGCTAAGAGAGAGAGACTTTGCAACTCTTGAAGATATGCAAAGGGGTGCTCTTTCTGTCGAAGTCAATCTAATAGAGAAGAGAGCAAGAATGAAAGCTGAAAAGAGAGTATCTTTTAGAGAGGAATCCACACCTTCCACTTCAAACTCAAAGATGGAAAGAATGATGGAAGAGATGATGAAAGAGATGAGCATAATTAAGAGAACACAAGCAAGCCTAAACCAAACTGCTTCTCAAAATAGAAACCAGAACCAGAATCAAAATTTAAGAAGAAACCAACTTCCAAATAGACCTAGAGAAGATGATCAGCAGATCATTCCTCCCTTTCATCAAAACTATATAAGTGAGACAGAGGAAACAGGTGAGATAGCAGAGGAAAATGATATCAACATGCTAGGGGTAGATAACGATGTCTTTGAGATTCATTATGAAAAGAAACGAGGTCTATACACACCTTATGATGACAACAGGGATGATGATCGACATTGTTATCAAGATATGGAAAATGTCATCATAGAGCCTCACAGAGAATATGACCTTAGAAGAAAAGCCAGTCAAAAAACTCCCAACACTAAAACCTCTGATAAATCTTCACAAAATAGCACCACAACCAAATGTAAAAATGTCAATCAAAAGGATAAAACAGTGGCTGTTGATTCGGGTAAAGGTAAAGAGAAAGGCAATCCAAATTTTGAAAAGCAGGATGCAGATCTTAGCAGTACTAACACCTCAGCTAGTACTCCTGTCAAAACCATGTTATCAAATGTAAATAGAACAAATCAGCAAGGTGATGTTGCTGAAAGACTAGCAGCTAGTAAGGCCGAGGCAAGTTCTTCAAAAAACCAAATTCCTTTCAGCCTAGAACAAGAACTTTCAAAGATTAAAATCTCTGTTACCCTTACTGAGTTAGCTTCCCATAATGTGTACAGGACCCAAATTCTGAAGGCTTTAAACATAGAGGACCAGAATGACACAATAAATTATAATGATGACCAGCCAGAGCTCATTTTTGGTCCTAAAGTTGAAGGGAAATTTCAAGAAGGAAT
This sequence comes from Pinus albicaulis, assembly GCA_034641835.2. NCBI lineage: Eukaryota > Viridiplantae > Streptophyta > Pinopsida > Pinales > Pinaceae > Pinus > Pinus albicaulis. The sequence continues at coordinate 389,883,649 of CM076573.1, forward strand.
AATACCTCCATTCTACGTCAGTCTGAATGTTCATGACAAAATTCTACACAATGTTATGCATGATTCTGGAACCTCACATAATCTTATGCCAAAGGTGATAATGGAAAGGCTAGGGCTAGAAATAACCAGACCTTACAAGGATTTATATTCCTTAGATTCAAGCAGGGTCAAATGTCTTGGCCTAATTAAAGACCTCTGTGTGAATTTGACTCAAATCCCAGCCAAGTGCCTAGTTATGGATGTAGTGGTGGCCGATGTCCCTCCTAAGTATGGCATGTTGTTGTCTAGATCGTGGGGTGCCAAGCTGCAAGGTACAATGTAGATGGACGGGACATATGCCACTATTCCTGTTTTTAACCAGCCTAAAAGACTATACAGAGAGGCACACATGAAATTCATGGTCAGTAGCCCAGAAAAACCTGAAAACTGTCCCATCTATTCTGTTCATACTGACCTGAACTCTTTTATCCTTTACCATGATGAACCTTCGAATAAGTCAGAACCAGAAGACAGTAATGCAGATAACCTGTTAGAGGCCCCAAATCTAGAAATGAATGCAGTTCTAGACATGGATGAACACGAAAGGGAAACTTTCAAACAATGCATTGAAATGACAAACCAAAATGAATATGGCCAAGATGGCCAACAAAAAACGCCCCATCGAGTTCATCTCCATGAAATTCCTGAGGAACGAGGCCCAGTACAACAACGTGTTGACATTAAAATAGAACATGACGCTGAAACAATTGGCGAGCAAGTCACTACAACAAGATTATGAAGCTCAAGAAACACCTAACTCACAAGTATCAAAACAGTTTGATGCATTTGAAGATATTAACGAAACAAATGAAAGTCTCGACCCACAATTCATGTGCCCACGGCTCTCGAAACTTGAAACTCAGGAAAACAACCTTTAGTATGGCAAGGAACTTGAAAATGAGACACAAATTCGACTAAGTGCTGACGTATCACCACAGTCAGATAGCATGATAGTTAGCGAGATTACCAACCAAGGCGAAACCAAAAATAATCCTCTATGGACCATGTTCTTCGATGGGTCATGTACTAAGAATAGTGCTGGCACCGGTGTTTGGTTAACAAACACCGAAAACGGCCATACAAAAAGTGTTTTGTGCAAATTGAATTTTCGATGCTCTAATAACATTGCCGAGTATGAAGCTCTCATTTTGGGCTTACATCTGTTAGAAAAGCTAGGAGCCAAAAGAATCCACGTATATGGCGATTCAGAATTAATCATTAGGCAAGTTAATGGGGAATACACTGCTAATCATCCCAGACTTAGAGCCTACCGAAATGACGTCCTGGATCTGTTAAACATTTTCAAGGATCCAAAATTGTTTTTTTTCCCAAGAAAACAGAATATTTCAGCGCACAATTTAGATTTTACAGCTAGAACGTGTTTAGCACCATATGAAAACGAGGACAGCATCGTTCAGGTAAAATTTAGGCCAGCCATACCCGATAATCAAAAAATATTGGCAGGTCTTTGAGAATGATAAACAGATAGAGAATTTCCTGCTCGGTAAGAATGAGTTTGAATCATCCAATTCAGATTCTACATCCGATGAAAACTATCTAAACGAAGAACCCCCTGAACAAGAACAACCATCTAGTCCTACAGATATCAACATGTTAACTCAAAAACTCGAAACTCATGCTGAAGAGTGTGAAGACTCAGAAAACGAAGAATGGAGGTATTAACACCGAGAGACAAGAACATACCCAGGGGGCTAGCACCGTTAGAAGACCTGTTTGATTTTAATGATGTCGCTAAGAAACCTGCAGTAGAATATACAGAGTCTGATGTTGAAGAATGCAACATAGGCACAAAGGATCAACCTAAAATGATTAAATTAGCTAGGTTCTTTCCACCTGACATGAAAAAGAAATACATTGACTTGTTTAAAGAGTTTGCCGATGTGTTTGCCTGGAGCTATGAAGATTTAAAAGCTTACGATACAGAAATCATCCAGCACAACATCCCTTTGAGAGAAAAACAAAAACCTTTTAAGCAGAAACTGCGTCGAATCAACCCAATACAACTGCCTCTAGTGGAAAAGGAAATCAAGAAAATGTATGAGGCAGGGATCATTGTGCCAGTAAGATTTTCAGACTGGGTTTCCAACCTTGTAGCTGTAAGGAAAAAGACATGAGAAATCAGACTGTGCATTGATTTCAGAAACCTTAACAGAGCCTCCCTAAAGGACAATTACCCATTACCCAAAATGGAGCATATCCTACAGAGGGTAGTTGGTTCAAAGAGGATTTCTCTGTTAGATGGTTTTTCAGGATATAACCAAGTTTTAGTACTCCCAGAAGATCAACTCAAGATAGTTTTCACTACCCCTTGGGGCACCTTCATGTATGTGAAGATGCCTTTTGGGCTAATGAATGCTGGGGCTACTTTTCAAAGGGCCATGGACATTGCATTTTCAGAAGAAATAGGGCACTTCATTGTAATTTACCTGGATGACATAACAGTTTATTCCAAATCGGATGAAGAACACCTAAAACATCTAAGAAAGGTCTTTGAAAAATGCAGAAGATTTGGGCTATCTTTAAATCCCAAAAAGACAGTATTTGGCCTACAAGAGGGTAAACTCCTTGGCCACATTATATCAGAAAAGGGGATTAAAATAGATCTAAAAAGAGTTGAGGGAATACTACAGATAAGCCACCCAAGGAACATAAAAGAACTGCAGTCCTTTACTGGGAAGATTAACTTCTTAAGGAGGTTTATTCCCAACTTAGCAGAGCTCCATAGAAACATGACCAATATGCTCAAAAAGGAAGTAGGAGTGAAATGGACTGTAGAAGCCAAGAAATCCTTCGAATTAGTAAAACATGCACTCACCCGAGCACCAGTCTTGATCAGCCCAGACTTTTCAAAGGATTTCCTTATTTTCTCCTTTGCCTCAAAACATACAGTGGTTGCAGTCCTATTGCGGAAAAAATCAGAAGGACAGGAACAACCTATTGCTTTTTTCAGAAAAGCTTTAAGGGATGCACCCTTGAAATATAATATAATGGAAAAACAAGCCTATGCTTTGGTAAAGGCCTTAAAGGATTTCAGGGTGTATATTCTTCATTCCCACACCATCGCTTATGTACCCAACATAGTGGTAAAGGACATCTTGTCACAAGACCTAGATGGAAAGAGGGGCAAATGGATTGCTGTAATATTAGAATATGATTTGGAGATCAAACCCACCAAACTCATCAAGGATCAGGGCTTGGCTAAATTAATGGCTGAATCTAATCTACAAGCCCTTGACATTAACATGGTAGATGCCTTGGATGAACAAGAAGTATTACCTGCTCCCACTGTGGAAGAGCAGTTCCAAAACTCACCTTAGTATGCTGACATCCTGTATGTACTTACAAATCTCAATGCTCCTCCTGATTTATCAAAAACAAAAGCAAGGTTTTTAAAGTTGAAAGCTAAGAATTATTGCATTTTGAATGAATGTTTATATTGGAAAAATGCTAATGGTTTGTTGCTTCAATGTTTTCCTGAAGTTGATGCAGAGAAGATCAAGCATGAGTTACATGATGGAGAGTGTGGAGGTCATCTCTATTGGAAAACCACAGCAAATAAAATCCTTAGAGCTGGCTACTACTGGCCCAGCTCTTCCAAGATGTCCATAAAATGATAGTCGCCTGTCACAAATGCCAAATCTTTGAGGGCAAAAGAAAACTCCTTCCTTTACCATTACAACCTATCATTGTTGAAGCTCCTTTTCAACAGTGGGGCCTAGATTTCATTGGAGAAATCCATCCTGCTTCATCTACCCAGCATAAATGGATTCTCACAGCCAGTGACTACTTCACAAAGTGGATAGAGGCCATCCCTACTAGGAATGCCACAGATTCTGTAATCATAAAATTTCTTGAAGACCATATCCTGTCTAGATTTGGATGCCCTAGGAAAATCATTACTAATAATGCTGCTGCTTTTGATTCCAAAAAGATGATTGATTTTTGTCATAAGTATCAGATTACACTTGGTCATTCTACTGCTTATTACCCTTAAGGTAATGGGCTAGCTGAATCATCAAATAAAAGTTTGGTGACCATCATTAAGAAGCTTCTTGAAGAGAATAAAAAATCATGGCATAACAAGCTGGTGCATGCATTGTGGGCAGATAGGTTGACCACAAAGAAATCCATTGGAACCTCCCCTTACCAACTTGTTTATGGAGCAGATGCAGTGTTTCCTATCAGCCTAGGTGTACCAGTAATAAAATTAGTCAAAGAAATTCAGTCAGAAGAGGATAGTATGATAAGGAGAATTAATCAAACAATACATCTCCAGCAGACAAGGGAAGAAGTTTACAACAGAGCTCAAAAAGTGCAAGAGAACATAAAGAAGTTGTTTGACAAGAGAACAAAGGCCATGGATTTCAACATTGGAGATAAAGTACTCAAATGGATTCTAGAAGAGAGGAAAAGGTAAACATGGAAAATTTGACAGCTTGTGGCAAGGCCCTTATATCATTCACTCCACCATTGGTCCAAATGCCTTTTTCCGCAAGAGCTAGATGGCACGACATCACGTATCCGTTTGGGGGTCGGCGTCACGGCGTGGTCCTTAAGCATTACTACTGCTGATTTCAATTTTCAAGTTTCATTTCCATTGTAAATATCATTGCTTCGTCAGTTTCATAAAAACAAAAAGAAAAAATACAAAAACAATAAAAGATAGAAAAGAGGGCAGAAATAAAAAAAAAAAAGGCAAAGCCCCATGCCAAAAAAGAGAAATAAATCTGAAAGTGTGCAAGCTCAAATTCCACTCCTCAAAAAACACGCTTCTAGTTAGTCAAACTGTTTAATCTTGACTAATTAGCTTTAAATTTTTCTGCTGATAGGTAGTGAATTGGATTTGCCAAATTGTTTAAACTTGGCTTATCAGTAGATGGATTAGGCTAGAAAAGAAAGGTTCAAACAAGCCCAAAACCTGAACCTAAAGTTTCCAAGCAAGAGATGACTTAAATCGTTTTTATTTTTTCGAGTCATAAAGTTGTAAATCTGGTTCTAATCAACGCAAAATCTGAACCAGAAAGAAAGAAATAATAGCTCAAACAAATTCGAACCAGAGCTGAAATCAAGGAAAGCAAGTGGCTCTAACAAGCTCAAAACTTGAGCCACAAATAAGAAGAGGGATGCTTCAAAAAAATTTCATATTCCAAACCTTCAATTTTTGATTTTTAATAGTCTATGTGCAGCTTGTTTTTATGCCATAGATCACAGCAAGTCAAACAGTTCAATCTTGACTTGACTGTTTTTGAATTTTTGTCTTAGAATCTAGAGAATGAAAGTTTGTTGGACTGTTTAATCCCAAAAAACAGTAGATTAGGTAGAGAAACATATGGATTCAACTGTTTAATCTGAGTCCATGGAGGAATAAGGAGTAGAATTAGATTAGGTTTCTTGTTTTTTTCAAAAGAATAAAATGTTGTGAAAAGAGTTTGCTAGCCCAAGTGCACTCTAATGAAGAAAAAATGTTAGATCAGTAGGATTGGGTAGGTAGAAAGCTTGTGTTGATGAAGATTCATTGTTTTTCAATGCTGCTAACATTTTTTCAGCCAGAATAAGATAATTTCAGCAAAGACAGCAGCCCAAAGAATGAGGCATTGGTCAGCCTCCCAGAGAATGCAGTTCTGAAGTTCTTGATGCCTTCAAGAAGGCACCATCCCCAAGTGGAGCCACTTTTGGCCACCTATAAATTTTGGTCTATCAAAAGGTGTCCAAAACATGTTTTCAGCCTTCAAGAAACACTTTCCTGGCCAAAATGTTATCTCTTGAAGCCTGTAGATGACCTCATGCTCATGTCTCAAGGTTTTCACTGTTATTTCTCAGAAACTCAAAATTCTACTAAATATTCCATGAGAAGACTGCTGCAATATCCTCCTCCTTTTCCCTTTTTTCCTCTCAGAGACTAACCTTCATATTTTCATCATTTTCCTTTGTTCTCCATTTTCCTCACCCTCTTTTCATATAAAATTGCCTTTGTAGAGTTCCAAACTTATTTCGAACTCTGTCGAAACCCTCATAAACCTTTGAAAATCATTGAAAATCTATGTAAAAAACCCCATTTCTCTATAAAGGGTTTAAGCCCCTTGGCCTGAGTTTCCAAACCACTTCCCCAATACGCCCTCATCATAAAAACCAAGCGCCAAACCCTTGAAGCGCTAATCACATCGGAAAGATTCAAAGTGTGCATGTTTGTGAGCCATTTCAAAATGCCGATTGCGATCAGCCCCTTTGTCCTAAACCACAGATAGTATTATCATTTCATCTACCCCATAAGCCTGCAATCGGGTGCTAAACCATTGAAAAATCCCTTTATGATCAATATTTTTCTGTGTAAAACTTGAAAACCCATTTTTCCAAAGTTTGTTTTAAAATGCCAAAATCACGTGTTTAAATAAAATGGGTTGATCAAAAAGACCGATGCGCAATCGCATCGAAGAAGTTACCAATGGGTTGATTGAAAGACTGGGCCTGAATTTTCCGATTGTGATTGGCCCTAGTTATATAAAGCCCCGGGCCCATGGTACTCCATACACCCAGTGGCCCCGCAATCGAGCGCCATCCTATCATATATATTCCGCCCGATCCCACCCAAAACCTTGGTTTTTATTGAAATTCGTAGGTTTTCTCACAAAGTATAAGTGTCCTTACGGCAAGAAAACAAAGGATTCGACTGGTCGATCTAGACCCAATCGAACGGTTATCGCCCAATCGCAATGTTTTCAATCGCAAGTTTCAAATCGCATACTTTATATCTGTTCCCCCGATAGGCCCACCCCTCCGATTTACTCCCCGACATCGATCTGATCTGCAGATCGAACGGTTATCGCCCAATCGCAATGTTTCAATCGCAATGTTTTCAATCGCATACTGTTGTTTTGTGACCTGTCGATTGCAATCCTCTGATTAAATCTGGGCCATCCACGTGTCCAGATCGGACGGTCCCAGATCACCCCCACTGTTGCTCACCGCGCGATCGACGGTTCTGTTTTATTCTTCCTCCCGCGTCATTTAAAATTCCTCTCAGTTAATCACCACCGTTGGATGATGCCATCCAACGGTCCTCCTCTCTTCCTACGCCTCTGAAGCAGTAAAACCAAATACGCAGGATTTTATAACAAATTGTTTGTATTTTGCAGGTTTTGATTCGAAGTTTTATCAATGTTTCATAAGCATTGATAAAACATAAAGGCCTGCGCGGCCCCTGCACATCAACAAGACACTGTTTTAATTCAAAAACGGTTAAAGAGTATTAGCGCTGAAGACAAAACATATCAGAACCGGAGATTGAAGACCCAAACACAGATCTCAAGCAAAGTAAAGTGTTTGGGGAAGGAGCGAAGACATCTGTCGAGCTGAGAAATCTTCCACCGCCATAAGAAGAGGCTAATTGAACCCTCTACAGCTCGAAAAGACACCTGCAGTCTCGTTGAGATCAAAGACCACCGAACAATTAATACTAATTGAGCTATCTTATCTCTAACTGTTGGCAGAACCATTCGAGAAGATTAAAGAATAGTTCAGAAGCAGATATTTAGATCATTTCATCTCGGGAAGTAGAAATAAAGTCACTCCAACATAACTCCGAGCTTCAAAGGACGGCAAAAAGCTCCCACTGAGCTTAATTGTAAGTGTACCTCAATTAATGTTGATGAACACCTGTAGATTTCTTGATCGAGGCCCTTAAAGTACCGAAGAGTCATCTTCTGTATTAATTGATCCAAATAGATCTTTTCATAGTTTACCACCCCCTCATTCTTCTATAAATACCTCTGTAGAAGATGAGCAAAAGGTTGGTCTCGGGACATCTGAACGCATGTAATAGTCATTCTGAAGCCACTGATGCTCTGTTCTATAATTGAAAGATACATAAGCTGATATGAGAAGTTCAAAGCTGTAGAGACCCACCGGGCTTGTTGATTGTAACTGGTTTGAATATCAATACAAGCTGCTGATTCATGGAATTCTGAAACTATGTCAATGGTGATGTGTTCCTTACTGTCAATTGTTATTTTGTTTAATGTTTTCACTCTGTTCACTTTCTCTGATAAAGAGCAGCGAGCATAGAGTTAGGATGTACTCTCCACGGTACCCTACTCTTATTGAAAGCTTTACTTCTATGTTTTCTTCATTTGAATGTTCTCTTTGAAGAGTACATTAATGCAAGTTAGTTTAAAAGTACTTCCCTGATCTAGATAGCTCTTTGAGATGAATGTTTTCTGTGTTATCCTTGGATTTTATCAATGCAGCGTAGTTTAAAAGTACTTAGCTGATCTAGATCGCTCTTTGTGATTATCATCTGTGTTTCCTTATCGAATATGCTGAAGCAGGCTGGTTTAAAAGCACTTACCTGATCTTAAGCTGTTTGAACTGTTTTTTAAATGTTTCTGATGGAAAGTACTTCAATGCAGGCTAGTTTAAAAGCACTTACCTGATCAACAGGAATACTTTTATGTTTCTCCTTAAGTACAGGTTGAAAGCAAGCTAGTTTAAAAGTACTTACTTGATCTTAGACTGAGCTTTGTTTTTTCATTTGTTTACGTCTTTCACTGCCTATTTGTTTCACCCCATTAATCACCTTAAGAGATCCTTTGATGTAAATGACTTGCTCCATGGATCCTTCTTGAATTTGCTATCCAATTAAATCCTCCTATGAATCCATAGCCCAATGGGTTAAAGCTGTCTCTGTCTTTTGCTATCAGTTGAAACATTCCTTTATTCGCAGGCTCTTCACCCTTTTGAACTGCTTTCACCTTCACCATGTCTTCGCCCAACCAAAAACAAACAAAACAAACCCATGCTCTTCATAACTAGCCTAATATCATAATTCCAGTCTTTAAAGATCACATCTTTGAACTCATTTATATAGAGATCCCTCTCTGGATTCAGGAGGGCTAGATCATTGAATCCCAAAGCGGTTTGATGTTACCTCTGCAGATGGACTTTGCCAATCTTGCTAATTACAGAGTGATAACACGAGCAAAAAAAAAAAAAATCTCTGACAAAACACTGCCTGTAGAATTAATTTTGGGCAGCTCTTCATAGATCTAAGAACTTTGATGACTCTTAGTAAGATCAAAAATTAGGCTTGAAGGTGGTTGTGATGGTCACAAAGAGGCAACGATTGGAGGCTCTGACATCTGGCCCGACTTTTCAGAAAACTGATGTTGGGTAATTAAATCTGGTGCAACGCTTGCCACTTTTCATTGATTGGTGACTGTGTTGATGTGTTTACTGCCTTTTCCATTTCTGCTGGTGTACCATAATAGTTTTGTATGAATGCAATTTGCCTGACTCGAGCTCCTTTTCTTATGCTCCTAGTCGGGGCTTATTCTACCACAAGCCCTTCTGTTGTGTTTAGCCTATTTCTTCATAAAACAACATACAAACTTCATATTCCCAGACTTGAAATACTTTATATTCTATCTTGGAACCACATCGAATCCATGCCAACATCGTACTTTGTACTCTTCTATTTTTTAGCTTTTCCTTTAACACTTATTCTCCTGAACCTGCGCACTGCGATATGCGATTGGTTCCCACCCACGTCGAATATCGCACTTCAGTGATTTTATCACAAAGCTTTGCAACTTATCTTTTAAAACTTGCGATTTCAAATTGTGATCAGGTCCCACTACACGTCACATATTGCACTATGATGATTATATCACGAACCTTCGCAACTTATCTTTTAAAACTTGTGATTTGCGATTGTGGTCAGGTCCCATCGATGTCGCACATCGCGCTTCAACGATTATAACATGAACCCTTTGCACTTATATTCTGAAAATTGTGATGTGTGATTGCGATTTGGTCCCACCATCATCACATATCACACTTCGGTGGTTTTTAACACTTACATGGAACTTATCCTTTGAAACTTGTGATCTGCGATCGGGTCCCACCTGACATCGCACATAGCACTTCATCGATTATAACTTGATCCTCCCGCGTGTATCCTGTAAAACTTGTGATTTGCAATTGTGATCGGGTCCCACCATCTTCACTCATCACACTTAGGAGATTATAACATGAACCCTTTACACTTATATTGTAAAAATTGTGATGTGTGATTACAATCGGGTGCCACCATCGTTGCATATTGCACTTTGGCAATTTTTAACACTTACCTGGGTGCTTATCCTTTGGAACTTGCGATCTACAATCTGGTCCCACCTGACATCGCACATCGCACTTCGATGACTATAACATGATCCTCCCTTGCCTATCCTATAAAACTTGTGATTTGTGATTGCGATCGGATCTTGTCGTCATCGCTCATCGCACTTCAGAGATTATAACCTGAACCCTCCGCGATTATATCATAAAACTTGTGATTTGCGATTGTGATCGGGTCCCACCAACGTTGCAGATCGCACTTCGGTCGTTTTATCATGACTCTTTCACACTTATCCTCTAAGATTTGCGATTTGCAGTGCGAAAAGGTGATGGACCCCATTACAAGCTTCTCCAAGTGGAAAAGTGAAGTTTTAGAAATGGTAATATTATGAAAGTTGCCTGCACCATAATATAAAGGACTTCAAAGCATTTAGGGCACATAGAAGGGTAATATGGGTCCCACTATATCGCATCAATGGAGTTTTAAGGTGGAAAACTTAGATGCAAAATGATAAAGGTTGCGAAGTGCGAATGCGAAAAAGGTAAGGACGGGGTAAGGTTTATAGTATAATATTATATACCATTTTTTTTCAATGGGTGCGTAGAGCTATAGCATTGAGACTTCAGACTTCAATATAAGTGGGTTTATAAAGTGATAAGTCTGAAAGGTTATCTATGTGGTTCTTGAGATTCAAATGGGATTTAGAGCTCTGGAGTTTAGAATTTTGGAAAAATGAAGGGTAAGAAGAGGGTAGATGGAATGAAGGAGGGTAGTATGGATTTTTTATCTTGACTGTCAAGATTTGATACCTTTCATTTTCTGAAAATAAATGATAGCCACGGAATATTATTTTCAGTATGAAAAATCTAAGCAATAATCAGTCGCCTAGTGATACTGTGAAATACAGGAGCCTAAGAGTGGCTCCAGCTCGGGATGGAAGCTCCTTCAGGAGGTATCATGAATCTCAGATCTCTATATTCATAAATCAGTGCCTTATCCATTGGTTCGTTCCCACAACTTGCGTCTTGATCTATCCTGCAACTCAGTGACTGGAAGCTAGTTGATTATTCCTTTGACTTTGACTAGTAAAAATAGACCACGTGCTTGGCTAGTCGGCTTATTTGCATACTGTAAATATGTACTAAAACTACCACTGAAATATGCATTGCAAACTATCTGACAAAAATTAGTGTTACACCTTGAAAATTTGAATGGTGAAACCAAATCTATGCTGAAAATAGAGTCTTAAACATACTAATCTGAAAATGAAAAGCAATATAAAACTAAAATTGGAAATATGCTTAGAGTATTGACCTTATTTTCACACCTACCTACCATAATCTACTGAAATTTCTGCCCTTCTAAATGATACAATCATGCCAATACAACGAGTCAAGCAAGTGCTCAAACGACTTTTTCCTTTCAATGTTTTCCCCCAAACTCAGAAACAAGCCCGTTACTACCCTTTGATAAAGACTTTTACCCTGATTTTCTTTACAGGAAGCTTGGTAAACAAGAAAAACAACAAAAATGTTGGAAATGTATGTTGTCTTTGAGATAAACAACTTATCCATATAGACAACCACTGGATCGAGATATACATGAATTATTTTTGGGTATTTTGACTCAGCCAATTTAACTTCATACCTTGGTACTGCAAATGTGCTCTCCTATTGGCTCATGTGGTGCTTTAGATGGTAGTGTTGGTTCTTCTGAGACCTCATGTTTTCTCTTATAATTATCAGCCAGAATGTGATCCCAATTCCCTTTCATAATATGAAATGAATTAAAGCATAAAGGTAGAGAATCAAACTTGATCAATTCCTCATTTGTCTCAGACTCTGTGATTTTTTCAGCTACTTTATTTCATCTGCTACTGGATCTAAAACAGATTATTTATCATCCATGATTTCCTCATCTGATTGGTGAGAGAGTTCTCTTCTCCTCTGATTATAAACTGGAATGTGATCCAACTTCCTTTTCACAATCTAAAATGCATCAAATCATAAGGGCAAAGAATCAATCTATATCAATTCGTCATTTTTTTCAGATTCTATGATTTCAATATTGTTTAGGGACCAAATTTCTTGATCTAAAATAGGGTTTGTATCATCCATCTCTTCCTTGACTGATCTATTAGAGCAGTCCTCCTCCTTCATATTAACCATCTGCTTGTAATGTTCCCTCGGGAGTGAGGAAAAATATATGGGCAAGCATTCGATACTTTCTTGAAAACTTTCCGCATTTTCCTCCTTACAATCTTGCTCAACATGTAGAGTTTGATTTCCATCTTTGCATGGTGGTGACTTGTAATATTTCCAAATTGGAAAGACATGAATATAGAAAAAAATACTAGAAATAGTAGTGTAAATCAACACATCAATAATGGAGACCAATGTGGAGCCATAACATTATGTATAAGAACAGCAAATCAATACAAAATAGCGAGTCACAAGTCATATGATATGAAGAAACAAGCCTCCCATAAACAATCACTCCCAAAAGTGAGATGCTGCTACAATACAAAATGTCAGAGAGCTGCTACAACGTAGTAATAACATGCATAACTACAGCTGGAGATCATACAATGATACAAATATAATGATATATGCCTCAATAGATGCTATACAAACAGATCTAGGCCCTATATCACCTTTCCAAGATAACCCAAGAGGGTTTCCGGAAATTGCACACAATGTGCCAATGTAAGCTACAACCCTAGGGCTGAAGGTATGCTGCAACAACATAAATGAGAATATATGGTTGAATATGATTTAGAATCCTACAAATCTTCTCCAATATATCCTCTGGATGAAAGTATGCTCCCTCCATTGAATAAATCTCCTCCCAAAACACACACTACAACCACCCCTGCAACTCCTCCCTAAAATAACACAGATCTGGACTGAAACTGTGATGTAGGGGATAAATTCTCCTTGGCATGATGCCAAATATGTCAATAAATCCCAAAGAGCTTCTTTACTAGCCTCCCAATTGAAGGAAACCTTCCTCCTCTGCAAAACTAGCTCAAAAGACACCCAATGAAAATCTCCACTACTGCACCCTGCAACGCAGCACAACTCTAAGAAGAAATTGTGATGTTGAAGAAAGATAAAGCTTGGCTTGATGCCTAAATGTGGAAATGTAGTGCAATACTTCCTAGAGGCTCCTCAAGGAAAGAGGTAGGATTCCCGCTTGAGAGCACCATGTGCTATGCAACACTACAATCTTAGCTAAACAACTGAAGAGAGTAACAAGTCTAAATAGACCATCAAGAAAATAATAATCCAATTATCCCACAATGGTTTCCATCCTCTTCCTTATATTCTTGGTGAGCGTCCTCACCTTGGGCCCCACTCATTAAAGCCACTACTTCCATGCATGCAATCTCCCTCGAAAATTGTGTTGTCCTTCCATGAATGCCACTCCTTCCATACCAGTGTTGTTTCATTTGGTCAAGGTTGACCCAGTCTTGATACTTCAACCCATTTTCACACCTAAGGGTCTCAAATCCAGCCTTTAGATGACCTCCTTTCACATTAGGAGTGTATTTTATTCCTAATAAGGAGATTTATGGGTCTCCATACCCTCTTATTCTTCCAACTAAGAGAAAAATCAAAAATTTAATATTCCAATTAGTTGTGTACTAATTTAGGAATATTACAGTCCTCCCCTCCCAAATGTTTCTTGTCCTCAAGCAACTGCAATGATAGAACTGAAGAGCCTCTCCTCTTTCTCCTATAGCATCCTCATATGATAAGTTCCTCCAATGAACAATATGCCCTCTCATCATTATGTCCCCTAGTTTCTCCTCCCAAGTGTATAAGTAATCCTTTGGTGACAATTCCAAATGGCTCTCGTCATGAAGTAGTGGGATATGTTAGCCATCAGTAAACTTTTGTCATAGAAAATGATGGCTAAAACAAGTCTTGAGCCTTCAAGAGATTATTTTCATAGAAAATTTCTTATTCTTGAAGCCTTCTTGTGCTGCCTAAACTCAAAATATAATCTTCACTGCTGTTTCAGTCATAAAATCACCAAGAAACCATGTTGAAATCCAAAGAAGCTATTTTTTAGGCATTTTTCCCATCATTTTCTAAACCCTTTCTCACTCATTAGCTGCCCTTATTCAACCTTCTTTTGCCTCTGAAAATCCTCCTTTTATACTTCTAATTTTTCCTTCATTATTCTCACAAACCTTCAAAAATCCCTTTTAAACTCATAAAAAATCCTTGGTTACGGTTTAAAAACCCTTATCCTACCTATCGGAACACTGAAAAACACCTAAAAAAGCTCCATTCTAAGCCTTTTTTAGCTTCAGGCTTTAGCCCCTTTTCGGCTTGGCCCCATCTCCTTTTTCTGTCATATGACTAAGCCCCGTGACCGGGCGCTAAGCGCTTATCGCATCGGTGTTATTTCTTTTCCTCTTCCAATTCCCTTTTTCTCCTCCGCTGATGCGATAAGCCCTTTCTTCTGTGGCCCTTGGTCACATATCCCGCCATTTGAGCACTCCCCAAGCCTAAACCTGAGCCCCTTCCCTTTGGTCTTTACTTACCCTCCCGACAACATACCTCCACCGTCGATCCGGGAGATCTAACGGCGGTTATTCACACCACCATCCCTTCCTCCCTTCCTTTTCTTTTCCTTACCCCTGCCTTATCACTCCATCATGAAATCTCCACCGTTTCTTTGTTTTAAATCAATGGTCCTCGCTCATCCCGACAACCCAACTCCTCTGGACCCACCATCCCACTACTCAGTCCCCTCTCCCAATCTCTCCCTGACACCTGTCCCCCACTACAGCGCTCACTGTGCACCTTTCCTATTGCACCCAATCCACGCCAATGGATCTCATCCCCCTCATCCAATGGTCTATGATCCATATCGCGCGATTTTCACATCCGGAGTTTAACACTCCAAAGTTATGCAATACTAGTGGTATCGAGAAATCCACACAGTGCAACACAACTGGATCGCGTTTGATTTGGCTAAAAAAACTTACCACTCGAATTGAACGCGATAACAACCCCTGGTATTTCAAAACCACTTATTCCCGAATTCGCACCAAATGCCATTTTTGAATCGGATATTTTCCTATTGTCTTCACTAAACCTTTTTCGCCTGCATATCCACCACCTCCGCACTACTCCACCACCTCCACCCATCATTCAATATAGTTCTTCCGACCCTGCAGATTTTTAATAACATGTTTCTTTAGATTTTTTCAGGTTTCTGATAGCATTTTTTGAGGCCGAAAACCCTTCCCACTGTCCATAAAGGGACAAGGCTGAGGGCCATTACCTCTGAAGCCTAGATTATGCAGATTAAAGGTTTCCAGGGTTAATTTAATGGTTTGATCAGTGCTGAAGAGCATTGATTATACAAGAAAACACAGTGATGAAGGATTAAGGAGTATCAATGAGCCATTAAAGTTAAAGGGTTAATACATAAAGACTGAAGATCAAAGAGCTTAACCCGATAGATAAATATAAAGCACAAATTAAAGGTAGATCAACGCTTAAAGCCACATAAGAAGACATATCAACAAAAGAGCCTCCAAGTGCCACATCAGTGAGGCAATAAATCCTCGAGAAGACATAAATACCACCTACCAGCTGATTTCACGTACGAAGAATACACAGTTAAAGCACAGTCAGAGATATTTTCCCAAAGACAGCTCAGAATTAACTACCAATCTACCAAAAGCCTCAAAGTCAAAAAAAGGGACTGAAGTTGATGAAATTTAATGTAATAATCAATTGATGGAGTTAAAACATCTGAAACTTCTCCCTAAGGCCTCCCAAAAGTTGAAAAACCATTACTCTGTATTAATTTCACAAAGGACTCTTCTTTACACTCCACCTCCTCATTCTTCTATAAATACTTCTGTAGAAGACAGTATAGAGGTTGGTCTTTGGATACCTGTTGAATGTAAATAGTTGTTGAAGCATGTTGTAGCTCTGTTTTGTAATTGAAGATACATAAGCTGAGATGAGAAGTTTGAAGCTGTAAAGACCCATGGGACTTGAAGATTGTAACTGGTTTGAACATCAAATACAATAGCTGATTTATGGGATCCTGGTCTATGTCAATGGTGATGTGTTTCTCACTTGTAATTGTTATTTTCTTTGTGTTTACATTCTGTCCACTTTTCTCTGATAAAGAACAACAAATATAGATTAGGATTTACTGTCGAAGTACCCTAAATCTCATTGATAAATCTTTATCCTTTATGTTTTCTTCTAAATGTGTTTTGAAGGTAATTCAATAGAGTATAACCAGTGAAGTGTTGGTAAGCCCATGTTTCCTAATTACAACTTGAGATATCGTCTTTGAATATTCTTAAAAAGTCTACTAATTAAAGATTGAGCTAGAGAATTCTATGGTTAACCCTGTCCTCTAGTTTCTTCTCCAACAGTTGCTTTGAAAAGCTCCCTTAAGAGTATGTTGAAAGTACGCTAGGTTAAAAGTCCTTACCTAATTTGAATATTCTTAAAAAGTCTACTAATTAAATATTGAGCTAGAGAATTCTATGGTTAACCCTGTCCTCTAGTTTCTTCTCCAACAGTTGCTTTGAAAAGCTCCCTTAAGAGTATGTTGAAATTACGCTAGGTTAAAAGTCCTTACCTAATCTTAGACTACTTTTTATGTTCATCATGAATGTTTCCCTTTGAGAATATGCTGAAAGCAGGCTAAGTTAAAAGTCTTTACTTGATCTTAAGCTATTCTTTTCTTTTTAATGTTTTCTCTTAGAAGGATATCAAAAGTTGGCTAGTTTAAAAGTACTTAACTAATCTTAGGTTACTTTGTTTCTTTCTATTAAGTGCATGTCAAAAGCAAGCTAGTTTGAAAGTACTTACTTGATCTTAGGCTGTCCTTTTTTTTTTCTTGTCTGTTTACTTCCTTCACATCTCTCTTAATGTTTCATTCCATAAAATCAACTTAAAGAGATCCTTTGACATAGATGACTTGCCCCATGCACCACTCTTGAACCTTGCTGTGCAATTAAATCCTATTATGACTCCATAGCCCAATGGATTGATGTTGTTCCTTGATTATCTTATCAGCTGAAACATTTTCAACCTACTCACACCTTCACCCTTCATACAGATTTCCTTCATCTTCATGTTATCCTACCCAACCAAAACAAACAAAAAAAACCTTGTTCTTTATAACTAGCCTAAAATCATATCATAAAGCATAAAGAAATATTTTTTAAAACACATATATAGAGAGATCCCTCTCTGAATCTAGGAGGGCTAGATCCTTAGATTCCAAAGTGGTTTTGATGTTGGCTCTGCAGCATTTGTTCTTGCCAATATTGCAAATCACAAAGACACCAACAGAGTGGTGACCATACTGGGGAGATTATTGAGTAATAGTTAACTTCACAACTCAACTAACCCATACTTTAAATGAAACAAGTTTCACCAAGACTGGTTATTATTGATTGTTGATGGTGAACAAAAACCAACCAAACCTTGAAAATAAGTAAAAATCCTTCACTTGGAGACTCCATTGGTATTCAGTAGGCCTGCTGAACCCTTTGTTTTTTCCTAAGAATCCATTGGGAAATTCATTCTATCATAAACATCATACAATATCATTTAAGGAAAACTTTGAAGATTAAGTTTTGATGTAAAAAAATCAGTTAGCCTATTAAATATTATCATACTTGGTTGAAATTTTCTAATCAGTGGGTCTAAAAACACAACATAGTGGCTTCTAAAATAATTCATACTAGAGCCTATCTTGACCCAAATCCTCCTCAGACAATTGATAATCCAGAAATTATCCTTAGGAAGTCTCCTAAGCCTAAAACTTCAACTATTGTTAGACCAATTCATAGAGATGATTATGTATCTGAAAACATTACAGCTCTACAAGATACACAATTTGACTTACCATTCACAAGAAAACCATCTAGAACCAAGTCACTTAGTGATATAGATTAGATAGACTTTGAGCCTTCACACTCACCCCAACATAGTGGTGGAAACACTGTTAGTAGAGAAACTACCCCACCTTATCTGCATTTCCTTCATAATTGTGGTTTCTCTCATCCTAAATCTGCTCAATAGTATCTTTCTCGTCCATCCACTTCTATTATCCATACAACCATTGTTCAAAACACTCCATTTCATCCTCCTCCTCCTTTCACAAACCCTCCACCTGTAAACCCTCCACTTTTCTCACAACCTCCTATCATGGAAATATGGTATGCTCCCCTAGTCCTTCCTTTACCTTTATTCAATCTGCCATAGGACTATTAGTCCAAGATTCCATTATATGATGCCAGTGGTTCTACTATTGCTTCACAACATGTGGACAAAATGAATGACTATTTTGATAGAAATGAGATAGATGATGAAACTGTCAAACTCAGACTGTTTTCTCAAAGCTTAGGGGGAGAAGTAAGAAAGTGGTTCAAAGGCTTAACCCCTGATAGTATTAATGACCTCCAAACTCTACATCAATTGTTCCTAAGCAAATGGGAAGTCAGAAAAGACCCTCTCCAAATTATTTCAGATTACAACAACCTCAAAAGAAACACTGGGGAAAGTGTTCAAAATTATTGCACTAGATTCAATAGTGTTTATAATGCATTACCCCCAGATTTGAAACCTCCACAAGGATCAACTTTGGCCAAATTTCCTGAAGTATTTGATCCTAAAATGGCATATCAACTGAGAGAAAGAGATCCCTTAACTTTGGAAGACATGCAGAAGGGAGCTCTAGCAGTAGAAGTAAATTTGATTGAAAAAAGAGCTAGGATGAGGAATGAAAAGAAAGTATCATTTAGGGAGGAAACTGCACCTTCCACATCTAGCTCAAAAATGGAGAGAATGATGGAGGAAATGATGAAGAAGATGAGCATACTTGAGAGAGCACAATCCAGAGAAAATCAATCAGCTCCCCAGAACAAAAATCAATTTCAAAATCAAAATGAGAACTTTAGGAGAAATCAACCTCAAAATAGACAAAGAGAGGATGATCAACACATCAGACCTCCTTTCCAAGAAAATTATGTGAATGAGGATGAAGAAATCAATGAACAAATAGAGGATGACAACATAAACATGCTGGGAGTAAGCAGTGAGGTTTCTGCTTTCCTCCATGAAAGAAAACAAGGTCTATATACACCCCATGATGATAGAAGAACACAAAATGAATACTATGAACCAGACTTTGAAAATTCCATCATAGGATCACCTAAACCATATGACCTAAGAAGTAAACAGAACCAAGAGACTACCAAAAATAAAACCTCTATCTGTAAAAAACGGCCCTGAAAATGTTCCTAAAAAGACAACAGAAATTCATAAAACAATGGCTATAAATTATGATTCAAACAAAGGGAAAAACACCCAATCCAACGATAAACAGAGTTTTGACCCTAGTAGCATTAGTACCTCAACTAATGCTCCTCAAAAGACCATTTTAAATGTTGTAAATAATATAAATTAGCAAACTAATTTTGTTGATCAAGCAGTGACTAACAAGGCTGAATCAAACATTTTTAAAAATTAGATTCCTTTTAGCCTAGAGAATGAAATATCAAAAATTAAAATCTCTATCCCACTTACTAAATTAGTCACTCAAAATGTATATAGAAATCATATTTTGAAGGCTTTGAACATAGAAGATGTTCATGATACGGTTAACTTAAATGATGACACCCCAGAGCTCATTTTTGGACCAAAAATTGAAGGAAAATTTCAAGAAGGAACCACCCCTCCATTTTACATCAGTTTGAACATCCATGATAATATTTTACTCAATGCCATGCTTGATTCAGGAGCATCACACAACCTCATGCCCAAGGTAATAATGGAAAGATTAGGCTTAGAGGTAACTAGACCCTACAAAGATTTATATTCCTTTAATTCAAGTAGGGTAAGATGCCTAGGCCTAATAAAGGATATGTGTGTTAACTTAGACCAAATACTAGTGAAGAGCTTAGTGATGGACATTGTAGTGGCTGATATACCCCCCAAATATTGCATGCTTCTTTCAAGGTCATGGGGTGCTAAGTTACAAGGTACTATGCAGATGGATATGACTTATGCCACCATCCCTGTCTTCAGTCAACCTAGAAGGCTCTATAGGGAAACACATATGAAATACATGGTGAGTAACCAAGAAAGACCAGAGAATTCTCCTCTCTATTCCATACACACTAACCTTGACTCATTTATTATTTATAATGACAATATTCCTAATGAGCAAGAGTTAGTCAATGAAACACCATTAAATGTAGTGGACACTACATCTTTAAACATAATGGCAGCAATAGATGAAGGAGAAATGAAGGAGGAAAGTAAAAGGTAGTTTGCTGATTCAGAAAATTACAGCAAACAGATTACATGTCTTAAGGTTCAAAAAAGTCATAAAAATAGTAAAGATCATGGAAATCAAGGAAAAAAACCTCAAAACATTGAAAATCTTGAGGAAAAAACCACAAAAAAACGTTGTATAGACCCTTGTATGGAACATAATGATGAAGAAGACAGAGAGGACAACAATGAAATTAATGAAAAATCTGAAAACAATCCTCTTTGAAACATGAATTTTGATGGGTCTTGCACTAAAAATGATGCAGAAGCAGGCATATGGATACACAACACTAAAAAAAATCATGTTGAGGGGCATTCCTATAGATTAAACTTTCAATGTACAAATAACATAGCTAAGTATGAAGCTCTCCTTTTAGGCCTGCATTTATTGAAAAAATTAGGGGCCAAAAGAATAAAAGTCCATGGGGATTTAGAGTTGATTATTAGGCAAGTAAATGGGGAGTACAGTGCCAAACATCCTAGACTTAGAGCCTATAGAGATGATACCATGGACTTATTAAAAACATTTGATGAATTCCAACTTATTTTTGTCCCAAGGGATCAAAACATTCATGCTAATGGATTAACATTTGCTGCTAGAACTTGTTTAACACCTTATGAAACCAAGCAATGCACCACCCAAGTCAAATATAGACCAGCTGTCCCAGATAATGAAAAATATTGGCAAGTTTTTGATGGAGATAAACAAATAGAAGACTTCCTACAGTCTAGAAATGAATTTGAAATACCAAAATCAGATTCAGATTATGATGAAGACTGTCCTACTGAAGAAAACCCTCTTATTAAAGAGGAAGAGTCTCCAGAGATTGCTGAAATAAATCTGTTAACCAATGAACCCAAACTGTTAGTATGAATTCTTCGTCGAAGTGTACGAAAAAGAACCACTTTAGCTACGCATAACTAATAGCCCTAACAACAATAGAGGCTGCCAAACATCTTCAGATCTGCAATTAGTAGTTAAAAGGCTGCAACAAATAGATCTATAAATGGAAAGACATTAAGCAGTAAAGTAAAGAGTTTGCTCCATGCATCCAACAGACAAGGAAAGAACACGATTTTTGAAGGAATTTTTATATTACAGGGCACCTGGGAGGAAACAAGAAGGTGTGTCCAGATCTCCTCAATGGGATGGGTTCTTTGTAGTCCTCAACACTTCAGATCTAAGCTTTCTCTCTCTTGTAGATGTAGAAAACCCAATGTAGAAGATAGAGATCAATGGGAGCAAAATGGTAGAAAAGAGACCAAGTGTATAGATCCAGAGTGATCTAATAGGCAACAAAAGGTGAAGAATGATGGGGAAAAACCTCCTATTTATAACAAAATATTGGGTCATTCTAGATCTTGGTGTATGATTAAAATAATGTTAATCAAATCTAGATCCACCTCTATGGAATATTTTATTATTATTTGTTGGAGGGAAAGGGTGTTTTGACTTGGGTCAAATCCCTTGATTAGTGAAGAATAAATAAATAAGTGATTTATTTATCTTTTTAAGGAAGTGGTTGGGATATAATCAAATAAATAATGATTTATTTAATTAATGGTGGTTGATTTGGTCATATTTAACAAGGAATATTATTTAAATGATTATTCCTAGAAAATAACAAGATAACTATGGGTTTATCTCATTAATTTCTTTGTTTTTGGGTTAAACATGACTGGGAATAATAATTAAATTATGGTTTAATTAATTATTCCTTTTGGGGTTTCCTAATTAACATAGTGAAAGCAGTTTTACTTGGGGTAAAACTGGTCTTACATGGTGTACTTGGGTCCATCTAATGATGAAAGGTTAGATGACCAAAAAATGGTGTAACACAAACAGATAACAAAAATTAGCACAGATTTAGAAGATGAAGACTTAGAAGTGCTGCAATCTAAAGACCAAAAATTGCCAAAAGGACTGGTCCCTTTAGAGGAGTTATTTGACTTGAATGATGTGGCTAAAAAGCCAAAACTAGAACCCATAGAAACTGAAGTGGAAGAATGAAACATAGGCAATAAGGAAAAACCCAAAATGACCAAATTATCTAGGACACGGCCAACTCATATTAAACTGAAATACATTGAGTTGATTAAAGAATTTTATGATATTTTTGCATGGAGCTATGAAGATTTGAAATCATATAATACAAAAATAATTCAACATAAGATACCCCTCAAAGAAAACCAGAAACCTTTTAAACAAAAATTGCGCAGAATTAACCCTATCCAATTACCTCTGGTAGAGAAAGAAATTAGAAAAATGCATGATGCTGGAATTATAGTCCCTGTTAGATACTCAGAGTGGGTGTCTAATCTTGTATCAGTTAGGAAGAAAACAGGAGAAATAAGGCTTTGCATTGATTTTAGAAACTTAAACAAAGCCTCATTAAAGGAAAATTATTCCTTACCCAAAATGGATCATATCTTACAAAGGGTAGTTGGCTCTAGAAGAATTTATTTGCTAGATGGCTTCTCAGGTTACAATGAAATATTGGTACATCATGATGATCAACTTAAAACAGCCTTCACTACTCCTTGGGGAACTTTCATGTATTTGAAAATTCCCTTTGGTTTGATGAATGTTGGTGCCACATTTCAGAGAGCCATGGATATTGCATTTTCAGAAGAAATAGGTTACTTCAAAGTGATTTATTTAGATAACATCACGATCTATTCTAAAACAGATGAAGAACACCTAATACACTTGAGAAAAGTCTTTGAAAAATGCAGAAAGTTTGGATTGTCCTTAAATCCAAAGAAAACATTGTTTGGTCTCCAAGAAGGTAAACTCCTTGGGCACATCATATCAGAAGAAGGTATAAGGATAGATCCAAAGAGGATTGATGGCATATTGCAAATTAGTCATCCTAGAAACATCAAGGAACTCCAATATTTCATTGGAAAGATTAATTTCTTGAGAAGGTTCATACCCAATCTAGCTGAACTCCTTAGAAACATAACAAACATGCTTAAGAAGGAAGAAGGAATTAAGTGGACCTTAAAAGCAAAGAAATCATTTGAATTGGTAAAGCAAGCACTCACAAAAACACTAGTTCTTATCAGTCCTGATTTTTCAAAAGATTTCTTCATTTTTTCATTTCCATCAGAACACATTGTAGCTATTGTCCTATTACAGAAAAACTTGAATGGACAAGAGCAGCCCATTGCATTTTTAAGCAAGGCATTGAGGGATGCACCTTTGAAGTAAAACATAATGGAAAAACAAGCCTTTGCCTTAGTCAAAGCCTGAAAGACTTCAGAGTTTACATTTTACATTCCCACATCATAGCATTTGTGCCTCATTCATTTGTAAAATACATATTGACCCAAGATCCAGATGGCAAAAGTGGAAAGTGGATTGTTGTAATTTTAGAATATGACGTAAAAATCAAGCCCACTAAGCTCATAAAAGGTCAGGGACTAGCAAAACTTATGGTTGAATCCAACTTTCAAGCTCTTGATATAAACATGTTTAATGCATTAGATGAACAAGAAGAGTTTGCAACTCCAATTATTGAAGATCAGTTTCTAAATTCATCTTGGTATGCTGACATTTTGTATGTTTTACTCAATCTTAATGTCCCTCCTGGTTTGTCAAAAACAAAGGCAAGATTCTTAAAATTGAAAGCTGTAAATTACTGCATTTTTAATAAATGTTTATATTGGAAAAATGCTAGTGGATTATTGCTTAAATGTTTTCCCGAGAATGATGCAGATAAGATCAAGCACGAGTTTCATGAAGGGGAATGTGGAGGCCATCTCTACTGGAGGTCAACTGCTAACAAAATCCTTAGAGCTAGCTACTATTGGCCCACCCTCTTTCAAGATGTCCATAAAATGATTATTTCCTGTCATAAATGCCAAATCTTTGAAGGCAAAAGAAATTTGCTTCCCTTACCTCTGCAACCAATCACTGTTGAAACTCCTTTTCAGCAGTGGGGTCCAGAATTCATTAGGGAAATCCATCCTCCCTCATCTACCCAACATAGATGGATCCTCACAACAACATACTATTTTACCAAGTGAATAGAAGCCATCCCCTCTAGGAATTCCATAGATTCAATCATCATTTCATTTCCTGAAAACCACATACTGTCTAGATTTGGCTATCCTAGGAAGATCATAACTGATAATGCTGCTGCATTTGGATCTAAAAAGATGGTGGAATTCTGTCATAAATACCAGATTATATTGGGTCATTCCATAGCTTATTACCCTCAAGGTAATGGGCTGGCAGAGTCTTCAAATAAAATTTTGGTAAATATTATCAAGAAGTTGCTGGAAGATAACAAAAAATCATGGCACAGTAGGCTAGTACATGCATTATGGGCAGATAGATTGACAGTTAAAAAGTCAATTGGGATGTCTCCTTACCAGCTAGTTTATGGAACAGATGCAATATTTCCAACCAGCTTAGGAGTACCTGTTATGAAGCTGATCCAAGAAGTACATTTTGAAGATTATGATATGACAAGAAGAATAAATCAGACTATACATCTACAACAAACCAAAGAGGAAGTCTATATCAGAGCACAACAATTACAAGAAAACATTAAGAAGTTGTTTGAAAAAATAACCAAGGCAAGTGATTTCAGGATTGGTGATAAAGTTTTGAAATGGGATTCAAGAAGAGAACATAATGGAAAACATGGAAAATTTGATAACTTATGCAAAGGCCCTTAGCTCATCCAATCCGCTATTGGAAACAATGCATTTTTTCTACAAAAATTGGATGCAGCTGAATACTTTGGAGGTCCTGTCAATGGCAAGGTCCTCAAACATTATTTTTGTTAGCTGATATTTTGAATTTCAGGGATTTATTTTCATTATATATATCACTGCTTTTCAATTTTGAAAAAGAAAAACACAAAAAAAAAGAGAAAAAGAGGGCGGAAATAAAACAATTAAGGTACAGCCCCATACCAAAAAGAGAAATTTGAAAGTGTTCAAGCTTAAATGCCACTACCAAAAAAAAAAACACTGCTATTTTAGTCATACAGCCTAATCATTACTAAGATAGATTTCATTTTTCTGCTGATATGTTAGTGAAGAAGATTTGCCAAAAAGTTCAATCTTGGCTCATTAGTAGACTAGATTAGTATAGAAAAACAGTGATTCAAACAAGCCTAAATCCTGAACCTGTTAGTTTGATGAAGAATTGGTTCTAAATGCTCAAAATATAAACCAGGAGAAGAAGAAGACAGCTCTAAAAAGATCAAAATCAGAGCAAAAGAGAGAATGAAGGATGCTTTTTCATTTTCAGATCCTAAGCCTTCACAGTTTGTTTCAAATTTCTGCAAAATAAAGTCTATGTGCAGCTTGTTTTTATGCCATAGTCCCATAGAAAACTAGACTGCTTAACCCTAGTTTGGCTATCTTTAAATTTCTGTTTTAGAAAATAGAGAATAAAAATCTGTCAGACAGTTTAATCCTAGCAGATAGTAGCTTAGGTAGAGAATTTGTGAGTTCAACAGTTTAATCTGAACTCATGGTAGAAATAAGAGTAGAACTAGATTAGTTTTTCTTGTTTTCAAAATAATAAAATGTTGATGTTTAAGGCCTGCAAGTCCAAATGCACCTTATGAAGAAAAAATGTTAGGAAGTAGGCTGAGTAGTTAGCAGTTTGGGAGAAATTTGTTTGCTAATGTGAAATACTTATCATCTTTTCTAAAGTAGGATGATCCAAGGAAGAAAATTTGTCAATGGATAAAGGAACAGGTCTACATCTCAGAGATTTATTTCTAAAAAGTTCTTGACACCTCCAAGGAGCTACCATCCCCAAGTGGAGCCACTGTTAGCCATCAGTAAATTTTTTCCATAGAAAATGATGGCTAAAACAAGTCTTGAGCCTTCAAGAGATTATTTTCATAGAAAATTGCTTATTCTTGAAGCCTTCTTGTGTTGCATAAACTCAAAAGATAATCTTCACTACTGTTTCATTCATAAAATCACCAAGAAACCCTGTTGAAATCCAAAGAAGCAGTTTTTCAGGCATTTTTCCCATCATTTTCTAAAGACTTTCTCACTCATTAGCTACCCTTGTTCAACATTTTTTTTCCTCTGCAAAATCTCCTTTTCTACTTCTAATTTTTCCTTCATTATCCTCACAAATCTTCAAAAATCCCTTTTAAACTCATAAAAATTCCTTGGTTAGGGTTTAAAAACCCTTATCCTGCCTATCGGAGCACTGAAAAACACCTAAAAAAGCTCCATTATAAGCCTTTTTTAGCTTCAGGCTTTAGCCCCTTTTTGGCTTAGCCCCATCTCCTTTTTCTGTCATATGACTAAGCCTCATGACCGGGCACTAAATGCTTATCACATTGACATTATTTCTTTTCCTCTTCCAATTCCCTTTTGTTCCCCCACCGATGCAATAAGCCCTTCCTTCTGTGGCCCCCGGTCACATATCCCGCCATTTGACCACTCCTCAAGCCTAATCCCCAGCCCCTTCCCTTTGGTCTTTACTTACCCTCCCGACCACAGAGCTCCACCATCGATCCGAGAGATCTAATGGCAGTTATTCACCCTGCCATCCCTTCCTTCCTTCCTTTTCTTTTCCTTACCCCCGCCTTATCACTCCATCATGAAATCTCCACTGTTTATTTGTTTTAAATCAATGGTCCTCGCTCATCCCGACAACCCAACTCCTCTGGACCCACCATCCCACTACTCAGTCCCCTCTCCCAATCTCACCCTGACACCTGTCCCCCACTATAGTGCCCGCTGTGCACCTTTCCTATCGTGCCTAACCCGCGCCGTCGAATCTCATCCCCCTCATCTAATGGTCTATGATCCATATCACGTGATTTTCGCATCCAAAGTTTAACACTCCAAAGTTACGCGATACCAGTGGTATCGAGAAAGCCACGTGGCACAACACAACTGGATCGCGTTTGATTCAGCTAAAACCACTTACCACTTGAATTGAACGTGATAATGGTATTTCAAAACCACTTATTCCCAAATTCGCGCCAAATGCCATTTTTGAATCGGATTTTCGCCTATTTTCTTCACTAAACCTTTTCCGCCTACTTATCCACCACATCTGCACTGCTCCAACACCTCCACCCATCATTCAATACAGTTCTTCCAACCGTGAAGGGTTTTAATAACATGTTTCATTGGATTTTTGCAGGTTTTTTATAGCAGTTTTTTAGGCTGAAAACCCTTCCCACAATCCATAAAGGGACAGGGTTGAGGGCCATTACCTCCGAAGCCTAAATTATGTAGATTAAAGGGTTCCAGGGTTAATTTAATGGTTTGATTGTTACTAAAGAGCACTGGTTATACAAGAAAACATAGTGATGAAGGATTAAGGAGTATCGGTGAGCCATTAAAGTTAAAGGGTTAATACATAAAGACTGAATATCAAATAGCTTCACCCGATAGATAAAGATAACGCAAAAATTAAAGGCAAACCAATGCTTAAAGCCACAAAAGAAGACAGATCAACAAAAGAGGCTCCAATTTCCACATCAGTGAGGCAATAAATCCTTGAGAAGACAGAAATACCACCTGCCAGCTGATTTCACCTACGAAGAATACACAGTTAAAGCACAGTCAGAGATATTTTTCCAAAGACAACTTATAATTAACAACCAATCTACCAAAAGCCCCAAAGTCAACAAAAGGGATTGAAGTTGATGAACTTTAATGTAATAATCAATTGATGGAGTTAAAACATCTGAAACTTCTCCCTAAGGCCTCCCAAAAGTCGAAAAACCATTACTCTGTATTAATTGCACAAAGAACTCTTCTTTACACTCCACCTCCTCATTCTTCTATAAATACTTCTATAGAAGACAGTATAGAGGTTGGTCTTTGGATACCTGTTGAATGTAAATAGTTGTTGAAGCATGCTATAGCTCTGTTTTGTAATTGAAGATACATAAGCTGAGATGAGAAGTTAGAAGCTGTAAAGACCCACGGGAATTGAAGATTGTAACTGGTTTGAACATCAAATACAATAGCTGATTTATGGGATCTTGGTCTATGTCAATGGTGATATGTTTCTCACTTGTAATTGTTATTTTCTTTGTGTTTTCATTCTGTCCACTTTTCTTTGATAAAGAACAACAAATATAGATT